>OY776115.1:65492631-66192631 GCA_963675035.1 Allygus modestus
GCTCCACCCGCTGCCCACTAGCAGACACTGCTCCTTCTCTTCCTCCAGCTTGTGGAAGGACGCCGACAGGAAGTCCTCCAAGTTGGATGCGGCGGTGAGAGGCACGTTCTTTGTCTTGAAGGCTCGCAGACAGGTGGCTCCGTGAACGTTGGCAAATTCGCATTCCAGGAACATGTTGACCTTGATGTTCGGGTGTCGGGTCCTGACGTCAGTCAACAGGTTTAGGACGCTGTCGAACAGCAGCACCAGCGCGTCCTCCACAGTCAAGAAGTCCTCCATGGGCCGGGACAGGCCGAAGGTCAGGAGCCGTCCGCGGAAACCCCGTTGGATGGCGCGGAACGCGGGCAGTCCCCCACCCACCATCCCGTCAGGTGCCGTGCTGGGTCCGGGCTGGGGCTCGCGGCTGGGTCCGGGCTGGGGCTCGCGGCTGGGTCCGGGCTGGGGCTCGTGGCTGGGTCCGGGCTGGGGCTCGCGGCTGGGTCCGGGCTGGGGCTCGTGGCTGGGTCCAGGCTGGGGCTCGTGGCTGGGTCCGGGCTGGGGCTCGCGGCCGGGTCGGGGCTCGGGTGACAGGGCGGGCAGGTGCGGCATCTCATCCACAACGAGGTTCCTCACGACAGGGCAGTTGTGGGCCTCGTGCTGGTCTCGGTTATAGCGCCGGGTGAAGCCTCGGTCGCAGTAGGCGCACGCGAACCTCGTGCCGCGGTGGGCGCTCGCCACGTGCTGCTGGAGATAAGCGGCCCTGCGGAAAAGGGCGCCACAATCGGGACAGCGGACCTCGTTGGCGTGCACCATCTGCACATGACGCCGGAGCAGATCCTCGCGGGCGAATCGCCGCCCACACGCGTCGCACTCGGGCCGTGGGTCTCTGACGGGTGGCGTTGCGGAGGAAGAGGAGGAGGAGGTCGAAGCTGACGGGCTCGCACCGTGGACCGCTTCCATGTGATGGCGCAGATCCTCAGGACTCGCCAGGGCAACGGAGCACAATGGACACGGACAGCCTGTGAACAGGAAAACAAGTCCTATTGGTTACCCTATAAACACGAGGATGAGGAACTATACAGAAGACTGACAACCTCTTGTTTTTCCCCTAGAGTCTGTTTCCTCATCTCGATCGCCAGTTACCCAAGCCTGTTAAATAGAAGGGTGAGGAGGTGGCGGTGAGGAACTATACAGAGGGCTGGCAACCTCTTGTTTACCTCTCGAGTCTGTTTTCTCGTCTTAATTACCGATTTACCCAGTCAGGGCCGTTTACTCTCTCTCATAAAAACAAGTCATTAGTTATCAACCTCTTGTTTTCCCCTAGAGTCTGTTTCCTCATCACGATCGCCAGTTACCCAAGCCTGTTATACAAGGGTGAGGAGGTGGCGGTGAGGAACTATATTGAGGGCTGGCAACCTCTTGTTTACCTCTCGAGTCTGTTTTCTTGTCTTAATTGTCAGTTTACCCAATCAGGACCGTTTACTCTCTCATAAAAACAAGTCATTAGTTATCAAAGTCCGCGGGCGCGCCGTGACGTCGTGGGTGAGGATACTGGAGAAGAAAGCATACTTAATAAATCTACTGGCGGTTTCTTATTTAACCTAAAACTGTACCTGGCGCTTGGTCGTGAGGAGTAGGAGGATGAACTGTGGTGAGGTGGCGTTGCAGGTTGTCACTTCGCCCGAAGTGTCTACCGCAGACATGGCAGTCGTAATGGCGGTCGTTGTGGGCGGATGCAGCGTGACGAGCCAGGTTTCCAGCGTTCGCGAAGACGCGACCGCAGAGGGGTCCTCATTCCGCCTCACACGTCTGTGCTCACCAGCCTATGTTAGGTTTCCGCCAGGTCACGTGACGGGGGGGGTCCTCATTCCTCCTCACACGTCTGTGCTCACCAGCCTATGTTAGGTTTCCGCCAGGTCACGTGACGGGGGGGGGGGTCCTCATTCCTCCTCACACGTCTGTGCTCACCAGCCTATGTTAGGTTTCCGCCAGGTCACGTGACCGGGGGGGGGGGTCCTCATGTTCAAGTTTATAAGTAAACTTTTTATTTTTATTTCTTTTTAAGGAATGAGGTTAAGGGTAAAAGAAGTCTTTATTACCGGAAAAACATGTAGTGGGTTATTGTCCAGGCCTTCTATAGTTTTCCTGGACGTCCAACACCGCCATGCCGCCTTGGTTCAGAGTTAACTGCAGCACTTGCAGAACCTCGTTCCACTGCGCCGGGTCCCCCGGGTCGTAACGACGAGAGGACATCACGGGACTGGCTGAACTCCACCACCCCGGCCTGAGGAAGACGTGACCACCTCTCCTCATCGCCTCCTCGACCCGAGTCCTTGTGGGAGTAAGGTACTCCGGCCCGAGCAGGAGGTACCGGCTGATGTTGGGAACGTTGACAAAGACTTCCACAGTAAGGGCGTCCATTATGGAAGCGGCTCTGGTCAAGACTGACTCGAACACCGCTTTCACCCGCTGTCGCCCTCCGGAGGAGCTTCGCAGTGGAATGTAAGCGGTAAACAGTTCCCGGAACCGCTGATGAGTAAACAGCCCCGGGAGGTCACGTAGGCCCTAGCACGCGCCTCGACACGTGACTCCGCGGAGCCGCTCACGGGGGGGGACTTACATCCTCACCACGCCTTTGCTAGTTTTGAACCATCGTGAGGTGTCTGGAAAACAGCCAAGATCCCATGAGGAAAACGCGTTTAAAAATTAATAGTGGCCTGTTTAACGGTGGATTCTCAATTTTCTTTAAGGGATGGTTTACTTAGGCTGCCGCCTGACATGTGGTGAAATTTCATCAAAATCGGTCGGTAAACAGCTGAGATCCCATAAGGAAAACGCGTTTAAAAATTAATAGCGGGTCCGTTTAACGGTTGATTTTTAATTTTCTTTAAGGGATGGTTTACTTAGGCTGTCGCCCGACATGTGGTGAAGTTTCATCAAAATCGGTCGGTAAACAGCTGAGATCCCATAAGGAAAACGCGTTTAGAAATTAATAGCGGCCTTGTTTAATGGCGGATCTATGGGGTTCTTACGTCATTCGCTTCCTCTAGGATAGGCCTACACTCTGGAAAAAGTCCCGTGGGAATCGGTGGGTAAATAGGCTAGTTATTAATTTTCGAAAGTTTTTCCTCATCACAAAAAGTGCTGCAGACGACCGGGGGGGGGGGGGGGTCCTCATTCCTCCTCACACGCCTGTGCTCGCCAGCCTATGTTAGGTTTCCGCCAGGTCACGTGACGGGGGGGGGGATTCCTCATTCCTCCTCACACGCCTTGCTCGCCAGCCTATGTTAGGTTTCCGCCAAGTCACGTGACGGGGGGGGGGTCCTCATTCCTCCTCACACGCCTGTGCTCGCCAGCCTATGTTAGGTTTCCGCCAGGTCACGTGAGGGGGGGGTGACGTCATGGGGGGGATGACGTCATGGGGGGGGTGCCCTCGGGGTGACCTTGGGGTCAAGGTCAAGGTCATGGGGGGGGGGGAGCATCCTCGCATCCTCACTGCGCCTTTGCTGGTTTTGAACGCTCTAATGCCCCCTACTCTCGTCATTCTAACATATATATTTACCGAGTTATTAAAGGAAATGTGTATTGACCAAACAGTACGTTGTCTTATGGGGGTTTTACATTAGAAAAGCCTGTTAATCATTTGTTGTTGTACTTTTATCATCCCCAACAACCTCACGTCTACTTTAAAGCCTGACTGGACCTTCTCCTAACCTTATAATGCGCAAAATTGTATTCCCAGTATTGCAAGTAAATAGAACCAGGAGTATCAGAACAGCCAAAAAATCAATATTTTCAGATTTGAATACAATTGGAATAATTGTATGTTTTTAACTGATTTTGAGTTTTTATAGTTTTTTATGTGAAAATTCAATTCCCTCACGTCAGCGTGCTGCGTGCGAACTCGTTTACCTTTAAAAGCTTGCTCCCAAAATGGCTTCCATTTTGTTCTTGTTATTTAAAACAAATAGCTGTTACTACAGAGGTATTCAGCTATCGTCTGTTAAGTTTGAGTTAGTGTTAGGTAAGACTAACTATAACGATAGGTATATCGAATGCTGTAGACTATCGATTGCAAGAGGGAATCCTTTAGTCAACCGTTTCGAGCTATATCAGGAATCAGACTCGTAGCGTTTCCTAGATTTAGCTGGTAATAGCTTTCTTGAATTTCTTGGGCTTTTTGTAATATATATTTATTTCCCGTCCCACTCATCCTGTCGGACTGAAACGCAACAATTATACTTAAACCGACAACAATGCAACAATGTATTACAATCGATAAACTAATTGATTACAACTCTCGATAAAATCGATTACTTACAATCGACGGACACAAGTATGCAGATTCACTACATTGATATTTATAAATGACAGAAACGGAACAGCTGATGACCTCTACACCAGCTGATTCTTTTACGAACTAGGACTGAAAAGAACTACTTTCACCCCGCATCGCATGTATTGAAAACAGCCGTTTTCCAAGCCGTATGACGAAAACTTAGTTTTTCTCATTGTTTCGCACAGAGATGCAACAAAGGATTTTATTTTAAAGCATATTTTCTCAAAGTACGTATATTATAAACAAAGTTTTCACGAATCAGTACGTATAGATGGTGAAAGTAGTTAATGGTGTTAAATTTCGGAATGCTAAAATCAAACATATATTCAACTTGTTTTAAAGTCGCACAGTGCGATAAGTAATTAATAATGGATAAGAGAAAAATATGTATGAAGAAAAAGCTAATGATTTTGTTTAGGACCACGAAAGCAATAAGGGAACCATGTGAAAAATGCCAGATACAAAGCGGTTAAATAGAAAACCTAGCTCAAAGCCTATGAATCTGGAAAAGTTTGCTGGAAACTTTGGTCCGATGATATAAGGGAGGTTAATTATAGCTCTTAAAACAACAGTATGATAAACAGTGTCAAAAATATCTTCAGATCTGTACACAAGCATCCTCAGTATTCTTCAAATAGACTTAATATATGAAGTTAAGATAAACGCAGTGCCGTGATATGATGTGTTTCCATTAGTGAGCGTTTCCTCCAGCTTGCATGACCATGAATTAAAAACAGAACGAAATGAAGCTTTCTCTTCTCTTTTAAAGATATCGAGATTGAAAATCCAAGCTAGATCGTAGGTACATTATTATTAGCTCATTGTTCGACTTTGATTATACAATTGATTATACAATTTGATTATATTTGATTATACAATAGTTTAATAAATGGATATGTGATTATTTAAACAATGCAGTATAACTGGATCTCTTGTATTTCCTTTGTCTGTTAAATATTCTTTATCAGAGTTTAAAAAATGACCTGTCGATTAGTTATCAGTTAACTTATTCTAAAAACACAACTATTTAATTGAAGGAGAGCAATCAAACTAAGCGTAGGCTGTTATTATTAAAATAACGATAGGGTTAGCAAATCAAAGATATACTTGATAAAGATCTTCCTTCATTTTTTTGAAGACTTCATCATTACATTCATTATACCTTTATTGCACTTAAGAAAGAACATTACACTACCAATCTACATTGAACATATTCAATACCAGTTATCTCGACAACTATGATGATTTTGCTAAGTTTAGAACGCTTTCACTTAACTAGGCAGAAATTGGAGTTAAACGTATCGCCCACTCGACCTAATGTCCTCTACAGAGAACCATTCCTTCCTTCATATGCTAAAGTTAAATGAGAAAACTTACTAACGAAACTAAACGGAACTTACTGCCATAAAGAAATAGCCAGTTTATATTATACGGTTCAACTAGGCCATACTTTTTATTATATCTTCCAATATGATAATCAAGATCACACAAATTTATTGAAATAAAACATATTTATCAAATAAATTGTGGTGAATTATGTTGGTAGATATCCTCTATATCCGTGTTGTTATTACTATTTCTCAGACCAAGTAGTTTTGAAATTACTATTTACCAAAATAGTGTCTAAGGAAATGTAAAAATTATAACATAAACATCGTAAAAACTTAAAGCTAATTACTTAAGATATTTTGTTATAAAATCAGGAAGAGTAATTATTGTGAAGTGGTGGCCTGGAGTGGGTTTTGAATATACATAAATAAGTATTAAGTAATGCACATATTTGATTTCGCTTGTACACTTCGCTTATTAAATATAAAACTGTAAATTAACTGAACAGAACAGAATACATTTGACAAACTACAACTATAATCTCAGGAATAACACTGTGTAAACAATAACCATATGATTGAATAAATATTTGAAATAGTCATCTGCTAACATACAGTTATTTAGAGTCACCACAGTAATTTTGAAATTCTCCGTAAAGAACAAAATGCAATAATGTCTTCTCCTGGTACCGTTGTGTCTCTATAATTATTAGGTCTTATTTTTGTATGCATCTAAGATATGTTCATTTAGTTTGGTGCTTTATAAGCGGGCACTTGGGCAATGCATCAAGTGAAACCGTCGGGCAACAACAAATTAAGACACTCTTATCTTAATTGCCATTTTTGTGGAATTAATTAAGATGAATAACAAAACTTAACCAAGTACTTTTTAATTATTTTGTGTGCAAAAATAACCTATATGAAATAAATAGCAATCAATCAACTTAATATACTTTATTAAAGTTATGGGTCAACTGAGTTCCATCCCAGTATTTACATATATTTCATGATTTATTTTATTTAAATTTGGCCTACTCGAAAAGTATAAAACTAATTGAGAAACACTTAATTTTCTTGAAGATAACTGCTAGAATTATTGGTCTACTGAGAAATAAGTTATTTCTGTTTGAATGAGGTTGACCTTTTTAGTATATTAATATATCACAGAGCAATATTTATTAAACAATTGTTGTTCTGTACAGTACTCTGCTGAGTAACTTAATGACATCATAATAAATCAGTTAGGGCAGTCAGTTAATTAAATCTTGTTCTCCCAGACAACTAACTTGCAATTTCCTGTTTGGTAACCCTTGATACGTTTGTGAAACAACAGTCCTTCAAGTTCTTATTAACTAAGGTTTAAAGTTAGTTACAAAGTTGTTATTTTGTGTGGTAATCCATATTTGGTTTCAATTAAAGCAGCTAACTTATAACTATTGGTATGTTTACACAAAATAATTATTTCTGATTGCTATATTTATTATTTTTACAATGCAGTATAATATATTTTAATAACTATTAACTGCATTTAACTACTAGGTGTTAAGCCTGCGTCAAATTACTTTCACGTAACTATTCAGTAAGTAGTTCACTTATTTTTAAGTTTTATCCTTATATATTTGAAATAATATGAACATTACTTAATTACGGATCCAAGTCTAACGTAGGATTTTTAAATAGTAATCTTAAATTTAAAAAATCAAATTTTTTTTTAAATTGTTTATGTATACATGTTACCTTCCGTTACCTCCGTAGTCTGTCCCGAGGACCAAGTGGCATCAAACCCGTCAACAACAATAACAGAAGTGCAGCCGAAGATGGCCTTGTCCAGTCAGGTGTTAAATTAGGTGAAAGTGGAAGGTAGTGCGAGGTTAGGACCTGAAAACGTTTTCAATCATGATAATTCTGGAAGGGTGTAGAATCTATTTTTTAGGAGATATTCATTCAGTCTCTTCTTGAATTTGTTAAAATCCTTAATATCTTGACCTTCCTGTGGCAGCATGGAAAAAACTGAATACCTGCGAAACTGGGTTTAGTCTCGAACAGTTTTCAGCTATGTTGAAAATATGACTTTAAATTACGGTTTCATGGGGCTGTATCAGGTTATTGTGTTTGAAATAAAAGATAATTTCAACATTTCAAATATGAAAAGAGAGGGAACCGTTAAAACTGTAATTCTAACATTTTTCTTTGCATGAGTCTCTGGGCCTAAGTCTAGAGATACATCAGATTGTATTTTTTTGTAAGATAAAAATGCGACTTATGATCAAGTTACTTGACAGGCCCAAAAGAATATTGAATACGTAATATGGATTTCAATTAAAATTACGTAAACTAATTTAGACAAGGATAAATTGTTAAAAACATCTTAATTTTTTAAGACAAAACTTAAAAAGGATTGAAGTCATGCCCAGACCACCTCAACCTCACTCCTAAGTAGTCAACAAAATGAGATTCTTCAAAAACTTCTTCATTCAAAACCATTCCAAAAGCACTGAAAGTGAAAGAATGCCCAGTCTAGATTATGTTTCTTTTTTAGTAGTGACAACAAACATATAGTTGGTTTTCTTAGAGTTTCAATTAATTTTAGAAAAATATTGATCAAGAGCATTAAGCTGGCCAAATATCTACCTTTTTAAAACTTAAATGTATTTATTTTTAGTAAACAGTGAAGTATCATCGGCAAAGGTAGTTAACCACTCTTGAGGCACAGAACTAGAGCTGGAAATGTCATTAACATAAACTAATAAGAGTATTGCGCTTAAAATGGAACCTTAGGGAACTCCCAGAGTTTTATCTGCAATTGAAGAATAAAATTAGAATATCATGTGAAATGAACTAAAGTTTGTTGTTTTCTATTTCTTAAGTAGGACACATTTATATAGTAGGAGTTAAACGGAGTATAGAGGATCGCCAAGAGGATGTCTAGAGGATTTAGTCCCCTCAACAACGCTCCATTTGCCAGCTGTTACACGGTACCTTGGCTCTAACAGTTTTACCAAGGCCAATGATCACAGGAGCTTATCTGGTCCAACTAGTACTGAAGGTTTCACTTTCTTTTGCGGAAAAATAGTGGAAATTAATTATAACTTGATACGTTAGTTTAGCAATTTGTTGCGATATGTATTTAAAACCCTTATGTGACTGAACATTTTCAAACGTAATATATTTGTTTTAAAAGGCTTTCCATAAAGTTGAGAGTCTTTATAAATCAATTGTGCATATTGAAGATGATAAGGTTCCCAAAAATGGCGTGATGTTAAATGCATTTGAACATGTGAAAAACTTTACCGTTTGAATTATAATTCTATTGATTTTAGCTGATCGTTAAATATTAAAGGAAAATTATGTGATATTGGAACAAAACTTAATTATTTTTGGTTGGATAAAAGATTTGTTGGACCTCAGTTTATATTATAATAAGAACATTTAAAAGATAAATATTTGTGTAATGGGAGAAGTTTTCAATTCACAGTTGGTGGAATCCTCTTATATTCGTTTTCTACGAATATAACAAATATACTTTAATAACAAATGCGTGCTCAGCACTTTCCGTGTGCATAGACTTCCACTGGGAAGATGAATAATGTGTTTTCTGTTACACTATACATTACTTTGAGTTTTTCCTCTGTAAAATGTTAAATCAAACAATATTTGATATACTTTGTTCTGGTTTACTCCTTGTACTTATGCGTAAAAAATATGTAAATGATTTGTTTTTTCTTTAATTTCAAACAAAAAAGAGCTCATTTTATTTTTTCTTTCGTTAAAAGCTATGATTATTAAGTGCTTTAAATCCACTTTGTGGTCTGCATCTATTAACAACTGTTACAATTTTGGATTTTTTTCAGAAACGATTCCAAAACCTTTACTTTGAAGGGGTTAAATTAATTAAAAATAACAAGTCATATTAAATCTGAGTGTTAACTATAACCTTTCTTTCATATGCAAAATTCTTGCTCTGGTGAAAAAAAAAAATTCTAGCTACAGATATTTTTCATGAGCTTCCCGATATATGTATTATATTCATTGTCTTAAGGGAATGTTGAAGCGTGCAAGTGCAGTAAGACTCGAAAGAGTATTACAGAGATTCATTAAGAACCGTGTTCAGACTGAGTTATTATATAACGATTGACTATGCCACAAATAATTTTAATTTAATCATATGTTTTAATTTAAATGTGGTATTTGTTTCATATGGAGTTCTTACAGTTTCTTTCAATAAAACGCAATGTTTTGGGTGTTTAAATGTTTTTTTATTATTTTTTTTAGAGTATTTATACTATCCAACAACTACCACCAAGCTGCCTGCCGAGAGAGTCAACCGTCCCAGTTGGTCTCAACACATCTCCATACTTATTCTTGCAGACCGGGAAATTTTTAAGCCAGATGACATCGATAATTTAATAGTGGCTGAAGCAGGAAAAATAAATTAATAACTCTTATTATAGAAATAACAAACGGAAGTATAAAATGTAATCTAAAAAATCGTGATAAGGTTGCATTATCAACTTTTGACTATTGACAGAAGGTAGATAGCTGGTACAGATCAGTCATCAAAACTTCAAAATAGAGTTTTTGGCTGGATTATTAGTGGTAGATGTGGCCACAGGCCAATTGAGATTGAATCTACATGTAAACTATCTATTTAAAACCAACTATAACGGTTTTGAGAGGTAGAGGAAGTTGTTCATAATCCTGTACTTACCAAGGAGGAACAACTATGTGACCAGCATTTCAAAAATAATGTTAAGCGAGATAAATCTGGACAGTTCACGGTAAAGTTGCGTTTCAATGATCACCTTAGTGAGTTTGATATATCACAACATCAGCTTTAAGCTTTAAGTATTTAAAAAAAGTCGAAAATCGCTTATCATTCAACTCTGAGAGGAAACAACTGTACAGTGAGTTTTTACAAGAGTATTTGAATCTAGGTCACATGGAATGTGTATGTAAGCTGAGTAACAATGAGTTAGCAACTGGTACAATTAATGAGTGTTTCCTTCCTCAACATGAGGTGGTAAAGGAGTCCAGCTCCTTAACCAAACTGAGAGTAGTTTTTTACGCATCCTGTCCTACAAGCACACGGGTATCATTAAACGACACTCTTATACCATAACTCCAACTGTACAACAGGACTTTTTTCTATCATAACTCGTTTTAGATTACATGAAATAGTTATGGTTGCTGATTGTGAATAAATTTACCACCAATCATTAGGAACGCCAATCATTAGTATGATGGAGATGATTGTAAATGTCAACAAATATTGTGGAGGGAAATAGTAGTGAGCTTTTTGAAACATACCATCTAAAGACCGTTACCTATGGTAATTCTAGTGCTCCTTATTTAGCTACAAGGTGTCTAAACCAGTTAGTAGAAAAAGAGAAACCAAAGTTCCCCACAGCCTGTGCTGCGACAAGTAGAGAGATGTTGACGTTTTTTTAACAATATATCACAGTACATAATCTGCTCTGCATTTGCCGGAAGAACTTTGCCAGCTCCCAAATTCAAGGAGTTTCAAGCTAAGTAAGCGGAGGCCTAATAGGTCTGTGGTATTAAACTACATATCGACAGAAGACAAAGAATTAAGGCACTCTTACACTCTTGTGGCATGGATCGGAGAAGTTAAAACAAGAACAAAACCTCTGATAATTGTTTGAGATACATGGAATATCTCTAGGGGAGGAACATGTTCAGACTGAGTTATTATATAACAATTGACTATGCCACAAATAATTGTAATTTAATAATATGTTTAAATTTAAAAGTGATGTTTGTTACATTTGGAGTTCTTAGAGTTTCTTTCAATAAAACGCAATGTTTTGAGTGTTTGAGTATTTTTAAAGAATTTTTCGAGTATTTATCCATGTAAAGGATAGTCTGAACAGGATGATCTGATCTTAAAACTAAGATTTATACTACGACAAATGCTTTCTTAATATTACGCTGCGAATATTTGGATATATAAATAAAGAGACTTCTAATTGTTTTGTAAATACAATCAAGTTTTATTAAAAGTTTTAAAATTGTCTTCTTTCAAGTATAGACACTTCATATCACAATAGTTACAACGGAGCGCTTTTAAAGTTTAAGGTCTTTGTTAAAATAGCACCGTCTGTTGCCAAATGTTTTTATTTATTCTTGGCAATATGTATTTTCTCAATTTTACTGGACTTCTGGACAAGTCTCTAAATATCTTGTAGACAACCAAATAACTCAGACCTGTTTATCAGCAGTTTATATTCATATAGCAGTCCATTTCATAATCTTTATGAGGTTTTACAACAAATGTAATTCAACATCCACCTCGTCACGATAAATAAAGGCAAAGGAATATATCAGGGAACTTTATCAAACTTATTGAGATTATTGTAGACTTTTCCATTTGAGTAGATACTAATCCTAATACAGTGCTGTTATATTATGGTACATGTTGCTTAGTTAATTTGGTAATATTGACATGACAATTAAACAATCCAGCGTTTTATAAATATATTCAATGCAGTGCACAGGGGAGGTAAACATGCTTCACAAAGAAAATATATTGTCAACATATGTTATATTTTATTTAAAAGTAAATTTGTTTATTTTTAAGTTGAACGATAGTTAGTAGGCATAAATGCTAATGAATGGTGCGACGGTGAGTTGATATTACCATCCGAGTGAGCCAGCCCCTGTATCTGCTGTCGTAATTTACCGGATCGTAAAGATTCTTTACGACCTCGTCGTAACTGCAAAGCCTAAGGGTCAACATTAACCCCTTCAAATATAAAATTGTAGATTTTGGTGATTCTAATTGTTTTCTCTCGCATATTTTAATTTTGTAATTATCTACTTCTTTATTTTTCTTGTCTTTATTTTACGTGAAACCCAGTACTTTTAATGTAATAATCCTAACAATTTCAATATAAAATAATATTATAGTGAATAAGATACCACGTTGTCCTTTGGTAACTCCGGAAATCGAGCCAGTGATCTCTTTCAATAAAATGCAACATACCTATCGTTAAGCTAGCGAGGGACTTCAATGGATAAAATGTTATATATGTTACAAATGTATATGTATATACGTATATATGTGTGTATGTATATGTATATGTTAAAATGTTATATATGTTAATGTAAAATGTTATATATGCTAATGGTGTACTTCCAGCCTGAGCAACCGTCTACATCTGTTACCACCGTCTGAGTCATTACCGGGTCTACAAGGAAATAATTGACTATAAAGGTAATATTAATAAGAACGTTTAAAAATATCTTTCAATGCTAGTTAATTCATTTCATAAACAAAGTATTATAAAGTACACATACATACATCGTTGATAATAAAAAGTCATCAGTTTAACAAAGGTATTTATGAACAAACATTATACGTTTCTTGTTTTACGTCAAAGCATCTTTATTAACTTTATCGGGAGCTCATAAACAAATATTAAACAAATAAAGTTTAATTTCCCTCCTGATTTTAATGACGGTTAGTGCACCGTTATAACCAACAAATAGCTTTTTGATTTGAATTTTAGAATGCTATCCCCTCGTAAATAATGGTGATAGACACTTTGAGGTATGCAATATATTCTCAAACATAATTTGAATAATCCGCATATCCTTAATCTTACATAAATAAAAGGAAAGTTCTTACTTTTAATATGTAAGGTGTGAAAAGTGAACATTGGCATCAGGCATAAGACAGCAACCTACAGAGGCAATCAGGGACCTGTCTGTAAAAAAACAGACTCAATAATACAAGGTATATTATTATTTATCTGAATTTAAACATTTTATAGCATTTATTATTCCTCTCAATGTTAAAATACGATCAAATAAAGGTTCAAAGTTCTAAGTTTCAATTTATTTATATCACATAATCATTTAAAGTTTACAGTGAAATATAATCGTAGCAAATTCAAACAGGACTTTAAATAGGTAATTGACAATATTAAGAAGTATTTCCAGATGAATATACATAACAATACGTACATTATCATGGGAATTGACAAAACTATTGATGCCAAGTTCAGACTAAATTCGTTACAACTTGAACGTTTTAAAATTACTTGAAAAACAATGGTGCCAACGGGCCAAAACAATACCCCCGTCGCAGTAAACCTGCGTACTCAGCGAATTTCCATATGTGAAAACCACATACTGAACAAATTTTGTTTAAAAATATATTCACAAATATACAATATATATACAATATACAATATTATATATACAATATTAATTATTCTCCATAAGAATTACATGGGGGCTAAGTAAGCAGGTTTGCTGCAAAAAGGAACACAAAATGTGGGTTTTTATGCAAATATCAATACAACTCAACTAGGTGAAACCACATACCAAGTTTCATCAACATGAATTCTTATTTTGATTATTCTCCATAAGAATAACATGGGGGATGAGTACGCAGGTTTGCTGCAACAAGGAACACAAAAAATGGGTTTTTATGCAAATATCAATAGAACTCAACTAGTTGAAGCCACATACCAAGTTTTATTCATTTATGTTCATAATTAAGGGATACATTACATTTTACTTATTCTCCATAAGAATAACATGGGCTGAGGACGCAGGTTTGCTGTTACGGGAATTATCAGTAAAAAATGATTTTTGTGCAAATATACCACAACCAGATGAAGCCGTATACCAAGTTTCGTTCGTATGCGTTTATAAATAAGCAAGCTATAATTTTGTTGTTATTCTCCATAAGAATAGCATTGACAACGTACTGTGCTAAGCAATTTTAATATCTCTGTAACCAATAGACGTAGAAAAATGATCAAAACACCAAATTGTGTGTTTTTTAAGCCGAATCCAATAGTGAAATTTAAAATTTGATTTTTTTAAATATTACATGCAAAAACTTCAAAAATCCCATTTTTGTGGTACAAACCCCCCCCCCCCCAAATACCACTTAGGATCGGTCGAAATGTCTGGTTTTCGAACCTAAAGTCGTAGATGTTGCTTTACACGTTTGTACCAAATTTCACCAAAACCGGACCATTTTTACGAGAGTTATCGCACCCATGGACTTATATATGAATATATATATATATATATATATATATATATATATATATATATAGAGAGAGAGAGAGAGAGAGAGAGAGAGAGTTTCGGAAGAATGGTGTTTGTGGAGTCTGGGGACCTCAAAACTAAAAGTTATCATGGTACCGGGCCTAGGTCATACCATGCCGACTACGGTATGGTAGATTACATAACTATATGTTTTATATCAATATTTTATATACAAATTAAACAATTGGTACATTAGAGACAAATTTTGTTCAAAGATTGTTGTTGAGCAATACATTTTCGCCTTACGCATTATGGTTAACTTCCTCTTCTATGCACCTTAAAAACCAATTTCACAATAATCTAATAAGTTATGATTTTTACGCAGTAGTCTTTGCGTTAGCAGTTAAATTAAAAATATCCCTGTTATTTAGAATAGTATTATAGTTTCAGTGTTAAGGTTAAAGTTTTATGAAATAATATAAATATTCTAGCCAAATTAATCAATCCGTGTCTATGATAAATAAAACATAACATTGATTTACTCTTAGTATAGTAGGTTAAACTCAACATACGACAATGAAAAATTCATATTCCAAATAAAATTATGCCATAAAACCATTAACTAAAACTTACTCTTGTCATAAATATTAACAGTTAAACATTTAATCGACAACGTTACGCGAAATTTTGCATCACTAGTTTTTGTTTACCTACATTCATAATTAGTCCCAACTTGAAGGCTATTGGCACAGACTCCAACCCCTACTCCAGGCCTCAACCTACAGTGACATTGTGAGTGACCAACTATGTTTACCGAAACAAGTTTTAAAATACTAAAAATCGGCATTATATACGTTTAGAAAAATACTGGTATAACTATCAGTAAGATCCTACTCAAAAATCGTTTGAACGCAGAAATATTATTTATTTCTTGGCTGATATAAACAATTTAAGTGCTAAAAATACGATTCTTACTAAACATTAATAAAGAGTATACAAAGAGTATATAAGCTGTAGAAGTGGGGCTGTAACCACTAATTGCCCCCATAACTAAGTTTATTATCTGTTATTGAGTTTGTTGTTTTGTTACGTGTTTTTGGTTTAAACATACTTGTACAAGTTGAGAGTATTTTTTTGCAAACAGTATAAAAAATAATAATGCATTTTTGTTTAGGTGTAGGGATTACGAATTTTTGTTTCATATTCAGCGTTCAATATTATTTCATTTTATAGGAACTGACAAAAGTATATATTCCTAGAGCTTACAAATAGTATTATGAATAAAATACAAATAAAGATATTCATCTGTTAACGGTGTATTTGCAGTTCTATTAATTCTACTTTTAATAAATCTCTTATGTCGCTTGGTAAATATTAAAGGCAGAAACGCTTAAGACAGTTTTATGTAAACAATTTATAGGGGTATTATAAACATCTGAAGTAACTTCAATGTTTTAGAAGTGCCGTAAAGAAAGTTTTATAATTTTGTAACTTGTTGGAAATTTTGCGGTACCCGGTACTAAATCTTAATTTAAAGTTATCATCTTTAAAACTTTAGCAACTTGTAAAGAATTGGGAACTTAACTTAAACATTATATACCTGACGGAACTAATTTAGTCGAGAAAAATTACCGATCTTTTCAGCTTTCATTAAAAGCTGAAGAACAACGTCTGCTTTTTGCAAGAAAATAATTTATAAGTAATTATCTACATTGAAATTCCGATGGTTGCTTGAACGTCTATTAAAAACCTAAATTATATTTTGCTCTTTTGAAATTTTACAACTAATAATAATAATTCATTTAAACGGAAAGATGCTCTTATATTTATAATAGATAAATTATTAAATACGAATTCATTTATTACACTATTATGATCATATGTCAACTTGTCTGTGAAACATAAGTTTGGAGAAATAAGGGATTACAGTAAAAATATTTTTGAAAAAATCCGTATGTATATTAATGGTTTTGGTATAATGTGTTTATATATTTTAATAGAATACATGTAACTAGTATAAGATAAGCATCTGATAAAGTTAAATTATATATAATTCTCATGACAAATAACATGTACTTAAAATTATCATTACAGCTGTTTATTTGGTGTATCTTTTTAGGTTTATCCATGGATAAACACAAACCAAGGTTTTTGTATGGATAAACACATGTCTACATGTCTAAGTTTACTAAAGTTCATGTGTCAGCATCATCGTTTGGTCTAAGTTTTGATTCTTATTTAAGATTTAATTGAAACTATTCATAAATAAGCATTTAAACAGCTAAGAAGTGTCATGGCATTGATAATTCACATTTCTTTTATAGATGAATGCTTACATTAACAATACCATTATACAAAATGAGCAATTTCAAAAGCCAATATGTTGTTTCAATAAAATAAAATAAGGCAAAAACTAAAAAATTACTCACCCTAATTACCCCTTCATCAAATCTGACTGATTCAAATGTCAATAGACAATCCTTCAGTCACTTATCTTTACTTCTCAGAAACATCGTCTAGAGGGAATTTGTGAATTTCTCGAGATTGCTTGTTACCCTTCCCGTTAAACAGTCCAAAACCAATATTTAAAAGATTGGCAATCACGCATATGAATTTAAAATGATAAATAAATAAAAATAGCATTAGTTACATTTAATGATAGTCTTGAAAAAAGTTGCACAACCATGTTAAGTAGACATTACACATTTTACAAGTTATATGTTACTATTATAACATTAGGTAAATATTAAAATTAACTTACTTATAATCTAAATATATGAATATATTATATATAATTATATTATATAATACTTTACTATATATACTATATATTATTATATAATACTTTACTTTATATATATTACATTGTATATATATATAAATATTATAAATATATAAAGGAAACAATTATAGGTATAAATTAAATTATAGTAAATCCTATACTCTAACAAGAGCAATTCTCTCTGTTTTATTGTTTTTTGATCTGGTTGGAAAACATTCCTTGGAACCCATCGGAAAAATGTAATTTAAACTTTGGAAAAATATGTTTGGTACAAACCACAACCCCAAAAAATTCATATTTTTTAAAATCCCATTTGAAAACTGGATATTTTTTATCATTGGGCTTTTGGTTTTTCAAATCAAAACAAAAGAATCATAACATGTGTGAATAAATTAACCCGTGAACAGTCAAAGGAGCACTTGACAACGTAAAGCAAAAGTATCAAGAAATTATTTCTTGAAAACAATGACTAGAGCCATTGAATAAAGGTTGCATATAGAGTGGACATATTTTTTACCCACGAAACGAATCAAATATCACCGAGTACGGCTCGGTCTCTCCGGGACTGTAGATAAACATTCAGTGAATAGATTCTCACGTTGTTAATACTCACCATTTGGCGGATTTATAACAGAGTTAACATTATCACTTTAGTAGTTTTGCAAATAAATACATTTTAAGACCAAAATATGGTTCCAAAACTTGTTCCTAAGAGTGATGAAACTCATTATTATTTGTTAATACCTAGTATTGACAATTACTTACCAAGAGCTAGTAAGATACAACAAACCTGATTTTATTTAATTATAAATTAAAATAAATTAATAAAAAAATATGAACCATTAATTTTATTTTAATAAAGAATAAAGTATACCTATTTTGTATTTTTTATAGTGTGGTTTTGGTCCTTTTGTTTTTATTGGAGAATAACGAATATTTTTTACAAAGGAGAGTTCCTTTAATTTTCCAAGGATGAAAAATCAAATTTAAGGTTTGATAGGCTTTTTAATTTATAAACAAATATATTGGTATATAAATAGTTTTAAGAACAAGCTCTGTGTGCAGGTAAAAATAAAAAAATATTGACTCTTCTTACAAATATTAGATTTTTGTTGACAGTCCTTTCGAACTGTTTTGATAAAGTAGCTGGTCATGTGTTATGAGTAAATTAAACTTGTATGTTATATAATTAAAAAAAAAAAAATGTTTTGTACAGTTTATATTTGTTTATAATAAGGTTAAATCGTGTTTATAAACTTTGTTAATATTTATTGTTATTTGTATACAATGAAACCCATGGAAATAAAATGTTATTTAGTGTTGTTCCAGCTTGTAAATTGTACCAGCTGTTGAAGCCAATATTCAAAGTTCAGTGAACCCATGTCTTACAAAAACTGTCGCCATGTTGCACATCGGCCGCCACTAAACTTACTAAACTATTATTGTTTCATGTCGAATGTTCTAAGACAACAGTTTACAGAATAGCTTTGCCTTATCACTGTGGTTTTGTCTCGAGAGTGTTTGCAATCGGCATCAATTCAGTCTGAGACAAAGTATAACAAATGTACAGAATGTGTCACAATATTACTTTTTATTTTGTAGACCTCGTCAGTTTTGACGTATTCCTGACTTATTGTATGGTTATATATTTGACGACTTTAAAATACTTATCAGCACTAAATGTTTTTACAGCTAGAATACATTAAAAAAATTAAAACTCAAAATTAAATTTAAACAATATAACTTCATTTATGATGATTTTTATCTTACATTATTTTGGTAAAGAGTTTCCACTTAACCAATGTGTGTGATTATGAACTACTAATTGCAATTTTTCGTCATAGATAATCGTATGAAATGAAATATAACTACTTTATATAATGATGCAATTTATATTCAAAATTAAAAGTTACCGGAAACGTTATTAATTGGGCACTTCTATGCATCAATTCTGATTTCCAACTTTTATTTTCGTATTAAATTGTCTTTTGTGATAATTTAATAAAATATGTGTATTTTTTATTTGTCTTCTACCTCTAAATTTCAGATATAAAAATTATAGTGATGGATGGTGATAAACGTTTTTAAGAGCGACAATGCGCAATATAAAGTTCTAATATGATTTCAATAAGCTCTGAGCATAAGCATTGAGGAAAGTCAACCTGAAAATGATTAAATAAAAGGCCAGTGAAGGCTGTTTTGATAGTTTAAGATTGGGGTTCTACTATCTCTTCTACAGATTTCGGCAAAACTATAACTTTTTTAAATTGTAGTCCACAAACGCACTAAAATGACGGAATTTGCAAGATTCTAATCTATGTACTTTAGGCATTATAGTTATTTTATGTGGCTGAGCAAATAATTTTGAATTAAGTCTTAAATCAACCATAAAGGTTTTGAAACAATTTGGTACTTCATGATTTTCCCAGATAAAATTCTTTCCAATTGATTTAAGCATGTTTGTTGATTAGCTGGTGTTTCCCATTTCCTGTTATTTCCATGAGGGTTGAAAGCAGGCTGATACTTGCGACTTGGCAGCAGGAAAGGACGACACGTCAGCCCAAGGCAGACCCAAGGCAGAGTGCGGTTCATTGTTACTCCAGAAAATTAATGGTGATACTAACTCCTCCCGACACTGCTGACGTTACCAACAAAAAAATAAATATTATACTAAGTAGCTTAAAAACAACATTAACTATTGTTATGGCTTTGTATATGGAAGAGGATCGAATAAACAATTTCTATGTTAACTATGGACTTTTAAAATACTATTGTTTACAAGCTGAGCTAGTAAGATCAGGTATTAAGGTTATAGAGTGTTAAGTTTACAGAATTAAATTCCTCTTTGTTGAAACCTACGTATTCAAGAACTGTATTGTGACTCTTTTATTGATACCAACGAAAGATACTCTATTTTTATTATTAGTAAATGTATATTGTAAGTATATATATTTTACATATATCATTAACTTGTGTTCGTATAAAAGAAACAAAAGTATAAAAGGACCTTTGATAGGGTATTTTCATTATTAATTTATCTCTTTCTATATGTTTTAACAACAATAAAGGTGCTATTACCAGATGACATTTTATTTTACATTTCTACTAGTTGCACTACCCAGATATCACAACAGTTGTATGTACGTGCATTCTGTGACAACTATTCTTAAGCTATGTCGAAAGTCTTACATGTTTAATCAACTAATCCCATTAAAGTCAATATATAAATATCGCATTTACTTTGGAACTTTGCAGGGTTTTTTAAGAAATGTTAAACTGGGAGTAACCTTATGTTTTTTCTATATAGGTAACATTCAATGCAATGTTAGCTTAACTGGACCATTTTGGCTGAAAATTCAGCTGAATATTTTACAATACGAAAAACACTAGGATACAACATTAGATTGAAATTAACTTCAATTGCTTGCCTGTGATGAAGCAACAAACAAAAACTAACATATATTTTGCGTTATTATATTAGAAGGATTATTACAAACTATCTGTTACCCCACGAATTATTTATAAAACTATGATAGTTTTGTGTGCTGCATTCTGTGGTTAGCCTGTGGAACTAATACGAATCAAGATCAGCTGTTTGTATTTTCATCAGCTCAAACAGAAATTAATGTCCATAAGGAATACGTGGGAACTTTGAACCCCCGTGGGACATAGCCCTATAGGATTTTCACAACTTTAATATGTCTGTATGTTACTCAGGACTATCAAGTACCTCTCTGCGAAATTTCAGCTGAATCGGTCCAGTAGTTTTCACATGATGGAACTTCAAAGTTACGCACAAACATCCATACTTTCACATTTATGATATTAGTATGATTGAAAAATTAACACCATGGCTAAAGAAACGGTAAAATACTTATTGAATCTAGTTCTATGCAATGTAATTTTATGAATTTAAACGTTCAATCTAAATTTTTTTCCCATTTATCACAAATAGACCAGCCGGAAAGTTAAACATTTTAGATATGTTTTATGGGTCGTTATGATATGATTTATGGCTGTCATTTCCCAAGAGGCATTGGGATTAAAACCTTCTAAACACACTAAATGCAGGTAAATTTGAATGCATTTGTATCTGATATATATTATGTAATACAACTACAAGTAAGAATTTAAATTACGAGTATAATTTGTTTTTTAATTCATTGATCAGTTTATGTAATTAACAAAATTATTGCGGACATTTTCCATCACTGATTAGTAAAACCAAGTTTTACTAGTACAACTTTATTTTGCTAATCAGTGATGTAAATTTCCACAATCATTTCGAGCATATCAAATGTAACTAACGATTTTACCAAAAACATTCACGAGACCGAAAACTATATTTTTCTTTTGGAAATAATACATCAGCTTGAAAAACGTAATATTTTTAAGTTCTTAGATGTGAGGATATGTTTTTGTAATTAAATATTATCGGAAAAAATCTGACTTATTAATAAATAAAAAAATACATTCAGTTAACAAACTTCTTTATATGTATACCAAAACTAACCTTATTCATCATTTTGACCGCAGTTCAATTTCTAAAACCACAAAGTAGCACAATCTGATCGTAAGATGACTTGTGGGCAGAGCTGATATCATCTCAGTCCACAGCCGTCCGCGGGCCTGTTCACATGAGTTGC
This sequence comes from Allygus modestus, assembly GCA_963675035.1. NCBI lineage: Eukaryota > Metazoa > Arthropoda > Insecta > Hemiptera > Cicadellidae > Allygus > Allygus modestus. The sequence continues at coordinate 65,514,733 of OY776115.1, forward strand.
GAGTTTGCGGTGGTGCGACTGTGAATCGTGCTTTGGTGTATTGGCTAATATTACATGGAAGACATTTCCAGATTATACGTGTCTTCAATTTTGGCCATGTATAATCTCTAGACTCACTAGTAAAGTTGAAATGATGAATATAACTGTAACCTCACCGATTGTCATTACATTATGATGTGTTCCCTGATGGTCCTTTATTGTTTATTTGCAATTACACTGAAATAGATACATTTTCAGGTGTTCTGAACAGGTATAAAGAACTAAATATAAAGAACAGGTGTATAAAAAAATCATTCTAAAATAAGGCTTACTAAAGTTTATAAGAATCTTATTTTTTTATTAATAATGTTTTGTTGTAAAAATGTAATAGTTCTAAGCGCTTGAAGTTTACATTGAGTTTTGTTTTAATGGACTCAAAGGCAAAATCTGAGTGTGAGATCTACAATAAATTACACCTGAGAGCTAAGAGCATCCACGAACGCCTACTTCGGGACATCATTCTTATTTATATATGAACTGGATTTAGATTTTACCAAACAGAAACAATAATTTAATCAAAAGGGAGATGTATTAAAGTTCAGTTGTGGATAAGAGTTTAAACAGTTTCAACATAATAGTACATCCTTAGTACATAAATATATACTTCGATTATATTATTTACTAAAACCTTGATTCTGTATTACTATTTCGATATTACTACTCTTCGATTAATTATTTACTAAAATTTACGTCCTCACTATTTTCAACAATAATGATTCAATTTTATTTTATTTCGTAATCTTAAGCGGAGGTGATCTGAGAAAATTCGTGGCTATTGACAGCAGGAATACTTATTTTAGATAATGTTATCAATCCTAATTTAGTAAGCCGTCATTCTTGCTAAAGGATTATAACGGTCAAAGCAGCAGAGATTTAACATCCTTTGAATTTATGTGTATATAGTAGAATCGGAATGTTAATATTTTGTATTATTTTTTAAATATGAGTTAATCTCAAAATTAAACAAACTTTTGATACTATAAAATAAATTACACCTTCAATAAGGATTTATGCTGTCATTTCAGATAATTTTAATGACTTGTGTAAATACCTATAAAGATTTGGATTCTATTAGTATCGTTTCTACTCTAATAAAAGGCATCGCGTAACTATATATCATTAGTGAAAATTAGCTTTTGTCAAATAAATGTCACGATATAAACAATATTTATATTTACAAGGAAAATTACTTAAAGACTGAGATAATATTTGTTAATACTTTTTCTAGAAGAATTAAATCTAAAAAACACATTCATACCAAATTATTTAAAATTATTTATAACAAATACTGTTATTTGGTGATGGAAATGGAAATTTGCTTACATTTTAAATCCATTTACAAAACCAAATCTTGTGATTTACTCCACTCGTAGGATTGTGATATGTCAATACGTAAGGATGTATTTTAAAGCGTAAGAATTCTGAATTAAGTAAACATAACTTGTTCAACTATTATGATTAATTTGGCAAATAATTATCACAATGAAACCGATTCATTTGGTCACATTATGAGGTTAAATCAATAAAAGCCATTCTATTTGCGGTCAATTTATGGGAGAGTGGGAATTGGTATTGGTTTGTGAGATTATATTGGTGTGGGGGGGTGAAACTATCTATCAAATATCACAATGATAACCCCTTAAGTTTTTGCCAAATATACTCTCGAATATTTTTGAACAAAATACATTTCCTGCGTATTAAAATCAAAATTATAAAATAAATCTATTAATTTATCTTGAAGGGATTGAATTGTATGGGGTGGAGAAAGAAATTTAAAAAATCCCATTTTAACTCTTTTAATTTAAACCTTTCAAATTTCACGCTTTCATATTTCTTTTGCTAAAGGACACTTTCCTACATTTTACATTCTGTAACTTTATATTAACAATTGACTATGATTGGTAATAATAGGTGAAACCATTAGCAATTGTAGTAAGCCGAAATTGTATAGTGTTTAAAATATTTAACTTCAGCCCCATTGGATTAAGTGAAGACTACAGCAGATACCAATTAATGAAATCTTAATAAGCCCATTGAATTGTTTAAAAAACAAGAAATCCAATGGGGCTTAATCTAAGATAATTTTGATATAGCCAAAAAAATTCATCTAAAACAACTTTTCAAGGACCAGCTGACAGCTGATTGGCTTTGTTTCCATTTCCATTTTACTTTTATTTATATCTTTATCATTAAGTGTTAGTTTTAATTTTCTGTTTGTTAAGTATTTTTTCCCCGAAGAACGGGGTATGGATTCCTCCTCTGAAATATGGCAGGAAATCTTACTTCTGTTTTGAACTAACGCTTTTAAAAGTATATAGGCTATTGGGCATAAACCACACTTATATATACATATATATATATATATATATATATATATATATATATATATATATATATATATATAGTTCCTTATTTGTTCCTACACCGTTCACCTGACTGCGGTATAACATTGCGTAGTAACTCAGGTTAACCCTACAACAAGTTCAAGCCATTGATCGAAGTCATAGTGAAAATTATCCAATTTAACCTTATGGAGTAATAAATTTATACTGGTTTATTGTGAGAACAATAAGTTTACCAACAAAAAAACGGATAACAATGGGAATTAAGAAAGACCACACGAAGTCGGAGCTTATAAAGTTTATAATATTACATATATGAGAATCCAAGTTTCTGCAATTTAATTAAAAACTACAAAAACGCAATGGTCTTTTTAATCTATTATATTTAGTTTACAAAACCTAATGGTCCCTCAAACAAGGAGGGAGGTATTTTCATTGCTTAAGAGTGTTGTGTTAAAATACGGCATAATTAATAGCGGGTTCCTTAGATTCCTAGAGTTGAGTGTTTCTCACAAGCAGCTCGTTAGTTCAATTTACGTCAGCAGAACTCACTTGGGCAAGCTGTAAGGAGTCTTAACCGGATGTTGAGACTGGCCTTGATATGTCTCATATGGATTTTCCTCTGCGGTTGCTTTGACAAATTGTTAAATGGTTATCAATATTTATGAAATATAATTTTTCAAGTGTGAATAATGAAATTTTTAGTAAAATGCGCACAAAAATTAGCTGGATATAACAGTCACAAGTGTTGAGAGTTCCTGGTGTGAGATCAATATATTTGACACAATCGATCAAAATATCAAACAAAGTGCTGAAAACTATTTATAAACGATATTTTTTATAATATAAAAAACCAAACAGTCTTACACCCATCTATTTATATTAACATCATCATTTTGGATTGTAGTAAGCTACGCATCAATCTATAACCTTTAGTTGTTTATTATTGTTTACTAAACATAGTCGAATGTTTAAAATGTATTAAATGTAGTCGCATTGGAAAGGTACGCTCAGCATTGTATGCTGCGAATACTTGAGGAGGGTAGTCTCTTGCCAGATGATAAATACTTAGTTTTGCGTCTCTAAATGACCGAAAACCAAGAAGAAAATGAAACTCATTCAAAAAATAAACATTGATGCTATATAACTTCGATAAATTACTAGGACTGTGTTAAATGAATATTGACAAATATCACTCAACAAGTTGGATAATTATAATATTTCAAGCAGTAGCAAGAATACTACAATTATTGGGCAAAGATGGCTTATGTTTTATTTGGGGATAGTAGTGTTGATCAAACACGCACAGAAACTTTGGTCGATTTAAACTTACGAATCAGGATGATGACTATAATTTTGTCATATAATGGCATCATACATTAAATTAAATTTATCAACTATACATTTAAAAATTTAAAACGTTCTTGTTAATAAACAATGTATGTGATATTTACTAAATTATTATACAATAAAATCCATGTTTAAATTTGTACAAATCTCTTCAAATCGGTGAAAAATGGGCTATAATCCACTTGCCCCATATTGCTCTATGCATGCTTTAATTTAAAAACTCGGGCCTTGGCTCCACTTACCCCAACTACTGGGGCAAGTGCAACCACGTGACATGGTCACAAAAATGTATATATTTTTTAAACAGTAAAGAATTTGAAAAAATAAAGTAATATACCTGATAGCCAATAAATCAAAGATAATACGTACCAACTTTCATTAGTTTACATTAAATAATAACTTGGAAAATTTATCTCAAAGTTTAACTATGCAAAAACGTAGCCCCACTGCACCCACTTTCTCCATATACTATGTATAGGGGGGAGAAAGTAAAAGGGAAAATATTAAAACTATATTGATTAAAAATCCAGCTTATCAGGTAAAATCAGTGAAATGTGATACACACTGGTGTCTTATGCAGCCAGTCAGTCTACTAAAAGCATCATTTAGTAAAAGGTTTGTGATATGATCTGAATTCTACTATCTTTTTAATGTTGGTGGATTTTTTCCGTCATAAAACGCATCCTGTAGCTTAGTTATTTTATAAAGTATTTACCCTATCTAATCTATTAACAATAAATTAAATAATCATGACGAAATAATATTAGGAAATTTCCGAGAGGACAACAAACGACAGAAATATTTAAATCAAAAAAGAAGAATGGAAGCTCTCACCGAATAATTCCTTCATTAAAACAGAATGAGTCCAAAGTCATCAGACAATACCTCAATTAACAGTTTCCTTCTTGGAAATATCGTCTTCAGTGAATATTTAACAATTTAAATGTTTGATTAACACTATTTATAAAGGATTGTCGTAAAGATTTGAGAAAATTATTTTGTATACGTCACATATACGAAATAAAAAAGGTGATAAAATAAAAATGTATGGAATAAAATAATGACTTTTAGACTGAAAGAAAAGTTTTAGTTAATAATGTGTTACCGCTATGTTATTTATTTATAATATTTTGACTAAATTGCACATTAAAGTTTCTCTTAATTAAATTATTAATTCATTGTTAAACACTATTAGTTTACGTAACAGACATACAAAACAGCTATATTAAAATATAGACTGTAATTACTTAGTCAAGAAGAAATATAGTAAACAAATTGATTTGAGTTTTGAAAAACCTGTTAGTATTAAATGTGTTAACATAGTTTTCCTATAAATAAACATTTTAACCAAAATATATCGAAAGTATAAAACCAAAATATACTCCTTACACACTACACAACTTAGAAATTATTAAGGACAAAGGATTTGTATTACATAATTTATAATGGATTAAATTCATTATTTTGTTACAAATATCCCAAGCAAATTAATAATTAATCTTCTGTGAAATGTTTGCTGTAATTTACGATACATCGAAAAGCTTATCAATTGTATTCAAATATTACAAAAAATGTTTGTTTTATCAAACCTAATTATAAATTCCGATGGGAAATAAATCAGTTGAGGAATGAAAATATATATGAAGTATATATAACAACTTTATGAATCAATAACCAGTTTAAATAAGTATGAAATTGCCTGAAGCTGTTTTGTTAATAATAATAGCTTGCTCAGTATTATAAACTGAAATGCTTAAAACCATTTTATGCAGTTTTAATCTGTTTAAGTTTATAAACTTTGTGAAAGTTTTGGAGAAATAACAACCTATCAGTCTATTCAAAGATTAACACTGAAATTATTTTAATGGGAAAGGCTTTAACTGAGCCTTTTAGTAAAATTATGTCTAAGTATGATAGAGTTTTCAAACCAAACTAAGTTCTTTGTTGTGCACTCTATGTTAAATTATTTACTATCTAAAGTTACTTAATCAACCGGTTTGTTTACGAAAATGGAAAAATTGCAGACAACTTTTAACCCATCTCCGTTTCCTGTTTTGGTTCAATCAATGTTTTATCGTTCGAGTTATTCAAACCTGGATAGCTTTTGTATTGATAACTTTAGAAGCAAATTTAATTTTAAAAACTGTTACAAAATAACTTAGGTGCTGTATTTTCTCAATCATCTTATTATCTCAGATATTGTTATGTAATACAATATATAACGGACAATATATGTTTAGAAATGCTTGAAATACAATGGTATGGAACCATCTTACAATACAAACATATATTTAAACTTTTACGTTATACACATTCAAGACGGTAAATTATATATACAGGTGTTCAGGAAAGGTTTTTAAAATAATTTAGATGTTATTTTAACTTAAAAATAAGCAAAAATGTCACATGAAGATGTGTCCTAAAACCTAAAGTTTTCCAACTATCTGTCAGTTTGTGTTTATTTTACACAATTAATCATACTCTATTAATATCTTAAGATATCAACTTCAAACTTGGTTCATATATGACGGCTAATAAGAGATATTAGCTTTTGATATAGAGTATAAATACAAACATGATGTTTTAGTCTAGAAATAGGTAGCAAACGATATGTGTTAACTTATACAAAGCAAAATTTCTCAGTTATTGATTAACACGGAGCTAAAATCTTTGTTTAATTAATTTTAGGAGAAAAAAATAAAAACTAGTTATTTCTTATACCTTTTTTCTAAATATTATGGTTTAAAAGATGTTAAGCTTTGAAAATATGGCCGCCATTTTGAAACTGTTCAAAGAGGAAACATGAAATTATATACTGTAATATATCTTATTAGTTGTCATAAATATACCAAGTTTGAAGGGATTACATCAAGATGTTAATACGCTATGATTTACTATGTAAACAACACTAAAAGACAGATAGACGGAAAGCTCTAGGATGTAGGATTATTAATCTGCCTTTAATATTCAAATGGCCATTTTTGATTATTTTTATTTGTAAAATTGCATCATAAAGTTAGGGAAAAATTTGGATATATTATTTACCACCTAGTATGTAAATTATAACAAGGCTACTGGTTTCAACCAGTGACACTGGGCGTCATCAGGCCCAATGAGAGAATGACAGAATCAAAATGTTTCCCTACTTATATCGTATGGCGACCGGAACCTCCGGATATAATATCCTAAATATGCCACCAGAGTGAAAGTAAAATAAGTTTATAAAGTCTAAAATACAAGTAATATTGCTAAGAAGTGATATTGCTTTCATATAATTACTTAGAAACATGAAATATCTATAGGAATGATTTATCAGTCATTCCAAAGGTAATATGCAAAATACATGAAGTAAAACAAATAGATTCCTGGGTGCATGATGATTATTTTCAGTAGCGAAAGCAATGGAGCTTAGGATTTAATTGAACTTAAAATGTGTAACTATATTATTGTTTAAACTGTGTTTTCTATATTATATCAAACATCAAACAATCTTACACACATCAAGTTTTTTTTTAACTGTACACAATACTTTCCCGTGTTAAACACTTGTATCATCGTTACTAAAGTTACAAAGGTGTTCTGAAAATATACATCTATTTATTAGTCACTTGTTCACAAAAACTTAAAATTGGCAAACAATTTTAAATTGTAAGCAATAAATTTGTAATAATATCCGTTTAAGCACATAAAGATGATCAAACAAACAAATATTCAATTAATTTGTATTTTTTATTGAGGCGATGTTTATAGGTATACATTTGTTTAGTTATTGTCTTTGGATTTGTTATTTCCTCTGGGAAATACACAAACAGCGGATTGATATTTGCGTCTTGGCAGTAGGGGAGGATGACCCGACAGTCCCAAGCCAGAGTGCGGTTCCCTGTTAGCCAGGAAATTAATGCCGTCACTTACCTTCACCAACACGGACATTGCTAACGAAACCAATAACAAAAATACAATTATATTAAATAAATAAACATAAATCTATAATGAGGATTTTTTGTTTTAAAAGTAAAACAAAGGTTCTAACACTTTTATTTTTTAGGAAAACATTTTGTTGACAAGTTGAACTATCAAGGTAATACAACATGGAGTGCTACAAGCCTTTATGATGTATATTTTTCCTACTGAACTATTTTCTTATTACATTTAAATAATAACCTTTGTAGTCCTTAAAATGTCAACCATCGCAAAAAATCCAAAGGTACTTCAGCAATACCACTGAAGTTGAATATAAAGGTAATAACATAATCTCCAACGTAGTTTTCAAGTCCTTCTGGGCTCTTTCCTACTAGTCATCAAGAATGCAATAGTAAAATTAACTTTTATTCTTCCACTATTACACTATATTTGAGGGCAAAGGCGTGATGGGCAACAGTTAGTTCGGAATTTGAATAAAACAATGGAAACGTACATAATCTTCTTTGCTTGTTGATTATGCATTTTTAAATTAAAAGCACAATAATCAATTATTGTTTTTTTATGATCAATGATCCTGATTTTTGCATTCAATGATCCTGCTCAGGAATTTATGTTACAAATTCTATGTAAACAAAGTACATATTAATTATATATTATATTATGTCATTAAGTACGAAATATGTAAGATAATCATAGCTTATATACATAAAAAACACTGTAAATACTAATCTATATATAATACAATGCATTTTTAAACAAGTATAGGATTTTGAATCAGTCCAGTATCATTGTTCACAACTAAATCTCGAAATTTCTTAAGAAAAAAGTCAAATATAAATTAAATATGGTGCAAGACAACCACCTAAATATTCATGGTCAGAACTGCGATAACAGGCCGAATGAGAGACTGATATTTTATAGTAAGATCGGTAACGGAACGAAATATTTTCCTTATTTAATTGTTTATATTTGATCTTAATACTAAAATAAGAGTGAGAATCAATGTGTTGAATAATATTTAAGTTTTCCATTTGCTATAAAATCACAGTTGTCTTGGGTAAGATTATACGTATAGGACAGGCAGATCGTCTGAATATGAAAATAAATTGTACTTTATACTGACTTTAATTCCTAAGCTATCTAATGCGGCTGAAAGTGATATTATTTGATAAATTAAGTAAATAAAGGTACTAAAAACAATATCAGTTAATTGGTTGATGACTGGAAAATCTATATGAATGAAAGATTACACAAATCTATTTAGCAACGTTATACTATATTATACAATATGGAAAGTTTGTACGAAGGAAAGTTTCTACAAATCCGTTTAGCAACGGAATGATATAAAATGCATTATAATTTTTAATAATTACATGAGCAATTATAAATTTTAAAAACAATTATTCAGTTACTAAGTTATTAATTGAGAACTTAAGCTGTTCTGTTGAAAAAAAAACGCCAACACAGTTGTGTTTATATTTTATTTACTTAAACAGGAAATCCACGATTCATATATAAAAGTATTTAAAAACAAACCTTAATAATAAACCCTATAAAATCGCATTTTCTCTGAGAGAGTTTCGGAGTTGTTACTTTAACATCGAAGTTTTAAGAGAAATGTTTTACCCGTAGCAAAATGGCTCTCTTCCAAAAGATTTCTGGCCACAACATATGAAAACTGTTCTTTGGTGGCGTAAGTAATGACGTCATTTACAGTATTTTCAAACTAAACAGTGTTTAATTATTTAAATATAATTTAATTGTTTTATGCGTTTAACACTTTTATTTAGTTCTATAATATTAGCAAGAAGCAAATTAATCTATAAGTCTATTATTAAGTTTACCAAACAAAGCTAAATTAGTGGTATTATTCTCTTTGTAAACCTATGAATTCAGTTCAATACGTCCTCTAGAAAAGCCGTTTTTGAATAGACTATATGTTTTTAAATGTTTAACAGGCCACCTATAACAGGTAGCTTAAAACACTTAACCAATTTACAAAGATCTTTTTACATCGGAATCCGTCAGTTACAATATTTTTAACGTAAGCACATCCTTTATAACATTGATAAAATAATTAAATATAATACACTAGTATTCTCACTTTTTATGGTCGAAATCCCTTTCAAAGCGTTGTTTAAATAAGTTAAATTTAAATTGAATTTCTGGTGCTTTCGCACACAAAATAATTCAATGGGATGTTCATTTCTAATATTCTAATCTTTTATCTTTGAACCCAAAAGGATACACATTATTGACCTTTTAAAGTTTTAATCATCCCTCCCCTACGACTTTCATTTGCTGCGGTATTCATGATCGATAATATCTCCGTAATTAGAACGCTTATTTTAAAAATTATATTTTTATCAATAACATTGTATATACTATTAACCTAGGAAACAAAGGGTCTATACAAATCAATTCACTTTTACAAATGTGCAGTACAGATAATATACTATAGATGTATGAGCAGATAGGTTTGATATTGATTAAGCTTTTCACTTGTATTCTTGAATATGATTTTGACCTTAATAAAATAAGAATACCACTGAACAAATTAATGTATAGTTCCTGAACTGCAATTTGGTCAACAAACTGTGATTCACGTACTAGATATCAGCAGTTGACATTGATAAATAAGGATTATCGTATTTCTAATAATCTATATATCTACAACAGGCTTTCAATTTAATTGTTGTCACAGAAGCTCTTTGTGAGCTTTCTAAATACACTCATACCTTAAACTTTACAATATACAATTTACATGGACTACGATAATAGGCACTAGTTTTACTTGTATGCTGCTCAGCACCAATTAGATATTTTTAGTAGCTTCACTTCGTTACTGGTTTATAATTTAATCAAGTTTAATCTTTATAGAACATTGTTCAGGGTGTCTTGAAACCATTTAAACAATCTTAACCATGTTATTCAGGAGGTCAAAACAAATAAATAATTTAGTATAACGTTTGTCCTGTCTTATCGCGTTTTCTGTTTGTCGATCTGTATGTGTTTTTTACTAAAATTGTAATACCTCTGAAACGGTATAAGTGTTACTATAGGCAGTTGAACAATTACATACAAATGTTGTTATCATACAAACTTCCGTTTCAAGATAGCTCCAGTTCTAAGTTTGCTAAGTTAAATAACTACAAATTTCACTGATAAAACATTTAGCTAATTTCAAGAAAATCAAACGGTTTGTCATATGTAAAGATTGATTGATGGATAACGGAGAAAACTCAAACTACTTATCAACAGTTGACCTTTACTGCTGTTCAATACGGTCATCTTTCTTCTTTTGAACACTAAATTTTTATTTGTTCTGTTATCCATCAATCAATCTTTACATATGATACACCGTTTAATTTGTTTTAAAATTATCTAAATATATTGTTTCTTAAAAATGTTTAAAGGAATTTGTAGTTAGTTAGATATTTAACTTTAAAACATGCCACTATCTTTAAAGCGGCAGTTTTATGAAATCAAAGGTGTTATGGAATTTGTCAACTGTCTTCAGTAACACTCCTACCCAGTGTCGTGATTTTATCTTAAACCGTTTCAGAGATATTCATTTTTTTGTAAAGTAGACATACAGACTGACAGAGACAATACGGGACGAAATAGGACACATATTATACTTCACGGATTGTTAGTTTCGACCTATTAAATAACATGGTTAAGTTTGTTTAAATTATTGCAAGACACCCTGTATATTTTAATTGACTAGACCAACTACAGCGACCAGTTATAATAAAGCTTTATCGTCTTAACCAAATTTGAACAATTTTAATCCTTGATATTGAATTCTTTTATGTTAATCATCTAAACCTAAATTAATTTAAAAGACAAGACTTTATGATTAAATTAATAATATCTGTTAGCCTTATATTTTATCAACCGAAATTCTAAATACGATAGAAAAACGTCATCAGCTTAACGAATCTCTTGTCACTCCCCGTCGAAATTTTCTCGCAAAGATTTCTTAAAAAAATGGATTATTTGACGAAGAATTTTCTGTAGATTGGTAAGTCTAATAAACATTAAATTTGGAAACTCGAATCCTCTTCAAATTAACATTTACTCTAAGAAGAGAAAGTTATTATTTTTTTCAGTATCTTATACAGAATTTGCCCGAACATTTGCCTCCCGAACCCCTTTTTAGATTTGTTCCTTGGGTAAACTTAAAATAATATGCAATCTCAAGTGTAAAATTACTACATTTTCAAATTTTCGTGTTATTCATTTCGTATTTAACCGATAATAAATAAATTATATTTTTTATAAATAATTTTAGATTGAAAATTTATGTTACAATACTTGTTACTAATTTACAACTTTTTAATAGTTTAATTCTCTTATTAAAGAAAGCGTGTAATTAATTAGTGATTAATTACACGTAAATAATATTTACTAATGTAAACTATTTTATTCAGCTTTGTAACACTGACACCTTACTTAGAAGTCTCAGTAAGTTTCGTGTTATTCATTTCGTATTTAACTGATAATAAATAAATTATATTTTTCATAAATAATTTTAGATTGAAAATTTAGGTTACAATACTTGTTACTAATTTACAACTTTTTAATAGTTTCATTCTCTTATTAAAGAAAGTGTGTAATTAATTAATGACAATAAATAATATTTACTAATGTAAACTATTTTGTTCAGCTTTGTAACACTGACACCTTACTTAGAAGTCTCAGTAAGCGGTGAAGTGCTTTCACAAAGCGGGACAAACAAACTAATGTAATTTCCCTTCTGATGCTTTCTCAATTTGTGAGCTTCGTTGTCTGTGTACCACTGTCTAGGTTTAACTATATAGGATTTAAAAAAAAGGTTTAACTACTTTAGCAAAAATTTATATGTGGAATTTAAGAAAAAAGAAGACAAATTTCTTTCATGTATACTGGTTGAGCAGGTCTCAGAATTTTTTTGCGTAGCCTTTAAATAATAAAATACATTGTTGACCAACAGTTACGTCTACTTTATAAGTCGGTAACGCTTCTTAATTTTGTGTCCAAAATAAATTATTTATTTCATAAATATTTTTCGACTGCAAATTTAAGTTCAAAATTGCAACTTTTAACTTTTTTAATAGTTTAATTCTCTTACTAAAGAAAGCGTGTTATTATTTAGCTGTTCATGACACGTAAATAATATTTACTAATGTACACTGTTATGTCTAGCTTTGTAACACTAACACCTGACTTGACTTAGAAGTCTCAGTAAGCGGTGAAGTGCTTTCACAAAGCGGAACAAACAAACTAATGTAACTTCCCTTCTGACGCTTTCTCAATCTGCGAGCTTCGTTGACTGTATCTAGGTTAAACTATATTGAATTGTAAACAAAGGTTTAACTAGTTTAGCAAAAATTCTTATTTTTATAAAAAAAGAAGAACAATTTATTTCATGTATACTGGTTGAGCAGGTCTCAGAATTTGTTTCCGTCGCCTTTAAATAATAAAATACATTGTAGACCAACAGTTACGTCTGCTTTATAAGTCTACCATATTTAGGAATAAGATTAATCAAAATGATCTAATTACTAAATAATAATTATAAGTTTATAAATGAAAATGATTTAAAAGTGTTTAAAAATGTTGGAATAAAACATTTCTAATAACCAATTTTTAAAGGCTCATATTTTACCTCCTCCCATGGGGAATATTGAAGCCACAATTCCCGGCTAGAGTGTGTAAGAAGATAAAGGAAAACAAATAAACGACGATAAAACACAACAGCAACAGCTGTAACCCGATTAAGCACGAGTTTGTGTTTATTGAGGCTATATACAGTCACATGTGTGCCGGATTGAATTCTGATCCGGTTTATGTACTTTACATGCATACTTTGCCACTATTATATTTCGTCTTGACACTAAGTTAGATCTTGATATTATTTTACGAACGAGTAAAAATTATATACAACTTATGGAATTTGAATATGATTAAAGGGTTCGAGTATGATAGTGGGAATTTTTCATGTGTAATAGGTAAAAACCGTTAAATGGTTTATATTAAAACATTATGAAAACGCAATAAATTATTGTTTTACAAAGTCTTTGTACAGGTTTAAACTATGCTTGACTGAGTTTAATGTATTTTTCTTAATTGCAACACAAACTACGGCTATAGATTTAAAACCAAACGGACACTTCCATAAGCCTCCTTTATTATTCTTTAACTAATTTAGATCAGGTAATATTTACTCATTAATTTAATGTTTACGTTACAACTGTTTTATATCAGGTCATATATTATATATTATAATTGGATATTTAATTCCCACTCTACATTTGAATACAGTTATTACGTTTATCTAATTTCACAGGTCAAGGATGAACTTATCTCTGCACTCTCCTTAGACGTGTTTGTAATATCATTAGGACAAATTGCGGGCGCATCAAAGGACCATGAGTATATTATTGACTCACTAAATCTAACCTCCAGTTTGGTAGCTTCAGTCACAGTCACGCTATTTGACACTAATAGTTGTTATCATAATAGCTGTTAAATATACAACCTGGAACAACAACAAAGAAAAATGTACATTTTCGTTGGGAATAGTGAATAAAAATCGCACAGAATATAAGAAATTGAACAGTATTATAAGTTTTAAAAAAAGCAATAAAAACTGATAACTAAAAGTATAGACAGCTTAGCTAAATAGTATAAGTATAACACATATGACAGCTGTTCTTAAAAGTTGTTGTCAAGGGAAAATATTATTTCCCTTGACAACATTATTTTAGTATTAAATACTAAGCTATAAATACAATTTGGAAGAACATTGAGTTATAGTAGCAGCTGTAGTGTCCCCAACATGCAGAAAAGACGCATTTGGGCAGCGCAGCGTCTTTATTTAAAAGCTCAAAAGAGGCTTTGTAGAAAAGGTAATTAAGGCCTATTCAATAAGTTTACTAACCTTATTTGAGCAAAGCTTAGTCACCTTGGTAATAAAGTATTATCAGGGCAATTTTTATGATACCTCATTGAAGATTAAACTTATATATCTGCCAGAAATATACTCAGGGCTAAAATGTATAGAAGGGGATCGTGGTTTGTGTTCCACGTTAAAATTCAGACATCATAACTACTTTGGGGTTATTAATTATTTATAAACTGATCCTCCATCAGAAACAATAAAACTATCAAAATATGATGTTTAAAAAAATCACCATGAAGACATTTATTGTTAGATTGGGATCTAGAAAGTGCAGAGACATATTTATGCTAATAAACAAGTATCAAAGACCCTATATTTGTAAGAGTAAACATTTAAAAATAATATCTTGAAATAAAATAGTTTCAAATTGTTTGAAAAAGGAAATAATTTAGTAAAATATACTTTTGCAACATTTAAGTTCACTGATTCTAAGTTGGCACTGCCAATCCAAATGAGGTACGCGTCTAATGTTAGTTCCCAGGTAGGTAATAGTATTTTAATGTATATAATGTAATGTACACATGTGCCTAGGTAATAGTAGCTTCCAGGTTAGTTCTTAAACTGAAAATATGTTGAGTTATTATTAAAACTGTTAGTAAATTACATTCTTACTATAACGTAAATGCAATGGAATTAGGAAATAGTATGGGAACGCTCGGTATTTGGATGGATCATAGTAAAAGAAATAGACTAATAATAATAAACAATCCAGACTGATAGACTATCTCTGGCAGTTAGGTGACCGGATAAATTTATATTATGAAGAAGTTAGTACTCTACAGAAGCCATAGATAACACACTTGAGAACAGTTTTCTCCTAATACATTATAAATATTTCTTTGCAGGATCGATTTTACATCAGAATCACGATTGTAAAAAATGCCTGGCCACTACTAGATGACCAGTGTGATTTATAAAGCTGCGGGCCTATAGGCTCATAGCGAAGGTACTTAGTTTAGGAATATAAGTAAATTACTTACAAAAATAAAACAAGTAAAATTACTGTACCTACTAGTTACCTAACTAGATTAATTAAAAAATCTAGTTACTAAAATCTTTCGTGCTTATCAAACCAGTAAAATCTTTTGAAAAGTATTATCGTTGATAAAAAAGTAATTTAATAATTTTCGCAATGTTTCAGATGTTTCCAAGGTGATTTCCTTTCGTAGTACCAAAGTTTTCAATAGTGCCAATATGCCATGAACTAAGGGAACTATGTCAGAATAATATGCTTCTAACTGACAAAAAAGTCCTTTTGTTAATCTGACAGACTATTCCTAACTAATAAATAAGATAAAAACACGTTGTAAATTAAAAAGGTAACCAAATGTTTAGTCGGTTTCTTAAAAATGTTATACCCATTTTCTGTTAGTTGATGGAAAGTTGTAAATAAAAATATACTCGATACCATAACTAAATAACTGCATAACTAAATTCTTGTCCATCGTTGTTTTGAATTCGATCTTTTTAAGTTTCTAGTAATAAAAGTCTGCGACTGAAATAATCGCTAATACGTTTGCATAATATATTATTCTTAATTAACTGAATTTTTAATTTACATTTATTTCCTGGATATGCTGGACGCTAATCAATATTTCAAGAATATCCAAATAAACTCAGCGGCTTAGGGTCTAGTACTGTAACTCAAAGTTCTGTAACTGATAGTACTGAAACAGATAGTACTGAAACTGATAGTACTGAAGCTCAACGTAGAACACAATGAAGATTTCTGTTTGCTAGCAAACAAAAGCGTGTCCTCTCTAGCGATTTGTCCCTTCTATAACAAAGACCCTTTCATAAATGAGATATTATTCACTCACATCGTGTATGGATAAACACACACTTTGTTAGGAGGAATTCACCCTTAAACCTTCCTTACACTAAACACATATCCGATAGTTATAGGGATGCTTTCAAGATAAGGAAAAGGGTAGCCTGTTGTCCTCTTCAGCTTTACATATATTGTTTGTAATCTGCTTACTTTTCTTCGCACACCTGAATTGCGCTTCTTATCGTATTGTTTTTTGTTACAGATTTTTCATTTTTATTAGTGAATTTCCTTTGGAAAGTGAACTATTAGCATGACCCGCACGGTGAAACTTAAGCCCGGGACCACCATAGAAGTTCCTACCGTGACCCCCTGAACACGTTTTGGGGGGTCGTTCAAAATTTTATATATAGGATGCGGTTTTTTTTTTGTGTGTGCGGTGGATGTTTATATATATATATATATATAAATATATATATATATATAGACATATATATATATATAGACATATATATATATATATATGTGTATGCACTCTAGCGGTCGCATTTTTTGTCCGATTTACTTCAAATTTGGTAGGGACGTTCCTTTCTATAATCTGTTGGACAGGTTCGTTGGGCAAAACAATCGAAAAACTCTAAACCCATTTTTTGGGGATTAATCTTTCAAATTTCGAGTTTTTGGGCCCAAAAAGGGTCAGAAAATCCCCAGATGTAAAATTAATGCATGTAAAAAGATGGGAATTAGAGAGGGGAAAGTTTTAAGACCTCTCTCGTCATTCTAGCATAAATATTTACCGAGTTATTAAAGAAAATGTGTATCGGCTAAACACAGTACGTTGTCTTATGGGGGTTTTACACTAGAAAAGCCTGTTATTCCTTTGTTATAGTACTTTTATTATCCCCAGCAACCTCACGCCTACTTTCAAGCCTGTCTGTACCTTCTCCTAACCTTATAATGCGTAAAATTCTATTCCCAGCTTTGCAAGTAAATGAAACCAGGAGTATCAGAACAGCCAAAAAATCAATGTTTTCAGATTTCAATAAAAATTGGACAAATGTATGTTTTTACACTGATTTTGAGTTTTAAAAGTTTTTATGTGGAAATTCACTTCCCTCACGTCAGCGTGCTGCGTGCGAACTCGTTTTATTTTTAGTACTAAACAGAACCACCAATTTCAAATACAAAGCTCAAATAAGGATGATAACGGTTTTTATTGATTAACAAAACAAATATTTGCCATGTTATTATGTAGAGTTGGATAAGAATATATATATATATATAAACATATTTAGGCAAATCTGAGTTGTGTAAAGATTGAAATATATTTTATATTACGCTACTGTGGGGGAATTGTAGCATAATATATGGAATTATTATTCTCCAATAGAAGGTGATCAGAATAATTAACCAAGCTGGTGGATTGAATCATTGTAGATCTCGTTTTATATCTTCTAAAATTATAAATATTTCATCCGTGTAAAACTTCAGATGTGTTAAATCATATTTTTAACATTCACAACTTAACACCCGTAGTAAAAATAATACCATAATAGATTTTAATAGACTTACCAACCCACCCCCCCCCAAAAAAAACAAAAAAAAATACAAAACAAAAAATATGAAGTTGTAAGCCTTCGTCTTTATAATAAATATAAAAAATTAATACATAGAATGAAAAACCTTTATACAGAAGTTCTATATACAGTTGGTGATTAAAAATCCATTGAGAATTTTTTTCTCTAGAACAAATTGGATTTACATATATTAACTTGAATAACTTTTTGCCTTTTTAGATTATGCATATTTAACATTTTGCTACTTGTATTTGGTTGTATTTTTCTCATTGTTCATGTTTGATGGGATATTTTACTTAGTTTAAGATATGTTTGACTGTGCTGGATGCTGTTATTGAGATTTTTTTTGATGTTTTTTGACAAATAAACATTTAATTCTTTAAATAACTACTGAGCAATAAAGTCAAAAGGCCTATACTGGCACCATAACAAGTTCCATTCTCGTTTAAATAAGTGTGATATAATAGCTGGTTGTCCTGAAACTATTACTTGATATGATAGAGATATACCAACGATTAAAAATATAAATAAAAATAAAAATAGGAATAATAAAAAACATGTAAATACGGCTTGCATTAGTAGGGGGCAATGGCCGATTCTGAACCAGCAGCAACCTGCTTGCTCCACTGTGGAGCTGTGGAGCCCCCCCCCCCCGTCACGTGACCCATTAACCTAACTTAAACCTGGTGCCTGGCGTGAGGAGCCTGAGGAGCCCCCCCCCACGCCCCCCCCCACCAAGGAAAACGCGGTTATAAATTAATAGCGGCCTTGTTTAATGGCGGATCTATGGGGTTCTTACGTCATTCGCTTCCTCTGGGATAGGCCTACACTCTGGAAAAAGTCCCGTGGGAATCGATGGATAAATAGGCTAGTTATTAATTTTCGAAAGTTTTTTCCTCATGTTCAAGGTCATCACGAAAAGTGCCACTGGCGACCGGGGGGGGGGGCGTCGGGGGGGGGGGCGTTGGGGGGGGGGGTGGGGGGGGCGTGGGGGGGGGGCTCCTCAGGCTCCTCACGCCAGGCACCAGGTTTAAGTTAGGTTAATGGGTCACGTGACGGGGGGGGGGGCTCCACAGCTCCACAGTGGAGCAAGCAGGTTGCTGCTGGTTCAGAATCGGCCATTGCCCCCTACTTGCATTGTAAGAATGTTTTAGGACAATAGTTGTGGAAATTTTGTATTCAAATCGTAATATATTTGTTCAATTAACATACATAAAAAAAGGAACCCCCCGAATTATTTACTTTTTAATTTTGTAAATTCAGTAGAGGTATTTTAAAATTTTGTTAAGTTGGTATGTAACGAATTTGTATGTGTTTACTAATTATCCGATGAATCATTTACAAAATCAGTTGGTGGCAAGTTAGTATATAATACTATATATTTTTTTTCCCCCCCTATATTTGTCATACTCATGGTGAGTGTGATGTTATTGTAGTACTTTTTTTAAGTTGTATTCCTATGCTAGCTGGCCCAACCCTGTCCTTGGTCATTGCATTTGTGTTATGTTAAGTGCTCGTTCATTTTAAAGATGAGCTTGTTCGCTACGCTAAATCGCCTATTTTTATATAGAGCTAGCATCGAAAAAATGGTTACCCCGTTCAAGTAGATTTATTATTCCTTTAATGAACATATGTTTATGCCTTTCAAGTATGTTTAGATATAATCCATGTAACAGCTGTTTGGTGTAACTAACTAGCTAACATACTAACCCGACTTTATTTTATGTATTTAGATTAATATTTAAATGTAAAAAACTAATATTTATAATGTTAATCAAGACATTATTCAGTATTTTACGCAGTACAATTTATGACAGTTGATTTTTGTACACCAAATTATTATGGTTTTAATTAAAAAATTCAGTGTATTGATGTTTGTTTTGTGATACACGTTATAACATTTCTCCGACGGTTAGCTTCGTATCAAAAGTTACTAGTAAGTACTAGCATCTAAAATTATTTATGACAATACTTATTTCTTAATAAGGAATTATTTCTGTTGATTTTCCGTTTAAGATGATTATCCCTATACGAAGTAATCGTCATTTCCTTAGAGACTGATGGGGGTTGATTATTTGCGACTTGGCAATAGGGGAAGGACGACATGACAGTCCCACGCCAGAGTGCAGTTCAGTGTTACTCCAGGAAATTAATGACATCACTAACTTCTCCTGACACTTCCAAAAATACGAATACAAAGATCACTTGTAACGACGGAGTCACATCTATTTGTATATTCATACATTATATTTGTATGTGTAAAGAAACTGAAACTACAATGTAAATATTGTGATACACGACTGTATAAAGACTTAAAACTCTAAATTATCGCAATCTCAACACACCTGGGAATTTGATACTTTTTAATAACATTTTAAATAATTACCACATATATTTTGCAAATTGAGAGATTATAAAAGTAAAAATACTAGCGTCCTTTTATTTTAAATATGAAACTGTTATTTCCTTTGTTGACGATTTCTAACAATTTTTCACTTTTGTATAAGTTGAAAGTCGTAACAAATCGTGAGGAATTACTTCAGTGTAAACTTGTATCCAGATTGCAACAATATTTTTATATTTAATCGTTTACTGTCAATTGTGTATTATTGCTTTTATAAACAAAATTAACCATCAGCAGTCAAATAAGGACTGTTATTTGAATTTAGTTAGTTAATACAAATAGTATGTTTCCAAGTGTTTAATGGATGTTTAATATTTATTTATAATGGCGGGTGTGTTTCTATTTAAGCAGTAATACCCATGACCATTTACTATACAATCAATATAAAGGCACTGGAATGTCACTGTGCTCTGTAATAACGGTATTACTGCAACTAATTGACTTATCATACCAAGTGTATTAACAAGTTTTTATTAAAGATATTCCAAGTGTTTATTGTAATAAAATAAGTTCATAAGATCCTATGTGAACAAAATAATGAATCGAATTTTATGTCATAAAATTCGATACGTATTCGCCTACCCGATTTTATAAGCTTTTCCAACGTATACAAACAAATGCCACTTTATACAAGTTTGTGCCAGACTGGCTTCGAACAATTTTTCAAGCAGACTACCATCGGAAAAAATCATTGATCTCTTAATTTGTAAATGCTTCATGGTTTACGTCAACTCTATTTTTAATTTGATTTGGGTGTAAGAAAAGTAAAAAGAGGCATTTTAACTACCCTCGATACTTACTGCAAATAATAGTTCTAGATTCCGTATAAAAAGGAATACTTTCAGTTAACTAACCGTTGTATGTGTATCTACATCAAAGAATAATTTCACGAGGTTTATAGATTCACTAGCACAATAAGACTGTAGGAGGCTCGTGGGTAGAGCGTATCATCTCAGTCCACGGCCGTCCGCGGGCCTGTTCACATGAGTGCGAGTGTGCGGTGGTGCTACTGTGAATCGTACTTTGGAATTTGTGCCGGCTTTAACTGGTAACGTGTTTTTTTGCATTCCTAATCTCACACCGTTTTCTACTCTTACTGACGAAGTTGAACAACATACTTATAACCTTATTATGATTAGAATAATTATAGATAAAATTGCATGGTTATAAATAAATTATTTCCATTGTACAGTTAAAACGTATAGAAACTGATATAGGTTGTTGGAACATAGTAATAGTGATCAGTAAAAAAAAATACCAGATCTTCTCAGTAACAACAAAAACGAAAGATTTGTGGTTTCTCGCTTAGTATATTACTGGTGTTATCTAATTATTAAGAGTTGTAAATCATAATTAAGTATTTGTGGGTTGCTGTTGAATTGTTTTATATTTTTAGTGAATTTCCCCTATAGGAAAGAAGCTATTACCGTAGGTCTCATGGTAAGACCTAAGCCCGAGACCATGATAACTTTTTGTTTTGAGGTCCCCAGATGCCAAAAACACCATTCGTTCACATTTGTATATTTGATTAAGATCGGACCTTTTATACGTAAGCACGATAACTCTCGTATAAAAGGTCCGATCTTAATCAAATTTGGTACAAATGTGTATAGCACCATTTATTTGACTGAGTTCGAAAACCAGACGAATCGCACAATTCGAAGGGGGGTTTTGGGGGTATTTTGTACCCCAACAATTTTTTTTTGTTTTCACATGTAATTTTGATTTAAATCAAATTTTAATTTTCACCATTGAATTCAACTACAAAAAAAACAATTTGGTAGAAAAATCAAAATTGTATATCTCGCTTATTTATTAACATACACTGACGAAACTTGGTATATGGCTTCATCTGGTTGTGGTTTGTGTTTGAACAAAAAATCAATTTTTTGCGTGTGGTTCACGTGGTAGCAAACCTACGTATACTCGGTCCCCATGTTATTTTTATGGAGAATAATAAAAATGTTATATATCGCTTATATATGAATGTCTATGGATGAGACTTGGTTTGTGACTTCACATTGATGAGTTCTATTGATATTTAGACAAAAAACCCATTATTTTTTGTTCCTTGTTGCAACAAACCTGCGTACTCATCCCCAATGTTATTCTTATGGAGAATAATTAAAATTGTATATATCGCTTATTTGTGAATATATTTTAATGAAACTTGGTATGCGGCTTTATGTGATTTTAAGACATATTATGCATTGGAAATTCGCTGAGTATGCAGGTTCGCTGCGACGGGGGTATTTTAGTATAAAACATAAATATGGACATTTAACGTTATACGTAGTCACGGAAAATTCTGAATCAAAACCAGATAGTAATCAAAACTGCAGTCGGAAGCAATGCTATCACTACGTGTACATGGTCAGATGTTATCACTGCTGTTATTAATCTGGTAAATTAATCATTTTTTTCAAACATTTTAGTTTCGGCTGTTTTTTTTATACTATATGAAAATAACGTTCAACTTTTTATATGAGAAATCTTTGCTGACCATTGATTATCATTGACTTGTAAAACTCAGATGTGTAAGTCAAATTATAAGTAGATTATGTATGTAAATATAAAAAAGAACAGTATACACACAAGAACATTTTAAACGAATATATCAGATTGAGAATTTATGACATAATTGTACACTGTTATATGATACCTTACCCTATTTCATTCCTTAGCAAGGTATCATTTATTCTAAATTTAAACAAGTTTACAAAAAACGAAGGCTGTGGAGCTAAATAAAGAACCTCTGTATAATTCTGCTGCAGCAAGTTACAATAGATTAAGCATTCAAGAGGTTCCAGCCATAAAAGAGAGGGGTGACAGTATTTACTTAAAGTGATCAGGATCAATCAATTGGAGAACCTTGCAAATTTTCACAGTGGGTTTCGAAGCACTGATCACGATGATATACTACCGATGATAGTACACTCCACGTAAATAAAACATGAACTACAGTATAAAACTATCTATTACGATCCGTCTCACCGAATATCATAAAGTCTAATAAGAAAAATCCTGATTTAGTAGTTACTACTACGGCCGATTCAAACAGATTATTATACCATCGTTGAAGTATTATACATGTTTGTGTCTGAATATATTTATAGTTTAAATATACTGTTTGGTGTTTTAAATCACATTTTTAAAACCTACATTTACTAAAAATATTGTAATTTTCACTCGTTACGAATACGCCAGATTAGCGAGCGAAATAAATTAGGCTAAAGGACATACTTCAGGTCGGTTTGATCAGGTATATATGTGAATGTTTTATTATTATTAACTTCTTGATTATTGATATTGTCTCCTTATACTTCCTGTTAGTAAGTGTGGTAAATAGTACACGAATTCAAACTTTGAAAATTACGAAAAATCTTTGAGATTTCTATAAATATTTCCAAGATTTTGCCAAATATAAACATGACATCATTTTTTTCTTATAAAAAATGCATAGAACCATAAATTCTTTCTGCTTGGATTGATTTATTACTGGCATTATCAGCCTACACCAGTCAGTATATGTGTTTTAAAACATAATAATCAGTGGGAAAAAATTAATTTCAAAAAAGGGCTGGCAAGTTTAAATCATTATAAAAATATGTATTAGTTCCTACTAAACTTAATAAAAATGCTAAAGTTGTAGGAATTTAAAACTCTCAAAAACTGAAATAAGCTAGTCGGTGTCGTAAGTTTAATTGGTGTGAAATAAAAGGTTATCGTTATATTAGTAACTGTTTTTACGAGATTTTAAAACAGATGTTTCTGAATACGAAAATTATTTTTAATAGATTTTTGCTCATAGAAAAATTGCTCTATTACAAAATAGTTATGACCACAACTTATGTAAATAGCTCTTTATTGACATAAGTAACTAAATAATTTTTAAAGTTTTCAAATTTATAATAGAATATTTTCTTACTAATTTTAATTCTTTCTTCTATAGCAGCAGGATACAAAAGTGGTAGATTGATTACCTACGTATTCATAGTCTTTTTCCATATGGACTGACTGGATTATTCCTACGATATAACAAAATTAATAATTACCACTAGCGACCAAATCGTGTACACACTATTTAACTGTTTTATAAGTATATAAATCCCATTTAATATAATATTAGTATAATTTATATACTTATTTCATTTAAAATTGTTGAAAGATCCTGTGAATTTCAACCACATTGTGATATTTGTATGCTCAATTTGAAAGTAAATATTTCTTAAATTACATTAGCATACGATTTATAAATGTTTATAACTTATGTGTTTAAATGTTTCTTTTTAAATTGTATTGACTCAAGAAAAATTGCTAATTATACATTATGTCGAATATTTTTCCCCTTTATTTCTAGCCACGAGTTCCATGTTTAATGACACAAGATTTTTGTTTTAAAACAGAGGTAACTTTCAAAGTCAATTCAACATATCATTATTGATACACAAATCGATCTGTACAAAGGTTCACAATAGTTAAATACAATAATAGAGTCACTTATTGTATTAAAGGTCAAAATGGCGACCTTCTCACATATAGACACTTTCATGATAATACTTTCATGACTGCAATCGGATTATATATGTTATTTTATGTGGTGTTACAAAACCTGTAGGTTTAAAAAACTGCTTACCGTACAACAATTTTAAATCCATGGATTGATATGTAACATATAGAGGATTGAGATTCCCTATGAGTGATTCCTTCTGTCTGAAAACAGTCTGTAAATTAGAATGTCATTTTTAATTAGAAAATGTTGTTAAAGCAAAGGGGATTATCTAAAGTGCTTAAGGAATCGTGAGTTGGTGATACAAGCGTTGGCGTAAATCAAGGTTACATGTAATTAACCCTCCCAGCTGTGCATCCTTTGTGGAGGCGGAAAGAGAACAAGTACTCTTTGTCAAATCGCTTTTATTATATAGCATTATGTTGTATAGTTTCATTAAAGAAGTTCTGCCGATGTTTAGTAAATAATCAAAAGGTTCTTTCTTCTGTATATCAAAATAACGTCTATTGTTTTACAGATTAAACAAATAGCAGGTTTCATTATGTTTACTTATTTCTAAGTTTCAGTAATTTGTAAAAACAGTTTCAAGAGAATAGTGAGATCCGCGAATAGTAATGTAAATCAAGGATCACCGATCGACTAATTTATCTTTTAAGCTGGATTTACAAATTTAACTATTACAATTTTTACCAGTTGTCTCCACTGAGTTTGTCTCCACAGTTTGCAACCATAGAGCAATTACCCTATCGGTGTTAAGCCTCCAAACTGGAATTGTATTAACAAATTGTGATTTATTTGTTAGTGTTCTGTGGTCGACAATAATCATACAGGATTATTCCAGTTTTGAACGAGCGTTTCGATCATTCTCAGGACCTAAATTTGCGACTAGAAGTCAGTTTTAAAGCTTCTTTGTGTAAAGATATTGACTATGTTTAAAACTTATATAAAATTAATTCTTTATAAAGCAGAATTACAAGGAGCTTAGGCATGCTCTTCGACACCTATCATGCTAATTTATATTAGTCATATTGTTATTGATTTATTCGCGTTAATGTGGTACATTCAATGTCCTTTGTGGGTAAATAAAAGTTATACAATGTTATTGATCAGTTACTTAATAATTCATTACCTAAATTTATAATCAAGTTTTATTATCTTTTACTTTCTCCCCTTATACATAGTATATGGAGAAAGTATCGTTTTCGTCAACATTTTCGAATTTGAGTTGTTAGTGGAAATATTTGTTTTGGTGCTCGCTGAACCCAAAAAAGTGATTTTTAAGTGATGTCTGTGTGTCTGTCTGTCTGTCTGTCTGTCTGTCTGTCTGTATGGATGTGTACAGAGCTGGAGCCCTAACCAATGGGCCGATATTTATGAAATTTGGTATGTAGGTACTAATCTACGATATCTCCAGGCATTTTTTTCATTTTTTGAATTTTTGATTTTTAAGGGTAATTATCCCCCCAAAACCGCCAAAAAAACATGAAAAATCTGAATTTCTCAAAAACAGCTCTAATGATTTGAATTAAACCTTAATCGTTTGTAGAACTTTAGTTTTCCAACAAAATGACACCACCCGCATTTCTTTAAAAATTTGGGTTCAGAAATTACAAGACTTAAAACATCAAAAATTAAGTTTTTTGGATTTTTCATTTAAAAAAATAAATATAAAATTATTAATATTCACGATTAAAAAGATCTTAAAAAACTAAATAATTTAGTATTTTGAATTTCTATTCTACGATTACTGGTTGCGGAGAAAATATAATTTTTCATTTTGCGGTAAACGCAGTACGTTGTCCAATGTTATTCTTATGGGGAATACAAAAATTAGTATTTCTTTCTTATTTATTGATCAATTTCAATTACGTTCAAACTAGATAAGTTGGTCAAGTTAGCATTGACCAACAGAGAAAATTCGAAATATGTTGTCCCTTAATAACCCTGAAGGGGGAATAGGGCATTTCCTCTCTTAAAACCACGTGTGTAGCAATGGATTCTGAAGTGCCTCCTAAACAGGGATTTGGGTGGATATTTTTTGAAAGCAATTTGTTTACAAGATTTTCTGTTCATTTGACCGTGCTTTGTATTCTATATTTAGTAAATAAAAAGTAATTTATTCATTAAAGTTGGGCTAAAAGGGAGAAATTATGTGTCAGTTTCCTGATACCGTTTATTTTACTTAACATTACAACAAATAAATGTCAAGACTGTTCTATAACAATAGATATAAAATGGTAAATCGGTATTATAAATGACAAACGTTCTTCTTCGAATTAATAAAATCTGTTAGCCAAATATTGTAATATTTATAATTTATAAAATAAATAGAATGAAAGTTATTTAGGTTCTTCAGATCTCGTGTTTACTTATTTTTTTACCAAAGTTACCTATACAAGTGAATATACAAAAACTCATATACCTCTTTCATATACGTATTAATATTAAAAATATGAGTTTTTATGTCACACTCCTACCTAGCCACAGAAATTAGAACATTTATAATCCTAACTTTTTACTGTAGGAGAAATGTTTTAAAAATAATATTAAAATCGGAAGTCCAGTCTGTTAGTAATGATTATATATGTCGAAAACTATTTTTTCAATAGATTTTGTTACGTGTTTTAAATGCATTTTAACGTTTAAATGTTTCAACTAACAATATGTCAACTCGGTCTTATATTTTAAAAAATCAAAATAATAAACAAATATTTTAAATGTATGTTCCAGATAATATACTGAATGTGAATAATCAATCATGCTATACTAATATTAAATAAGCTTGAAAATATATGGAATTAGAAACACTTCAATGTTGGTTTATTAGATAAAGTAAAACAAATAAACGGTGACAAAACACAAACCCAACAGCAGTAACCAGCTTATGCGTGAGTTTGAGTTTATAGAAGCTATCACATGTGCGTCGTATTGAATTCTGATCAGATTTTATTTACTTTACGTGTATACATTTACATTTTATTAGACTCCGCCTTTATCTTGAGACCAATCTGTATTTATCGAACTTTTTATTTATACAATTAAATTACAGTAGAATTTATTTTATCTCTGTCGGAATAATAAAAGAGTAAGAAACTAGTCCAGCAAACTTCTGTTGAATGAATAATTAGAAGGAAGTATAAACCTTGTAATCAATTGAAGGTGATACCAGACTTTTAATTAGATTATCGAAAACATGAGTTTCGATGAAAAAGAAAATTCAAATTGCTTATAGTAGAAGAATGTATAGGTTTGGTTATTTCATTTAATGACTAACTATTCTTAACATCAAAAACGACGTGCTCGTAATTTTCTTTAGAAATAAATGATAAACTAACAAATTAGTATGAAGTGGAGCGCCTTTAACCACGGGATAATTACTTACTATTTTTGTCTGTTGCGTCGTGAAAACGAACATACGATTTATCAGTTACACAAATAATTGTATTTAAATCAAATTGATCCTCCCTATCAACTTCTTCTGATATTTAAATATTTAGGCAAAGCTTGGCCTTCTTTTATTAGCATATTTTATAATGTAACTTGGCTCTTATTACAAACCGAATTGCAAGATAAAGTCCATTTTTATCACTTTTCCTTCCAGTTTCTAACAATGATCAATCCTAGGAAGATCGATTCTTGCATTTATAATGTGAGGTTTGAGAGTTCCTAAACCTAATAATCTGACATTACAACGTAAGAGTTCAAAACAAATGCATGAAGATTCAACATGATAACTAAACGTACAATTCAAACCACCAGAAGTACATTCTTGAACTTACACGAGTTTTTATTAGTGAATTTCCGATGGAAAGTGAACTATTAGCATGACCCGCACGATGAAACTTAAGCCCGGGACCGCGTTAAGTTCCTAACGTGACCCCCTGAACACGTTTTAGGAGGTCATTCAAAATGTTATAAATATGATAAAAGTACACCTACTAATGAATGACAGGCTTTTCTAATGTAAAACCCCCACAAGACAACGTACTGTGTTTGGTCTATACACATTTTCTTTAATAACTCGGTAAATATGTATGATAGAATAACAAGAGATGGCTTAAAATTTTTGCCTCACTAATTCACATCTTCTTACATGTAATAATGTTACATTCGGGGCTTTTCTTACCCTTTTTGGGCCCAAAAACTCGAAATTTGAAAAATTAATCCCCAAAAAAGGGGTTTAGAGTTTTCCAATTGTTTTGCCCAACGAACTTGTCCAACTGATTATAGAAAGGAACGTTCATATCAAATTTGAAGGAAATCGGACAAAAAATGCAACCACTAGATTGCAAACACACATATATGTGTATATGATATACATGTTTTATGATATACATATTTGGGCCCAAAAAGGGTCAGAAAAGCCCCGAATGCAACATTAAAGCATGTAAAAAGATGTGAATTATTGAGGCGAAACTTTTAAGCTCTCTCTCGTCATTCTATCATACATATTTACCGAGTTATTAAAGAAAATGTGTATAGACCAAACACAGTACGTTGTCTTGGGGGGTGGTTTACATTAGAAAAGCCTGTTATTCATTTGTTGGTGTACTTTTATCAACCCCCAGCAACCTCACGCCTACTTTTAAGCCTGACTGAACCTTCAGCTAACCTTATAATGCGCAAAATTGTATTTCCAGTATTGCACGTAAATGAAACCAGGAGCATCGGAACAGCAAAAGAAAAACCTTGTTTTCAGATTTCAATACAATTTGAATAAATGTTTGGTTTTTACACTGATTTTGAGTTTTTAAAGTTTTTTATATGGAAATTCACTTCCCTTAAGTCAGCGTGCTGCATGTGAACTCTTTATTTATTTGGATCCAGTGAGCAAGACGAGGTTATTTTATGATTATGATAATCAGTATTTGGTTGCAGGTTAGAAGCGCCACAACCGGCAGGACCAGTTCTGAGGAACTAACCTAACCTCAACCTGGCGACACAACCAGTTGTGCGACCAGCGCGCGAATAGCGGACACTGTGGCAACCACCCGTGAGTTCTGATTTTGTTGTTTATTTATCGAGTTTATCGATTATCAAATTATCATCTTATGTGTGATTGTGGTCAAAATAATGTGATTGTTTTCTTCGTGTTCACAGAACTTATCTACAGTTTCTCTGGTTCTTTGCCAAGTGCAAAACTGGCATATAGTGTTTATACCCATTTTGGATTTATTTTGTAACAAACTATAAAATTAAAACCTTTTCTAATTTTTTCTTATTATTATTATGGAGTCAGTAAAATCACGCTAGAGTATCGCTATTTGCCAATAAATATTAATTTTAACCAATTTCTTTCTTCAAAACATAACCTAGTTAATTTTGTTTGTATTTCAGTCTTCATATCATACAAGGACACTTATCCCATTAAAACCTTTTGGGATCTATAAAATTGGCTAACTGTGTACGGAATATTAATAGGCTTCACTCCGTACACAAAGATATTAAAAAGTAGGTTTTCCCTCTTTATATTGTTCAAATAATAATAAACCAAAGGAGGTGCTTTTTTATTTGATTTTACTACAGTTGTCTTTCAAAATAACTATTGTGTAGCCAAATCCATAAGAAATACTTGCATTTATAGGAAATAAAAACATTGTTTAGTATTAAGACTCCCTAACCTACATTAGGGATCTTATCAGGCTAGAGTTCTCTTGTTACCTGTAATTATACCCAGTTGGGGCCGGCCGCCTCGACCTACTAATGGGCCTTGATCAAGGTCAATGGCCTTACTTCGAATATCTCATCGTAGCTCGCTCCTCACTTAATTCAAATTTAGATATCACGAATGTTTGGGTTTGAAATATGCATATTTATAAACTTACTTGTGCATGATATATGACTTTATATTCCATTATGTAAAGTTACTGCGGTAAAGGCTGATCTCTTTAGTGAGTATGCATCTTTTCTTAGAAACATAGTGTTTATTTCCTAGTCTTGGTTTGTATCAGTTTATCAGATGCCTGTTATCAGAGATGCAAGACATAGCGCCTATTTATTATAGAAAACTGGGCTAGGACTCCACCTACGAGACCTGACAGGAACCTTGCCCTAGTAACTAAACAACGCTCATAAATAATAATCGGATTAACAATTTAACCAATCAGATCCGATTAACAGTTTAACGAAATCTCTATTGATGTTTTCATCTTCATAGAGTGGGAACAAGTTTTTGTTGTAATTAAAGACGTATTTGTTAAATGATTTAAGTTTACAAATTACAGTATAACTCCACTATTTTCACAATATAGCAAACTTATGTTGTCCACTTCCGGTTACCTTGATCTGGCTCGGTTCCAGTAAAACGCCACGTTACAACGATCATCAATGAACAAAATAAAACGTTCCTACTGTTTTCTGTTAGATGATTGATTTATTACCTGGTAAAAGTAGAATTTCTAATGCTATTTCACGTATGCTATTTGTAATTAAATTTCCATACGTGTAAGTGACATTTCAACCTTTAACTTTTGTTTTCGCGTTTATTTAATTAAGTAATTACAAAAAAACAACTATTTATTTCGAAAAATAATTGTTGACGGAACGTATCTGTGTAGGCTAGTGGATTAAAACCATAACATAGCATTATTTGGCATATATATCTTTGCCATCACCTAAATAGTTTAGTTTGGTATGCTATTATTCTATTTTTGCTTACGGTAGTCAAAATGCGGTAAGTAAAATAATAGTATCAATCAATTTGTATTTATAATAACGCTGAAGAAAAATATTTAAGAAGAGTATCTGAAAGTGCAACGAAAATAATATATTTGGAACTTTTAAAACTTTTGTTAGTTACATGTAACTTAAATTATAACAATAATTAACAAAAACAATGAAGTTTTTTTGGTAACAAAAATTTCCAAACTTTCTATCCTTTTATGTTTTGGATTTAGTTAAACATTCTAGAGTGAAGGTCGATGTTTAATATTACAAGCTGGGTGACAAGATGGAGATTACTGCTTTAAAACAAAGTTTACCTGCAAATTGAGATCCTCTTCACGTATCATCACCCTCTCAGGAAGATCTTGTATATAAATTATCTATATCAAGAACATGAACAACACAGCTAAGCGTGCAAGAGTCACTCAGAGATTAATATAAGCTAAATATTTTAACTTAAAACCATTACACGATTTTTGTTAAATCAGTAATAAAGTTTATTACTTATAACTGAAATTAAAAGCTTTATTATTGCTGAGCAAGCAATAAATGGCAGATTTTTTTATATATTTAGTTTTAAAAGTACGATTTTTAAAATGATTTATAGCAATTTCTCTTTATGACTATGATCTAATAACACAAATGTTTGAAAGACCAATTACTAAATTACCGTGTAGTTCATTGTTAATTTGAAATATTATTGATATACTAAATTTACATGTTATTTGGTCTACTGTAATATTAAAACGGCAGAACTATAAAAATACTAGAATGCAATTGTATTACCGCTACTGTTTAATAGTGTTATCTCATTGTTTGTGCTTAATCACATCAAGAGAGTGTACTATCAAATAACAACCATTTAGTTGAAGTAAGTGAGAGTGTTTGAACATCGAGAGAGTCAAATAACAAATAACAAACATCAAAAATAACAATCATGTAATTGAAGTAAGTTAGTAATAATTTATTAGAGCATTAGACAACCAAAACCACTGTCAGTAATATGCATTTTTATACCTGCCGTTGGAATATACTGAACTTCTCTGGATGTTTTAAATGCATTATTATGAACTGTCCCGTATTTTGAGATTTCCTAAATGCCACTCAGAAAATTCTACACACAAATTATGCATTGCTTTGCAAATCGAGCAGATTATTTAATTATTTTAAGAGAGCAGGTTTTCGTGTAGTTAAAGCATCTGGCTAAATTTACACTGAGATTAGGAAATACGAATTTACTTTGCGCATCGCTTCAATGAAACCGTCTTATGGTTAGCCTTTGACACCAAATCTAGGAATAAACTATGTTATTTAGGATAGAAAACCTATCATATACTTAAGTTTGCAGTATGACTAAATATTTATCAGTTGGACTGACCTAATGCAGAAACTTAACTAACAGGCCGGAGCCCGAGGAAAAATAGAAAATGCATGATAATTTAACTATACAATTTCCTTAAAAGCAGAAGAAGTGATAAGAGTTATTTTATTTTTATTTCCTGTTTGTCTATCTTATACTATTTTTGTATATCATTACTCATTTTCCTATTTACTATTTTCCTATACACATTATTCTAAACGTAATTGAAAAACGTAATTCAAAAGAATCATTTTGATTATAATCTTTCATTATTATAATTTTATCTCAGCCATTGTAGCTGTATATAAAAATTTAAAAAAATAAACTAGGTTATTTCAAAATCTACGTTAAGTATAATTTACGTAGCAATTTATCTATATTTTAATCTATATGTAATTTAAAACATATTATGGGAACTAGAAGAGTGACCTTTTCATTTTACGATTTATGTGTACACAACTCAGTACTCTTAATACATGGCGTGCAAAGGGATGGTTCACTTTAACAGTTTCCGAGATACTCCTAAACACGAAGCATTATTGCAAAGGTTTTCTCCCCCTCCCCTTACTTCTACATTTCGTACCACCTGGGTGAGTCACGTAGTTTATTTTATCTTGTAAAAACCTCTATTAGAGTATCCAGTAAGTTTCTTCTCTGCTACATCTTAGATGCTTTCTTATCTTATATTCAATGGTCTAAATAATGATCTATAGATATATACACACAAGCCAATTTACTCCCTCAGTAAATTATCACAAAATTACCATAAATGTATTGATATGCCATTTTCACGATTGCTTTTGTTTGACTAGTAAGATATAAATTCGTGTACCCTTATTTCTGGGATATTTATCTGCGTCGAGGGTTAAAGTTAACAGGAACTTTCTATAAAAGGTTATGATTGGTAGGCGAAACACAAAAGATGGTAAAATAAAACATGTACCAAAGGCTTTTATTTATAGAGGTAAACCTTTATATAAATAAATAAAAAGATTTAGTTTTCTGCACTTCTATGTCAGATATGGGCTGGAGAAAAAGCTATACAAAACTAATTATGTTAACCAGTTAAGTAACAACACGTTTTCTAAGCCTGTTAATAACATTACTGATAAAGGTTTGCCAGTTAATGGGAAAATAAATTATAAGAAACGGTACAGCCAAAATAATTTGGCTTGCTATTCGTATTTAACTTGAACTTTGTTACTTTTTTTCTTGAGGTGCAGAGGGATGCTAAGGAAACTCATATTCAACTTGTCTACAAACCTGGGTTTATAACTGTAATTAATAACCTAATGCTAAGCGTATAACGCAATAGTGTTCTCAAGCTTATCACTGTTAACAATAGGGTATCAACTTATGTGATTGGCTCCTTCTATGACAAAGGCCCTTCCACACTTGCGATACTATCCTCGCACACAGAGCATGAACAAACAACTGTTGTTGGAGGCTTTCACCCTTTGACCCCTCTAGATGAATCTAACAATGCTAGCGATCAAATAGTTGTGTCTTATGTCTATTTATATTTAAACTTCGTTAAATTTAATCAAAATATGCTTAATTTCACTTTTCAAAGAAGCACTTCACATCTTACCACGCGGTTTTATATTTACGTAGTCTAGTTTATATTTACAAGTTTTCATTTGAAACTCAGGAGGTTGTATGTTTTTCAATGTATGAATTTTGTTTATATTCCAAAACCTTAATTAACTTCAATCAAATCCAAAACCCTACGTCATAAACAATCGTAATTATAACCACCATATCTTACCTGTTTATTTCTTTCTTTCATTATTTTGACCTAGGCTGAAGATGAGTTTACCTGTCGAAATATACCTTTTGGATCACTATTTGTTTACTATTTGCAGTCATAAGTTAGGAATTACATTAAAATTATATGTTTCGTTGGTTAATGTTAGCTAAACCTATATCACAAGTTTTATGAAAGTGATCAGCAAATAGAACAAATATGATAATTTATTGATTCCATAACAGAATAACATTGGGAAAGAAATTGCGTTTTCCGCTAATTGAATATTCCAATTTCCCCCACTATCATTCGTTGTAGAATAATAATAATAGAGACTATTTGTTTAGCTCTTTTTAATGTTTATGAGATCGTATTAACATTTTATGGTTTCAAGCGAAACATAAAATTGAATTTAGAAGTTTTAATCCTTTTAATTTCCGATGGTAGTTTTAAAAGTGATGTAAAAAATCGCAAGAATATATTGTTTCTTTCTATTTTACATATAAATTTAACTCTAAGCTTTATGTAGCTTCTAAATTGTCATACGGCATGCCATTGAAAAAACCCGTGAGACAGAAGTAGACGAAAGCTTTAAAAATTGCCTGTTGAGATAGATTCATTGGCGTTCATTGATTCACTTTAGAGCAAAGTGACTTGATTCACATAAGAGCAAACTTAACAAAAGCCGTTTGGTTGCCAAACAACTAAACTGTAATCAAGAAGACCCAGAATTTAATTGCTGTCATTACAAAAATAATAAAATTGTGTACCTCAGGGATTTTTTCTGGGTTCACTGCGCTTCAATAGAAGAATAATTTTATATCATACACATAAGTAACCCATTGATATATTATAAGTAATCATAAAACAATTGATATAATTAAAGAATAGAAAGTTACATTAATATCAGGGTTCAACGACCCTATGTATCTAACAACTTTCACCAAGTTGCGCATCAGCCACAACCATAAATCAACTAAAGTGTTATTGATTTCGCTACATGACCTCAGGCAACAAAGTACAGATTAACTTTGTATAATTGATGTAGACTGTTTGAAAATTTTTCTGAAACAACTTTCATGGATCTACAAGAAAATAACACAGTTCCATGAACAACTTAAAAGTAATTTGAATTTTGTTATTTGTCAAATAAGTTTCGAAATCGTCCTGATACAAAATACTTAGTTATTCATTATTTATATTTAGTATATAGGTATTAAGTAAACATCTTGAACTCAAAAATATAACCATTCCAAGAAATTAAATACATAAAATTGAATTTATGGATTTTTATTGTGGAGTAGAACACGTTGGTGGAAGATTTCCATGATGTTATGAGTGTATTTATTGATTTGAAGGACACTAGTTTTCAGATTTTGTTGAAAAATTAAAAACTAAGTGAAACTACTTTGTTCAAGTTTTAAAAATGGTAGTTTACTATGAAAAATGAGAAGTGGCTTGAAACTTTCTTAATTGCATGTTGCTTACTAAAACGGCTGATTGTTAAATTGTACAGGTTTTCTTTTTTCTTTCTTTAATATAGTGTCTATGATAATTGTAATAAATAACTCGATAAAATGTAAACCGTTTTTTGCTATGTCAAAACTGCTCTAGCTCTCGAATTTCATTTCAACTAAAACATTGTACTAAACAATGATAAGAGTCTTTGGGAAACCAAATTTAATCATTATCAGGAGTACTTAATACAAAACCGAAATAAAATTAAGAAATCGAGACGTGGAAAATCAGGCAAGATTATAAAAACCTAATGAAGATTGTGTTTAGTGTGATTTAATTTGCAGTTTCGAGGTTTAACTTAAATTTCACTCAGTTAACTATATAACTTTACACTATCTTTTCTTAGTTGAAACTGTTTGCAAGAAATATAGTTAGCTGTCATTGAAAGCTTAACAAATTGTATACTTCAAGTAGGTAATTTTCAGGGGTTACGATAGTTTACGTTGATCACTAAACGGTGTTGATACTAACATTTGAAATATATTCAGCATCATTTATTTATATACACTTTAAGGAAACCTCGTCTATTAAAGATTACATTTTAATAAGAAAAAGGTGTGTAAAGTAAGACATGCATGTAAGATATAAATACATGTATATGTTAAATGAGGCTATAAATTAATTTAATCTTAATAGCTATTTTATTTGTACTTGTCATTTCCTATGGGGTTGACAGTGGGTTGGTACATGTGACTAGGCAGCAGGGAAGGAAGACACGACAGTCCCAAGCTTTATTGCGGTTCACTGTTATTCCAGGAAATTAATGCCATCACTAACCTCCACCAACACTGCTAATGCCACTAAGGAAAAATAATATTAATTAGAAATAATATATATATAAGTAGAAAAGTATATCAAAAAACCATTGTAGTACCTTTGTTTGGATTGAACGAAGGTTCTAACCAAATTTATTGGGATTTGTGTGTATTAAATATTTAGAGCTAATAAGGTATAATGAGCTACATAACCTTAGAGAAGTTTTATAAAACACAACCTTTTCAGTTTACCTGAGTACTAACTACTTTGTAATGAAATTTGAAATAGTGGTAGCGATAATTTCTATAACTTTATTAATAAATGATATGTTATTAAATGGTGATTGTCAATTAAAGTTAAAAATTAATAAGTAAAAATATTTCCGATTTCAAAATATAAAGTATAATTCACAATACAAGTAGGTATCAACTCATTCCTCGTGGATAAGGATGTCGAATATACATTCCATTGTTGTCCAAAAATATCGTGCTCGTTCATATCCGTGCCCACCATGTATAAAGCTACTTTACGTATGCATAATGTATACAAAACCTAATATTGTATAATGCAAGTGTTAGTCAAGTGAACAATAATTATCCATGAAGATTTCACACCTTGCGGTGAAATGTACATTGAGAGAGTTATGTCAACATTGAATATTCAAGTAAATGTGGAATACTAGGTGTACACTCATTCTTCCCGTAAGAGGATGGACAAAAATGTACATTGAGAGAGTTATGTCAACATTGAATTTTCATTTAAATGTGTAATATAAACCCAGACATTGTTACTGGGTCTTCAAATCATTGTAACATGGACAACCAAATAAAAATAATGGAAGCATGTTTTGACATTTAATGCAACAACACGTGCAAAAAAACAGCAATCATAGAAAAAAGAAGATCAAAATCACTTAATAAATCTAAAGTAGCTAAATATATATATATATATATATATATATATATACATATATATATATAAAAGTCAAAACTAATATGCCTAAAAATTAAATCATATTTCTACAAAAAATTGCAAAAAATAAAATGAATTAAAATTAACACTGCATCACAAATTTATTCCCAATGAAAACTTAACAACAATAAATTAAGATAAAGTTAATTTGGTCAGTAAATATTAACCATTCCTGTCTTTGCAGCGGAGAGGAATGTGATCTACCGTAGGTAAGGCAAAATCGGTAAGGATGCTGGAAATGCCGTATAGCGCTGCCGGAAATTCCATGAAAGCTGCGGGACCAGAGACCCGTGGACGATGGACTAGTCTCAAGCAGCATCTCCAGCCACGGAATGATCGGGGCATGCCCAGTTGAACTACCAACACACAGGCCAGGGCTATGAATGGTCGTATCTTCATAAGATGGGAGATATCGGCTGACGGAGCCCGACGCGGAACATACCTTCTTCCGCTGTCTGCATTGGGAAATGCTTCAGTAATTGGTCATACGTCATCTTGGAGTGATGATCATGGACGAGGTCTGCACGAATATTATGGAGACTGAGGACTGCTAGAACGGTGTTCCACGGGTCGTCTAGGGTAATCTTTAGATTTAAAAAATCAATCTATATCATGATGCGGATAAGGTCTTAAGAAAATTTTGTCACCATAACGGCACAATCTAAAAGTAGACCTGGCCTGACGTCATGAGATAAACAGATTTCCAGGTTTAAGTCCGAAAGAGTAGTGGAGGTTTTAGTAGCTGTGTCATGCGTTTTATAAAGAGCAAAAGTCACACTTCAGGCTAGAAACTTTCTGTACATTTATATTATACTACAAGTACGTTTTTTGCCTGCCCCTAAAAAGATTGGTTACAGTACTAAACAAAATTAAACTATGTTACACCTTATTAAGAACTCTTCATTCGATGGTCAAAGACTCCCTAAAATCACAATAATAAATTAGTATTCAGCATAAACTGGTTCTTCAGAAGTAACAAACATTACCGTATTAGCAACAGAATTTGAAAATATTTAAAGGCATTTCCTTTCAGAGAGTTGACGTCGAAGTTTGATGAGAAATGTTTTACTCGTAGCAAAATGGCTCCCTTCCAAAAGAGTTCTGGCCGCAGCTTGTGAAAATAACACTTTAATGGTGTAACTAACGACGTCATTTACAACGCCTACAAAGTAATTACAGCATAACTGTTTAACATTATTTCTGCTTTTCAATACTCTTATTCTCTCACCTAACCGTACATTATACAACACCATCATATTTGTTAATAATACTTTTGTACTTCATAGTATTACTCACATGGTAAACCAAAACTAGTGATGATAACATGAGGGTTGATACATATACGTACGTTTGTATAAAAAGGATATCGTAACTTTCGTATAACCATTTTACTTCTTAATTAAGTGGCGTATATATACATTTGTAATTTACAGTAATTACTTTCAACATGTCATACTTTAAGTGTTTACATTGTATAGGAATAATATTACAACATTATAAATTTAAACGTATTCCTTACTTCATTTTTATTGGTACATTCCACGATTATAAACTCGTTGTTTACAGCTTTCGTGGAAAATGTAATTTGACAGCGCTGCGATAACAGTTTTAATTAACGTTTTATTTCTGGTGGTTTCTTACGGATGTTAATTCACTGTCCAATCTCGTTTATGCTTTTCCTGAAGCTTGCTTTTATCTTTGACTGTTTACCATTCTTGACCATCTCTTACATAATTTAACCTCTTTATATAATTCCTTAAGCGAAATTTTAAAGTCAAAACTGGGAGAGATTGACAATTTGCAGGATAATGGGAGAGGGCTCAAATTAAAGGTCTTGATCCTAGGGACTCAGGCAGTATTTCCAAAAAAATACCAGCAAACTATAAATAGCTTAAAACATTCTCCATAAGAAAAGCATGGGGATTTAAAAACGTCTACTTTATTTATATTAAAACATGTGAAAAGATGTCTACATTGTTTACGAACTCACATGTGTTCCTACTTGGAGCAAGGTTAGGGGCTATGACCCCTTCAAGCCACTAGTTTAATTTAATATCATTAAGAACGATTTATCCTATGACCTAAAATTAACCAAAAGAAAAATAGGTAAAAAAAAGAGTCCCCAGAATAATTTCTTTAATAGTTTGTGATGAAATTTCTGTTAGAACTTATGTAACAGCAGTAACTTTAATCTACCATTTCTGAGTTCGGTCATCCCACTACGCGAATAATTGAGCATACTCCTAGTTATATTTAAAACAGAGATAATTTTGGTATGATAAAACAGAATTTTAGTTTACGGTAAACAAATAAACAAATTACAAATATAGCACTTTTCTTATTTTACTTACGGTACTCTGGATGTATAACAACGTTATTCTCCATAACCAATTTTTAGGCCTTTTTTAAATAAAATATTGCTTCGTAATTTTTAGCGGTCTGCTACCCGCGCCGGGACCGTCCTATCGGTTTTAAATGTTTTTCGTGTTTCATCTCAGTGTATTGTACGTGTGTTTTTATTTTTAGCGAATTTCCCCTTTAGGGAAGAAGCTATTACCGTAGTCGGCATGGTAAGACCTAGGCCCGGGACCATGATAACTTATCGTTTTGAGGTCCCCAGACCCCAAAAACACAATTCGTTCGAAACTGTATATATATATGTGTGTCCGTGGGTGCGATAACTCTCGTAAAAAAGGGCCGATTTTGATGAAATTTGGTACAAACGTGTAAAGCAGCATTTATGACTTTAAGTTCGAAAACCAGACAGATCGACTTATCCAAGGGGGATTTTGGGGGGGTTTTGTACCCCAAAAATGGTTTTTTGAGTTTTTTACAGATAATTTTTGAAAAAGTGAAATTTTATTTTTTCCATTGGAATCAGCTTCTCTTATTCTAAGTTTGCAAAATTGTACTCAGTATAAACAGAAATGTCTCTGTTGATTATTATAACTAAAATGTTAAAACACTTATAAATTAGTTTTAATATGTATATTTTCAAATTAGAATTATATTTTACAAGTAATAATATGGTAAATTATGTCGAATAGTCCTACAAAATTTAATTTTGAGAACTTAAGTAATAGTAGTGTGAAAATTAAAGTAATAAAGTTTTACACTAACTATTTTATCAGGTTTAAACAAAATTATTAGTTAAGTTGGGTCTTTCGAAATGTAAATATGCGTTTTTCAATTAACTTACACGATTCGCCTTATGTACGCATGGGAGTTATGCGCATTTGGCACATGGCCCACATGAACTCATATGAGTTTGAGAAAAATAAAAAGTCGTTGTTGGAATGAATAAGTTGTTGGAAGAATTTCTGTGTTACGAGGGACTGGTTGATTTATCAATTTCGGCACAGCCCCAGCTAAAAACCTTAAAGGTCTTTAGATTACTTTGCTTCAATGACTTCGAAAAATTATTTTAAAATGATATGTAATAATTTTGTTAATGGAACTGTTCCCTAAGATACTACGCCAAGAGGAACATTAAAGCTGCTAAGGGAAATGTCACTTGTAATAGTAGGCCTTAATCAACGTTATTAAAAGTTGTGTTTAATTAACAGACTAATCTGAACTTTTTCTGATGTAAAAATTAAAACCACTTCTTGTTCTTAAATGGCCTGAACTCTTTAAAACATATTTTTGATATGTTAATAAAAAAGGTTTTACTACAGTAATAGTCTCCATTATGAAAGAATTTCGGGTAATATTGGTATTCATTTTATACTACTCTTTAAAATAGCTAGTATTTCAATATTATTTTACAAATATGTAATAAATAATTTACAACAATATTATTGTAAATAAATTAATATTAACTAATACTACAATATACCAATCGTAATTAATAAATTTATAATTACTATTTACAATTTTTTTCGGTAACTATAAAATTTTGAAAATAGGTACAAATGTATGAATAAAAAATTCTATGAAAAAGTATCACAGATCAAACAAAACTTGTTAATCACGGAACCACGACGGATAAAAATTATCCAACTCTTGAAACTTTTATAATCTCACTACCCAGACTCTGAATAGTTGTGGTATACCAGAATAATTAATATTACCGCATTGGGATCACTAGTTTTCTCGCCATATTTCAGTGTAATGGGAGCTATTTTTATTATTTTGACTAAATATTTTACCCTTAAAACAAGTTTGACATATTGACATAAATATACCGCGGTTGTACGGCGTGTATACGCCGTCAAAGATATAAGCTCCATTTAGTATTTAATGGAATACCGTATTATAATAACTATACTACAATATGTTTTAATAACTGTGTTCAGTGTTGAATGCTTATTCTTTTGCATGTGGTTTGATTTCAAACGACTCATTAAACCCTTCTAGAAGCGGATTAACAAAACTAACCGTGAACACTTTTCCCATAGTTATAGCCATTCACAAAATAAATGTCACTATGTCTCCCTTACAATTGATTCAGGAGATCAACACCAATATTTACCAAAGTAAAAGGCTAAATAAATTAAAAGTTTAAATTTGCATATTTTTGTATCTATTTGGCATTTATGTTTATCAAGCAAACGTAAATAACACAAAATTGGATCGGACCTCAATCCGGCACAAATAATGCTCATCCATATGTGTCTCTATAAACTCAACTCACTCAAGAACGGGCTATACATACACATGTATATGTACTAGACCATATTCAGATATATTCTTATTAACTAAAAATTTAGTATTTTTTAATTGGTAATAACATTTAGTAACCAATTTAGTAAACCACAAAGTTTGAAATTATTTTTCATAAGGTTTATTCATAGAACTATTATGAGGCATTATTATGCTATTTATGGTGATGATAGCATACCACAAAACGGTTTCTAAAGAAGTCAAAAACTCAGTGTCCTACAACCAATAAACATACGTGGGTGAGGCTAACCCATTGGAGACTCTAACAAAGCATGTTATATTCTAGGGAGACTTAGTTTTCAATAGCAAAACAATTCTAGTACTATGATAAAGGCGTGTGTTTTTGATTAACTTACCTTTTTGTATTATTCATAAAATATCAAAAACATGACTTATTGGTATTAAAATATAAGAATCATTAGCATAAACAACTAAAATTATATTTGGCC
Source organism: Allygus modestus (assembly GCA_963675035.1). Taxonomy (NCBI): domain Eukaryota; kingdom Metazoa; phylum Arthropoda; class Insecta; order Hemiptera; family Cicadellidae; genus Allygus; species Allygus modestus. The sequence continues at coordinate 65,557,723 of OY776115.1, forward strand.
TAAGTGTACAACTACTGATAAATAAATCCTGATAATCAAAGAAAGCAAAATTAAAATTAATAAGTTGTTCAATAGGTTGGTTATGGTTACAAAGAGTGTAATCAAAACTGAAAATAAGCACGCTGTCATCACTCTTTCGCAGAAAAATCTCATTTTCTACATTCCCTAGCTCCTGTTTAAAGTTTCAACCACAGTAAGGAATCCAGTTAAATTTGCATGATTACTTTCCCGCTTACTTGAATACAAAACAGAAATGTCATTTTAATGCGAATTTATGCTTAAATTATTGTTAGTAGGAATTTGTCAATGCTACTTAAACTATTCTATCTTAGCTTGATTATAACTATGACATTTAAAATATAACTTGTTAAACTATTTTTTTATTTAGTTATAATTTATATTTATCATTGTTGTGCATTTATCTATTGCAGTATAAACATTATTATTAAGATAAAACCAAAATATAACATAGATGCACACAAAAACACCTTTACGGAAACCTTCTCTTAAACCTATTCAATATTGTGCTCAAAATATTATGATCCTGTTCATTAAATTGAATCCATCCACTTTATTTTTTCGAAGCGTTGAATCATAGTTGAAAAGCTTTAACCTAAGCTTTAAAATTCTGACATGTTTAATTAAGACTTTTCTATGAGTTTTGATAACCGATTAATTGAAAACGCCATCTTTTTTAGGTAGAGTACTCTCTTTTACTAAATGGAGGTACTATTTTAAATTGTAATTATTTATGAAACAGCAAGTTAGACATTTCTTCTGTTTAATAAAATAAATCTAAATGAAACTTTGATAACGTTATGTTACAGCTTTCAAGCTATATATATATAGGACATTGGGTGAAAGTTACATAAAGTTTTGTAGACTAGCCTTACTTCATAGACTTGCGCACATGATAATTATGGCGCTTTATTTATTCACTGCAGAGAAATATAAAACTAAAATTTGTAAGAAGCAGTTAAGTAATGGACTGTATTACAATAGTATAGAGGAGTTTAACAGTTAAGAGGATGGAATTGATTAATACATTAAATAACGGATAAGATTAAGACACGTTGATGTTTGAAATAAAATTATCGTGGTTAAATCCAGTTCATTCATTTAAGAGGAAAACTAGATCAAAGGACTACAAAATATAAGAAATAGGAGAAGTTGAGAGTGTCTGTATTCGCTCTCTAGAGACTCGTGATAAGATCCTACAAGATAATTATAACTGACAATATACCACAGAAAAAATTATGATCTCCTTAGTCGTATCAAATATTTAGGATTTCAGTTCATATTTCTAAAATAAATTTGTTTTGTAGATTTAATTGTTTTCAAATGCATATTCAAACTGTAGAGTCAGTTCTGAAATAAACCTAAATGAACTAAACACTGATGAATTATTTAAAATAATTATCTATAAAGCCCTTAAAAGTCACAAGATATCTTCAACCAACAGCAAATTAATACAAACAACTATTTTCTTTATACACTTTACATAACTCAAAATGAAACACTACAACATAAACGAAGGGTTATTGGTTTAGAAATTATTCTATTAGGTGGGTAGTTAAAAAATATCGAATTGCTGAAGTCTATTTTAAAATATAGTTGAATGTTTGAGTGGTGCAATCGAAGAGTGTAAGAGACTTGGCGAGAGAAAGGTTGATACCGAGTAATTTATATTCGTCAGGTCGAATAATCAGAGTCAGTGCCAGAGAAGCACCTTGCAAACATTCTTGCTGAGACGCAGAGGCACAGAGCAAGCCATTACTGTGACGAGCGTCAAGGCAATGGCGGTAACCTATACAATGCGACAACCTATTTTAATTTCATATAACATTGTCGTAATAGTCAGTGGCTGATTCCAGTGCCTGTAATCGTCTGTCGTTAGTTTATCTGATTAAATTCGTACATGAACTTGTACTTGAACACAGTTTATCCACAATTTATTTGTATCCGATGGACCATTGTTTAAACAAAATGTGTGAAACTTGAAGAAAAAATATGAATTATATGTATACGAAGTAGGCAGGAATTCATGTCAACAATACTGAACATGCCAATTAACACTATAATAATAATAAGTCTATGATATGCTAATTCGTTTACGTTCACAATGAGCTAATCGTAAAAGATATATGCACATAAATGTATGGGTTTACTAACTTGTATTAATTTATTTTTTACTGCGTTCAAGCCTAATAATGGAGTAAGTGGGGTGTCAGGTATGGTTAAAATCAGAAGATTAAACTATGATAAACCATAATGACTTTCTGTAACTGATACAGTTTAAAATAATTATTTAATGTTAGGGTTCCTAGCTAACATAATTAGAGGTCGTGTTACGCTAGAGCTCTCTCGATACCTGCCATTAGACCAGTCCGGGCCAGCCAACTCGACCTACTTGTGGGCCTTGGTCAAGGTCAATGGCCTAACATCGAATATCTCATCATTACCTTCACTCACAATAAGGGTATGGTAAGACTCAATAAATACGTTATGAATTTTAAGTCAGTAATAGATGTTTTAAAATTATTTACGGCTAATTTATACCTCACAATTCCACATAAGGTTCCGATCTGAAAGCTGATAAGAAGTTGGTGAAGTTGGTTTCATTGGGTATCCGTCGCCTAGATTACAATCTATCAATCATGATGCGAGACGTAGACCCTATTATTACAGTAAAAATTACTAGGACTCTAAATATACCTTGCCCTAGAAGCAAAAATATAACCTTCATAAATATCAATCAGATCTAAGATTAGGCAATAACGTATCAGACGTATCAGATCTCTACGAGGTGTAACAGGTAATCATGCCATACATTTTATTCAACATAGAGTAGACCATTTGTCAACACGGACCAATAGAGGATATTCGGAAAATGTATACTGTCATCTAACACTGGTGGAATGAGGGGATACCCCAATTGACACCCCTGTGTGTTGCAAATGACTCTCAAATGCCTTCATTAAAAGCATATTGGTGAACATTTGTGACTAAGTCGTTTAAATAAGGTTGTCTATTGCTATAGGCTATCGTACTTTGTTATCTGTGTTCATATTAAAACCATGGAGTTTAAGGATTGAAAGGGAGAAAGTATATGTCAGTTTTCTGATACAGTTTATTTTAAAATGTGAAATATGTTGGAAAAAAATTATTTTGTCAGTGGCTAGGAAAACAGCATAACACATCTCTTTATTGAGCAAAGTTCACGTTCAGCCATTCAAGAGCTGATCCATTGATACTATGGATACCCAAAAACCCTACAAAAAATAATTTAATCATTTATCATTCTTTTACCATAGTCAAGATATATTATGATCATATATACATTTTAAATACATTAATCGTCAAAGTTGTATCATAATCGAAAGGGCAATTATTAATTATATGGTCTATAGTTTGGTTATAGAACATTTTTAGGCCGCCCACAACGAAAACGGCGGCAATATCTGTATTTGATATAATTATTTATATTATACAACATCACTGAATAACATTTATGCTGAACTGCATTATTATTACAATACCCTCGATGACGAAAGCACCAAAATATGTGTGATAATAATTGACACCAGCTGTTATTGGTAAATAATAAAACATAAATCAGTTTAAATAAATACCATCCATTTATGTACCAGATAATGTTAACCACTGTCGAAGTCTCGTGCTGGATCATATATCATGACATCACAATAGCCATATATTTCCATTGCCATAGCAGAGCCGCCCACATCCGGTCAGCTTCATCTGGCTAGCATCCGGCACCCCAACCTCTCCCCCAATTTTGTCACCCAGTATAAATTATAAGTATTAACACCTTTAGTTCACTGTAAATTAAGACAACAACAATCAAAACATTCTAAGCCTTGTCGTTTTGACTTTACAAGCTTAACTATTTGAAAACAGTACACTTTGAGTTAGTACAAAAATAATTCAATATGATTCAATATGTTCGTAATTTAAGGATATTACTATTAAACTTGTCCTTCTATCTACTATTTTATATTTTTTATACCTTTATTGAAAGACAAAATATTTACCATAAAAAGAACAAAAATACATGAAAAGGAACATGGCTGTATAAATGCTAATAAAACACGAGGAAATAAATCAGCAGAAAATATTAGTTAACTGAACCTTTCTTTAGTCTAATAAACTCTAATATATAGAATTAGGTTTTTTGAAAGTTAGCGATTTTGATTACGTGCTGGATGTTGAGCATCAATATGCGCGGCTCCTTGAGAGAGGGAGAAGCGTCGAGGATCTCAATTTGCAGGTAAACTTTGCTTCAAAGCAGTAATATCAAGCTTGTCACCCAGCTTATAGAACGAATTGGCCTTCGCTCTAGAAAGGTAAATTTAATCTAAATCAGAAAGGAATATGAAGTTAGAAATCCCTGTCAGCAATATCTAGTTTTCTTAGATGCAAGTTGTATGTTATTGCAACATACAACTACAATTTGGTTGTAAAAGTAACAGGTTTTAATATTTATGGTTTTGCTCTCACAAAAGCTTACCAAATTGTAATTAAAGTAATCTTGATCATGCGTCTCTGCTGTTAGCAACTAATAACCAGTTAATTATATATTTATTAGAGGTCAGTAATAATAACAAAATGTAAATATCATCAATATAATTACTAAACGGAGTTTAAATACCGTGTAACCAAATAAGGTAAGTTTTTTGTTTAGCATATAAAATAGAACCAACTAGTTGTAATCGGTAATAGGCAACCTATTACCTTTTTTTGTAAACGAAATTACCAACTTACCAAGCGGTGTGCATTTATTGTAATCTTTAAAAACCTGTAATAACGCATCTAGAGACAAATGTCCCGTATTTTACAATTACTAAGAGGTTGTATCAAGTGGCTTTATCGCTGCCTTAGCCACAACCCTACTTTTTACATAACTTTTATTTTTAATAACTTAAGGTTTATGTCAGATTTATATTGGATCTAACTTACTACCAAAATAACCCCGTCGCAGCAAACCTGCATACTCAGCGAATTTCCAATGCCTAATACATGTCTTAATATCACATAAAGCCGCATACCAAGTTTTATAAAAGTATATTCACATATGAGCGATTTTAATTATTCACCATAAGAATAACATTGGTAATGAGTACGTAGGTTTGCTGAAACAAGGAAGACAAACAATTGTTTTTATGCAAATATAAATAGAATTTAACTAGGCGAAGCCACACACCAAGTTTTATCAATATTCAATCATAAATAAGCGCTATATAACATTCTAGTTATTCTCCATAAGAATAACATGGGGGCTGAGAAAGCAGGTTTGCTGCAACAAGGAACAAAAAATGTGTTTTTATATAATTATCAATATAACTCAACCAAGTGAAGCCACATGCCAAGTTTTATTAATTTATGTTCATAATTAAGGGAGTCATTACATTTTACTTATTATCCATAAGATTAACATGGGGCTGAGTATGCAAGTTTGCTGCTACGGGAGTAATCAACAAAAAATCAATTTTTTGTACACACATACCAAGTTTCATCAACATACATTCATAAATAATCGAGATATACTATGCAAGTATATCACCAATTATACTTATGTTATGGAATTTCAAATGCTTAATATATGAGGATACGTATATATCGTAAATGTTACATTATTTTTATTATGGGTTATTTATTCTCCATAAGGATAACATTGGACAACGTACTGTGTTTATCACTTTGAATATCTCTGCAACGGTTGGGCGTAGAATCACGATTTAAACACCAAAATGATTGTTTTGTGGAACTGAACAGATTGGTAAAAGCAAATGTGAAGTATACATTAAAATAAACTGAGGAAAAGCCAAAAACCTTTTTCCCATAAGACTAACATGGGAGATTTTATGAGTATGTTTTTTGGATTTTCTCCGCAACCACTTAACATAGGTTAATAATTCAAAATACCATGTTATTTGTTTTTTTAAGCTCTATAACATGCTCAAAACCAAAATTTTTTTAAATTTTAGGGTAAAAAATGAAAAAAACTGATTTTTGGAAAATTTAAAACTCCCATAAACCCCCCTTCCCACGGTCCGATTTTTCTGGTTTTCGAACTTAAAGTCATGAATGTCATTTTACACATTTGAGCCAAATTTCATAGAAATCGGACGTTTTTTACTCAAACATATATACATATAAACATATTACATATATATAAATACACTACATATATATAAATACATACATATATATAAATTTGAACGAATAGTGTTTTTGGCATCTGGGGACCTTAAAACAAAAAGTTATCATGGTCTCGGGCTTAAGTGTTACCATGAGACCTACGGTAATAGCTTCTTCCCTATAGGGGAAATTCGCTAAAAAGTATTATCATGCTTTTTTACCTTTAATGGAGGTGGGCGGCATTACAATTATTAAGTGAGAGCACTGATTGGATGGGTTGTAAAATTAATATTACGTAGATTTAGGAGAATACATCCATAAAACATTAACTTAAACGATCTTTTATAGTAATAAATGTCAATCGGTCACAACACGTATGTATTTAATAGGTATTAAAAACAATTGTATATTCAAATGTTTTTTTAATAATAAATAGCCTTTCAATGTTTTCGGGTTTTCTCGAATTATTTTGAATTACAACAGCAGGTTTAATACTTAAGATCGGGGGTTATGGGTTAATTCGGACTATGACTATACATGAGGATACGTATATTCAATATTCATATATATATATATATATATATATATATATATAGTATTGTCTATTGCTTCTAAGCAGAGATAAATGAACCCCAGAATAGATTATGTTAATCACAATATAAATTCCTAAAATGTAACTCTTTTAAATTTGTCTGCCATTTTTCCTGTCTCTAATTGTAGACTGTATTATATTGTTAACACATAATTACTATACAAAATTTTAAGAAATTTCGAATCAAATAGATGGAATTTCAAACGCTTAACAGTTTACTTAAATGCGACGTTTGGTTGAAATGGGTATTAATAGATTACATTTGTTAGACTTAATATGCAAATGACTGTTTTGACTTTATGGGGATTTCCACTAAGTTTGTTCTTCAATCCATTATCCTAAATGAAGTCCCGAAGCAAAGTATGTTTGCTAAACATAGAAGCAAAGTATTCTATGACAAAGTTTGAGTCAAAAAATGCCCTCAAAACTTCTACATTAAGGTGAAAAATACAAAGTTCTTAGGCCGTTGCCACACAGCATGTCATTGAGTACTATTTTATCAGTAGTTACCTATTCAGAATTTTCCTCCAATTTATAGGAGTCAAATTAAATATTTATCATACTACTCATTACTATTCAAAATGGGGATGAAATAAAATTTACATATAATTACAATTCTCAGTTAAAATTTGTTTGGGAATCACTATAAAACTACCTCAAGATATTACTAAAATAAGCACATTATTAATGCAACCGTAAGTAAAATCAAATTATTGATAATAACGATATATAAGATTTCACAAACTAAGATTTTCAAAAGTCCTTCCTTAAATACATATGAACTTAGCGTGAATTAAATGAACACTTGTTATATCCAAACATGCATTTATGTTTTAAAAAGTTCATATCTTGATAATCTGTGTCAACAGGCGGACATTAAATATGTTTATGCAATTTAACACATTTAAATAGAAGGAAAATAAAACACTCCTGTAGCAGTAAACATGCGCATAATTGCGAATAAATAAGGGTAAATGAACGCCTTTTTATACAGTAAAACTGTGACATTTTATAGAAAACATCATTTGTTTAAGTACTAATACTTTAATAATAGTTATTATCAATACTTTTACCAAAAAAACCATCAACACAATAATAGCCAGCAGTATCATCAAATGGGTTAGCTTACTTAGCTTTAAGCTGATACTTTGCTTTATTATATAATTTAGACTTTAAAATTAGATCCATTATTTTCAAATGCAAACCAAACACAAAACACAATGTTCAAAACTACTTCACTTATAAATGCTCTTTTCTAAGGAATGTTTGTCTTGTTTTATTGTTGTTGTTGTACAATGTTGTTTTACAAATTGTAAAGATTTTCCTATACATGATCCGCAAGAAATTGTGTTCCCTTGGACCCCAGATCTCAGCCCTACAGGTCAGAAGATTAAACTATGATAAACCATAATGACTTTCTGTAACTGATACAGTTTAAAATAATTATTTATGTTAGGGTTCCTAGCTAACATAATTAGAGGTCGTGTTACGCTAGAGCTCTCTCGATACCTGCCATTAGACCAGTCCGGACCAGCCAACTCGACCTACTTGTGGGCCTTGGTCAAGGTCAATGGCCTGACATCGAATATCTCATCATTACCTTCACTCACAATAAGGGTATGGTAAGACTCAATTATCTTATGGAAGAAGGTTGTCTTTGGTTTATCTCACAGGTGTTTTATCTGATATATTTTGTAACTATAACTAATGTACCTCCCTAGTGCAATTTGTAGTATCAATGTTAACTTAATCCAAACTGTGTTTAAAAGTATTTGTTGTATTAAATGATAATCTTTCACCTTCATAAGCTTAAGTGTCAATTTATATTGTATGTATTAAAAACAGTACTGTGCACTTATAACAACTAGTTGGAAAATAATCTCGATTGCTATTAAAATTCCAAAATTATCTTATACGCGTAACATATACCAAATTGAGGTTAGTTTTAAGATTATATTTTAAGATCATTCTTCGAAGTGAAATTAAAAGGTGATCAGCCTAATAGTTTTGGGACGTTTACAATAAACCTTTGGGATTGTACATTTTTATTAACTAGATGTTATATTCAGCTGCTGTAGAATTTTACTTCTCTCATAATCTAAAATTCGGCTTAAGCACCTAGCTGTTTATCCATATTTTATATTTTTGTAACACTTGTATTCTAATAATTTCGACATGGGGGAAACAGTTTGCAGTGTTGGTCTTCAAGAGATGACCAACATACTGCACACTGAGTGTTATTGGACGTTTCGCAGCCTTATAAGTGTAAAACTCGATCGCCGACCAATCAAAGCCGGGTGAGCTTCTTTCCTCATATTTTATTAAACAATTTATTAAAATTCAATAAACATGGTAAAAAAAGTTCTTTAAACAAGCCTCAAGTTATTATTGGTGAGTTATGAAAATTTAAAAAGAGAGGTTGGTCATACAATTTGGGAAATTACAGGTAATTTATATTGAAACAGCAGGTGTTTCAGCGGCACCATTAGTTTTCAATTTAATCAAGAATTATGGTTGAAATAATAACAACATTTATCAAACAAAGCTATGGGTATCTTAGTAACCATTCAAGAATATGTTTTTCTAAGGGCGATATTTTTATTCTTGACGTGATGAGAGGTAGACACAATGATTACAGGAATCTATTCTCAGAACTCCACTCCACAGGCTTTCTGTGCCTCAATGTACAATTCTACTTGTCTTATTGGAGAAAGCGATTTTAATAATTACATATATAACCTCTGTTAGTATATCAACAAAAGACAAAACAATCACAACAGTTATTACTTTAATTGTAATAAAATGACTAATAGAATGACAACTCATTGTGAACAGTTCTCTATTAACTAAAGGCACAATACAAAAATGTGTTTGCTCGATTTCGGACAGCAGGTCTAATTGTACACATTTTTCATCAACTAAATATTTCTGTTGTTTTTTTCACATAGGAGAGGGTTATTATTAATAAATAAATGCGACCAGTTCCGTGGAGGAACAACGATGTTTTTTATTACAATACGAAAGATGTAGTATTGGTCTGGATAAAATAATATATGCAGTTTTAACTACAAAGCCAAATTGCAAAGCTCCTGCTTACAATGAGTTAATTACATAGTTTTAAACGACTTTCACCAAAACAAAGTCGTTACAATGTTATAAAATAGGCCTAGCAGTTTTATGTCGTACAAGGTTAAGGGCACGCTCCCCCTGACGGCAAGTTCGTAGGCGGCGTCAGCGCGCTCCACAGCTACGACCACATCTTAGGACCCACATTTGTATTTAATTTTCAATCATATTTAGGTAATTTTTTTACTGCTCAAAATAAAGTAAAGAGTGATTTTTGCGAGTAAATATTCGTATAAGTGTAACAGATTACCAGAAAAAAATTGTCAAACTTAAAAAAAAATTATTTTTTTGTATGAAATATTATAATTCATCTTCAAAATATCTTCCACAACAATCACCCGAGATAAGAATATCTTTCAATTGACTCCAAAATAGAAATTTTATCTCAAGAGATAAGCGAAAACTTGGGGGTCTGAACTTAACAATATTCTAATGGGCGATAAAACCGATATGGCCGTCCGGGTAGCCGGCTCTTAGCTGGTACCTTAATTTAAGTATGGTGTAACATGTCAGAATGCAAGATAACGTGAGTTTATCAACAACAACAGATCTGATTCGGATTCAGCCAGTGACGAGTGACATTGTATAATGTCCATAAACCAACTCATTCGTAAAAATGGTGTTAAACGTGCTTTATTTCCATTTATCTCTTGTTGTATTCTTTTTTAACAACTTTAAGTAAGAAAATTATATTTAAGATTGTAATAATAGAATAATCTTTACACACTTGACTGTGAACAAAGAATTTACATTTATATAAACCTACTATACATCTGAGTGTGTTATCTGAACAGTATATTAGATTACTAACATTAATTATCTCACTGAGTAGCCTTTAGATTCAGTATCTATACTATATTCACTGTAATTTCCCTGATAGCGAAATAAACTTAAAATATTTCTGATTTGATCTTTGCCTGAGCAATATAAATGAACTCGACCGAGAGAGAATGATGAATGGTATTGGTGTTTAAATACGTGCATTTTAAGTTCTCAAATAAATAAGTAATAATAAATTATAAACTTTCACCTGCGCAGTGAACTTAAACTATCGCCTCATGCTGTCGTGTTCACCATACTGTGGGCTTTCACCTGCGCAGTGAACTTAAACTATCGCCTCATGCTGTCGTGTTCACCATACTGTGGGCTTTCACCTGCGCAGTGAACTTAAACTATCGCCTCATGCTGTCGTGTTCACCATACTGTGGGCTTTCACCTCCACATGCCGCGATTACATCCCTCATCCGGTACCACCAACAGAGTTACAGTGCCATGTAAGTTCTATCGAGTGGTTCAACTTAAACTATCGCCTCATGCTGTCGTGTTCACCATACTGTGGGCTTTCACCTCCACATGCCGCGATTACATCCCTCATCCGGTACCACCAACAGAGTTACAGTGCCATGTAAGTTCTATCGAGTGGTTCAACTTAAACTATCGCCTCATGCTGTCGTGTTCACCATACTGTGGGCTTTCACCTCCACATGCCGCGATTACATCCCTCATCCGGTACCACCAACAGAGTTACAGTGCCATGTAAGGTCTATCGAGTGGTTCAACTTAAACTATCGCCTCATGCTGTCGTGTTCACCATACTGTGGGCTTTCACCTCCACATGCCGCGATTACATCCCTCATCCGGTACCACCAACAGAGTTACAGTGCCATGTAAGTTCTATCGAGTGGTTCAACTTAAACTATCGCCTCATGCTGTCGTGTTCACCATACTGTGGGCTTTCACCTCCACATGCCGCGATTACATCCCTCATCCGGTACCACCAACAGAGTTACAGTGCCATGTAAGGTCTATCGAGTGGTTCAACTTAAACTATCGCCTCATGCTGTCGTGTTCACCATACTGTGGGCTTTCACCTCCACATGCCGCGATTACATCCCTCATCCGGTACCACCAACAGAGTTACAGTGCCATGTAAGTTCTATCGAGTGGTTCAACTTAAACTATCGCCTCATGCTGTCGTGTTCACCATACTGTGGGCTTTCACCTCCACATGCCGCGATTACATCCCTCATCCGGTACCACCAACAGAGTTACAGTGCCATGTAAGTTCTATCGAGTGGTTCAACTTAAACTATCGCCTCATGCTGTCGTGTTCACCATACTGTGGGCTTTCACCTCCACATGCCGCGATTACATCCCTCATCCGGTACTACCAACAGAGTTACAGTGCCATGTAAGTTCTATCGAGTGGTCCAACTTCTCAGTATGCATGGAATTTATAGTTGTTTTCTTGTTTTGTTATTGTTGTTGTTGTTTTATCTCGTTACTTTACAAAATAACCTGTAATAAATAACCGATCACAAAGCTGCGGTTTAGTATGCATCCCACATTCGTTGGGTTAAGGGATTAATAATATATATATGGTTATATTGTTATTGTTGGTTTTTTTTACATTAATGTATTTGCAGAAAATTTAAAATAGCTGCAAATACAATGAGTTTTAGCTTAAAACTCCCGCGAACTCTGTCAAACCACATTAATCCATGCAAAATCGCGTTTCAATTGGATGCAAGATCAACATTTATTTCCCAAAACTCCTAAATGTGAAGTTTACGAAGAGTAAATGAAAGTGTCAAGTGAGGATCCATTCCTTCATTTTGTAAAATCAGTAACAAAAACTTTATTTAAGAGATGTCTAGACGCATTTTAATTTTCTTACTTTGGAATATCACATACAATCTTTAATATAGATAAACTGAATACGGTAGTTCCTAATATCGATGTATCGATATTTTCAATCGCAAAATAATCAATATTTTGGACCGATTTTTTTAAAAATCTAATGAATGTAGAACGCATACTAAACTGCCAATTAAAGTAATGCATTTTATTAACCCTCAGGACGAGCCTAAAATCTGGTTTAAGTTTCGTCAATGACGAAAACATTGGAGGCCGCCTCAGAAGAGATGATGGAGCAGAACTCGTGGGTCGAGGCCTAATCCGTCCACGACCAGTCGTCGGCCGATCGCGGGCCAGTTCACATAAAGTGCGCGAAGCGGCCAGTACCACTGTGAACCGTGCTGAGCTGTCCGTTTTTTTTTGTTTTTTTAGGCGCTTATTTCGCACCGGCCTATCCCGATCCTACAGACTTTGGATTGTTACCTGAATTCATACCAGGCTCTGCATTATGAGTTATCGCATCGATGGCCCTAAAGTGGTATACATTTAAAATTAAATCGGCTACTAACCTATTGTTACAATTAATAAAATCTGATATATACTAACCTAGTATTAATATAGATAGATACGCTTGTGCTCTAATTATACTGTTATACAGTTTCCACAGATGTTACATAAATTAATGATTAAATTAAATAACTTGTTTGCTTGGTTTGAATTTATAAAAGCTTTAGTCAATTAATACAAAATTGTTATTCGTCAAGAACAATATAGTTTGTGACACTGGGTTCAACTTTATCTCTAAGCTAACTGTATAACTAACACATCTAATTTATTTCTTCCAAATTTTCTCCTTTGCGTACATATATATTTTCCAGATTACTCTTTATTTATTGAAATACTGATGGGGCACTTCAAAGTGAATAAGATTTGATATAAAACTGTACAATATAAAAGTTGTTTTAATGTATTTACATTTTACTTTGACTTATAGTTTTATAATAAATAACATACAGTTACTAAATAGGTTGCCAACTTGAATTGTGTAAATACTTTTAATGCGGATCTAAGTCAAACTTTCAACAATTAAACAGTAACTTCGCCATTCGTTATGATAATTAGACCTAATAATAACGCGAAAAGAAATGTTATTGTTACTTCAGATGCTTTTATTGTTTCAAAAACGGATATATTGGCTATAGATTGAATATTTCTTAACTATTCAACCAAGAACTCTCTACTAATCGAAAGTGAGGGACCGAAGCTTTGGCTGCCACTTAAGGGCATGGACAAAACTAGGCGAGGTCAAAAATCGGCACTATGTCCGTGTCTGCGGTCCAGAGACCGCCGCGCCGCGGCCGCACGTGTCCATTCCGGCCTATACAAACAACCAAATCGAGTGTATTTCGAATGCAGTCTAGAGCACTAAAGTAGTAAGTGCGCAATTTAACTGTAATATATTACTGGGATTGATGTTTCATGAGATTTACAATGTTCAAGTAGGCTATATAACAGATGAAATCCTGCCCAATGTACATCAATCAGTTTGATTAAATGTTCGTTTGAAACAAAAACATCGTTTTTCATCATATGTAAACCCGTTATAAAGTGTATTTCAAATTAATTTATAAAATAATGTAATAACTTCAAACATAATTCAAACATTGACAATGGACTCTTGATGATCGATATTTTGTGAAATGTGTTACCATGTGAAATGCTCCAGGTCGATAAATAAATATATACAAAACAGATTGAGTTAATATTGAACATATTGTTTTGGAATTTTATATGTGCATTTGAAAAAAAAAACTAGTTCTATAATATTCTTATAAACAATCCTCTATTTGTACAGATCACCTAAGAACACATTTTGTAAAACTTTTCTATAGTAATGTACTTGAATATGACGTCTATGAATATGGTAAGTATCGTTAGTAAAAAAGTCCAAGTCAGTTTAAATAATAGAGAATATAAACCACATTAATTAAGCCACCGGATAAAAAAATGGCGTGTGGTAAATGATTTGCCATCTATATATTAGTTAGTAAGTGGGTTATGCCACTTACGTTGTTTAAAATATCTAAGGAACGTGATTAAAACGTGAATATTGAATGTTTACAACTCTAGAACAATATTTACTTTAGCCCCAAACACATTTGCATGATTACTTTTCTACTTACTGAAATATTGAAATATGCATTTCACATGGTAACACATTTCACAAAATATCGATCTTTATTATGATTTATGTCAGTTGTATTTTCCTTTCCCTCCATCACTCGCTCCCTGTTCTTTGAATAGTCCTTTCAATTTCAACTGAAATGCAATAATTGAAAGTAAATAATAACAAAGTAAATTGTTGTCATTATAAATTTAAATTGTTGTTACAATGTAGTTTTTTATTTGATTTTTTTACGTACATACCCTAAATAAAGTACAAATTATTTTACTTCCTGCAAATGGTTTGATAGCTTAAAGTAACATCCGACGGGCTATCCGAACATGTTTAATTACATATAATTGTGTTATATACAACATTGGGCTTAAACTAAATAAATTCTTATTAGTAAGTAAATTTAAAATGCATTAACTAATTTTAGAAATAATATTGAACTATAGTGACTGTATAATTATTACATTTGTTGGAAAGCACTACAAATTTCTTGGTTAAAAACTTAAAAAGTGTTAAATCTAGAATTAAAACTGTACTAGCTGTGTACCCGTCCTTCTTACGGGTTGTATGTATAAATAATAGATTAATTCAAGAAAATAACAACCCAGTTAATTTGTACAGTATTTAAATTGGGTTTTAAATTTGTACTGTACAATTAAATAAAAGTTAATGAAATATAGTGAGTGATAATTCGGATACTGTTACTAAGTCGAGGACTTTGTCGGGTAGTGAACGGCGTGGTCATTGTTAATAGAACGAAATATGTTTGTTCCTCGTTTTGGAAGAGAACTAACTTTGTGTTGATCTCTGTTGTTTGTTCAATGGTGGACGAGAGGATGGCAAAATCACAGAACAAGGCAATTTCCGAATTAAACTGTTTACGAACCTCAGGAAAAAAACCTGTCGATCAGAGAATCTTGTGATTCAACGATTGTGCCGAGTGAAGGAGAGATGTTTCTGAGGCAACGTTTCGTTTTCAATGTCCCGTTCTCAACTTTTAAAAGGGCATAAGAAAACTCCTCAACACCTTAATCTTCTGCAAAATACATTTTCATATTACTGTTACGTTGAGACGCTCAGTGGTCGGCTGGATAAAATATCTCTTCCACCCAAGTCTCACGCACGACAAAGGGTCTCTGTGAAGTCTCCAGAGAAACACACCGGAGACGAAGCTCTTAAACATTTTCGTAAAGGGTTTGTGTTTTGTTCTGATGTATCAAATTACAACAATAAGAGAACACACCTCTCTTACATGTACCACCGAACAAATAACAAAAATTAAAAAGAAAATATTGTATAAGCAACATCAAACACACTTAAAATCCAAACAGATAACATACGCATATAAAAAATGTGTAGTACTCGTATCATGTATTTATTGTTGTGGAAAATAACATTTCGTTCTATGGCTCTACACGATATCAATGTAATAGAAGTTCATAAATTTCTCATTTAACAAAAGTGAGGTAACACTTGACTACAGTTTTGGAAATAAATATAAAGGGTTTAAACTTAAAACGTACACCAAGCATAATTTAAGAGCCTTAAGAAGAATTGTTATTTTCCTCTGCCAAATTAATTTAAAAAATGTGAGATAAATATTTGTTGTGCATGTGATGATTAGGTAATTAAAGTGTTTGTTCAACTTTACTCATAAAACAATAAAAACCTATTTAGGCCTACATGCGATTAAAGCATCGCAAACATTTTGAAACACTTACAAATTTGTTATGAGTTTACTTCCGAAAAACGTCATTTAAAAGGATTGGTTAATCCGTCATTACACAAATAAATATTATTTATAATTGAATTATGTAAAGTATCATATAAGTTATTGAATCCTATTGTAGTTGTTTATACAGGCAAAGTAGCTGATTTTCAAATATATATGGTCATCTACAGTGGTGACGTAGAGTTCTAAATATATTTGTATGTATAAAATAATATATCCTAGCAATTTGCAAAAGAATGAATTCTCAATACCAAACCTGAATCGGAAAGAATATTAAAGTAGTACGAGATTGCAACCCTGCATTCAATCAAATATTACTACCTAATTAAAAAGTATATTTACAAACTCCAATAATACGAGAAGTCGACACTATGTATCCTGTCAGTTGGAATTGCACGTTTATACGACGTTCATGCAAATTCACACTTAAATAATCTTGATTTTTTACATTCCAGCTAATTTAGAAAATTTTAAAATTATTCAAATCCAACTAAACACGAGGCGTATTTATGGCTATGATAATCAGTTTTTGGTTTCAGGATGGAAGCGCCACAACCGGCAGGACCAGTTCTGTGGAACTAACCTAACCTCAACCTGACGACACAACCAGTTGTGCGACCAGCGCGCGAATAGCGGACACTGCGGCAACTACACGTGAGTTCTGATTTTTGTTGTTTATACTGTTTAGTAATATATGGGAATCACTTATAAGTGTGAGTTAGTGTTATATTTGTAAAAGTAAATTTGATTTCCTAAATACATAACTGCTATTCAATATAAAGCAATGAAAGAAACAACACCAACAATTAAATGTACGATGACACGATTTCGGTTAAAAATATAATCACCGGTAGTTTACATTATTTGCACGTACATACAAATTAAAGTTTCTTTTGGAACATTTAAGTTACATTTCCTGCGTATAAAGAAATCGATTTATTATTTTTTATGATTTATGACTTCTTATTACTGTTGACATTAAATAGTACGTACGAAAAACAGCCTTAGATCGATTTTTGTCTTGGTTTATAATCAAATGAAATATCAAATTATTTCTGAACGTACATTTAAAGTTGCTATTTAACTATTCAATTTATTAATGTCATAATAGTCACGTAAACGCATGACCGAAAAAATAACCATCTACCTGAATTAACGGCCTCGATCAACATCCCAATCCCATAATCAATTTCTTGGCATTAATTCCAACAATCTAAGCTATACACTTTTCAGGATCCATTTCACAGGTGTAAATGAGGTGGGTGTAGTGTCTCCTTTGTGACTAGTCATGCATTTACAAAAAATAAAGTAATACAAAAATACATACTGACAGAAATACTCATTCTAAAATAGTATTTAGGTTCTATAGTGGATAAATAAGCCTCTCCTACATGTACTGTTGGTTTAAGACTAAAACAGGATAAATCTATCTCGTTTGATGAAAGCTATAAATTTATTATCTCAAAACATGACTTAAGATCAATCTTTACCTGTATGATACAGAACCAAACATTTATTTTGGATGTAATCTAATTGCTGCCGTGTTATTTTCATAATTATTATCATAAAATCAAATGAAAATAGTATTTCGTAAGAAATAATCAACTACCTCATACTTTTGTTAGAGGACAACATATTTTGTATTGTTAATTAAGGTTTTGCGTTGTTAAATACGACACATGTATTACAAATATTCTCGGTATAAATAAAGCAAGTATGGCAATATTGCAATATTGAAAGTTCCAACCTAAAACAACATAACGAGATATACTTAGACAAATCCAAAGATATTTAACCAAAAGACAAAAATTAAACTCTGTAATAACAGAACGCATGCTGTATTATATTAAAAAATGGTTTTAACTAAATATTAAAAATGTTATGCTAATTTCTACAAGCACAGATCCTTGTGTTGCCCATGTGAGACTATTTTGGTTGCCTCTTATGTAATGCTGCATATTTAACGTAAATAATAAATAATGATTTGATTTGATTTAGGTTTTCCGTAAATTTGAAAGTTGTTAAATAAGGCCGATTGCTTTATTTTACACCACCCAAAGAATGTTATACACTAATACGTAAACGGTTATTTTCTCTAGTGATTCGCCATTGTCAGCATGTTTTTTTTTGTGTAGATCAATAAATTACAGTTGTATAAAATTTTCACATTTGTTATTATCTCTTAAATACACAAAAGAATAATCATATTGTGGTTTTTTGTAACAATGTTCATTTAGCCGTCACCTACACGGATTATAAAAAATATTTCGTAAAGTTTATCATTTAAAGTTGTTTATGGGTTGATGTGTTTTGCCTTATAATGGATATATAAATAAAAAAAGAATAAAGAATACAACACAAAAATTAAACAAAGAATTGCTTTATAAAGAATTGATAGGCATAAAGGGTTTTCTTCTAAAGAATTCACTGCGCTGTCTGGGGTTTCTGAAGGTTAAAATCTGTTTGTTATTTTCATCTGAGACATCAAAACTCAAACTATCAAATTAAAAATATTCCTTGTGCCCCGAGGTTTTAAAAACCTTTAGAAACAATATAAATAATACCGATTATTATCTAAATTCACGGGGCCACGACATTTTAAAATTCAATGTTAAAAAATGTATTGTTACATTCACAGTAAAAACCGTCGAATAAATTATTATTCGAGTATAAGAATGCTTGAGTATTCTAATTTAAATACTTGGGCATTTTATTCGATCAGAATTTTGTTTTTGAGTACATATAAATCGGCTTAACAAATATTGAATTTGATTGAACGCTTCAGTACCTTTTGCGGAACTTCGATTAATAAGAGTTATTACATTTTATGCTGGCCAGATCAAAGCCAGATTATGAAATCTCATGTTAATTATTGAGGAGAATTAGCCTAAAGTATAAAAACTAATTTGCCCAATAATTACATTATACATCATTTCGGGTTTCGTTCAGTGGTGTACCCTATTTTGAGTTTTTAAATATTTGAAACATACAGAGTTTTTCCAAATGACATAAAATCGCAAGCCATTTGTATCTCGATAAGTCTGAATATGGCTTAGGTTAGTGCTGGACGTTGGTGCTCTCTTATCTCCGTTGGACTTTGCTCCTCCTCGCCCCGGCTCGCGAAGTACTCATATTTATTTACACTTTTTTGTGTTTCAATGCGGTATTTTGTTAAGAGCACATACACGCTTTTATGGGAAAGTGGTCCAAACCCCTTAATTTTTGTGGACATTTTGGAAATCGAACCCGTGACCCCTTGAACCGAAGACTAAGACGTTACCCGTACGGCTAGTGTGATAGTCATTTGTATATTCCCCGTTTCTCTAGAACTAAGCTGCGTTACTTTTCTCCATTGAATATAATGAATGGATTGTATATTAGTAATTTACATTATATTGGCCTTTTTTAGATTAATATTCTAGTTACAAATCATAGGTATATATTACAATTAAAAATTAAAAAGTAATTCGTTGATATGTTACTTTTAGTCAATTTGTTACGTGTCTATCGGGAATAGATTGTTATTTTATTGTTCAAGATTAAACATTATATTTTTTATATTGTTATTGTTAGTATATAGCGTTATTGTTTAACGCGTTATATAGGGGTTTATAAGTTATTTATTAATGCAAACTATAAATTAAAGCTTTTAATTAATAAGCTACTGTGGAACATCATCGGTCCGGTGACATGGACTGATATACTCAGTGGAATTAAATTATAATTTGCATTTGTACTAAAAATGGTTTTCTCTGTTTTTCATTGTAACTTATTTAATTAACACTATATTTTAATTCAGCTGTGTTATAGCACTGTACAAAATAGCATAATGAAATTAAAAACTTGTCTTGTTGGTTTTTAAACTCATAAAACACTTTTAGTTGAAACATTTATGCACAAATTTATATAATACTATCATAAATGTATGAAATACAGATTATTATGCATAACAACTTATATTCTACATAAATCTATATTCTGAATACCAGTTACACAAGAAATATATTCGTAACTTAGTTTGCTGTTAAGAGTAGCCTAACGGATGTGTATTAATAAGGTATAATGGCTGCGATAACTCTGTCAATGATTATTACTATAACTCAGTCATTACATTAGTTATCACTTATGTTTGACCATCTTTGCTGTAGCAAAATTCCATTCCCATGGCTTGTAGATGAGACTTACGTCTAAAGCTCATAAACCTGTTTTTGCGTTCTGGTGCAACATATCAAATTATAGAGGGAATCTAGAAATTCCAAGCCAAGGGCACATTTTTATTCGATCTTCCTATGCTGCAATTCTGATTTATACAATTTTAGAAACATTAAGTTTTTTAATCAGACAAAAAGCTAATAGTAAAAAATAAAGGTACACTATTGTTTTTTCTTATTTTATAATGTTGTTTATAGAATGTCAAATCTATTCATTCTTGTCTTGTTGAACGAAACATTTAATTTACGTTCTGACTGACACAGAAATATCTCAAGTGCTTAGCCCCTTTGTGCCTTAGCTTTTGAGGTGGTCAAAGGTGTCCCGAAAACGATTCCATTATTAAAGAAAGGAATTTTCTCTTTCTGAGTAAACCTTCTAAGATGACTCTTTTGAAATAAAATAGATAAGGTTTTGAGTTATTCACCTTAGACTGGTGGAGACATCCTTATGATCAACCATAAATTGTGGATAATTTAAGAATAATAAACAATTTTTAATAACAATGTAAACACAATAAATACCAAAAATATACTACAAAAGCATTTATACTTGAGAACATAACAACATTTTTAGGAAATGGTAACTACCTGCCTGTTACGAATGAATTTCAACGTGTGAATGTCCACGTTATGTGCATATTTGTTGGTTCACCCATCTATCAGGTTCAACCATCTACAAGCCATCTGGTTCAACCATCTATCAGATGGTGAAGTGCACATGGTGATGGTTTCATGTAAGGTGCGCTAGAAAAGTCATGACTTTGAGTCTGAAGTGTGAAGATTGTCGGAGGAGAAATCAATCTCAACAGGAACGGAGTTACCCAGTCGGTGAAGTCTTGCAATTGGACCTGACTTCAATTAGTTAGTTCTGTAGTAGCTGTGGGCAAATAGGTCCATGGATCTGGTGGTCCCTGGTATGCTCAAGTTAATTTTGGCCAAAAGAGCGGTACAGTCAATTGATCCGATGAGAAGTTTGCAGACAAAGACCAAATTGGCAAAGTCGAGGCGTGCTTCAAGTGGACAGAGATCCAGCTGCCTCATCAAATCATCAACAGGAACTTTGAGATACCTCATACCCATATTGACACCAACAAGCCTAACAGACCTTCTCTGTATCCTTTCCAGCCTCGTCATATGATGTTTATAATGTGACTTCCACACCTTGGAGACGTACTCAAAATTCACATGGCATAAACAAGAAAAATATATATTAATTTAGGTCGTCGTAGTAACTTTAGTGCATAATCCAGGAGGTCCATGATTCAAGTCACGGAACAAACGTATTAAATGTATGTCTGTGCGTTGAATCATCTTGTTTAAGAAGATATCGGAATGTTAACCTCAAAGGACTTATTACCATGAGATTGGTTGGTAGGAAAAAATCTAAATTCATAACTTTACTTGGTAAAGGATTTAAATAAAAAGTTAACTATGCTTTCGGAAACCTTTTTTTTATTTTTTATTTCAGATGGAAGCGCGGCCGGCGTTCAATCCCATTTGCAAACTGAAGGAATATCAGTTCAATATTAAGTTAGTTTAGTCGAGAGGAGAAAACCTGTATAGATCAAAAAACAAATTGTATTGTTGACTCAGAAAAGATCAAGCAAACCTCTCTCTCGGACATTCTTAAGCTGCCTGAGCGAGAAATTGAATATCGATTTGAGCTTTACTGTTGCAATGATAAAGTTTGTATCAAATAAGCTACCTAAAAATATAAAAACAAGAATATGCACTATCAAACTAAAGTGTTTTAACAATTTTACCTGCTCAATATAATGTTATTTTTTATCTTTAATATTTAATTTTAGAAAAACATTTTTAAAAAATACTAGAAAATGTTGGGCGAGTGAATATAAATTAACATGGACAATGATTTAAACCTTTAATGAGTAAGAGGTTTGTAGATCAATTCATAAATATTTGGTATACTGTTTATATATCCTGATAAAAATCACAGGATGGAATTACATTATTGCACGGAATTCAATATTGCTGAACAATCAGTTACGACATGAGTTTAGTCATGTTGCATTAGATGTTGTCAATAAAAACCGTATTTAATATTTATGTTGAGGTCCACCTTGCTTTAAATTCAGAAGCAACAAACATAAATATAGAAGATTTTTTATTTTAGAATAAATTTACAGTACGAGGTGTGATTTAATTTTAACCTACACGCTGTAACGTAAATATTAAAAGCATAATTATATATAATTTATTAATAAACATTCATATTTACATATACCATAAGGTTGCTTGTTATGAAAGATAAACGTGTAATGAAATGTTTAATTAAGTAAAATACATACATAATGTTTAAGGTGTATGGATGAATTTTAGGGTGAATAAACAAACGTTATAATTAACATACGATTATTAGGTTACGCATTTAATAGTTAATTTCAAAACAACATTCCTCCACCAATTTAATAAATTTTATTAACATCAATTATAATAACAAACATCGTTTTAGCTTAATTACCGTGTCAGTATTTTAGGTCAAACTGTGCTTAAAAAATTTAGTTTAAAGAGCAAGGTTTTATATTTATTTCTCTGTAAAGTTAATCGCCAATAATGTTCAGTGTGTGTGATTACTCGGAGTTTTAAATATTTTAAATTCAAGGTAGAGTTAAAACATCAATACACTTCTCCCCAACAAATAACATTTCCCTTGTGGATAAACAAAATAAGGGAGAACATAATTTAAGATACTGCCTGTCGCCTGCCGCAGTAAACCTGCGTACTTGTACCATATTTGGATTTTTTTATAAATTTTACAATCATTTATTAAATATTCAAGGTAAAAGTCTATAAAACCACGAATGGCCATTAAATAATTTCATGAGGGAACAAGATAGTAATAACCAGTAGAAACAAGTAGCTAGCAAGTTGCTAGTTTAGCAAATAAAATCAGGAAATTCAAGATGGTAGAATTAAGTAGCTAGGTGGGGGTTAACCCTTCCTCTGCCAAATGTAAGTAGACGCTCCTCATTCGTATGGCAGCTCCCTGGTCGTGTTCTACCCACGTCTCCTGGTCTTCTCCAGACTTCCTTTCACCTGAAGGTACCGTCAACTTCATATTGTATAATTTTTCATTTCAGGAAATTAGTAATAATTCTTGTCTACAGTTTAAGAAAGTTTATTTATTCAATGTACATTTCAGCATATTAGGACATGACATTCGTTGGTATAAAATTTTGTAACAAAGTATTAAAGTCAATTTAATAGGGAAATGGTAAAGTTTTTTGTCTAATGTAAAATCAGATTTAGATATCATTACTACAGCAAAGACTGTGCTGTTTTGTTAATAGGGCTAACGAGTATTGACGAGTAACTCCTAGAAATGGAACTACGTACAGAACAACGGATTCCTTTGTTTTCCCAATATCCATGTAATCAAAGTAGAAATTGTAACTAGTTGGGGTAGAGTCAATTAAATTAAAGTATGCTCAGTAGGGTAAAGCTTCATTTTAAAAATGTATGAGAGAAACATTAATTTTTAGTTAATTCAATAAACCACAATTTGTACAACAAGTACAGGTGTAATTATTTTAAGTTAAATCCTTAACGATAAGTTTGTACCCTCGTTTTTTTCAGTCATAGCTTTTCTTAAACATTAGTTAGCGGCGTAAATCTGGGTAAACGGTGGGAGTAGCTTTACAATTCATTCATTCATTGTTGCTGGATTAGAAAACTCCGGCAAATTTTTCTAACAAAAAAATCCAAATATAATACATACTTAGTGAATTTCCAAAGCAAACATATCTAACCAACACAAAAACTTGGCATTTACTTTTTCCTTGACCTTTTACACTTATTGTCAGTTTAGATTTTTCCTAACCTCTTGCACGCTTCTGTCAGCAGCCCCGTTTGATTCTGAGTGATTAAGAATAAACTTGATGTCAATTTACTTTAAACATTACTAAATTCATAAAATATAAAGGTACTACTACCGTTTACTGACTAACTCTTCTAGTGAGCTGTAAGAAAAAATCGTAAAAGTTAAATTATTTGGGGTAGTAAAATTGAATGCATTATGAACATATCCCACCCTTTTGACAAACCTTCGACGGAGATCAATAATTACTGTCTTGAATGATGATCTTCGGCCAACCAATATGAACTCTCTTCCACTAACAATTGGCCAGAAGGCTTAGCACTCATACTACGACTACCAACAAATTACCACTTCATCTTGTACAACCTAATAATTATATAGTCCGTAAAACTGAAAACACTGTTCTCTTAAAGGGAATGTTGTTGATTGGGAGTTTAATTATTTTTTAATGCTGCTAAGGTTGTTTTGTTTGTTTTATCGCTTGTTTTAGCCATTGGCATTTTAAATTTAACGTTGTTAGAGGACAACGGTCCAAACCTCTCACTATTACTACTTTTTCAAACTAGGTTTTGGTACTTTCTTAAAGGGATATACGCATAGTTACTATGTCACATATATTTTTTACATATTGCAACATTAAAATACAAGGGTTAAAATATATAAAAATATAAATATAAGTTAAACGTTTCATGTCAGTGCCTTTGGCAAATGTGATTTCTTCGATGCCGAGAAACTTGATGCCTTTGAGAAAAGTCCCTTTCATTTGCACATTTATCATGACTTATATAACAAAGGTAACAAAAGCCTTTTAGAATATAATATTTCATATCCTTATAGTTTTTAACCTTGTATTGCAAATAATTTACTAAAATATGTCTTTGTTTAACCAAACCAAAATCATTTTCCTAAACCAAAATTTCGGTCAACTAAACGAAGTGTATTAGAAAAAGTAAATCATATATTATTTGCTATTTAAATTATTTGTTACAGGATAAAATCAAATTGTTCTCACGGCTACAACATATATTTATATTTATACTGTAATTAAATGCAAGCCTGTAAATATACAAAGCAGATAGTATAAGGGAAGATGGTGAAATTACTTTTGAAAAATTTAATAAGTTAGATGTGTGGATTTGGAAACCCCGCCAGAGTCGCTAGACACGTCTCCCACGTGGGTCACCGGAAGGTAAGAAACTAGCAGGGATGGAAATGGTAGGACGTGGAGCAGCCAATTAACTGAGCGAACTTCCGTGACTCCAGTGACAGCTGCTTATCAT
Source organism: Allygus modestus (assembly GCA_963675035.1). Lineage (NCBI taxonomy): Eukaryota > Metazoa > Arthropoda > Insecta > Hemiptera > Cicadellidae > Allygus > Allygus modestus. Next base: position 65,583,474 of record OY776115.1, read on the forward strand.
ACTTATCAGCCGTGAAACAGACGGTTCCGTCTGCGCTTCTAGGTTAACTGGCAAGATCCTTGGCAATACCTAGGGCAATGAATACACAGTTTTATAAGAAGAACAGGTCCCGTGTTAAAAATTCTGTCGCTCATTTAACGTTGGCACGCTGGAAATCCGTAGTTTTGCGCCCCGCCGCTGTGAAGCGCCTTTAGCACTGCAGACCGGTACCGAAAACACGAGATTTTGCCGTAGCCTGGGTCCCTTCACTCTTGTAGTAGGGCGGGGGGGTAGGAGTGGCTGGGTGGACAGCGCGCGCTGCCTCGTGGCCGAGCGCAAAACTAGCACGGCAAGTTTCAAACACTGTCAGACTCTGAACCATAGGACGTGTTGTTCTTGTAAGACTCAATATTCATTGCCTAGGGACAGTCTTGGGGTAGAAGTTTCGTCCTCTGCCTCCTACAAACATAAAGTGACCTGTGAAAGGGCCTCTCATAATGGATAACCAAATGACTACCCACATGCTAGGACATCTTCATTTAATTGATTTATCCAGTGTCGATCTCACAACAGAACTAGAACAGTCTAATATTCGTTCTGGGACAACCTAATAATTTGCAAGTAGTACATAAGGCAATTAATATTCGAGTCCTTAATATACAATTACTAAATAAGAGTTGACGTTAATGAAAGACAAATCTTAAATGTGATTAGATTACAATATAAATTACAAATTTTGCTGATTGAGGAACATTTAAATACCGTAGTGTATTTTCAAGTTATTATTTATTGAGAATGATTATTTCAACTAAGTTTAAACTTAGTTTACCTTAATTTTGTATGAAAAAAAATTGTGGTGACAGGAGTGGTCTTTATTAATTGCATTATATACATTATAAGTTTATCTTTTAATGTAAATTACTACATATGCTCAATAAAGTATTGTTTCAGAAAAAGTAGTAAAATAAAACATAGTTCATTTATAGTATAATATTTTTTCATAATATAGGGATAAAACAAGTTAAACCAGATAATAAACCAAGACATTTTTTTTTATTTTTTGTCGGCCGTAATTCAACTAACCACGGCCATGAAATCAATATTATATTTTACTAAATTTAAAAAAATACTACGAAATGATTGTAGTTGTACAATATTTGAACTCTGAAAAGTAAACTTCGTAAAAACGTTGTGTAATTAGTTATTAAGCTCACTGTCAGGGAAAATACTCTCTGGGGTTCATTTAGAGTGAGAGTGAAGGAGGGATGAGATTAGACAAAGGAGAGGAAGTGAGGGTTGAAGATTTACGGAAGAAGGTGTGGGTGACGCCTGTCTTTTTGGGTGAAATCTCAAATTACATTCTTTCTATTGTGTTAGGAAATGAGGAATCTTACAATATCTAGTTCGGTGATTCAAGTCTTTTAATGTTCTGTTAACTTCACTATTGTCAATTTTAAAAATCTTACAAACAATAAAGACAATAAGCACATAGTTACATTAAACATGTGTTATGAATACATATGATTTTATATTTTACCTAAGAGAGTTAAGTTGGTTAAAATAATATAGTATAATATATAAATGTGTATAAACAAATTATGTAAATAGGACTAATAATAATATAAATGTCGTTTTCATTATATGACAATACCATTACTTTTACATAATAGTTTTGAGTTAAATTTGGGACTACAGTTTTTTTTCTTTCTTCAGTAAATTTAAATTTGGAATAAGTTCTACGTCAATATTTAACAAACATTCTTTATTGCTTGAACTGATCGAATAAGTTGTCCTCGCATTTAGGTAGTTTTGGTGATATTACATGTTTTATAATCTGTAATTTACTTCATTAATTTAAAATATAGTTGTAGGACAATTCTTGTAATAGTAGATTTTCCAAGTCGATTGAATAACACATGATCTTTTACTTTTTTTTATAGATTTATCTTTTTTGAACGATATACCATTATTTGCAGTTATTCGAGTTAATGTTTTCTATTCAGGACTTACATTTAACTTCGATTTTGTCCTTAGGATTTTACAACCTATAATTGATGTAGTGTCTATAGCAATTAATAAACATTTTATATTATTTTTTAAGTGTTTTATATCTCCTATGACATGTTCGTATGGTTACAAAATATTGCCTATTGGCAATATCCTACTCTCAAAGGTATTAATCGTGTTCTTATGGTTTATCATGTTTATTTTCATGTCATTTACGTAATAAAAATTACAATTACAAAATCAAAATAGAGAATAAACATGTTATAACCAAATCATCATTGAAGAAACATGTTCAGATATATAATTCTTAAAGCTAGATTTTATATTCACAATTATTGTTGATTAATATGATAAAACCTTGTTAATTAAACAGACATTATCACTAACTTGAAAAATAAGGTTACATTCCTTGCCGTCATCAATCCTCTAGTTTATATGATTACTAGTTTTGGGACTAGTTTTTTCCCATTATCAAATCTTGTTGTAACACAGAATAAAATACTATCATCGTCTTGAGTATAAAAACATTTCAACACTAAACACAAACTTGTACTGCCACATAGAAACATTAAACGTTAAGGCAGTCTGCTCTTGTCCTTGGCCGGCTACACATGGGAAATAAAGTGTACACTTATTATGAATGTTTAATGTTTCTATGTGTCAGTACAAGTTTGTGTTTAGTGTTGATATGTTTTTAAACTCAAGACGATGAAAGTATTTATTCTGGGATACAACAATATTTTATAATGGGACAAAACTATTCCCGAAACTAGTAACCATATAAACTAGTGGATTGATGACGACAAGGTATGTAACCTTATTTTTCAAGTCATACAATCAGTCCAGGAGGCAAATAGCATGAATTACATTATCTATTATGAATAGCATTATCACTTAAATATGGTCCAATGGAGTTTACACGAATTCGTCCACTGACAATAGAGTGTTATCTGTAGTGTCCAGTTTCTCTGGTAACACAAATTTAGAATTATAATCAACCAGACCACCTGACTCTGATATCCAAAGTTACTGTTTTAAGCTCATGGGGTGCTTTTTCCATCTCCGGCACCTCGTTATTCATATTTATTTATTAATTATATGGTCCTGTTTTATCATTTTAATACTTAAAACCAAAACCATTCTATTCATAACACCTATTTTCTATAATTGTTATCTTTTAAGTTACAATAGTAAGCATAAATAACTCCTACTCTCGTATTCTTTTTTTCAACACTCAAACCAAGTGCGCTCTTTGCTCTGAGAAGACTCATAATATTTATTTACATCTAACTGTTCGAATTGCAAATAGAAGCTGTATTAAAAACAAGCTTTATTATTTTTTGTTACAAACATAAAACGAGTTCGCTCGCAGCTCTCTGACGTTAGGGAAGTGAATTTCCCCAATACTTTAAAAAATCAAATAACGGGTTTAAACAAAGATTTGTGACATTTTTAGCAAAATATTCAGTTTTTTGGCTGTTCTGATGCACCTGGTTCTATTTAAATGCAGTATTGGGATGGCAATGTTGTGCATTGTAAGCTTAGGAGGTTGTATCATCAGGATCAAAAATCGGTATGGGGGTATTAGGAGTGATAAAACTACATCAAGATATGAAAAACGGCCTTTTCCAATGTAAAATCCCCATAACTATAATTACTACTACATATGGTATTATAATTACGTACTATAATTACTCAATTTTTATTTTCTTGAATAACTCGGTATATATTAGTGCTAGAATAACGAGGTAGGGCTTAAATTTTTTGCCTTTTTACGTTCTATAACCTATTATCCATTAATCTTACATTTAGGGCTTATCTGACCCTTTTTGGGCCTAAAAACTCAAATTTCAACATTTAAAATCCCCAAAAAAGGGGGTTGGAGTTTTCCGATTGTTTTTCCCAACGAACTTGACCAACTGATTACAAAACGGAATCTCCCTACCAAATCTGAAGTAAATCGGGCAAAAAATGCGACCGCTAGAGTGCCAACACACATACATATACATATATATATATATATATATACATATACAATTTTGAACAACCCCCCAAAAGTTCGGGGGGTCCCGTTAGGAACTTCTAGGGTGGTCCCGGGCTTAAGTTTCACCGTGCGGGTCATGCTAATAGTTCACTTTCCATAGCAAATTCACTAACAATCAATAACCATGATTGAAGTGACAGCTAGATATCTGTCAGTTGTATTCGTAATCTACATTATTATGGTCATGTTTCAAACCACCTGTTAAATATTTAAGTTCCTCTTAGATAAAAAATATTTTAACTGTTCTAAAATAATCCAACGTTAATAGCAGCCACCGTTCTATTGCATTTAATCATAAAAGGTACAAAGGATATCTGTCAAGGTTGGGTCATTTGTATTTCTAAAACTCATTGAACTATTGATAGCTTCGTTATTTATTTTTAAGGTAAGCAATGCGAGGTAGTTTTACATGTAATATTTAAGTAAACAAACCTTAAAAATATCATAAATTATCATCAGTCTGTTTTTAAATACTCCGTTTGGATGGCGTTCTATAACGTTTCAGTCAATCGTTTGTAAGCGTATCATCCTAAACATTACAGAAATGGTGACCGCCATTATATATCCAAGAAAAGTTCTGACATATTCGTAGAGACCCTTAGTGATCAATATTGGTCGTAAGTGCCCAAATGTGTAAATGTCTACCATTTCTCCGAACAGATTAGTTTTGGAATATGCTGCTTCACAAATAATGACAAAAACATATTTGTATAACTGTATTTATAATGATATGGCTCTTAGTATTTTATATGCTCGTGTACATTGTTGGTGGATGTAATAAAAATGATATAGTGACTGTTATTTACTGTTTTTTGCTGGTGTAATTAAGATTTATCAAGTTGAAGAGTATCTTATCGATATAAATGATAAAAGATTGTGTATAAGTCCCTCTGAAATTAGCATGGTTTTCTTGTTCGCAAATAATAAACTGAACACGTGATATTTTGAAATTGTTATGCAACTTAAGTTCTAGTTTATGAGTACATGTACGAGCATTTTGTGAGTATGTTAATATTCCTTTATTTGCATAGTGACTTTCTGAAGAATAATCTGTTTTTCAAGCTTGCTGTTAATAGGAGGTTTAATAAACGTAACATATAAGATTAGAAGAAGAAGATTTGTATCTAAATATAACTCCGTTTTTTAATGTAAGTTTCGGTCTCTTTTAGAATATATATATAAAGAATATTTGTCGTCATAGCTTATGAATAAATATATTTATAAACAAGTTTATTTTGAATTAAAATTCACTGCGTATAATGATGGAAGAAATTTCGGATCCAGCGGGATAATGCTATAAAATATTCTAAAAACAGTAATAGTTGATAGTCAAGATATGAATCGAAGACGTGCCCACTCATAACGATTAACGATCAATGCACGTGCATTTAACTAACTAAAGCTCCACTCGTAGTTGGCTGGTAACCGTAATATACTTGGTAATTGTCTAAAAAATGTTGTATTTGTAAGTATATATATATATATATATATATATATATTTGCTTTTTACAAACTCGGAAGTTTAATTTAGATGCAATAGATACGGGTATTCCTATGACTATTAATCATAACAAGACTACCGACCAGATTAGTTACTCGGAATTTGTGTTTCCAGTTGGGAATAATTCGTCGTCCCAAATAGTAATACCTTGCCAATTATCAAAGACAGTAGATCGGCTGCTCCAGCACTAGCAAGCGGCTGACACAGAAGTCACAAGACTTTGGTACGCAAAAAACTCATTGATTGCTCCGCCCTCCCAGCATTTTTCATCAATAATTCAAAATCAAGCAAAATCTTTGATATGGACACGTTTGTTTAGAAAATGTGGAAAATCGGTTTATACACAGTTGGCCTCCTTTAGAGTTACCAGACAGATTACCGAGTAAAAACCTAATCCACTCTTTCGGATTAGAATGCGAGATCTCAGCCTATGCCTACTTTAGCCTTAGCCTATGCCTTCTTCCTTTCTGGCCGACAAAAAACTTGTCGATACCTATCCTAAGGCCCGGTCATCATCCATCATCGGAGGCCGTGTCCACCGACAGTACACCAAGCTGTATTTTACTCCAGGCTGGCATTTCCCATTGCGGGTAACAAAATAAAGTGGGTCCCGCGGCGTCGGGTAATTCCCGGGCAAGTCCAGCGAACCGGTGTTTCCAACACATAAGGTATAGTTAGTTGCAATTCTCATAATTGTAACAAGTCCTACATGAGCCACACTGATTTGTACGTGGACACGGTTTTTAATTAATTGGTTATAGAGCCCTGATTGTAAATTAATGTTGAATACAACAACAACAAAATATGCATGAAGATGAGAAAATGAAAATTACGGTACTAACTGTTGTACAGTTAAACTCAATTATTGTTTGTATTGGAATTTCAGAAAACAATTAATATAAATGTATACCGTAACGATATAAATTTTAGTAAATGTTAAAATCAGTATTTAATTGTATTCATCTCAACTATTGTCAACCAGAAATCACTGTAAGCAGTATATGTAGTATAATTCCCAGTCTTAAACAATATAAGCATGAACAATTGTTTCGCTGTATGTCCCAGGGGAATCAGCACGGTGTTCTTTGCGGTTAAAACACAGAGTTGAAACAAGAATATTGGGGGCCTGGGTAAAAATTCTGTGGAGGCCCTGTCACCCTTATTTTAATATATTGTTATTTTTTTCCAATTTTGGCCTAGGGTCCCTGGAATGCAGGGACATGGGGCAAACTGTCCCGGTTACCCCTCCCCTCGTGGCTGTCCTGTTAAAAGATACTTGAAAACGAGAAGTTCTTGTTGGACGTTAAAATTAAAATAATAACCTTTTAAGGACCCACGTGCTAATTATGCCTCACGGACATGGGGCCAAAAATCGTTTACGCTAAGGAACAACTCTGGATTGCTCAAGACTAGATATCCTAATCATTTTGCGTGTTAATCAAGATATCCTAACTCAAATTATTATAACTTGGGTCAGGCTAACACAGTAAGATAAATTACAATTTTTAATAAATAATGAACCTGAAATATAATTTAACCATTCTGAGTAAACTACTTACTCGTATTTTTATTGGTCTATAGTTTTAAAACAATGATAGTTTTCTTAATAACATAAAAATGAAAAATATGTGTGAAATATCTTTGCTATTTCTATGTATGTTAACTTTGCTATATTTAAACCTACGTTCAACAAATTTAGGACTACGTGAGTGATGTCACCTTATTGATAAGTTATATATTTAATAGTGCAAGAGTGAAAGCTCCTTTCTTTAGAATGCAGCTTAGCGGCACTGACGAGATGTTATGTTTCGTATGTAATAGTAACAGTATGTGCTTTATTCAAGGTTTGTTGATAAAGTTTAAACACTAGTTAAAATTCATTGTGATTAAAGACTAAATTGGCTAACTTGGTTAAATATTTTAAACTAAAAAATTCAAACCTTATAAACAATAAATAAAAAGTATCAACAATTTAGTTTTAAAATGAGCTGATATGATTTAAGTTCATTCACTTAAAGTTTTCTTGCCGAGGTAAACGTTTAAGTATCAATGTAAACTATAGAAAATATTGCAATTTATTAACATAAATTTTGAAATAATTGGTTAGGTAATGTTTACATCTACTGTAATAACAAAATGGTGACATGCTATTGGAATGAATGAATAAATGAAAATCAGATACCAATACTACTACAACCGGGCACATTTAAACACAAACTCGCAAATATCGTACTGCTGCCGGAACCGTTATGTTTTACCGCTGTTTATTTGTTTTAGTGTATTTATTTAAACACAAACCCCGTGTACCATAAATGCATATACAAACTTTGCATAGTTTAATATTTTGGTGGTTAAAATAAGAGATATTTAATAGATGCCAGATGAAATATTATTTTGGCATCCATCGATTATCTCTTGTGAGATTTTATACGTGTTAAGTGTTAATTTCCTCTTACCGATAAGTGGGGCTCATTTTCACATCACAGTGACCTATTATACATCTGATAAGACATATGTTGTAAGATTACAAGAAGGTACAGATAATTCCAAACCATGGGTACATCTTTTGATTTTAAATTTCCGCAGATGGATTTGGTTTCGGTTTTAAGAACTAAATAAACCGAAAAACGTGTTTATAATAAACAACTTATAACTTAATTGGTTTATTATATTTTTACAGGTGAGTTTTAAATGGTCTCTCCTTTTTACTACGTTTATTTAAATATCAAACCTGGACAACAACCGATCATATTTGGGTCGTATGTAATTTCTTCTGACTGATTTTAATTCTTTGGCCGTCATGTTGGATCTGACATTTCGGATTTAAATGTTTTCAATTGTAAAGGTTGGGACATATTATTTTAAATTATACTTTCATGCTGAGCACAATGTATTTTACAAATCTTTATACGTTTAAAATTGTTACTTTTAAAAATCATTTTTCAAGTGAGCTTTGAATGCCACAGCCTTAAAAAATGCCCCTGATCTCACCACCACTGATTATTGTTGGCATGTATTTTCTTCATTTTGACTAATTTAAAATATTCGACCACCATCTTGGATCCTGCATCTTGGAATGAACTTTGTATATTTAAAGTTTTTTATGTGATTTCGTGTTATACAAAATATTTGAATTCAAAATGGCGGATTCAAGATAACAGCTGACAATTTTAACTTAGTCAAAATATACTATTTACCACCCAACCTTAAAATAGATATCGATAATGGGTAAGGGTGTATATTTTAACAAATATATAAATAGTAGAGGGAAGCATTAAAACTAATATGATTACATACAATAATTCAATTAATATTTAATTTGTTTACTACTGTTCATTTTGTGCATTACAAGTGCATGTTAAAAATGTTTGAAAATGAATAAAAACCCTTATTAAAATAAGTATAAACTGTATATTTATTTCAAACCGCGTTAATTATTGGTTTTTCAGTAGTATTTTGTAAATTGATTATTGTTTAATAATGAAATGTGCAAAAATGAATATAACCTTCATTTGGTTTTTCGGTTTCCTTTGTAAATAAGTTACATTGTAACTTTAAACTGTAGTAAAATCCATTGCAGTTTATTTATATATCTTGTTTTTATTTAACATACGACCTGATGCAACATTTTAGCATTTTAAAATCTAATTTTTTATTTAACTCATAAACTAAACGTTTAATTAAATAGATCTTTAAGTAAGAAAACAAACATCATAGTTTAATTAAGCCCTGTTTTTATCAATATGCCTTTTGTCATGTGTTCTTAGCTATTAGGCATCCACATATATATATATTTGTAGGTTTTCTTATACCTTACACCAAAGTGTACATGCCGGAGTAATCACTCAAATAGCAATAATTATTGTTGACTGATGTTAATGCGATTAAGTGATTTTTAAACGGGGAAGAAAGGAGCTATCATTTCAAATAATACCAAAAATCTTCCATCTAGACTGCTCCCGTCTATATATTTGTTTTGACTTTATCGTTTGGTATGTACTATACAATAGTACATCTTTCATGAATATATATACAATATTTTCAGCTGAACAGTGGTGACCTGCTAATCTGACTGTCGCCAGATAAATCTTAAGTACAATGTGACTCGTTTGCGAAATTTCGATAATGTACTCGGCTATCAATCGTCATTTAGCTCTTAATTAACTAACATTACGAAGAAAAGAATGACCTTAGATAGTAACAAGGCTAGGGTTTGTATCATTCTATTTCATAAGGAACTGGCTTATTTGTTTTATAACAAAACAAATCATAGTTTGCATGAGTGGTCACAATTTCTGACATTACCAAAGAAGCATGAGGTTAACACACTTTGTCATTCAATTACTATAATGTTGAGTATCTACTATACGGGGATTACTTGATGGCCAGTAAGTAGCCCCTCTACTATTCTCTAGTTTTTATTTTTATTAGTGAATTTCCTTTGGAAAGTGAACTATTAGCATGACCCGCACGGTGAAACTTAAGCCCGGGACCACCATAGAAGTTCCTAACGTGACCCCCTGAACACGTTTTGGGGGGTCGTTCAAAATTATATATATATGTATATATATATATATATATATATATATATATATATATATATATATATATATACACATAGACATATATATATATATATATATGTGTGTATGCACTCTAGCGGTCGCATTTTTTGTCCGATTTAATTCAAATTTGGTAGGGACGTTCCATTCTATAATCTGTTGGACAAGTTCGTTGGGCAAAACAATCGGAAAACTCTAAACTCATTTGTTGGGGATTAATCTTTCAAATTTCGAGTTTTTGGGCCCAAAAAGGGTCAGAAAAGCCCCGGACGTAAAATTAATGCATGTAAAAAGATGTGAATTAGTGAGGCAAAAGTTTTAAGCCCTCTCTCGTCATTCTAGCGTAAATATTTACTGAGTTATTAAAGAAAATGTGTATCGGCTAAACACAGTACGTTGTCTTATGGGGGTTTTACACTAGAAAAGCCTGTTATTCCTTTGTTAGAGTACTTTTATTATCCCCAGCAACCTCACGCCTACTTTCAAGCCTGTCTGGACCTTCTCCTAACATTATAATGCGCAAAATTGTATTCCCAGCTTTGCAAGTAAATGAAACCAGGTGTATCAGAACAGCCAAAAAATCAATGTTTTCAGATTTCAATAAAAATTGGACAAATTTTACAAGTTTTTACACTGATTTTGAGTTTTAAAAGTTTTTATGTGGAAATTCACTTCCCTCACGTCAGCGTGCTGCGTGCAAACTCGTTTTTATTTTCAAGAAGCTACAATTGAGACGCAATATTGTATAGATAGCTGAGATACAATTTTCTAATAAATAATAAATAAAGTAGCATTGTCTACTGGCATAATATGTTGGCAAGGTTTGTGGTGGGGGTAATATCCCCTGCATCACTATAGTTAGTTGTTGACCATCAACTGATATCGTCTCCGTACAGTACATTTGTCAGAAACTTGTTAACCACCCATTTAATTTTAATTTTGATTAACTACAAGTTGTGATATTTTAAGAGAAATTATAGTCTACAGCTTGGGATTTAAAAGCGTGTAAAAGTACACACACAAGCACCACTACGGGGTTGAGGGTTTACGGAGATGTAGCAAGTGATGGGTATCAGTATGCGAAGCTCGTCTGAGAGGGTCAAAGCGTGATGAGGATTCCAATAGGTAGGTTAACTTTGTTTCAACGCACTTATCTCAGTCATAACCCTCTGGGTGGAGTGTTCAAAGCCTAACTTTAGTGCCAAAGGAAGTTCAATTGCGAGATTAGTTTTCAAACTAATTCAGACTTCAAGATTAAGTTTTATTGAGAAATGGCGCTTACTTTAACAATCTTAACGTTGAAACTAATTATACTGTTTAGACTTTAACTTTTCAATCTTAAAACACGGCATGTTTTAATGTCAGCATAAAATCCCAATCAAAATGAGGTTAAAAAATGTTAAATGTCTTAATAACAAGAATATATGTTTATTATTCAAACCTCTAAGCCAGTAATATTCTTCCATGGTTACGAAAACTTATTTATTCGTTCGACAGGCCAAGAAAGCAATGATTTCTTTGGAATATTTATTGTAAGGCCGTCCTCCAATCACATTAAAACAGTTTGATCTAGTTTTAGCATATGTTGAGCAAATCTTCCTTGGTAATTCAGTAGTTTGGTGCATTTCTGGTATTATAAACACAACAATATTTTAGTCGAAGATAACTTTGTTACACGTGGGGCCAGAAATTCCAGAGGGGCTAAAGAGCAAATATTTTCCTCAAGCTCCTTTATATTTTCTCTTCTTGGGAAATGTAACTGTCATTGAAAATTGTGTGAGGGTTTGGTTCTTATGTATCGTTATAAACACAATATAAACCTAAAATACTGAAGGAATACAATTTCTTAAGCATTGGGACTTTTATGGATGTTAATTATGTTTGCAAGTTATTTTGTGGCTGTAAGAAGTGAATCAATAACCTTAGAGGGTATTTTATTTGTCGTCCAGTTCGATATAATACTAAGAAACCTTTTAACCTGACTTTTAACTTTATTTTACTCGAGCAAATTATTTTAGGAGGTCCCGTTTGTATTGGGTGATTCTACAAGGCTTAATCCATAACCTTGGATGCTGGCAGTACAATAATACGTCGATTTTTTTATATTCTGTTCTGAGCAACCTAAAAAAATAAGTTGGTTGGTTCACAATTTATTTTAGTTTTAAACACTAACTCAAGTCTTTTTCTGAGCATGTCAGTTTTAAAAGCCTAAACAATTTTTACGTGTGTAGCCATTTCAAATGTTTATTAATTACAAAATGTAATGTTCATTCAAGAATTAGAATGCTCGAATTACTCAGTTAAAGATAAACTACAAACGTTTTTCAAAACAATGCATAAAGGTTTTAACAAACAAATAAACAGGAGTAACGCACACCTTCTACAATACATTTTGAATCCCTTCATTTTCATTTCGTCCGTCATATAGCTAATACTCCGTCCGCCATCAGAAGGGTAATATGGGTGGGTTATCACTTATGTACTTTCATCCAATTTTCTCTGGGCAAAATTTCATTTTCTCTCTCTTGTAACCGGAACTCATGTTTATAGCACTGAAACCTGTTATTCAGATGTTATCAGGCAAGCTATAAAACTACAGGAAGAGTAAGTTAATTTTAAGCCAAGGGCAGATTTCTTATTCAATCTTCACATATTTTAGATTAAGTTAAACAAATATAACCTAAAATAAGTTTTAAATATCGTTAGAGAGTTGAATGTCATAAAGTATTTCAGTTGTTATTGTTCTCATTCTTCTTCTTTTTATTATTATTATTATTATTTCATTCGGACGTCAAACTCATCAAACCGTTTTCCTTAAAACAATTTTAAATGTTTAACTCTTTATTAAAGACAGTTTTTAATTTAATTGTGCCGAATTTATTTTTTGTATTTAATACATTTCTAATACCATATTAATTTTAATTAATACTTTTTAAGGCAATTATTATTGCTTTGATAATATATTAGTTTTATTTTTACTAACGGATACTATTTTAATAATTTTATTAAAATACCAGTCCATATTTCAGTGGAATTTTAAACCCTCCGTATAATTAGAATGAATACGTTTGAATATTAGGACCCTAATATTTTAAAACACAATTTTTGCTGGTATATAAAACTTCAATTATTAAATTATATACATATTTTCCACTATGACAGTCAGAACAAATATATTTCCTTTGCGGTTTAAATTGTTGAACACTTCAAAGGTCTGTTTTCACTTTAACACTTACACTATAAGAATCTGTGATTATTATAGTTTTATTCATAGAGTATTGGCTTGGACTGAGTGTTAGTTGTGTCCGGGAATATATTATATTATTATTTAAGAAATTCGCTTAATCTAAGTGAAAAGATATATAAAAAGTCTTGGGTCAGTTTTCACTTATAACCAGCCAAAGAATAAAGCACTCGTTGAAGATAGAATTGCGATCAAATGTTACACTTTATACACTGATGAAACGTGTTTTCCCAAACGCTGCATGATATCTCGGTGCTACTGTATAGGCCTAATCATAATGACAGCTTTGCAACCAAACCACAAGCCGGGAGATGTAACCATCTAGAAAGCAACATTAGATATGTCTCTGATCTTTCTTTTAAAAGGAGAACTCCCTATAGTAAAAATCCTAAGAATATATAATTGATCCCAATCCAAATTGAAGAAGTACCCATGTACGACACTGATAATGTATATATTTAATAAGTAGCGTGAAAACATTATTTCTTTTAGTTCTACTTCGTTTGCAAACTTCGTATTATAACTTTTTATATTACGGAAAGGAATAATTATTAAATAAATGGGTTGGAGTTTTGAATTCTTCATAAAAGGTGCACATTTGTATTTTGTGATTAAAACCACACGGCAGAATTGATTTTGCACCGGATTCAATAGTGCAAAACAGTCAGACCCAATATGGGTTCAGTTGGGCTACGATATATTTGTACTGTCATAAACTTTTGATGAATGTCCCCCCCCCTCCCACTTGTGAGCTTTACCTCAAAATAACATACCAACTGTTGGGATTACTTTTTGTTTTTATTAAATTTACTCGTTATCTAACGTAATATCATACAGAAATATAAATGTTAAAAATACGTTGGATTTAATCCAAACCAGCTCATTATCTGAAGCACATATTTCAACATATAATAAATACCCCCGTAGCAGCAAACCTGCATACTCAGCGAATTTCCAATGCATATATATGTATCTTAATACCACATAAAGCCACATACCAAGTTTCATCAATATACATTCATAAATAAACGATTTATGACATTTTAATTATTCTCCATAAGAATAACATGGCGGCTGAGTATGCAGGTTTGCTGAAGGAAGGAAAACAAAAAATGGGGTTTTATACAGATATCAATATAACTCATTTAGGTAAAACCACGTACCAAATTTCATTAATTTATTTTCATAATTAAGGGAGATAACACGTTACTTATTCTCCATAAGAATAACATGGGGCTGAGTACGCAGGTTTGCTGCTACGGGAGCCTTTGGCAAAAAATTGTTTTTTTTTGAGCAAATATCAATGGTCCACAACCAGATGAAGCCGTATACCTAGTTTTGTCAGTATACGTTCATAAATAAGCGAGATATAAAATTTTTCTTTTCCTCCATAAGAATAACATTAGACAACGTACTGTGTTTAGCACTTTCAATATCTCGGTAACCAATTGACGTAGAGAAATGATCAAAATACCAAATTGTGTGTTTTTTTAAGCTGAATCCAATGGTAAAAACTAAAATTTGACTTTTTCCAAAATTATATGTAAAAAATTCAAAAAACCCATTTTTGGGGTACAAAACCCCCCCAAAATACCCCTTCGGATAAAGCGATCTGGCTGGTTTTCGAACTTAAAGTCATAAATGTTACTTTACACGTTTATACCAAATTTCATCAAAATCGGATAATTTTTACGAGAGTTATCGTGCTCACGGACACATATATATATATATATATATATATATATATAGATATATATATATATATAGATATATATATATATATATATATATATATATATATATATATACAGTTTCGAACGAATGGTGTTTTTGGGGTCTGGGGACCTCAAAACGAAAAGTTATCATGGTCCCGGGCCTAGGTCTTACCATGCCGACTACGGTAATAGCTTCTTCCCTATAGGGGAAATTCGCTAATTCCCTATAGGGGAAATTCGCTAAAAACCTAGATGACTAAACGAAAATAGAAGAAACCACTAAAATGAAAGTCTTTAAAGTTTGTAAAATTTTTTTGCATAAGTGTAATATGATTTTGTTTATAAGTTTTATATGTTTTTTTTATCTCATGTTAAATTTAAATTGTATTAAACACATTTAGAGAAGAGATGCATGCTTAAGGTACACATAAGTTACGTACCAATTAAAAATGTCGAATCATATTCACCTGCCAGGTGAGGATTTAACATTTACGTTTTAATAATATATTTGGTTTAGTGCAGTTACTTGTCATTTTAACTATAGTAACTCAATTTATAATTCTGAACAATGGACCTATTTATACAGATTTTTTAACTGTACGTTTTTGTTAAGTCCGTAAAATATACAGCCATAAATAATATCCATTAGATTAATATAGAGTACGTTTGATCATTGACATAGACACATATTATTGAAATACTGATATAGTATTTGGATTTGTGATTTATTTATATAAACAAGCACTCTTCATATTGAGCAATGTTTTTTATAAAATTGTGGATAGAAAACTCTCTTGAATTAGCCACAAACAATATAACCATTGTCAAATTTCATCGAGTAATCTTATTAGGAGGACTTAAGGTTGTAGGATGTATTTTGCAATAATTATAACATTATTTATGCATATAAATGTATGAAACATGTTGTACTTTTTAAAAATGGAGTTCACTTGACTATTCACGATAAGCATTAATAGATTTTAAATTTAAATAATTTGTTTACAGTGAATACAATTAAATAAACAATATAAGGAAACTGACGCATACTTTCTCCCTTTTAGCCAAATATTAATCAATAAATTACTTTATCTTTAATAAATATAGGATATAAAGTTCGATAGCATGTAAAGACAAATCTTCCAATAAACCTTTTTTTTAATATCCATCCATGTCCCTTTTTTTGAGGCACTACAGAATCATTTGATACAGATATTAGTTAAAAGGGCAACTGCACCCCCACCACTGTTAGGTGAAAACATATTCCAAATATGCTCTATTAGTCAATGTTAACTTGATCATCATAAAAAGTTAAAATTAAGTTGATAGTATATAAGAGAGAAATTTTATTGTTTTATATCCCCACAAGTATAACATTGGAAACATTCTGCTTTTTCTGCTTGGTTAAAATTTCAATATTCTCCGCTATTTTTCATAAAATAATAAGTAAAAACGCTCATTTTTTGAGTTTTGTATTCGTAATAAGTAAATTCTATTTGAACTTATGGTTTTAGGAAAAATATATAAATAAATTTGGGACTTTTTAAGCCCTGTAATTTCTGAATCCAAATTTTTACTAATATGTAAAGGTGTCATTTTTTTAGAGACCTAAAGCTCTATAAACTCACAAAATATTGTACAAAATCGTTAGAGCGATTTTCGAGAAATTTTTATTTGTCATGTTTTTAGTTGTTTTGGGGTCAGATAATTTCCTTTCAAACAAAAAATGTAAAGATATAATGAAAAATGCTTTGAAATACCTTGAGTTGGTACCTTTATCCCGAATTTTATTTAATTAGGCCCATTAGTGTGGTCTCTAGGTCTGTGCACATCTCTATCGACAGACAGATCTCAAAAATCCCTTTTTTGGGCTCAGGGAGCACCAAAACGAATATTTCCATTGATAGCTCGAATTCAAAAACGTTGACGAAAACAGTACACTCCATACACTGCGTATAGGAGGATAAAATGAAAAACGAGCAATGAATTCGAGAAACTTTAGTTAAACAGTGAATAACAAAAGGTTTAAAGGTTTTGAAAAGGTTTAAATTATAAATTGTTGAAATATTTGCCAGCTAATAGACAAATTATTTTTTGACGGACTGAATTACTAAAACTTACTATGTCTTACGATCATTTCCTTTAAAATTCTTCCCTAAGGTTCGAATGTTGATGCCTACGACGATGCGATTCGGATAACTTCACTGACAAAGTTAATCCACTTATTTAAACCCTCCTCACGTCTTAACCCTCTCAGACGAGCTTCACGTGTCGGTACCCAACACATAGCTAACCCCCATATACATACTACACTACTTACCGTGATGTCATAGCAATATTTACAAAATATAATACGATATTAAATCAGTGAAGTGGCTCGGGGTGAAAGCCACAACACAAATAAATAATCGAGCTCGCACGCAATATACTGAAGTGAGGGATGTGAATTTCCACACAAAACATTAACAATCAAATATGGTGTTGAAAAATACACTCAGCCCGATTTTTATGTAAATTGAAAACCTTTTTCTTTTAGGGAATTTCCCCTATAGGGAAGAAGCTATTACCGTAGTCGGCATGGTAAGACCTAGGCCCGGGACCATCATAACTTTTCGTTTTGAGGTCCCGAGACCCCAAAAACACCATTCGTTTGAAACTGTATATATATATATGTGTGTGTGTGTGTGTGTGTGTGTGTGTGTGTGTGTGTGTGTGTGTGTGTGTGTGTGTGTGTGTGTGTGTGTGTGTGGATAACTCTCGTAAAAATTATCCGATTTTGATGAAATTTGGTATAAACGTGTAAAGCAACATTTATGGCTAAGTTCGAAAACCAGCCAGATCGCTTTATTCGAAGGGGTATTTTTGGGGGGTTTTGTACCACAAAAATGTTTTATTTTTTATTTTTACATACAATTTTGGAAATAGTGAAATATTAGTTTTTACCATTGTATTCAGCTTAAAAAAATACACAATTTTGTATTTTGATCATTCCTCTACGTCAATTTTTTACCGAGATATTGAAAGTGCTAAACATAGTACGTTGTCTGTTATTCTTATGGAGGAAAAGTACAATTTTATATCTCACTTATTTATGAACTTCTAATGAAACTTGGTATACGGCTTCATCTAGTTGTGGTGCATTGGTATTTGCTAAAAAAAAACATTTTTTGTCAAAGGCTCTTGTAGCAGCAAACCTGCTTACTCAGCCCCATGTTATTCTTATGGATAATAATTAAATGCTATGTCTCCCTTAATTATGAACATAAATGAATAAAAACTGGTATATGACTTCACCTAGTTGAGTTATATTGATATTAGCATAAAAATCCATTTTTTGTGTTCCTTGATTCAGCAAACCTGTGTACTCAGCCCCAATGTTATTCTTATGGGGAATAATTAAAATTGTATACATTGCTTATTTGTGAATATATTTTTATGAGACTTGGTAAGTGACTTTATTTAGTAATAAGACATTTATATCTCCATTGGAAATTCGCTGAGTATGCAGAATGAACTTGTCCAACTGATTATATAAATAAATTTGTATATAAAAATTTAAGTAGTCATACGACCGCTTCAGTGCAAATACAACAATTATATAACCCATTCAGGGGATCAAGTTCAGATCTTCTATGGTGGTCCCGAGAATTTTTATGTGCTACCATGTGGTTCATGCTAATAGTTCACTTTTCCATAGGAAATTTGCTAGTAAACTTAATTGCTTTTACTTACTACCACTTAATATTTTTCATCTAATCATTCATTAATATCCTAATTACTATAACAAACAACTTTTTATCAGCATATTACGTGTTGTTATTACTTACGGATGTAATAAAAGACGTCTTACAACTCTTAAGATATATTTACACTTATACTTTTACTTATTTACTTATACTGATGGCCAAAGATAGTACCATCTTTTATATATGTTCACCGTCTGTATGTGAATCAGTATAAGTGTAAATATATCTTAAGTGTTGTAAGACGTCTTTTATTACATCCCGTAATTACTATAAGGAATCCTGCGGCCCATCAAAACTACGTTGACCCATCCAGATCTACGTCTTAAATTACGAAAGTTTCTGATGCCTAACTTAATACACAATCCTGAATCCCTCTAAAAAACGCTCATATCTCCACGTGTTTACGTGTTAAAGTTGTCATGTTTTTTCTTCTTTGTGTGATTTATCATTATCGTATGAACTACTAAAATGCAGACTTTGCCGTCTCAACTTATCCACCAGTTTGCCAACCAAGTAGGGTACACAACCACACCACTACGAATTGAACTATCAAAATCTACGGACAGGTCGCCAGACCTTAGGATCTTTAGGATATATCCTTTAGGATCCTTTAGGATATATTAGGTATAACTCTTAACCTAATCTACAGAGCTAGATTTCTGAGTTGACGGGAAGCTACACGATTGCGGAGATCAGCATGATGATAGAGGGATGGCCTGGCGCTCAGCCATTTATCAGTGGGCTGACAACTCCTCTCCCTCTCTCTATCGCGCTTCTCCAATTTTAAGTTTTTATAATAGGCCCCTTCCTGACCTAATCCGGAAAATTGGCAAATCCGGCAAATTCTATTTACCTATAACCAAATATGGTCTCTTGACGCCACGTAGGTTGTCTCCTCCCCTATCTCTGGGTTCCAAGCGAACTTTTGGGCGTCGCCGGCACAGAAAACTAATGTTTCAAACTAATGCTGTCTTTTACAATAGCCAATAAATTCTACGGTCCATAAAAACCCTTCCTTGAGGGTCCTGGGCATACGCATTTTTGAATAAACCCAAATTGTACTTTGTCCAGGTCTCCTTTCACGGACAAGCCCTAATGGCCAAAATATGTTTTTCCCTCTTCTACCTTACAACATTCGCCCCTCTTGAAGCAGAGGATTGGTTGCTAAGAATAAGCTACTACTCTTCTACATACAAATAAATAAATTGTCACGCGATCTCTGGCTCTTTACAATTTTAGTGGTTTCAGTTTATTACTTAATTTACAACTACCAATTACCATGTACATATTTAATTTTAACCCTATTACTAACTTTCTACTCGGGTATTCATTCGACATTTAATTTACCAAGTAGCCTCTATGCGATATCAAGTACTGGCGATAAGGACAAGCGGGGGTGCTCGCCAACTCGGGTCGCCAGTAGTAGCCACTTGTAAGTGATTTCCAAGACGCTGACCACTGCCTAGTCGGGTGCGAAACCTCCTCTTTTACTCAGAGGTATCTCTGTACTATTTTTACTATTTGTTGATCTTGAACTTTACGATTGAATTTTTGAGGTCTACTAGTAAGCTGGCTGTTTCCAGCATCTATGTGAATGATAGGTGTTCAACTGGTAGGCAATTACAGGCAACTTCGAGTAGTACACTAGGTTAATCCAGGTTTTCTCTTTCTTCAATATTTTTATCTTATTCTGCAAACAGACAAATCGTGAATTGTATTCCACTGTAACAATTCCACTGTGATGTACACTATATTCAGTAACACTCCTGTCAAATATCTGTCAATTTACAATCGTTAAAACTTATAATTGAAACAAATTGGCAATTATCCAATAAGCAACTTTTGTTATATTTTTACATCTTTACATGTTAAAAATTATTCTACTTAATTTTTATTTGATCTCTCTGCTCTTTTTATTATTTTTCATAAAATGACTAACATAAGCGTGATTGATTAGTTATAGCTGAAAGCAAAACACTCCTGACGCTCTGGGTACAATAGAGCCAGGGCTAACCCACTAAGTATATCTAGTACAGAATTATATATGCTTGCATATAAATTACATTTAGCTTTTATTTATTTTAACTTATATTTTTTTCCTTCCTTTAAAAAGGACGCTTATGCTACGTATAGTTTGTTATATATTTTTCTAGGCACAAGCTCTACATTAAGTTAATATAATCCCATAATATGCTGAGTATTTATATAAATATTTGTTTTCCCCTTGTTACTATTAATATTTTTTCTTACCTTTTCTGACATTTATTTATTATTTTTAGCGAATTTCCCCTATAGGGAAGAAGCTATTACCGTAGGTCTCATGGTAAGACTTAAGCCCGAGACCATGACAACTTTTCATTTTGAGGTCCCCAGATGCCAAAAACACCATTCGTTCAAATTTTTATATATGTATATATATATATATATATATATATATATATATATATATATATATATATATATTATATATATATATATATATATATATATATGTGTCCGTAAGCACGATAACTCTCATAAAAAAGGTCCGATCTTAATGAAATTTGGTACAAATATGTAAAGTACCATTTATTGGAACGAGTTCGAAAACCAGATGAATCGCACCATCCGAAGGGGGGTTTTTGGGGGTTTTGTACCCCAAAAATGTGTTTTTTTGGGTTTTCACATGTAATTTTAATTTAAATGAAATTTTAATTTATACCATTAAATTCAGCTTAAAAAAACAAACAATTTGGTATTTTGATCATTGCTCTACGTCAATTGGTTACCGAGATATTGAAAGTGCTAAACACAGTACGTTGTCTAATGTTATTCTTATGGAGAAAAAGAAAAATTGTATATCTCGCTTATTTATGAATGTAAACTGGCAACATTTGGTATATGGCTTTATTTGGTT
Source organism: Allygus modestus (assembly GCA_963675035.1). Lineage (NCBI taxonomy): Eukaryota > Metazoa > Arthropoda > Insecta > Hemiptera > Cicadellidae > Allygus > Allygus modestus. Next base: position 65,605,165 of record OY776115.1, read on the forward strand.
GTGGTCTATTGATATTTGCACAAAAATCCATTTTTTGCCCGATAGTTCCCGTAGCAGCAAACCTGCATACTCAGCCCCATGTTATTCTTATGGAGAATAATTAACGTGTTATCTCCTTTAATTATGAACATAAATTAATAGAACTTGGTATGTGGCTTTACCTAGTTGAGTTATAATGATATTTGTATAAAAGCCCATTTTTAGTGTTCCTTATTTCAGCAAACCTGCATACTCAGCCGCCATGTTATTCTTATGGAGAATAATTAAAATGTCATAAATCGTTTATTTATGAATGTATATTGATGAAACTTGGTATGTGGCTTTATGTGGTATTAAGATAAATTAATATGCACTGGAAATTCGCTGAGTATGCAGGTTTGCTGCTACGGGGGTATTTATGTTTTATTATGTTCGTTATTATACCCTAGCTTCAAGTTAGTCTACTACAACCGGCCTAACAGTTCCCAATTAATCACGTTATTCCTTCTCACTATCCACAAAGGTATATATTGCACACACTTACTAGTCAAATGTCAATTCTTGTTACATATTACTAGTCAAATTATTAGTCAATTACTAGTCAAGTCATCGCTAACTTTGATTAAGTAAACTGTCTGTCCACTTACAATAAAATACAAACAAGCTCGAATCAAGGCCACAATAATCCAGACTGATAACTTAATTGTTTTGTAATTTTAAATTTTACAAAAATCATATCCTAACAACAACAACAGAGATATTTTGTGGTTAAATTAAAACACGATTTGTTTTGATTGCAGTAAACGACAATTTTTTAATTTCAAGTACGTCGAGTATTGTTTTTTAGACAAAATTGGACCTAGCTGTTATGTCATTGGGCTATTAATTAATGATGCCTTCTAAGAACAGGTCGATCTTAAGTGCTAACAGGACCAGGGTTTGGACCGTTCCCTATCAAAACGTTAAAAAATGGCATTAGCGTGTATAGACACAAAAACCGAAATTAATTTTGACGCTGGAATAGCGTCATTAAAAATAATCTTTTTTGTTTCGAGTTTGCTTGTTTGATTATTAATAGTTTGTGTTTTTACTTGGATTTTGGATTATAATTTCAATTAATTCCATTATTATGTAACATAATACTTAAAATAAATTGTAACATTAGTTTCTAGGTACGAACAACAATTTGGATTTGGAATTTGACGATAAATCCAATAACTACACAAGAAGGATTGTTCCTTAGCTTGTAAATAATTTACAGGTGGCTTGCATATCCAGGTGTACAAGCGTGGCATAAGATAAAGTTATTTTGAGGGCTTGAATCGGTGAGCTGAAAATTGTAAGTTAGTTAATTTCATAAGACAAAGGGAAGAATGTAATTTGAGGTTTCATCCACAAAGAGACGGTGTCGTACTCACCCGCAATAAATCTTCGAATCTGGAAGATTCGACCCCCCTACACTCTACCCCTACACTCATTCTAGAAATACCCAGATGTTTTTGGTATGTTTCTTTCCTGACACTGAGCTTTATATCGTACTAGAATTTCCTTTGGGTAGTTTTAAGAAGCGATAATAGTAAATGGTTAAATAGTAAACAAAACAATGACAGCCTGTAGTTAGATATAAATCTTAGAACAGCTGTTTATTTAATTTAATTGAATTAATAAAATACACATGTGACATAAACCAAGTAAAACTCTCCTCCATATGAATAACATGGGGACTTGGAAGTCCCGTAGGGCAGATCCCTGAGGCCTAAATCAAGAATCTAATGCCAGTTTGCTCATCTGCACACCATCTGCGCATTTTAGTGTATAATATATGGGGGTAAATCTTTAAACAAAAACCTTATTGTTTACAAAGGTTGCATGAAGCGTATTAATAATATATAATAGACTTCACAAATGTATTACTGTATAGATATATGCAAATGATTAAAAGATTTAAATCTCTAAATTTTGAAATTTATTTAAGAATTTCATATTGTCTTTAGCATACGCAGCTAATAGTGTATATTATCGAATACTTTCAATAAAGTTCAAATACAACTACGTCCAATACCTTAGCATAGGATGGTACATTTTTTGGACTGTAATTTGTTGCTACATTAATTAATAACACATTTTAGTAATAATTGTTTTTCTTCCAGACAAAACATGAATAATATATTTTTTTTTAAATAAATGAAATATAGTGCATTTGAACTTATAAATTTGTCTAAACTAATTAAATATTGTATTTATGTAAAAATAAGAATGCTTTAAAGTTATTATGCAACCATACTTTAAATGAAGCTATAAATAAAAGTCTTACTCTGAGTAGTTAAAAAAAATGTATAAAATGAACTATAAAGTTGTCTTCCATTTACTGGACATTGTTGATTGTTATTACAAAACTTGTCATTAAAACAATGTTTTTGTTCTTCATTTTACTTCGTAATTTAAATCACATTAACAAATTAGGCCACCTAAAATTAATTGTCTCCCTTGGTATTGCCTTAAAACTAAAATACCCCCGTCGCAGCAAACCTGCATACTCAGCGAATTTCCAATGGAGATATAAATGTCTTAATACTACATAAAGCCACTTACCAAGTTTCATAAAAATATATTCACAACTAAGCGATATATACAATTTTAATTATTCTCCATAAGAATAACATTGGGGCTGAGTACGCAGGTTTGCTGCAACAAGGAACACAAAAAATGGGTTTTTATGCTAATATCAATATAACTCAACTCGGTGAAGTCGTATACCAGTTTTTATTCATTTATGTTCATAATTAAGGGAGACAGAGCATTTAATTATTATCCATAAGAATAACATGGGGGCTGAGTACGCAGGTTTGCTGCTACGGGAGAATTATGCAAAAACAATTTTTTTGAGCAAATAGCAATAGACCTCAATGAGATGAAGCTGTATACCAAGTTTCGTCAGTATACGTTCATAAATAAGCGAGATAAAAAAATTTTCTTTTCCTCCATAAGAATAACATTAGACAACGTACTGTGTTTAGCACTTTCAATATCTCGGTAACCAATTGACGTAGAGGAATGATCGAAATACCAAATTGTGTGTTTTTTTAAGCTGAATCGAATGGTCAAAACTAAAATTTGACTTTTTCAAAAATTATATGTAAAAAATTCAAAAAACCCATTTTTGGGGTACAAAACCCCTCCAAAATACCCCTTCGGATCGGTCGATCTGTCTGGTTTTCGAACTTAAAGTCATAAATGCTGCTTTGCATGTTTTTACCAAATTTTGTCAAAATCGGATCATTTTTACGAGAGTTATCGTGCTCACGGACACATATATATATATATATATATATATAGATATATATAGATATATATATATATATATACCCCCGTAGCAGCAAACCTGCGTACTCAGCGAATTTCCAATGCATATATATGTATATTAATACCACATAAAGCCATATACCAAGTTTCATCAATATACATTCATAAGTAAACGATTTATGACATTTTAATTATTCTCTATAAGAATAACATGGCAGCTGAGTATGCAGGTTTGCTGAAGCAAGGAACACAAAAAATGGGGTTTTATACAAATATCAATACAACTCATCTAGGTAAAGCCACATACCAAATTTCATTAATTTATTTTCATAATGAAGGCAGATAACACGTTACTTATTCTCCATAAGAATAACATGGGGCTGAGTACGCAGGTTTGCTGCTACGGGAGCCTTGGGTAAAAAATTGTCTTTTTGAGCAAATATCAATGGTCCACAACCAGATGAAGCCGTATACCAAGTTTCGTCAGTATACGTTGATAAATAGGCGAGATATAAAATTTGTCTTTTCCTCCATAAGAATAACATTAGACAACGTACTGTGTTTAGCACTTTCAATATCTCGGTAACCAATTGACGTAGAGAAATGATCAAAATACCAAATTGTGTGTTTTTTTAAGCTGAATACAATGGTGAAAATTAAAATTTGAATATTTCAAAAATTATATGTGAAAAATTCGAAAAACCCATTTTTGGGGTACAAAACCCCCCCAAAATACCCCTTCGCGTAGAGCGATCTGGCTGGTTTTCGAACTTAAAGTCATAAATGTTGCTTTACACGTTTATACCAAATTTCATCAAAATCGGATCATTTTTACGAGAGTTATCGTGCTCACGGACACATATATATATATATATATATATAGATATATATATATATATATATATATATATATATACAGTATCGAACGAATGGTGTTTTTGGGGTCTGGGGACCTCAAAACGAAAAGTTATCATGGTCCCGGGCCTAGGTCTTACCATGCCGACTACGGTAATAGCTTCTTCCCTATAGGGGAAATTCGCTAAAAGGTTAGAATCAGAGTAAGAACCAAATAGTTAATTTAGAGATGTTCGAGTATCTCAGTAACAAAAATATCAATCAAATTCAATGTATCAACCAATATATTCTCTCACCTCTCCCTAGGACATTAATTGCTATTGGTAATTTAAGAGTAACGAATCAAATATTTCTAATAATGATGATTTTAATACTTATATTTCAAAACCCAAGTTAGTAAGTTTCCGAGAGATGAAACGTTTGATCTCTAGTCAATGGAAGCGACCCGAAACTGGCTTTAAACATAAATGTACGATGTCTTAAAACATTTACAATTTAAATTTCATCTCTTCAAATTTGCTGTACTGTTAACTTACATGTTTGTTATACAAGGTGTACATAAAGTCCCGCACGGGTTTAATATTTTTTGAATGATAAGAGATAAATCAATAAGATTTGGTACATCAACACTACACCTAAAAATCTCTTTTTTGAAGGAACTATCAGTTTTCTGTCATATCATGGGGACGTCCCGCAAGGAGTCAGAAGCAAATTTTAAATATGAGCATAGGTCAATATGCACATCACTTTAAAGGGCTTATCTAGCAGAGTTGAATGCCGCAAACCGCACTAAAAAAGGTTGATCCAGTAAAAATTGGCGGCTGTTCAAAGGTTTTACTTGGTTACATTTTATTAGTAGTCACAACCCCATTAAAGCAAAACTGCAACTAAATGAATACTGCAGCTAAATACTGCAGCTAAATACTACATTATGCCTGTCAATACAGAAGTGAATTATGACGTTAGTTATCCTTAAGGGTTACAAATTTGGTCCTAATCTATTGATAACGGGGAACAACTGGTAACAGTAACAATTAGAAAGATCTTATCTTTTTTTAATAAAATCTTTGAACAGCCGCCATTTTGTACTGGATCAACTTTTTTTAGTGCGGTTTGCGGCATTCAACTCTGCTAGATAAGCCCTTTAAAGTGATGTGCATATTGACCTATGCTCCTATTTAAGATTTCGTTCTGACTCCTTGCGGGACCCCATGATATTACAGAAAACTGATAGTTCCTTCAAAAAGTATATTTTTAGGTGTAGTGTTGATGTATCAAATCTTATTGATTTATCTGTTAGCGTTCAGAAAATATTAAATCCGTGCGGGACTTTATGTACACTTTGTATATCCCTTTCAAGCAGATACTAAACAATTTTTTTCTTGCACGATTTTGTAACAAATACAATATAATGAATATAAATATATAGTACGTTCTTGTTTTATAAGGGATTAGTTAAAATAAAACTTTTGGTCAGACAAAATATTTGCCTTATGGGCATACTACTTAAATACAACATATAAAAGTCCCACAAATTCGTATTGGTTTCTGCTCAAATGTATCCTGCATAGTTTTTGTTAATATAAACGTAATAAACCAATCTGTTATATGTATTAACTAAGTTAACTGAAATTATAGAGATCTATTTTCATGGTTATGTGTGTATCTTCAATCGTCCGTCATTGGAACGTTACGTATTTAAGAAACAAAAATTAAATGATATCTGCTGATTTTATATTATTTAAGTTAAAAACACAAATAATATGATAAAACAGTGTTAACTAAACAAAAATCTTATGATTAGAATATTGTCCAATGAGCTTCACGAGTGAAGATAACACGAATGAGTTCACATTCCATTAAGTATTATCTGGTATACCCAGTTCCGCTGATATTGTCACATATTGCAATTAATTCCAGGCAGTGGTTCCAACCTACATTGTTTTAAGGTACTGGTTGCCGCCCGCCATATGTATTAAACATATTTTATTTTTAAACATAAATGTATTTATGGGTAAATACCATTACTGACCTTGTGTTATTAATTAGTCTTACATTTGTTATCTTGGTGTAGCGAACGATACTATAACTTGAATATTATTATACCTCCAACCCTTTTTTACCACATTCTTACCTAACACGTTCAAAAGCCAACTATTGTAAAAATGTTATTAAACTAAAAAGGTATATTAACTAATAATGTTTCAATGTATCTCATAACAATTTCAGAGATTTAACTAGTTCAAGCCATTTAATTTTTAAATGCCATATTTTACATATGTCACACATACCGTTGAACATTACAACCCAACGTCAAATGCATTTGCCGTCCCAACTACAATTCATATCAAAAAAGGTAACTCGTTCTTACTTATAGAATCGATAAGCTTCGGCATTTCGGTAACTTGTGTCTATTATATCAGTTCAATGTGACCTCTGCGTATTAATATCCCCTCAGATTTCATTGTGGATTAGAGATGTCACACATTACGAAAAATATCAGAAATAGTATCTTGTTATATTATATTAAATATAATAATATATTGTTTTAAATATATAAATGTTTAATACGATAACATTAATAACCACAAACATTAACAACAAAGCAAAAATCCTTGTTCCGTAAAGCAACTAACCACAAAATTAATGGGGTGGATTAGGAAGTGTTGCCATTTCTCTCAAATTAAGGTTTCACATTCTTCTCGTTGTTGGGAAAGTCAATAACTCATTTTTTTGGATCAACAATGGGTGCTCTTTTATGAATTCGGGGTTTTATTTTTGCATCAACAATATTGTTTTTCAGGGGTGTTAACGTTTGTACTTATTTGAAATATAATCTGTTATTTAATACACTTAATCTGAACGTTATGGTTAATATTAATTTATGTTTAAACAAATTATTCTATCTGTCCATGAACTTTCTTGAGCGATGAAAATACTAAATAATATGTTTAACATTCCCTTGTACGATGCTTTATATTAGGGTATGATCACTGTAATGAGCAGAGTTGTATTCACTGACATGCATGTAGGCCTATAACTGGGCACGTCTTAGAATAATAACTTGATTGTCGCCCTTTACTGACTCCCAAACTTTAGGCTCTTTAAGCATTATACAAACTGAATTTAAATTAGCGAATTGAACCTATTATATCTTAACCGTTCTTACAATTTAGCTAAAAGTTATACTTTAATAAGCCTTGCTTTGTAAGCTTCGTAAGCTAGGAATAAAGTTGGAATAAATAAACTATGACAACATTATGGAAGATATCCATTAATTTGGATTTTTAAATTGTCTCAAGGCCTGTAATCTAAATATAATTATAAAAGTTGAAATTCCCAATAAATACGTTAGAAATTGTTTTTAAATTCTCGTAAAATTCGTGCACATGTAGTTGTGTTTTCTCTATAACCATAAACTCACGCATAAAATATTATCGTTATTTAAATTGTAACACGTTTTTACACTCAATCACAAATACAATAAGGAAAATATATTTGATTACGATTTCAAAAGTATTTGGACCTATAAACATTCATTTGTATTTTGATGAGTATTTATTTATAGATTTCTCCGTAAAAACATTTGTTTTGAAAAAAATATAGAAGATTTAAAAACCATTTTTACTAATAAAACATGAATTTGCATTTTATAACTATATTATTATATTTTGTCCATAAAAAAATATTGTGACCAGAACTCATAGAGTATCTTAAGTAGAATTGTTTTATATGTCTTAATATAAGTAAAGTTCTTCAAGAGATTGAAAGACGCGACTCGCTGAGCTGAATATTGTAAGTTATCTCATTTTGTAAGACAATGGGAAGAATGTAATTTGAAGATCCAACCACAAAGACAGGTGCCGCTCGCACCTCCTGCTATAAATCTGTTACCTCCCCTTCCTACACCTCCTCAAACAATCTCCGGGGTGTCTTTCCTTGGCAGTGAACTTTACAGTGACTCAATTCACATCTTTCTTACTGTTAATATTGTTTCCAACTGATAAAATATCAAACATTTTTGTTCAGAAAATCCCTCTCAAAATAAATAGAAAAATATCTATATTCTATACTTGGTAAAATCTAAACATAAATAGATAGAGCCGTTTTGAATCGAATTATTTCTATAAATCATGGAGAAAAGAAGGGAAGTGTAATTATTTAAGGTGTAACATATAATAGCCTTGTGTTATAATATTAATGCATGCAATGTTTTCATATTAATGTAAATAATTTTCACTTCTTAGTGTCATCTTATATATAACCCGCTTCAACTCGCCATATTACAAATGTGTCTTAGGACATTACTATTGATTCCGTATGTATTTATAGGCAACTGTTGAAATAACTTAATCTTAAATATTAATAATTCTTGGTTTTATATAGTCTTATTTAATTTTGATATAATTTAACAGCGATATTATTTTAAACAAACAGCTATAGTGGAAAACGAATTTTTTAAACTAAAATTGCCTTGTGCATGTTATTTTTGTTTACATTTTATATATTTAAAATATATGATATATTATCTACATATGTTTCTATATATTGAAAACTGTTTTGTATGCAATCTTGGTTTTTCATTTATGTATTTCAACGTATTACTTTATCGATCTCATCAATGAAGTTTTTAGTAACAAAAATTCCTCAAACAACATAAGATATGTCTTTAGGAGGATAGGAGGATTGTTATTGGGATATTTTGAAACAACTTATCAATGCTTTATATTTCTATTATTAATCATATAAATTATGCCTCCCAAATTTTCTACTGTAATCACTTTCGTCTTAAAATTTAAATAAGGTGATAGAATATCAATAATAATCAAAGACTTAACATTAAACTGTAAATTTATTGCCAACCCTAACAGTCGTATTCGCTCGTAGTTATTCTATTAGTAAATGACAACACGACTTTACCCCCTCTAAAATAAAAGTGAGAAGGCCACTTTTACCAACAACTTATGTGTTTTATTAGTGAATGGAAAAGTAAACTATTAGAATGACCCGCAGGGTAAAACTTAAGCCCAGGACCACCACAGAAGTTCCTTACGTAACTCCCTGAACACGTTTTCAAGGGGTCGCGTTAGGAACTTCTATGGTGGTCCCGGGCTTAAGTTTCGCTCTTGCACTCTTGCAGTTGCATTTTTTGTTCGATTTGCCTCAAATTTGGTAGAGACATTCCTTTCTACAATTAGTTGTGCAAGTTCATTGGGCAAGACAATCAAAAAACTCTAACCCCCTTTTTTGGGAATTAATCTTTAAAATGTCGAGTATTTGGACCCAAAATGGATCAGAAGAGCCCCGGATGTAAAATTAATGCATTTAACAAGCTATAAATTAGTAAGGTACAAGTTTGAAGCCCTCTCTCGTCATTCTAGCATAAGTATTTTCCGAGTTATTAAAGAAGATGTATATCGACTAAACACGTTTACGTTGTCTTATGGGGTTTTACATTGGAAAAGCCTGTTATTCATTTGTTGGTGTATTTCTATCATCCCCAGCAACCTCACGTTTACTTTCAAGCCTGACTTGACCTTCTCCTAACCTTATTATGTGCAAAATTTTATTTCCAGCATTGCAGGCAAATGGAACCAGAAGTATCAGAGCAGCCAAAAAATAAATGTTTTCAGATTTCGATAACAGTTTGAATAAATGTATGTTTTTACTCAGATTTTTATTTTTAAAAGTTATTTATATGAAAATTCACTTCCCTCACGTCAGCGTGCTGTGTTCGAACTCATTTAATACTATTCTCGTGAATGTATTACAGACTGAAAATACCGTTCATCTTTGAATGACTAGAAATAACTTAAAACTTGGTTTCAGAATATATGTCTGAAAATATATTTAACGTTTTGATTTTTGAGTTTGTGTGGCTTAAAATGTTGTTGATCTAAACATCAATATATTTAACACTTGAAGCGTTAGTTGTTAAGAGAACTGGTATTTCTTAACCAATGTCAATTATTACCAATAAACCTTTTTCGATTCAAAGTTTTGCAGTATAATAAGCTATCATGATATATTTTTTCAATCAAAGATGTCGTTAAACTGAAGGTTAAACTGACGGTTGGCCCAAGAAGTTGGCTTTTGACTATAAAATAACTATAGAGGAAAGTTCTGTTCCTTAGCAATTATAAAACGAATTATTATTCAGTAAAACTTGTTTTGTAAAGTATAAGGAATTAGGTTAGCAAAATAGAAGTATCTAGCAAAATATAAACACTCATATTTTTTAATCACAGATCTTTAAGCAAGGCGATATATTTTATCAATATAAGTCAGAATAATTTTAAAAAATACATTTCTTTAAAAAAGAAAATTACAATTTTCACAAGTCCTTAATAATATCCAACCTAAAGTATTGTTTATACCAACTTTATGGATCTGAAGATTATGAGTATTATAAATTGTTTTAAAAGCACTTGTGGATAATAGTTATAACAGAAATATGAATTTGGCAAATAACATAATAAGCTTGACTAATTTCAAGTTAAGAACGAAAATAAAAAATAATTTAACTGGAATCAAGTTCTCACTACAATATGATCCATCATGTTCACAGAGATTGTCTATTGTGTCCGGTTTATCTGATAACACAAACAATGTCAACCAGCGCCTCTGACCCAAGCATACAAGGTGACAACAGTTTTGATAACATAGAGGTACTCCCCTCTAGTGGTCCTATGCACATTCTTATCAAACGTATTGCCTTACCCTTTATATGGGTTTTTATTTAATTAAGGAAACTCTCATTAGCTAAATTAAAATATTCTAGTTGAAATGTAATAAATTTAATACAATACACCAACCATACACATAATTTGTTAGGTGTGCAATATGACAGAACTAAATATGGTAAACATATTTTCAATATGAGGTTTTTCATTTAATTTTAAATATCCAGCTACGTCACTATACCACGATATAAGAATATGATTAAAGCAACAACACTAATGATATATTAAGATAATTTATTGACTGACGGACTGTTACCAGAGTTAAGCCTGATTTAAATACGCTGATGATCTATTGTTGCCGGTTACACGAACACAAACACAAGAGCAACTTTCACACCCCTAGATCGCATATGATTTACATCGTTCAGTTCATCAAAGTGGACGGCTCTCAAAATATTACGTTTTAAACTTTGCCTCATAAGAAGTTAAATCATAATTTTTTGGGATGATTTCACAAGTTCAACAAACTACGGCAATATCAAAATGTAGAGGAATGTTTGAAAGTACAACCTGCGAGATAAAACGAATTATCCTTTTTTTAACTTCTTTCTTATATTAGTATTCATGTGGAAGGCTGTGGAAGGCATTCAATCTTATTGGAAATTACTTTTTATAATATTTAAAAAATATCCATCAACAGTTTTTAATTCGAATAGAGTGATATAACAAAAACAAATTTCCTACTGCTTTCCATCATAAAAACTATTGTACAAATTATAAAAAAACATAAAAATAGTGAATAATCAAACAATATTTTTGTTTATTATGAATATAAAATAAAATAACTGTTATAATGTGTATTATCAGCGTTTATTTGCGCAAAAGTTAGTCTTACCATGATTAATTTATACTGAACAATTATATGTTTTCCCATTGATATTGACATTACAAAACCATTCACAATTATTTATTGTTTTTGATTATTATTTTTAATAACTAATCTAATGACAAAATTATCCAGTAATTGTATGCCCACTTAGCTGTAAATCTGTTATAGTAATCTATTACGTTTTTTATGAAAATATTGGAATTCCGAAATTTAAAACTCGCTCATTTACACGCTATTCGTTGGGCTTTTTCAAACATGTAATGAGGCCACGGCCTCTCGACCTGTGATTAATGTTATATCTCGACTTCATTAATTCTGTAACTCCCAATATTTCTTCAAAAGACCGAAATATATTCTTTACAAGACGATTCGTTGTGTAAGATTGTCTGCACATTGGTGGTTCAACCTGATTGTGTGTTATTATTTCAATTCCCTTTTTTCATATTAGTAAAAATCAATTGAAATGGTTTTATTATGATCGCAAAATAATTAGTAATACTTTTTAACGTTTCATTTATTGAAGATGGTAAAATATTTCTTGATTAATATTGGCTTTGATTTTAAAATTGTACGATTTTATTTTATTTTATCTAGGAATAGTAATATGAAAGCTAGGGAAATTTCGTGATCATACTTTACTCTATTTTAATTCACTTCCGGGAATTTTGCCAACACAAGGTGCAGTAGGGAGGTAAAGTATCCCTATAAACTGTACAAAATCAGAACGAAACAGTCCTACAATCGGTACTTATGTGACTGGTTATGTCCCCCCTACAAACGGAATCTCGCTCATAAGCCTGTTCCTGCTGATGCTGCACAGTATTATTGCTATTTATGTTTCACTTTGAATGGATACTCAAATTTCAAAGTTGACAGTGTATTTAAAATGTTGCTATTGACATGAATTGCGGAGTAGGACGAAGCATTCAACCGAAATGTTATTGATGTATACTGAGTATATGAAGATTTTGACATTTTATTGTTTTTTATTACCTAACAAATCGAAATACACTATCCCGGTAACATTTCAATCCTTGAACCGCTGTCAAAACAAACTTGCGTACTTAGTGAATATCTCATGGATTTAAATAAAGGGAAGCAATTTAATTATAAGTTGTAGTTGTTCATTTAATTACTTTTAAAACTCTTTGACAAGCTGTAGAAACTAACTTCCCATTGTTTAATTTGTGTAAAACTAATTTTGTGTATTTATTTTGTTATGTAAAATATTCACTAGCTTTTTATGACAAATTATATTAATCACAATCATATAATATCTATTTGAAAGATTTACAGAGTTTTATCCAAATAAATGTCTAAGTAATTGTAATGTGTAATTTTTTTGTAGCAAGGATGTTAAAATGAAAAGGTAGCATTATAAAATAATCAATACACAAGTAATAGGTCAAGGCTTATCACACCAAATGCTATCACAAAATATCCATACATAAAAATGGCTATACCATTTGAGTTTTGTTCATAACTGCATCAAATAACGTTTAGCGTACCCCTGCCCCTAATTGCTGTAAAGCAATAACCAAAAATACTAAAGTTTTATACAATTCGCTCTTAAACCCTCATTAAAGTTACATGAACTTTATGATATTTGAACTAATAACAAATTGTATATGCTCTGCTTTACATATCAGAAACATTGCGTAACTTTAACGAGGGATTAATAGTGAGTGTACAAACGTTGTTGTATCCTGAGTTATTGTTCTGATTTATCATGGTCCCACACGAAGAGTTTACCAAGACCACCTATGCTGATAACTTCATCCATTAAAGAAATTAGGTAGGAACAGGTAAAAAGTCTTAAACAATGTTTCACTGTTATTAAGTATTCTTAGTATAATAAGCGTGTTAAAATAATTATCACAACCTGCCGCCCCACCAACAACAAGTAAACTAGTAAAATATTTAACGTCGCCAGTACACTTGAGATCAGTATACTAAGGTATTTATTTTATGAAGTATTGCGGAGAGCCACAATATCAGGGGAGTAACTTTTACCGTTTTATAACTTGTAATATATTCTTTTAAAAGGCAGATAGTTAAATAGAGTTATCTCTGCCGAACACGAAACCATAAACACATCAAATCGTAGGGAATACTTGAAATCTTATTCACAAGAACAGCACTTACAGAGGAGCAGTTTTACAAAATTGTAAATTTGTAGTTTATAAATTTAGTTATACAGATTAAGTTAATTAGCGAGTAGTGGTTTGCTCTACTGTATCTATATGTGTCCTCGTGGGTGGAAGACAGTCATATGAGGAAAGTTGCGGGTCATCTGAAAAGGTCCACGAAAATAATCAGTTGTACATTTTTATTTAAGTTCTTATTTGTTTCGTTTCGTTAGTTTTTATGTGCACACAGGCAAATGGTAGTTTGAGCCAGGGAAAAGAGGTCTTGTGACCTGTACTTAGATAGCATCATTACAATAATACAGGATATAGAGACCATAGAACAAAAAATACCAACGAGCACGTTTGTAATTCTAATCCGTCTACTACGAAAGAAATAGCTCCACAAGGAGGTCAGTTTAGGTTGACTAACCACTTATAAGGCCAATTTATAGCTAAATGGGTAATATATTGGTCTAAAACACCGATTGGCTAAGAGTTGAAAGACGTTATGACTTTCTCTTTCTCCTATTTTCTAGGAAGTGGAGGTATAAAAGTCATCTTTATATTGACTAATGGTCTCCAATTGGTTCTACGTTTACATAAGTTACCATCGGATCGGAAATATGTTCAAATATGTGATTTTTCAGCATAAACAGCTGAGGAACGTTTAGCTCGAAAACAAGTTAATTTTTCTATTGGGCTATAAAATTGAATTACAAGCTTTATAACCCACTAAAAGTGTTAGTTATTATTAGTTACCTATTAGTTAGCTTTGTCAGTGTATCTTTTGGACTCAACTTTAGGCCTGAAATGAACTCGGTCTTCAGTCCCAGTAAGGTTAACTCCCAACCCTTGTTTATCTCCAAGGGATTCACCTATGTTGTAAACTAACTGAGTTTGAAAAAAGTTCAATAATTTAGCTTCTTTACATATTGGTTTAAGACAAACGGAGCGTGAAATACTATTACCATCCAATTATAGTTCAAGTCCAATTATACTTGAAACTTGTTTTACAGCTTCTCCTATCTTAGCTTGATCTAAGTTTTTGCTTGATATAAAAAAGTAGGCTCCAAACTAATTTTTCATAAGTGGGCACACTGGATTTCCTAAATTGACAAATCCAGGAGTCTGTTGGAACCAATGCTGAAGACAGCCAAACTTGCACATACGATTAAGTAGCATATGTGGTAGCATCCCTGGCATCCCTGCTATTTTGGATTGTGAGAAATGAGGTGGAATGGAAGGTATTGGGGAAGTAGTTATATGGTGAAACATTGTGCGGGCTTAAACAAGCTTAAAAGTGGATCTAAAATGGCATATCATAATAAAAATCATTTATTGGCCATTAACAATACAGTAGTTTTGCTTAGGCATAACAAATAAATTTTAACGATTAATTCTAGCCTAAATTGTATACTCTAGTTAATTGAATTTTATTTTATGATTTATCCTAGGAAATCACCAATTCTATAATATCCTTCATCTTGCAGAATTATTTTCACAATCTTCTTAATTTTTTGGGGATTTCTCTCTTTTTTATAATGTCGAGGAAGTTTATTATACAAAATTACACCATTATATAGTTAATGCTTCTTGAAAAAAGATTACTGTGAACTGGAATTTTGATATTGAGGTTGTGCCTAATGTTAGTTGAAGTTTTTTGATTTGTAAACAAATGAAAATGCCGTTTAACATAATTTAAATTTTACTGATTATGTAAGTGACTTACTTAATTGCATATAAGTTTACTTTTGGCAGTTCCAAATCAATTGAAGAGGCGATTCAGGATGGTATTTCAAAAATAACTCTAAGGTACCCTGCCACTTAGACAAATTTCCTAGGTTATTTTGGGAGTCATTATTTTACAATTAACCTCGGACTCACATTAATTGAATGTTGTATCATAAAGTCTAAACGCCTAGATATTATTTAAATTTCAAATTAATAACTGTTTTACATTGTACAACTTGTGGTGTGATCTAACAGTTTTTTTTTATGTAAATGTTTTTTATTCTCTTTACAAAATTATAATAAAGTTCGCAAATGCCGCTCATAAAATATTCTTTTGACAGCACATAATAATCACATAAACATGTCCACAACCAATCTATTGTGTTTATTGCTTTTATTACTAAAACAGAGAGGGTTAATAACATGTATTATAGTGTTTTTTTGTGCATTTAAGATCTTGAATTAAAGTCAGGAAATACTATAACACAGATTTAAAAGTTGTCGAAACAACATTATTCTTGTTTAAAAAGTCCGCAATACTGTTTTCGAACGTTGGTCGCTGAGTATGTAATATTATTGGTGAAAAAATTTTCACTTAATAACATATATTGGTTTCCATATATTTAATATGTAAATTGTTAAATACAATCTTAGTTTACTCGAGTTTAAACAACTATCGGAGGCAATGCAGTATTTGCTAATCATCAGTAAATAATTTACTTTTAATATTGTTTTACTGTATCTTGAATATTTTTAATATTTTTATTAATATTTACTGTACAAGTATGGAATTGTATTGTGATTTAATTTCTATGTTGCTATAAGCACGCTATAGGTTTTTAAAATGTTATAATAATATGTTCTGCTTAACTATCCTTGACCTGCCATTGAAATGCATTGTTAAATAAGTATCCTTTCACTGATGTAGGTCATAAATCAGTATCATGAAATATAACGATAACATTGTTAGTAAGAGCTGTTTTTTTTTGTGATTTTGATATTGAATTATGAATATAGTAAAATTTTTTTTATTGAAGATGCTCAATTTCAGCTAAAAGATTTTTTTTCAACATAACTGCCCCTCAGAACACATTTAACTGCGTAAATGTTTGCTTATGTATTGCCCATGTTTGTACTTAAACATGCCCATGAGGCAAGACAAAACACTTAAGAAACAGCATAAACTAATGGTATTTTGAAATCACAGTGTTCAAAATTGTAACAAGTTTTGAGTTTTGAATAGAGTTTTCATAACATGTAAGTAGTTTACGTTATTATTTTATCCCCCAAAAGTACCGTCGGTCACAAAACTTACTTTATTATACTTTACCTGTAAAGTGGTAGTTTATCTTTACATGAAAAGACTAGCTAAAAATATATAAATTGTTATTTAACTAGAAATAAACTAGAATTGAAATCATAATTGCACCACCAAGAGCGTACTACCATAAAACTATTAGTTTTCTCTGGTACTACTTACAATTCTAATTTTAAGGTTTCACTTCGCCATAAATCGTTTCACGTGTTTGCTATTAGGTCGCATATGTAATTTATTTAAACAACTCATGTTTTGTGGCGAGACTACATGATGAAAACCTGGATAATACGACAGGTCAGTAATGGTTATTTAATAGCGATTCCAAATTCCATGTTGCAGGCCCTCAGCCTTGACGCTGGTGTGGGGTAGGCAGTCCGGCTCACTCGACGAAGGTTTCGCGCCTAGTGCCAGTATCAGCTGACAGTCCGAGCGGGCCTCCCGGTCTGGCGGGAACTTATCACGCGAGTCACCTGATTTATCTCTAACTGCGGACAGACCGGCGGATATTCACTGACATAAGGTAAAGAGTTATATAGTATACTTTAAAAGTGTGTTTGCAGTTTCAGAAACAACAAAAATTGTGTGACTTTTTATGTTTTTAAACGCATAGTTTTAAAATCCTGGTGAAAAACCCCGATTTAGATACACGTTTGCATTTGATGAAGACTCATAGTCCAAGATTATTTGACTCGCATAGTAAATATGGCAGTTGACGTTAAGTGCTAATCAAGAACTTTAACTAGTTCTTTAAATTTAAACTACTTAATATATAAATGTATTTTTAAAGTTGTCAGCTTACATTTGTATAGATTTTGTGCTCCCCAGAAAATATCATAAATTATTTTACATATTAATAAGAATCCATTGTTTTGAAATTATTTTACTTTTTCAGTGTAAGTAAACGCTAACATAGGTCACGTAATTCTTAACAAGGCATTAATGTATGTGATGTATGTGGTGTATGTAAGGTATCTCAACAGATAACATTCACAGATAATAATTTGGTTGTTTATAGACGTAACTGTATAAACGTTTTTTAATAATTCTAACAAGCTGATAAAATTATTCTTTGGACATTTCATTACTGTTTCCATTATCCGCTATATGCGCATTATTCTACTTACACATTTTTATCTCAAGTTTTAAGTGCTTTTCATATAGTTTTTTTTTTAATCATCAAAGATGTCAACAAAGGTAGATTTCCGTAATACAAAATTAACTGCTTTTTTAGCTTGTTTTCGAGTCAATAAATACGTTTTATTCCATATCTCAAGGAAAAATGTTTCGTGAAGGATTTCTTAATATAATATAATATTACAATAAAATATAAAACTTTAATCATTTGGTAATGTTTAGATAAGCTATTTTGAGTGTGTCTTTCAAAGAAACCTACCTACATTTTTTATGGATTAATAAATAAATATTAAATATATATTTAAAAAGTAATAAGTATTTAATTAAAACCATGAATCAAAGAAAGTTACAAAACTCTGAACAGAGTATCAAAAATCCAGAAAGATATTTAATTGCAAATCACATCACTTTGAACTTTGCCTTTTAAAATTCTAATTTGTTTTCGATTTAAAATTTGTTGACATTCTTTTTAGAAACTCAATGTTTATTGTAATATTTTACTCGTTGAGTGGTATTTTTATAGATTTGTATTAAAAAGCTACAATTAGGAAGAATTAAGGATTTCCAATCTTTTATTAAAATTGTTGTGTTTCATATTTTAAATTATTATAAAGTTATTTGCTAGAATAAACTACTTAAAAGAACACATAACTTGTTTGCAGCTAAGCTTTCTTTATCGTAACGCCTAAAGTATTTCTGAAATTAAATCAGATGTACTTTATTTTGAAACAAAGCAATTGATCCTACTTCGTACCAAGGAGTCGAAATAGGCTTACTTGAACACACCAGGTATAATATATACGGGGTTAAACAGAGTGCGTTTGCGTAGGTTCAT
This sequence comes from Allygus modestus, assembly GCA_963675035.1. Lineage (NCBI taxonomy): Eukaryota > Metazoa > Arthropoda > Insecta > Hemiptera > Cicadellidae > Allygus > Allygus modestus. The sequence continues at coordinate 65,624,021 of OY776115.1, forward strand.
TATCAAAGTTAAGTTACTGCAGGGAATATGTACACAAACTTTTGGTATGTGAATACATAGGCATGGTTAGCCCACGTATTTAATACACAGGTGTTTGCGTTTGATCAGTAATAAAATTAACACATATGGTAGTATGTCCTAATCATAAGCATCAAAGTAATTTATAAATCGTTTTCCCAAATGTTCGATTAATTTGGAGTTAAAATATTATTTATAATTGGGGTTTTTTAACGTAATCCAGGGTTTGAAATTGAAAACTGTAAATATTTCACGAGGCAAACACATGTTTTATTGCTAGCTACAACTAATTTCTACAACGTTTTAATTTAAAAAATCCATTTTCGACTAGGTAGCATTCATGCAACTGTCCACCCTTTCCAACCAATAATAAAAACATATTTATTCTTTTTAACATAATAACTTGAAAATAAAAGCAATTAAAATAAATAATTGAGTAAAGGGAGTAGGGTTGCCAACTTATAAACTTGTACTGGTCTTAAACATAGAATGAACTTGAAATTTCTTTTATAACTCCGTGTATTTTTAAAAATTTAAACATTCTAACCTAAAACCTAAATTTTAAACTAATCAATATTTTCATAGAAAACCCTATTGATAGAGAAGATTTACATCGATCATCGCATGGGCCTGATGGCTAGTGACGATCAACAGGCCTTACAATGATTTCAAGGTCATTTAATTTCCATCCTAAAAGGAACATTTTTAGTGTCTCAATCTGTCAAGTTTTTTATATCAATAGATAAGTGATAAGTTGTATACAATCTCTTACGGGTCTATTATATTATCTCATCGAAACCTTTAGGAATAAGAATATATTTAGTAATAATTAATCTACTAGAATTCAAATCAAAACTAAAACGCCTTTTAACCAAAAGGAAATAGAACAAATCTTAGTAAAAAAGTTATATTTATTGATCTGTGTTAAACGATTCAAATTGGGACTAAGCGACAATACAATGACAATGCAATCGTGGAATGGACAGGTCTGATCATTGGGTATTCAGGGCGACATTACAAGTTAGCCGAGCTCCTCTAGTTACAGGTCTGATAGTCAGGTAGACAATCAGTTGGAATTCCTCTTGATAAAATTCCACGTCAGCTCACGTCAAAGAAACTTTACTTCATCGTTTGAAATGGGTTCCGATATAATCTTTCAAGAAAGCTGTTATTTAAACTTAGTTTCGATTTAGATACTTTGTTTCCATGATTTAATTGTTGGTTGTATTATATACACGCAGAAATGCACGTTTTTTCTAATAGGAAAAGGGAAGGGATAACCATTTTATAAAGTATCACTTAATTTTTCCCTGTGAATGGAGTGCAAACACTTCATTTATGCAGTCATCTATTATAAAGTTGTTATAATCAACGATCATTCTAATTTCGTAATCTATTGGGTATTTAATTCGCCTTTTCTGAAGAGAAAAAGCAAATTTAGAGAATGCTTGGTTTCAACTCTCACTCATTTTGTTCTGAGCATAATTGTATTCGCTGATTAACTCTTTATAAATTCTTTTAATAAAAGTAAATTTCAAATCAAATTAAAAATATTGTTTGAGTCTTATTATCAGTTTCATTATAGTTGTTAAGATTGGTTTTGATAACCTACAGGTCCCAAAAAATAAGGCCCAAATGCTTCATTTAAGATATCCATATCTTCATTTAATTCAAACCTAAGGATTATCCGATCGAATCACATTTAGCTAGAATTGCGACATTGGTATCGATGGTATGAACTCACCCTTCCAGCTGCCCCAAGATCTTATATATAATGATGTCATTGTTTGGTCTGTATCCCCATAGTATCGTAATGTACGGTGAAGCCTTTGGCCTTGTAGCAATAATGGCTTTGTGACAATATATAAATAAATAAAATCCACTTAGGATACCAGCTTATAATACTTCCAATTATACACAGCATTGATAGATTTTGTTGCTTGATATGACAGTAATAATTAACTTCATGATTGTTAATTAATAGTAGAGTTTGATTTACTGCGCCTGACCTTCCACACTGTATTCTTTTTGAATAAGAGGAATGAGAGATCAAGGACTTAACCCGAGATAAATTTCACTGGATTTGTAGTTTATAATTCTACACGTTCAAAATAAATGCTGAAAAATTTACAATCTCCCCAAATTCATCCTGTTTTATGCGTATTAATTAAATATTAGTCATATATAACAAATAAACTGTTTTATTCGACTAAACAACTTGTCATTTAGCATAATACTACTTGTTACAATTTCAGGGGATCTATAATAAATAAATTTATGATAAACGTTTTGGATATATTTAACCTTAAACTGTTCATAAACACATAAGATTCTAATAGTGAACTAAGAATTAGTGTTTTTATGAAATGTATTAATTTTAACAATAACTTAAAACTGTTATTTTTTGTAATTTTTACTTGTGTTGGACTCAAAACTACAGTAAAATACGAAAGATTCACTAACAGTTCCACAGAGGTAGAAGTACAACTCGACACATGACAAGTTAGTGCTAAGGAAACTACCTTTGTTTTAATCTCTGTTGACCGGTTTTCTCACAGGTAGAACGCCTCCTTATTCTAAACATGGGAGTGTTCTCGTTAGGACTGAGGAAGGGCGCTGCCGGATGCGTAAGTGGCACAATCTACTGACGTCAACGATTTTTTCCAAATTCTTTTTCAGCTAAGTTTAAGAACATCATCTCTGGATTCCAAGAAAATGTATATGAATGCCAATTTTTACTTACCTTTGGTCTAATTGGTCGTTCTTTAAAAACCGAAACCAACTAACTAGGAAAAAAACGATATATTGAACAAAATTATGGAGAAAGCTTTTTAATGACGAACTGTAATATTACTCCAAAATAGTTGAATAGGTCTGTTACCCTAATTGGAATTTTCGAATGCGAGTTTGACATGTATAATGAATTATGTTGTTTTCTAAAAAATGATTACTTCGAAATGTAAAATAGTCTTCATCCAATAGTATCTTCTTAAAAGTGCTAGGTTAGTAAAACTTTAAACTTAATTTTTAGTCAAACGTTGAATTTAAATTTGTAGAAAAAGTTATGGGAACTCTCCAAGTACCGAAAATTATTATCAAACTTGGTTTTGCCTCCACTTCCTTCCACGCTAGAACGGTGTGATTTATTATCAAAAAACTTAATTGGTACACCTCGTAACAACCTATAAACAATTACTTAATTTTTAATTTACTATCAAAGACACTCCTACAATAAACTATTTAAAAAAATAGAACCGACTCCAATAATTATTAAAATGCCCCAAAAAGTGTGAAATAAATAATTACGTGTTTCTTTAACTATACCAGTGTCAGGAGCGTTACATAAATAGATACATATTAATTGTCTTATATTAGGGCTGGAAATTAAGAAGGCCTTCTTGTATACTATAGGTGTTTGTTTTGATTTTGAGTTGGTGCCGTTATTTTATGTAACACAGCATTTGATAAACGGCACGAATTCTCACGCCTTATAATTCGAAAAACACATTCCTTAACATAAAGCCTTAACATATAACCTAACAACTTTGTTGTGCATACATATATGTGCTTCTTATAAAGATTTACAATGGTAAAAGTAAATAGAAGTTTCATAAACTATGTTTTTAAAATAAAATGTTAAGTACTATTATGTCGTTTTAGTCTAATTTTATTCAGAAATTCTTTAGTTTATCAAACATTTTAATACTAAAAAAATTAATTAAATTCGTTTGAGACATAACTTTTTTATTGTTAATCCGTTTTCCCCATACAAATATAAGATTTCATTTTATAATTTCCATATTTTGACTTGTGTGTAATGGAAGAGAATGGAGGTACAGTAGTTTATTCAATCATACATTAAGAAACGGAAATGCACAGTTACAATTAAATACCAATAAATTTGATTGATTATATATATATACATTATATATATATATATATATATGTATATACACATGTGTGTGTCCGTAGGCATGATAACTTTCGTAAAAAAAATCCGATCTTGATGAAATTTAGCATGAACGTGTAAGGCAGCTTCTATTTTATTGAGTTCGAAAACCAGGCAGATCGCACCATTATAAGGGGGGTTTTCGGAGTTTCGTACCCCAAAATGAAGGTTTTGAACTTTTACATGTAATTATCGTTAAAGCCAAACTTTGGTTTGCACTATTGCATTAAGCTATACAAAATTTGGTATTTTGATCCTCGCTCTATGTCAATTGGTTACCGAGGTATTGAAAGTGATAAACACAGTACTTTGTCCAATGTTAATCTTATGGAGAATAAGTAAAATTCGCTTAGTAATGAAACTTGGTATGTGGCTTCATATGGTTGGGGTTTACTTATATTTGCAAACAAACCCATTTTGTGTAGTCCTCATGACAGCAAACCTGCGTAAGGTACTCATCAGCTATAATGTTTTTCTTATGGATAATAAGAATCATGTGCTATCTTGCTTGTTTATGAACATAAATTGGTAATAGTTGGTATATTGCTTCATCTGTGGTGAACCATTGGTATTTGCGTTAAAAACCTGAACCATGATTTGTGGTCCTTGATGCAACAAACATGTATGCTCAGTTCTAATGTTTTTCTTATGGAGGATAAATAAACTGTCATATCTCGCTTATTTATGAATATGCTTTGATGAAAGTTGGTAAGTGGCTTCATGACGTAGTGAATTACCATTTGAAACTCGCTGAGTATTCAGGTTTGCTGCAACGGGGGTATTTATTATTTTACTCAAACTTATTATATAATCATTTATAAATTTCTGGAAAGCATAAATATATTTAAAAGCCCACATTTAAGACAGTTTTAGACAAACAAATTAAGTTATATCCCGAGGATACAGCCTATAATAGTTTTAAAAAGGTTACGAAAAAGTGTTGAATGTTTTAAAAAGGTGTTAGGAAAATACGAGAAAACATTTTGGTCACCTCTTTTATTATCTAATCACATTTTTCAGAACCGAAGTTCATGGAAAACAAACAAACAAATACATTAATGATATTAACGAGCAATGTTTGAGACAAACTAAATATTCGGTTGTATTATTGCATTACAATAATTGTACATTATAAATCATTCCCAAATGTGCATTTAATTTTCAGCGCACAATTAATTTTCCATTATATGTTTTGGTAAGATCTGTTGGTACTTTGTTCAAATGTAAGAGGAAATAAAGTTATGAGAATATGAGCTTAGGTTTAACGAAAGTAAAACTAATTGATACAGCATAAACTAGTACATTTGAATCAGTATTAGGGCTGTTTAAGTTATATGAATAAATAAATGTATTGTATAACATGTTAACGAATAAATATTCAAATCGGGAGAATTTAGCTTACAAAAGCGCCATTATTGTAGATTGTACAGTTAAATGAGGATTGATTACGGGCGTGCGTAGATTTGATAGCCGTCACTGTCAACGGGCAGTAAACAGTGTTGAGGTTTCGTACATCCGATACTGGCAATTCTCGTACAACATGTCGTCTTAACTGATGCAAAAAGTAATTTATTGCTACTTCAAATCAACTACTATGTCCATACTGAACTTAGCTAAACACATTACGAAGTCCAAACTGACTTTTCTTTTACCAAGTATATAACATACATGTTACAAAAGCGACAGTACGCCAGTGGCTTTGAAATCAAAAGTCTCTAAGAGCGCATGGATTCCACTAGCCCACGTTCCTTCCACTTAGTATCATATCTAAAATTCGACGATGCTTGAATATTTTAAATCTACTTATCTCTATACAAACATTGATTTGTACGTCATCATTTTGTGAGAGAATATTTCAAAACTTCGGTGATAAATCCGTAAATTTACAATACATATGTATTTACTGTCACGGCTGGAGGTTAAACACATATATATTTGCCGGTGCCTCTTTGTGCTTCGCCCATTTGTCATAACTCCATGGACAGAAGTCACACGTGACGTTAGAGGGCCTGTGATTTACTTGGAATTGAGGGCCTGCCTACCGTGGAAATGAGGAATTTATGATTCGCGTCACTGCTTTACACAGCACTCTGTAAATCGGTGGCTAGTAATTCATCATGTGGAGAGGCTTGGGAATAACTTCCCCAATAGCACTTGGAAGTATAAAATGGTTTAATATTATGTTGTAATATACGAATGTTGTGTCAATAAAGTAGCTATGCCATTTCCATTGAAATGTTTCATGGAAAGACAAGTTCGTCAAACGCCCATAAGTGTTCTCTCTCTACCTTCCAGTTCCTGTTGTAAACGTCGTCGAAGTGGATACCTTCACTTAAAACGATCAGCCAATCTATACATCATAATTGTTATTTTTGGTGGATGCACTAATTTTCAAAAATTAATAGACATTTGGATTAACAGAAACAATAAATAATCTATACATTACGTTTACTTTAGGAAAGTTTTCAGTTGTGACAAACGAAGTAGGATGATTACTCTTAATCATTCCAGCGTACTTTAATAATTAATATGTATGACACTTAATAAACAACCAGACACTACACAATTGTCATAGATTTACACCAGTGTTATATTTCCCTAATTATAAACTGTTGACTTTAGTAACATTTCAAGGCACTTACTTTACTTACTTAGGTAAAAACTAAAATGCAACTCAAAATTACCTTGTCATTTTTCTTTTAGAAGATCTTAGCCACATTTTAATTTATATTTTATGTACCGATTAGGTCAACATATATTTTCTGTATTGATTAAACTTTTATTTGCCGAAAATTACAGAGCTTTTGGCCTAAAATTACTGCAAACATCCATAGCCGAATGTTTTATATTACAAACCAAGGGTGTTTATTACAAAAAGGCCTTGCCAAATTTTGAGTTGGTAAAAACTTAAACAAAATTGTCCACGCTAACGTAATTTGAGAAACTTCTACCTACCGGCTTCTACCTGCTTCTCCCATAACGCTATAGTTAACATTCAAAGCCCGTCCCTCCACAACGAGTAATCCAAAATTATTAATTGATGGCTTATTTTAAATAACAAAGCAACACCTAGCGATTTCAGTGAGCAGAATTTTGGTATCACAGATAGTTCCCATGCAAAATCGTAAAGTTTGAATATTTTGTAATTTTATTGATCGATTAATATTTGTGATGTGGACAATTCGTTCACTGAAATCTCTTATTAGTTTTTTGTCAGTTAATAATTTAATCAACGATATTGGATAATCTGTTTATGAGGGTAAGGCTTTGAACATTTAACATCGGCTTTATGTAGGAAGCAGATAGAAACGCCAAAGGATTTGTGACTGAAGCCCACTCTTTATACGAATTGGGTACTAAATGTCAGGAAGAACATGGAATTGTGTAATTCGCTGATTGGTCCAATAGATAGTGTTTCTTCAAGCATGTGACCATCCTTGGTATCCCGGCGCGGCGGAACAAGCATTGAGCAAGGCGAACTGCCTTCGTACACAAACAACGCTTGCGCACCGTAGTTTAAAGACCACTATCGTTTTACTTTTAAATTTCCATCAAGTTAATAAACAAATCCGAGCTTTGTGAGATGCTTTGTGTGTGTGTGTGTGTGTGTGTGTGTGTGTGTGTGTGTGTGTGTGTGTGTCCACCGGATGCTCGTTTTCTTTTCATTTTAACCGATCACACCTTAAACATTTTTACACAAATATCAAAGATTCAAATACTACCTAAAAGCACTGAAGGGCTAAAAGACCAAATTGAATACTGTAAATAAATCAGATTATCTGTCACGAAACCTGGTACGACAAGAATCATAACGTGCCTGCTAGACAAATTTGTGTAAGTTCCGTTTCTGCCTAATGTTGTGTAGAGACGGTATAGTTGTTCGCGAGGTAACTCGTCTTTAATCCCTGAGAAACATCCTATAAGTTTGTATGTTTATAACGCTTATTCTAACATGTAGGAAAAATAGTGACCACGTTACTTGATCGAAAGTAGGGATGCACGAAAAGTTACACTTAATTTTAGAGAGTTTGTAGTATTTCATAATAAGTCAATAGTGAACAAAGGACTTTTAAACGAGTAACAGAATATTTTGTTTTCAATTTCGGTAAGGTAGGTTACTTACGTTTTATTAAAAAAAATCTCACATACATTAGTATCCTTGTGTTTAAATAGTTTCCACACTTCCTACTACGACCTTCCTAGAAGAAGGTTTTCTAACGAAGGCGATCCGAACGTTAGTCAGACTTTTAAGGCAATTTCCGATTGTTCGTGGAGTCGCGTAATAACAGGTCTGGGGCCAGCGCCTCCAAGGTCACTGCTGCAAGAATGCAGCCTCCTGCTGACGCGAACGCTGTCGCCGCATCCTGAGTAGCGATCACTGATATGGCCGGGCGGGTGCAGCAGGGTAAACACCGTGTACACGTGTCGATGGCTGTGTATACTTGTGGCACCATGCTGTAAACTGTAAACGCATATGACAAAGGATCTAACATGACTGGTAAGATCGAGCGGCACGACACCTTTGCTAGTTCTGTGAAACTGAGACATTTTAGAGATCCGCTTAAGCGAACTGGTTGTATCTCAGTTCTAACTGAATAAAAAAAAAATAGATTTCATGAATATTTATCTTCTGTCACTTAGTTGCATGAATTAGATAATCTGGCACTTAGCACTGTAATTAAATCCATTAAGACAAAGTGCCTTTCTGACTGATTTAAGAAGAGTTATTTTTATAATGGAGGAAAAATTAACATGAATTTACAATTATGTTAAGAATAATTATTTTAACTAACCACAAGATTTTTGTAATGGAGCTAAGTTTATTATGCATAGCGGAAAAACGATGATGATATATTGTCGTTTTATGTCGCATCTTCTTCGAATTATACTGACAGTTTAGTGTTTTGTTTTTCTTGTAATCTAACAAAAAAGGCAGTTGTTTTTCACTAATTCTCCAATTTTCCAATATTTTGGAGAGGTGAAATGTGGTATATTAATTTCAGATCTTACTTAGAAAAGTAAGTAGTTTACAGGTCAAAGGGATTTCGATTTAAAGGTAGGGTTCAACCCAAAAGGTTTTATAGTTGCAATGTTATTCTTGTGGATATTAATTTGAGTCAATCAAATGATAAAATAATTAATCATACGATGTTTATAGTTTTGAATATTTGAAAAGGTAACGCCAGTATACAGCACCCTAAACTGATCAAGGCGAGGCCGGGTACTGCACCAGCTAGTATAATAAACCAATAAAAATAAAATTAACTAAATTTACACAAATCTCATTCCTATTTCGTAAATTATTAAGATTGAATACGAGTGTTTGTCTAATAGAACGCAAGTAGACCTATACGTATAAGGCAACACTGTGAGGCATCGTCCCACGTTATGTTGCACAATTATTATTTCAACAGTGTACAATTATTCTCGGGTTAATAGAAAATACCCCCGAAGCAGCAGACCTGGGTCCTCAGCGAATTTCCAATGCATAATATATGTCTAAATACTACTTAAAGCCGCATACCAAGTTTGATAAAAATATATTCACAAATAACCGATATATACAATTTGAATTATTCTCCATAAGAATACGCAGGTTTGCTGCCTCAAGGACACAAAAATGAGGGTTATATGCAAATATCAATATAACTCAACAAGGTGAAGCCTCATACCAAGTTTTATTAATTTATGTTCATAATTAAGGGAGACATTACATTTTACTTATTCTCCATAAGAATAACCTGGGGATGAGTAATCAGGTTTGCTGCTACGGGAATTATCGGTAAAAATTGCTTTTTTGTGGAAATAGCAATATACCACAACCAGGTGAAGCTGTTTACCAAGTTTCGTTAGTATACATTCATAAATAAGCGAGATGTATTTTTTCTTATTCTCCATAAGAATAGCTGTGACAACGTACTGTGTTTAGCACTTTCAATATATCTGTAACCAATTGACGTTGAGAAATGAACAAAACACAAAATTGTGTGTTTTTTAAAGCTGAATCCAATGGTGAAAATTAAAATTTGACTTTTTAAATATTACATGTAAAATTAAAAAAAAATTTGGGGTACAAAACCCCTCACAAAAAAATACCACTTCGTGGTAAAATATATATAAAATATATAAAAAATATATATATATGTCCGTGGGTGCGATAACTCTCATAAAAAAGGTCTGATTTTGATAAAATTTGGTACAATCGTGTAAAACAACATTTATGACTTTAAATTCGAAAACCAGACAGAGAGACCTATCCTAAGTGGTATTTTGTTGTGAGGGGTTTCGTACCCCAAAATTTTTTTTTAAATTTTATATGTAATATTTAAAAAGTCAAATTTCACTTTTTATATATATACACAGTTTGTATACTAAACAACAGTATACAAACTGTACAGTTGTTTGTATATACAGTTTGTTTGTTAGTTTAGATATACACAGTTTCGAACGAATGGTGTTTTTGGGGTCTGTAGACCTCAAAACGAAAAGTTATCATGGTCCTGGGCCTAGGTCTTACTATGCTGACTACGGTAATAGCTTCTTCCCAATAGGAGAGATTCGCTAAATTTCCTATAGGGTAAATTCGCTAATAGAAACAAGTTTTAGCATTTTACAAGATTTTTGCTCGCCAAACGTCAGCCGCTCTTCGCGAACAAACACAACTTCTAACGCAAGTGCTTGACGTTCGTGCGTCGGTCGACCGCTGAGATTAGGAAATTCCATCAACATTTTTTTGGAACCCCATCCTTGAATGTAATTCAAACAAGCTCACACTCTCACTGTTTGTGCACTACCAAGGTCAGCGAGCTAAATTTTTCCTCGACATTAAGGTAACTTCTCGTTCATCATTACTCCTAAAACATTTTTTTATAATCGTTAGGAAAGCTTCATATTCAGTAAAGGCATTAAACAAAGGTTCACGTAAAGATAATTACCGAGAACCCGCATGCGTATAAACAACACTTGTACCTCAATGCATTCACATGATTAATGTTTACAACTAATATGCCTCAGAATATCAAAACCTTGTATTTGACCGGCCAAATGAATCCGGTATGTATAAACCGATGGGTGAGAATGTTGGGTGTGTTTTATATTTTCAATCTTAAACTTGTCATTAAAACAGACCTTAACTTTCGTGAAACTCATCCTAGGGAAACGCCTCTTAATTATAATAATTCAATTGTAAAGGACGTCCGTTTACGAACTGTTTTTTTTTTTTTTTACTTTATGCCCAACATGTTTAATTGTGTTTTAATTTTGAGCTTTATTATTTTTTCTTTTTGCAGTTTTCGTACTTATTTAATTTCAATTTTGGTCTGCCTTTCCACCCGCATGAAACTAGGATTACAATTATTACTGCTGTTGAAAACAATTGAATTTTGTTTCATTTCAGATGTTTGACGCTGATTAAAAGAGATTGTTTCAATTTAGGTATGTACTACAGTATAAATAGTCCAACTAATGGATACAAATCTCAAATACACTTTTTATGTGTAATTGTGGATAATGATTGATTAAATCATTCCGCATAATACCGCATCAGGTATTATTCAATTGTTTGTGTTTGGATAAATTACAAAATAATTATATAAATTATCATCATCTCGATTACAACTGAAATTCACGATTTAAGAAATAACTAAATAAATTTAAATTCCTTTTTTTCTTGCATTTCTTTGGTACATCAGCTATTGTCAAACATTTGCATTAACATTTATTGGTACAACTTAATAAAGACAGGTTACAAGACCTTTTCTTTGCAGAAAAACCAAATACTACACGACAAGGATCTTTGTTTTAATCTAGGCTATATTTATTTGTGTCCCCAGAAGTGTGGGATATTTTAGTCCGAGGCCTTAACGGCTTATACAAACAGCTAGTCATCGGATCAATTGATGTCAATTATTAATAAGCAGTTTTCCTGCTGTCCAGTTCAATAATTGTGTCAGTTATCCACGCCTTGTCTATAAGGATATCATGTCACACAACATGACTAGATTCTAGTTACGTTTAAAGATACGTTTGTATTCTGTCAAACTTTTATCACGATTTGTTGGCGAGTGTTTCACCAACTTTTTCTCAAGTACAGGAGCTCGGGAAGTATCTCAGAGGTTTGTAAATTTACTTGACACTTCCAACAGGGATAACTTAGTTTTATATTTCCTTTAGCTTTTCTTATTAAATTAGAAGTTAAAGGAAATTTCTACCACCGTATTGTTTCCTCCTTGAAATTTCCAAATATTTGATCGAGGTTTATTATTTGGTTTGGTTTAGCTAACAACTAAGGCCAAACATATTTTATTTGAGGATTTTATTTTTTGATAGTTTATTTGAGGTGTAAACTATCAAATTAAAATGTATTAGTATTTGTAATAGTATTAGTAACAAAGAATTGTATGTTTTATCAAGCTGGAATTTTTAAAATAAAGAGGTCGACTCAATAAGAGAACAAATATTTTCTAATTTGAGTACACCGTAAAAAGGTTTTATAGTATTTAAATAAATCACAAATAGGAAGTATCTAATGCATTTTAAAACATCTCGGAAAAGCGACACCTTAAAAAAATGTTGACTTATTTAAGTTTTAATATTGAGTCATTTTGCATTAGTTTGTATGTGATTTCCTTCGAACAACATAAACAAGTTATTTTAGATCTTGCATACTTTTATAGAACTAGGCCGGATGCAAACTGCCGACTATCGCAGTCGCGTGTGTGATCTACAGTTCTTGGAAAAGTCGAGCCACTATCGCAGTTCCAGTTAGTCCCATTTGCAACAATGGAAGTCGCGCCTACTGTTGCACACTGCCGACGCGATCAGTCGCAGAAAACTGTAGCAAACACGCGTCGGCAGTGTGCACCAGTAGGCGCAACTTCCATTGTTGCAAATGGGACTTGACTGGCACTGCGTTAGTAGCTCGACATTTCCGAGAACTGTGTTTCGCAAGCGCAACTGCGATAGTCTGCAATGTGCACCCGGTCTAAGGTTGCTCCAAGCAGTCACAGAGTAACTATTGCAATTGTTTATTTTCTAAATCTTGGAACAATCAGCCCCTTACGACTTTTGGGATATTAAACAAATATTTTGTAAAGTCTTTTAAGAATTTGATTAACACCGATTATTATTTTTTACCACTTAGCCAATCACACATCGGCAGTTTCAACAAAGGTCGACGTCTCTTGATAATTTGAATAAGGTGGATTTCATTCTTGCAGGAGTACAATATACGATTCAGTTTTGCATCAAGACATTTGAGCGTTTCCTGTTCCGTGAAAAAACTGTTCCGGGACTGACCGGACTCAAGGCGGTCTGGTTGGTCGGTCGAACCGCCTGTGGATGTGGTCTTGTCAGTAGGTGGCAATTTGATACGTCGGCATGTGTAAAGCCTACCTGTTGCTCAGTTTAGGATCACGTTCAGGATACCTCATTTCACAAAATCATACCATTGCTTTATTTTTTCCACTGTACACTACCCACGTTGATGTGGTTTCACCATGTTTTTTACCTGAATAAGAGGTTGATGTAGTTATAAAGATTTTTACTTCTGCACTTATTTTAAAACTAGCTAAGGGCTAATGTTTTCTGTTTGAACTAATGTTTGTTCTAGTTTGATAAATTATCGTGCAACATTATATAAATTCGGTATAAATTTGTTTCGGAATATTTTGAATGAGTTCAGCAAAATAAATCTGGCAAGATTAAGCATACCGGTACTATATGTTTTTTTTTTTAGAAGAAGAATAGAGTTAAATCTTTACAAAGTGGATCAAAAAGGTATCTTAGGATAATATCTTACGAACCACTTCAGATTTTAATCTTAAATTTATTTATGTTTCTAATACCCACGATATATTATATTTTAAAAGCTGAAAATCGCTGACAAAATTTAAAACCCAAAACAAAACATCATACCACCAATTATTTAAAATTTTCTAAATTGTAAAATTACTTAATTACACAAAAAATCTTTACAAGTTGTTGGAACTTTAATACCAGTTTTATGTGAACAAATCCAAAATGTATAGTGTCTGGTAAAGTTTTGAAATTAATTTTACCTCTTGACATATCTAAACTCAAAATCTACCCTAAATTCATGTACATGCAGTCACCCACTCGTATCACATGTAACTAGCTTCTGTGGCGGAGTCAATACGGTTGATGTCGAGTTGTGATCACCCACTCGTATCACATGTAACTAGCTTCTGTGGCGGAGTCAATACGGTTGATGTCGAGTTGTGATCACCCACTCGTATCACATGTAACTAGCTTCTGTGGCGGAGTCAATACGGTTGATGTCGAGTTGTGATCACCCACTCGTATCACATGTAACTAGCTTCTGTGGCGGAGTCAATACAGTTGATGTTGAGTTGTGATCACCCACTCGTATCACATGTAACTAGCTTCTGTGGCGGAGTCAATACAGTTGATGTTGAGTTGTGATCACCCACTCGTATCACATGTAACTAGCTTCTGTGGCGGAGTCAATACGGTTGATGTCGAGTTGTGATCACCCACTCGTATCACATGTAACTAGCTTCTGTGGTGGAGTCAATACAGTTGATGTCGATTTGTGATCACCCACTCGTATCACATGTAACTCGCGTAGCTTCTGTGGCGGAGTCAATACGGTTGATGTCGACTTGTGATCACCCACTCGTATCACATGTAACTAGCTTCTGTGGTGGAGTCAATACAGTTGATGTCGATTTGTGATCACCCACTCGTATCACATGTAACTCGCGTAGCTTCTGTGGCGGAGTCAATACGGTTGATGTCGACTTGTGATCACCCACTCGTATCACATGTAACTAGCTTCTGTGGCGGAGTCAATACGGTTGACGTCGAGTTGTGATCACCCACTCGTATCACATGTAACTAGCTTCTGTGGCGGAGTCAATACGGTTGATGTCGAGTTGTGATCACCCACTCGTATCACATGTAACTAGCTTCTGTGGTGGAGTCAATACAGTTGATGTCGATTTGTGATCACCCACTCGTATCACATGTAACTCGCGTAGCTTCTGTGGCGGAGTCAATACGGTTGATGTCGAGTTGTGATCACCCACTCGTATCACATGTAACTAGCTTCTGTGGCGGAGTCAATACGGTTGATGTCGAGTTGTGATCACCCACTCGTATCACATGTAACTAGCTTCTGTGGCGGAGTCAATACAGTTGATGTTGAGTTGTGATCACCCACTCGTATCACATGTAACTAGCTTCTGTGGCGGAGTCAATACGGTTGATGTCGAGTTGTGATCACCCACTCGTATCACATGTAACTAGCTTCTGTGGTGGAGTCAATACAGTTGATGTCGATTTGTGATCACCCACTCGTATCACATGTAACTCGCGTAGCTCCTGTGGCGGAGTCAATACGGTTGATGTCGACTTGTGATCACCCACTCGTATCACATGTAACTAGCTTCTGTGGTGGAGTCAATACAGTTGATGTCGATTTGTGATCACCCACTCGTATCACATGTAACTCGCGTAGCTTCTGTGGCGGAGTCAATACGGTTGATGTCGACTTGTGATCACCCACTCGTATCACATGTAACTAGCTTCTGTGGCGGAGTCAATACGGTTGACGTCGAGTTGTGATCACCCACTCGTATCACATGTAACTAGCTTCTGTGGCGGAGTCAATACGGTTGATGTCGAGTTGTGATCACCCACTCGTATCACATGTAACTAGCTTCTGTGGTGGAGTCAATACAGTTGATGTCGATTTGTGATCACCCACTCGTATCACATGTAACTCGCGTAGCTTCTGTGGCGGAGTCAATACGGTTGATGTCGAGTTGTGATCACCCACTCGTATCACATGTAACTAGCTTCTGTGGCGGAGTCAATACGGTTGATGTCGAGTTGTGATCACCCACTCGTATCACATGTAACTAGCTTCTGTGGCGGAGTCAATACGGTTGATGTCGAGTTGTGATCACCCACTCGTATCACATGTAACTAGCTTCTGTGGTGGAGTCAATACGGTTGGTGTCGATTTGTGATCACCCACTCGTATCACATGTAACTAGCTTCTGTGGCGGAGTCAATACGGTTGATGTCGAGTTGTGATCACCCACTCGTATCACATGTAACTAGCTTCTGTGGCGGAGTCAATACGGTTGATGTCGATTTGTGATCACCCACTCATATCACATGTAACTAGCTTCTGTGGCGGAGTCAATACGGTTGGTGTCGATTTGTGATCACCCACTTGTATCACATGTAACTAGCTTTTGCGGTGGAGTCAATACGGTTGATGTCGATTTGTGATCACCCACTCGTATCACATGTAACTCGCGTAGCTTCTGTGGCGGAGTCAATACGGTTGATGTTGAGTTGTGATCACCCACTCGTATCACATGTAACTAGCTTCTGTGGCGGAGTCAATACGGTTGATGTCGATTTGTGATCACCCACTCATATCACATGTAACTAGCTTCTGTGGCGGAGTCAATACGGTTGGTGTCGATTTGTGATCACCCACTCGTATCACATGTAACTAGCTTCTGTGGCGGAGTCAATACGGTTGATGTCGATTTGTGATCACCCACTCGTATCACATGTAACTAGCTTCTGTGGCGGAGTCAATACGGTTGATGTCGATTTGTGATCACCCACTCGTATCACATGTAACTCGCGTAGCTTCTGTGGCGGAGTCAATATGGTTGATGTCGAGTTGTGATCACCCACTCGTATCACATGTAACTAGCTTCTGCGGCGGAGTCAATACGGTTGATGTTGAGTTGTGATCACCCACTCGTATCACATGTAACTAGCTTCTGTGGCGGAGTCAATACGGTTGATGTCGATTTGTGATCACCCACTCATATCACATGTAACTAGCTTCTGTGGCGGAGTCAATACGGTTGATGTCGATTTGTGATCACCCACTCGTATCACATGTAACTAGCTTCTGTGGCGGAGTCAATACGGTTGATGTCGAGTTGTGATCACCCACTCGTATCACATGTAACTCGCGTAGCTTCTGTGGCGGAGTCAATACGGTTGATGTTGAGTTGTGATCACCCACTCGTATCACATGTAACTAGCTTCTGTGGCGGAGTCAATACGGTTGATGTCGATTTGTGATCACCCACTCGTATCACATGTAACTCGCGTAGCTTCTGTGGCGGAGTCAATATGGTTGATGTCGAGTTGTGATCACCCACTCGTATCACATGTAACTAGCTTCTGCGGCGGAGTCAATACGGTTGATGTCGAGTTGTGATCCTCGCTTTGTGGCTTTGTTCTAAGGAGTGGTGAACCGTGAGATGTCGTTAGAGTTGTTAATTAAATGATTTACTAAAACCTCTCTGTAACATGGTGTTCAACGAGTGAAGCTGTGCAGCCATGCTTATGCTACAACAAAGGAGTTCTGTATCGGTATTAATTAACCACTGATGATAATTAAATATCACAAAAATTATCTCATTTACGAACTAGGTGTACGCTCATTCTTCCCGTAAGAGGATGAACGAAGATTGAATTTTTAAAGATATATTTGAATAGCAATTTTACGTATTTAGCTTTGTAACATACACATTTTTTAGCCAAACACTTATACAGTAGGTCAACAAATATCTAGACCATATGCAACATATAAATTATTAAAATTTGTTTATATTGTAATCTGACTTCTCTGGCTTAAACTATACGTTTGATTGAAAATTCTACATTAAGGATAAGTTACTGATATTTTTTTCTTTATTATTACTTTAAATTCCCAGAACGATATTATTGAAATATTTAAACGTTTAGTAGCAAACTAAGACAGGCACTGATACAAACAATAAAAAATCTCTTTTACGGATATGATTTTTTATCTTTGTTTTGGGTTAAGAGATAAAATAAATAGGGAATATTTAAATTAAACATCTGTTTAAGTAGGAAAAGGGAGCATTATTCATTTTCTAGGAATAAATCGTCAAGAATCATGAAAACACCTTTTCAAGTTTCCTTATTAAATGCTCTCCTTTGTGTTCAGTTTTCTTCGTGACACACAAACACAAACGTTACTTTGCCCCAGGGTTGCTCCTGACGGTCGCTAATTTGTATCACTCTTCTTTAGTTTCATCATGCCGAATGCAAATACCCGTGTATTTTTTGCATCGTATAATACTTTCATCGTATAATATCTTTTACTTTTTCTCCGCTTTCAAGTTATTTTGGGAAGGTAATTGCTTTAGAAAATGCCCTTATATGAAAGAAGCTATTACCGTGGGTTGCATCGTGGAAGGGTAAAAATATAGTGTAGGGTACCGTTGGCAAACAAATATTTGTGTGATTTTAACTTCTATATTTTTAGCTGAAGATTACAGGTATCAAACAATTTTCTGTCGGAAACTCATACTAACTGATCTAAACAGTATTTGCTCCAATATTTTACATGTGTACATGGGAAACCAAATTTTTAGCTTTTTTGGTGACCGTTAACACTATAAGGGCCGTAAAAATGGTCCGATTTTAATTAAATTTGCCACAGATATATAAAGTAGCATTTATTTTAATGAGTTCGAAAATAAGATGGATCACATTATGTGAAGGGGGTTTAAGGGGGTGTTTTACCCCATATATACATGTGTCCCTGAACACGATATCTCTTGGAAAAAACGTCCGATTTCGATGAAATTTTGCAGACATATGAAAAGTGGCATTCATAACTTTAAGTTCGAAAACCAGAAATATCGGACCATGTAAAGGGGTTTTATGGAGGTTTAAAGTTTTCCAAGAAACAGTTTTTGTTTTTTTTTATTTTTCACTCTAACATTTTAAAAACACAACAATAAATACAGATTAATTTTGATTTTGACCATTTTATAGAGCTTAAAAAATTAGTATTTAGAATCATTAACCTAAGTTAAGTGGTTGCAAAGAAAATCCAAAAACATATTCATTAAATTTCTCTTGTTAATCTTATGGGGAAAAGGTTTTTAGCTTTTCCTCAGCTAATTTGACTCAAACTGCACATTTTTCGTTCCCTATAACTTAAGCTCTAAACAAAATTATTTTGGTGATTAGATTGTGATTCAACACCCAACCATTGCAGAGATATTCAAGGTTCTAAACACAGTCCGTTGTCCAATATTATTCTTATGGGGAATAAATCGAATTTAATATCTCGATTATATGAATGTATATTGATGAATCTTGGTTTGTACCACCTAGTTGTGGTATATTGATATTTTTACCAAAAATAATATTTTGTTCACTATCATCGTAGTAGCAAACCTATATACATCCCTAATGTGTGTATTCTTTAGTCCCGGATCTGACTAGGGTTCTGTGTGCATGTCGCGTATAGAGAATTTTGCTTTTGCAATTCAATATAGGTGTCTTAGGAAGTATTTTCCATTCGGGTGTCAAGTCCGCACCTGGTACGTTTTCTAGCTATGACGTCATCAAGATGGCGACTAGGGTATTTCTTTAAATGGGTATATTTCACATACCATTTAACAGATCGGGATGATTCTTTCTTTGCTTGAAAGATATTTTTACGGGCAATCTTTTTTAGAATTTACACCATTACTTTTAATATTTACTCAACAATATTCAAAAATGTAATTTTTATTATTATTTCTTTTAATATTTTCTTATAACTTCTTAACCGCTCATATAATGAAAACACGTGTTTTTATAACTAAGAGTAAAGCAAAAATATTAAAAAAAAATTAAAAGACACTGAATATGGCATAACGCCTAAAGAGAATGTGTACCAGTTCATTATTGTAACAATTTTTCCAATTAATCATATTAATATAGAATTGATTATATTTATCAATGTAGATTAACAAAGTTTAAAAGTTATTTACATACATACAATAATCATCTAGATGTAGCTAATGCGTGTACTTTTTTATTTGCCTCACGAATTAACATTTACTCACGTTACATATTTACATCTGAAGCCGAAGCTAGGGTATTTTTACATTACTTAGTTTTATTTATTATATTATCGAAGGTGACTATTGAGGTAGGATTTGAATCGCCCATTTCTTATATAGGAACAACAGGTAAGCAACCTATAATAGCGTTTTATGAATAATATTTTAGAGCTGGTAAAATTAATTGGTATGAGTTAGTGTAAAATTCATCACCTAATACAATATCCGTAGATTATTATTTTTATTTGTTACGGTTCTTTAATCTCTGTTTCAAATATTGTTTTATGAATCCCAGAAACTTTATAGTCACATTGCTATTGATATATATAGCAGAACACTTCCAGAAACTATTAATTACCTGGTGTTAACAAAAATGTTTTTCAAAACAATGCTAATACAATTTTTAATATTGACTTAACTCTTATCCAACCTAAGTTCAAAGAAGTTTAAAATTTATTACAACCCCTAAAATCGTTTAACACAGATCTGAAAAAAACAAACTAACCACGGTATAAAACGCAACTAATATTTAGTAATCAAATTTTCCTCGTGGAATGTCAGCCAGTATCAATCAAATATATATTTAACTTTTCACTATTATTTTGTTCGAAACCAAAATATATTATTCAAATACAATAATTATATTAATACAACTGATTCCCAATATAGGCTATAATTTCTTACTTTTAAAACTAGAATGCGTTAACAAATTATAATATATTCATATTTACAAGTTACGGCGATTGTTAGCTGAACCAACAACTTAAATATTCACCATGAGATGTCTAGTCAGGCATAAAAAACCATGAAAATTTAAGAAAAATTTCAATTTAACGTATGATGTATGTCAGAAAATCTGTTGTTTGACAAGAATAAAAATATATGATTATGAAAGTGTTTTATATTGGTAAGGATGTTTATAAAGAGTTTCGCAACACGAGATTTGAGGAGAATACTGCAATGATCTCTAGTTGAATACATAAAGAAATGTTACCCGTATTCCATAACATGAAACCACAAATAAATGAATCTGTTAAGTTAAAAACAAGAAAGTATATATCACTGCTTAAAGAATGATCCAAATCAGCCAACCTCTAAGTTAGGAAATGAAGGAACTATTTAGATATGATTTGTCATAAAAGTCTATGTACTGTACTATAGGACCATACAGATTTCTCTTCATTTCTTGCTTTACGGAACTTTTTATAAATATACTTATATAAATATACCAATGTCAAACACTTTCATAGTTATTTATTTTTATTATTTTCGAACAAAAGCTTTTTTGAATATATTATGAAGAGGGCTCCCACGCATTTAAAATGGTTTTTCCTTATCCAGGATGTAATCATACATTAAATTGACATTTTCTTAAATTTTCATGGTTTTTTATGTCTGAATAGACATCTCATGGTGAATATTTATGCTGTCGGTACAGCTAACAATCGCCGTAACCTGTAAATATAAATATACTATAATGTGTAAACACCCGAGAGGAAAACACTTCCTAAGACACCTATATTGAATTGTAAAATCAAAATTCTCTATACGCGACATGCACACAGAACCCTAGTCAGATGCTGGATTGCATATGGAGAATAAGTAAAGTTTTACATCTTCCTTAATTATAAACTTAAATTAATACTAATTGGTATGTAGGTTCACCTGATTGTGTTATATGTACAATTTAAAAAAATCTTATCTTCCTCCTTGCAGCAAACCTGCTTACTCATTCTTAAAGTTATTCTTATGTAGAACAAATAAAATGCACTTAATTATTATCAATTAATTATTTATGAATTTTTTTGAAACTTGGTAAGTGGCTTCATGTGATAGTGATAAACATATACATGTATTGTAAATTTGCTAAGTACGCATGTTTGTTGCGACGGGGGTATTTTTTGTTTACTATAGCAATATATATTTTATTGAAAACATTTGTTTAATGCTGCCTGAAATAGGAGAAGTGGATCAACTGGGATGGCTGTCTGCCTTACTTGGCGTTAAAAGATTTGTCCGATATTGAGAAAGTTTCTTATCTAAGCACAGCTAATAATACTGTATTTCCAGATCCCTATTCCGAAACCCCCAGTTAAAAATAATTTTCAATGGCATGTAACAAACAATATTAGAACTGCAAGCTTTCATTTACCCAATATTCAGTTCAAACTATCTGCTGCTTTATATGACTGATATGTTAGTGATCAAATACTTTAAAACGGACTCTCTGTAACGGAGATTAAACATTACGGAGAATCTCTAACAGCAAAACCTCCTTATATTTGTTGACATCAATTGAACTCACGAGTTGGCATAACTGGACACCTATCAAGTCAATGTTGGTCAATTGTTCTGCAGCTAAACAATGAGGAAAAGAGGAAGGAAACCAGTCATGATTTGGCAATTGAACTTGACACTAACGCCGCTAGATGTAACTGGACTCCTGCCAGAGCATCTGTGGACTCGTGCATCTCATGCAAATAATGTTGTAACAAGCAAGAAAAAATAATGATGGTTCCTGGAGTAATCGCATCACATCTTGATGCAAAATTGTGTCTCAGTTGGGATTGATTATTATAAAATGCTCAAAATACACTTCACTTAATAAAACTAAAAACATTATTATTAAATCCTTATTATATTCATAGCATTTCAACAAACACTTCTGATTACAAACCTCATAAGTTAATTAAAACCATTTAAGGCATTTAAGACATCGATATAATGCCTTAAATAGCTATAATACAATTACGTTACAGCACCACAATAAAAGTAATATCCTGTAATAACCTACTAAACTACGTCTTTTTAGTATTAATATAGTGGGTTGTACATAGCTTGTAGAGGATGAGCGAACCCATTTTGATCAATCACAACAATAATCATGATACCCAGGTAGAGTTAGAGAATAATTTTACAAAGGTAATTATTTCTCGTAGTGTAATTCCTATTGTATTACATACTTCTCTATTTTGGTAATTAGAAAACATTTCTCTGGTACTAATTAAATTTGAAAACAATAAAACATCCAAAAAGTAATAATTTTGTTCCTCAACAGTATGACTATAATATTTTAAGTCTAGGATTAGTTTACATAATTTAATACGCCAAAGACACTAAGGTGTTTTTTTAAGGCTAGTATAATGAATTTTGAGTCAGAATGAGCGAGATGCATTGTGAAGTTTTGTTAGTAAGGCCAACTGATGTTTTAGCCAGAATAATTAATTAATAGCTCAATGACCATTGGCTGCTGGGTCAAATTATGAACCTTCAAAATGTTTTAGATTTTTTTCGATACTGTTATTAAACACGTTTATTTTGGAGTTCACCTTGAATACATATGTAAGTTAACAGCCTACGATCACGGCAATCAGTGGTGTTTGGACCTACACAACCTACACAACTCGTTGGACCGACTGTTGATAAGAATGTAAAATTGTAAATATACCGCATTCTGCTAGAAGATCGTAAAATGCGTAAGAAAATATGTTAATCAAAACTTATTAATGTAGTTTAAGTGGTCACCTCATACCGCCAGAAGTTAGGTTCGCCATCTTGATCTTGTGCAAATGGTCCCAGCGGCCATATGACATTGGGCTATTAATTAATTATACTTTCTAAGAACAGGTCGGCCTTAGATAGGAGCTAGACCAGGATTTGCACTATTTTCTGAAAGGCA
This sequence comes from Allygus modestus, assembly GCA_963675035.1. Classification (NCBI taxonomy): domain Eukaryota; kingdom Metazoa; phylum Arthropoda; class Insecta; order Hemiptera; family Cicadellidae; genus Allygus; species Allygus modestus. The sequence goes on from OY776115.1 coordinate 65,647,560, forward strand.
CAAAACTGAAACTAAAAGATAATTATCAATTAAATAAGTACCGATATTTTCTGGCACTTCTGAAAGAAAAGCAATTTTGGAAAGGTGCCCGAAGACGGGACCGGATTGTTGATCCTAAACATCGCAGAACTTGTTTCCATTTCCACCAGTTAATAAACCGACCTCACTAAGTAATAAAAACCAGCATCACTGATATACTATACTAAAACAATATTTATTTGTTTAGTTTTCTGATTGACTAAAATAACTAGCAATCATTATTGAACCCTAATAAAAACTTATGGGCCATTTCCTAAAGGAGTCATATTTTTAAACCCAAAAAGATAAATCTTTAGAAAGGGAATTCCATTTTAAAATAATACGTGTATGAAATATATTTTATAATCATTAAAATTGTCGTGTAAAATAAAAATAAAGTTAAAATTAATAATATATTAAACAATAAAATAGGTTAAACTATTTTTTATATTTTTTAGAGCTTGGTGAGTTAATATTCTGTTTTGTAAATAAACTATAATTTCTTTACTAATTGATAGATATTATGTTTGCATTATTACTGATGATGTTGTCACATACAAATGAGTCAATGTCGCTTACAAAAAATATATACAAGTGTTTCTCACAAGAATATATTCCGTTTTTGTTAGTATTTTAAAATTCGCAGTTGATGCAAATATATGTGTAAGGATTGTTATTCTATTTCATTGGTACAATTTGACGATACGCCTTTGAAAACTTTTAAATATATAACTCTAGTGTACAAAATTCGCTTGGGGGTTTTCTACCTTAAAATTGAACTGTGCTTTTACGTCATCAGTTTTTATTTATGTTCTCATGAATTCAATAGCTCAGGGATAATACAGTTGATTGAGTGGAGAACTTTAATGGCATCGCTCTATACAAATTCGCCGCTACACATGCCACTGCAAGCATAAACGAGTTCGCACGCAGCACGCTGACGTGAGGGAAGTGAATTTCCACATAAAAAAACTAGAAAAACTCAAAATCAGTTACAAACATACATTTATTCCAATTTTTATTCAAATCTGAAAATATTGATTTGTTGGCTGTTCTGATGCTCCTGGTTCTATTTACCTGCAATGCTGGGAATACAATTTTGTGCATTTTAGGCTAGCAGAAGGCCCAGTCAGGCTTTAAAGTAGGCGTGAGGTTGTTGGGGATGATGAAAGTACACCAAAAAATGAATAATAGGCTTTTCTAATGTAAAACCCCCATAAGACTGTGTTTGGTCGATACATATTTTCTTTAATAACTCGGTAAATATTCATGGTAGAATGACGAGAGAGGGCTTAAAGGTTTTGTCACACTAATTCCTATCTTTAAACATGCGTTTCACATCCGGGGCTTTTCTGACCCTTTTTTGGTCCAAAACTCGAAATTTGAAAGATTAATCCCCAAAACAGGGGTTTAGAGTTTTCCGATTGTTTTGCCCAACGAACTTGTCCAACAGATTATAGAAAGGAACGTCCCTACCAGATTTGAAGTAAATCGGACAAAAAATGCGACCGCTAGAGTGCATACACACACATATATATAACATTTTGAAGGACCCCCCAACGTGTTCAGAGGGTCACATTAGGAACTTCTATGGTGGTCCCGGGCTTAAGTTTCACCGTGCGGGTCATGCTAATAGTTCACTTTCCATAGAAAATTCACTAACTAGACACTTTACTGGGTTTTACATCTCCTGTATTTACCATGTTTAACATAACCCCTTGTTATCATGCAGTTCTCTATGCGATATGCAAAAACAAATCAGTGGTTTGTTTTCTTCCTGGGTTTAGTCGCCAGCGATTAAATCCGGTTTCCGAGACAAACTGCCGGTTAAATAAACCATCTCCCGTGGCCTTGGAAACCAGCCGGCTGAATGACTGGCGGGTGGTTTGGCCTCATTAATTCTGAGTTTTCAATTGCTGAAATTTAATACGACAAGCCGAATCGAACAGACAACCATATCAAATTGTCACGCATATTAAATTTCCACCTTACAAAATAACTTTTCATGTCACATGAAAACATGTTTCCTAGAATGGCATGAGAACTAAACAGAACGTCAGATGTGGTTATTGAAACATGTGTGAACAAAAACGTCTTAAAGCAGTTTAAAATGCAATTTATAGTTACATTGTACTCACATAAAAGACGGGTCATTCACATAACACTACAATTCACTACCTCTTCACTTTCCAATGCATCTAATGTTTCCAGGTAGTGTGCCTCTGTGCGCTTATTTGTTGATGATGCGAATGTCACGGTTTCAGGCAAAACAGAGGAAGAAATTGAAATCTCTTCTTTTCCGAATCTTCCAGTCGCAAAATATTTCTTGAATGAAAGGAATCTCTTTCTAAATACTAAAATATATAATTTCATTTCATTTTCCACGTAACAAGCTAGATAAAAAATGAGTCCTAAAATATTAATAGATGAGATATTTAGTGATTAGATATATTAGAGATTAAATATTTAGTGATAGATTAGATAAAGATGAAAAACTAAATTTCTTGGGCTCATAATTTATGATAATTTAAGTGGCATGACAACATAGATTATATTAGTAAACAAATTCTTCTAGACTTTACTCTCTGCGTCAAATGGCTAAAGGTTCCTGTTATGTATTTTACCTTGACATATTATTAATAGCCATGGGAAGTGGAGCTGCTATTAAATGAGTGTTAATTCGTTAGAGGCCAACATGAAAAGAGAGCTTTATTTTGCAAAGACAAAACATCCATATAACATGAAGTTCATGTGTCGGAGTTCAACATCCGACACATGATTTGAATTCAAACACATAATATCGAGTTCTCTCAACCAATTTCTACCAAATGGTGAACCACCATTTGAAAACACATACAATTCAAGGTTCCTAGACTTAGAATTAAACACTGCATTCACCTTAATGTATCCTAAAGGTGTAAGCTTAGAACCATCATAAGACTTCAAGCCTATTTCATTTTGTTGTATCTTAGCATACGGAAATAACTCATTGTACAAACCTTTTGAAATTTCTGAAATAAGGCTTCCTGTATTAATTTCCATATTCAAAAGTTTAGAATCTACTTCAACCTTGAGCGTAATAGGAGGTTCATGCTTAGTTAGGTTTACTCAACTTACTTAGGTTGTTTAAGGTTAACCCTGTTACACCATGAAATTCACCATTACAATGATACAAGCCAGTATCAAATGAACTAGGCACACTACAATCATCAGTGGCATTATTACTAACATCATTATTACAAAAATCATTACTTTCATTAGTACCTGATTTAGTAACCTGATTTATTTCCGTACAGTTCAGGTCTTGTTCTTCATTTATATTGTTATGCCTAGAGTAGAACAGTTTACCTTTTTTATGGTAAACTGCAATCAAATGACCTTTTTGTTTACACAACTTTATATCTACATTTACTTCCAACATGGTTGTCTCGACCACAACATGAACATTTAATATGACTATTATTAGACATTTGAAAACTAGGCTTAAAACTGTTTGGATTTTTCCGAATGAGGTTATGTTGATATTGTCCGTGTCCACCTCGTCCTCGTCCATCACCACCTGGTCCTTGTCCACGTCCCATTCCTCCAGGTCCCGGTCCACGTCCAGTTGCTTGTGGCCCATGTCCATGTTTCCAGTTTCCCCCTCCTCTTTTAAATGGTTTACCACATTTACTATAGTTCATGTTTGATGATTCAGGAACATGCATGATTGCAACATCATGTTCAACAGTCTCCCAAGACAATGCTATTTCAACTTCACTTTTAAAGGTTAAACTTGACTCTGTAAATAAACGTTTCTTTAAACTATCACTCAGCAACCCGTACACAAACTGGTCCCGTAATGAAATGTCCCTATTCTCAAAGTCACAGTCTGTAGCAGCACGTTTTAGACATAAAACAAAATCAGATATGCTTTGTTTATGGGACTGAGTTATCTTATGAAACTTGTAACGTTCTGAAAGCACAGATGGTTTAGGATTTAAATGATTTTTCATTAAAGTCACTAGCTACTCATATGATTTTGAAGAGGGTTTATCAGGTTGACACATGTCTCTGAGTACATCGTAACATTTTTGTCCAACAAACAAAGAAAAAATGTTTATTTTTATCAGTCACATCATTGATTTAAAAAAACTGCTCTAAACGTTCAATATAACTGTCCCAAGACGTTTGATCTTCATTACAAGGTTCTATTAAGCCTAGAAATATAGGTGGCGACTTCGTACTTACTTGTGTACTTGCCGAACGTCCTCCTTTCCTTTTCCACATTTACCGTCACATTCAACTATTTTACACATTTGAAAACACTTTTATTTAACTTTTTATAGCGAAATATAATCCTCGTCACCACTTTTTTTATGTATTTCACCTTGACATATTATTGATATCCATGGGAAGTGGAGCTGGTATTAAATGAGTGTTGATTCGTTTTGGCCAACATGAAAAGAGAGCTTTATTTTGCAAAGACCAATCCATATAACATGAAGTTCATAGAGTAAATTAATACAATCAGTTCCAATATTAATTCTTTGAAAACAGTTTATTTTTCATTAATTCACTCGCATATAGGTTATGTTATAAGCGTTTATGGTGCAACAACAAAAAGGAATTTAGACAGAATCTTTTTACTTAAAAAAAAGGCTTTGAGAAATATTGTTAAGCTTACACGATTAGATTCAGTAAAACAGTATTTTTCAGATCTTGGGATATTAACTGTTTATGAGTTATATATATTTGTAACCATAATGTATGTTACAAAAATGCAAACCCCATTTTACGCACTAAAAATCGTCAATATAATACAAGATTGCACAGAGAGATGAAAAAACACAATTTAAATTTTCTTTTTAAGAAAACTCATGGGCAGTAAATTTTTGTTTAATATACCAAGGACATTTTGACTTGAAAAAGATATAATAAAATTTATAAATCAATTAAAAGAGTATATTTTGCAGCAGTATATTTAACAGTTTTACTGTATCACACATCCGTTTTTAATTTTCCTTTGACTGAATCATTATCGCAAACCCGATTTGAACAAACTACTGTGAAAGTTTTTGGAATATAAACCTTTTCTTCCCACTCGCTCCCTCTTTGTTTCTCTAAAGTGTTTTTGACTGGTCTACTACTGGCCTCCATATCATGACGGTTGGTTTCTCAACGCTTATTATTCTTTTTTTCTACGGTGGGTATTTTCTCCGTCAATCATTTTCCATCTCTTTGGTGGGGTGTGGGGGGAGTGGAAGAAAGCAAATGACCGGATTTATCTGTGGGGGCCAATTTACCTTAAGATGGACAGATTCGCCAGAATGAAATAACCGTGGGCCGTTGTACGAAACAATACCCGTATCCACAGCACGACTGTATACGACATACGTTATATATGAGTTTGTCATGCGTTTTATGAAAATCAAAACGTTCAATGTAACATTTAGACATTTAAGGACTTCAAATGTAATTACAATTATCGAAATTGAATAATGGCGCTTTAGTTAATTTCAATTTCAATTTACACGACATTGACAATTAGAGACAAATAATGAACAATAATTGCTTTGTGTTAGATTTGTAAAGCTATATGAGTTATTCTGGTTAAATTATTTATAAAAATGTAAGTTTCTACAGTTTCGTAATAATAGTTACAGTTCATAACCTCAAGTTCTCAGATGGAAACATTCATGACTGTTTTAAGTTTTAATAGTTAGTTGTTGGCTGAAAAACAGTTGTTGTAATTTAATTAAAACTATTCTTCCATTGTAACCTTATCAGAATGTCGGTAAACCTTACACTTAAAACTTCTGCATAATTATTTCAGACTTTCAACTTAAAAATGCTATATAATTGCAAAGTTTTTGTGGTATTTTAATACACTAAATAAAAAAGTGGAATTTTATTTTTGTGGATAATCGAGTTTTAAAATGCTCCTTATCCCAACCCATACACAAAACCGATTTCCCCCTGTTTGCCTTAAAGAACAACTCAAAAAAATCATTAAACCGTATTAACTTTTATATTAGGGTTTCCGCATAATGTTTGTGGTAAATCAAATTATATAACAATTTTAACGTTGTTGGATACATTACAAATAATTTTAAAACCATGAGAATTTGTCCCTATCAGACACGTGAAGGATAGATATACAAGAATAACAATGCATTCAAATCCGTTGAGACGCCCAAAGCTATGTGGGTCTCGACGCTCGACAATAACAGCTGGATTGATGCAGTCATATCGCATTACAGCTCCTGATGATGATGAATAACTGATGAAGCAGTCATCGCTTGGTGTGCGTGAGCCGGAGACGTGTCATGATAATTGACACCAATTGATCCACCGAGGAATTAGGAAACGCCCCGCTAGTTATTACAAATCTGTTCAACATCTTTTGATAGTGTTGTTGCTTATATTATCCACTAAAAATGTTGTACAGTAAATATATTTACTTAAATATATTGCTTAAATATATTTTATCTATCTACCAAATCATATGGTTACGGACTCACTAAAGCATCATAAAGACCGGGAGTCCATAAATGAATTTAAACACCTGGGGAATGTCAAATAATAGTAATAATTCAGTGGAATGTATCTACAAACACGCTTCTGAAGTTTGTTAGTTTATTTTCCTTTGTTTTGTTTTGTTCGTTGTGTCTAAAAATATGATTTATCGTAAAGATAATGAGCGGTATGGTTCTTTATTCATTAATTCAAGATCTGAAGTCTGATCTTATGTTCATAGGCATTTCAGAACCTCACTTGTAATCAAACCTTTTTCTTGGCCCACTATCCGGAAAATAGCCTCTAACCTTGCTCAACATGAAATAGACGAAATATAATCTATGAATTCAAAGCTATTGATTGATGTTAACCGGGGGCAAATTACAGAGAGAGATTGACGTATCCGCTAAACGTATTCAGAGCTACGAATGACGCATAGGGTCACCTTTAAAACTTTAAAACTACGCAATTAAAACTTGGATATGATAAATTTGGTTTGCCTTTCATTGACAATATTTTAATTAAAAATATAAAGTGAACTTGTGCATTCTCTGTATTTTATAAAACAGTTTCTCTTTTCTTAACAATATGTGTATCAAAAAAGTCAGATATTAACATAATAATGGTTTTTATTTAATTTACCAGTGAACTCATATATATATATATATATATATATATATATATATATATATATATATAATGAAAAATAATTTTCTTTAACACGAAGTATTGTGTAAACATAAAAATACACTGTTTCAAAACAAAATTTTTAAATCGTATTCCAATAGTGTAATCTTATATTATTTCCTTAGTTTTAAATGTCACCCTTCTCTGTTATAAATTCGTCACATGAATAAACTGTACTCCTCATACAAGGGACCTTCTAAGCTTTTCTTTAAGCAGAGTGCCTCCTTAACATTCACATCTGCTAATTACTGTAACATATATTTTTTCGTTTTTTTACACTAATATATATATATATATGTATATATATATATATATATATATATATATATATATATACATATATATATATATATTAGTGTAAAAAAACGAAAAAATATATGTTACAGTAATTAGCAGATGTGAATGTTAAGGAGGCACTCTGCTTAAAGAAAAGCTTAGAAGGTCCCTTGTATGAGGAGTACAGTTTATTCATGTGACGAATTTATAACAGAGAAGGGTGACATTTAAAACTAAGGAAATAATATAAGATTACACTATTGGAATACGATTTAAAAATTTTGTTTTGAAACAGTGTATTTTTATGTTTACACAATACTTCGTGTTAAAGAAAATTATTTTTCAAGAGTAAGAAAATCATTACTTGGAGGGAGCAGCCTTAGTTTAAAGCTGGCTTCCGTGAAAGGTGAAAGAGAAGAGTATTTTAATTTACTACGCATAACCGGTTAATTTTTGAACACCTTGTATATCTGACGAAATAATAACTTTGAAATAGAAAACACTTTAGCGACATAAGGTAGAGGATTCTAGAAACCAGGCTATACTTTTCTCCTAGTCCATGAAACAAATGATCATAATTTGTTATAGATATATTTAAATACCCCCGTCACGGCAAACCTGTGTAATAAGAGAATTTCCAATGCATGTATGTGTTTCTCACTACCACATAAAGCCATTCACCAAGTTTTATAAAAATACATGAATAAATAAGTGATCTATAGCATTTGATTTATTCTCCATAAGAATAACATGGGGCTGAGTACGCAGGTTTGCTGCAATAAGGAACATAAAATATGTGTTTTTATGCAATTATCAATATAACTCAACCAGGTGAAGCTACATAATAAGTTTTATTAACTTATGTTCATAATTAAGGGAGATATAAATCTTTACTTATTCTCCATAAGAATAACATTAGGGCTGAGTATGCAGGTTTGATGCTACTGGAATAATCAAGAAAAAATCAATTGTTTGTGCAAATATCAATATACCAGTACTACGTGAAGCTACATACCAAGTTTTATCAATCTACATTCATAAATAATCGAGATATCAAATGTTATTTATCTCCATAAGGATAACATTGGACAACGTACTGTGTTTAGCACTTCGAATATCTCTGCAATGGTTGGATGTAGAATCACAATTTAAACACCAAAATGATTGTTTTGTAGAGCTGAATTGATTGGTAAAAGCAAATGTGAAGTTTACATTAAAATTAACTGGGGAAAAGCCAAAAACCTTTTCCCCATAAGATTAACATGGGAGATTTTATGAGCAGGTTTTTTGGATTTTCTCCGCAACCACTTAACCTAGGTTAATAATTTAAAATACTAAATTATTTGTTTTTAAGCTCTATAAAATGCTCAAAACCAAAATTGAGTGTTTTAGAAATTTTAGGGTGAAAAGTGCAAAAAACTGATTTTTGGAAAATTTAAAACCCCCATAAACCCCCCTTCCCATGGTCCGATTTTTCTAGTTTTCGAACTTAAAGTCATGAATGTCACTTTACACATTTGAGCCAAATTTCATCAAAGTCGGACTTTTTTACTCAAGTTATCGTGTTTATGGACACACATATTTATATATATATATATATATTTGAACTAATAGTGTTTTTGGCATCTGGGGACCCCAAAACAAAAAGTTATCATGGTCTCGGGCTTAAGTCTTACCATGAGATCTATGGTAATAGCTTCATCCCTGTAGGAAAAATTCGCTAAAACATAATACCCTACATGGGTTTGGACTGTAGAATAATATAGTTCAAATTAAAGTTTTGTGAGGCCAAATTGTTTTTGCACGGCAGGGGGTCGGATATACTTGGAGGTATTTTGCAGGATAAGCGCAAGGATACATGCAGACGTAGAAGGATTATCAAATTTGTTCTAAACACTAAACAATTTAATTCTAGCGGTTGTTTTCCAAAGGTGTGTTTTCATAAGCCAACCATAAAAAGACTAAATATATAAATAGACTAAATAGGCGAGTATAAAAATATATTTTCGTTTTTCATTCAAGTTAAAAAAGTTTCAAGTTTGTAGATAGTTTCAAAATTATACCTTAAAAAATTTAGGTCTGTTTCCATACTAAGTTTCCATACTCGTGTCTTCGCCTCACAAACCTCTGTTCGTTGGATTTTCATCCAGTCTGCTGTTTGACTGCGAATAAGCTATGCTCTCTCGGCTTGCTTTGCCTGACGGCTTGATTCTCTCTGCTATAATGATGCGTAAACACATTTGTCTGATAAACCTTCCTAAACATGGTGAGTGCTTGTAATGCTTATTAGCATTATAAAATACTATAATCTTCTCAGTAAAAACTTGCATGAAGCAATAGATCTTCCTGCACGCATAACCAATCACATTGTACTTAATATACCCACGAGTGAGGCGCACGTCTCAACTAAATAACGATATAGCCTTTTCATTTGCTGCCCATTATTATCTTCCTTTATTCTCTTCCATTATTCACTATTATATTCTCTTTGTTCATTATTATCTTCCATTATATTTTCAGGGGATTTATAATAGATTACTTTTATAACTGGATTTAAATACTAGCCAACATTGTTTTAATATAAAATTTGAGCAAAAGTCAGAGTTTAAATAACGACACTAGACGCTAAAACCAAGCAGAAGTAAAATTCTAAATCATGAGACAAAGACTACAATAAAGAATTCTCCCACGTTGGTTGAGCTATGTACAAGGAATCCTGCAGGCAGTTTTGTCCTTAGTTGTTTAACATTCTAGCGAATTTGCCATCCAATCTCATAACCTCACTACAGCTTATGGCGTGAGGATGCGGATAAAACATACATTCCTTTGGATATTTCATCCTTCCAATTTGTTGTCACTTACTGTCGTTTTAAAGGCCAATTAAATGAATAAGCATATGAAGAAATTTTGATATATCCTTAAGAAAAACTAATAGTTTTTGTAAAGTTTAATTACATATTTAGATACTAAATTACTAAAATATTTATTTTTTTACTATATGACAATTAATAATTGTAAATGTTTAGATGAATATGTTACGTTAATTTCTAAGAGATCGTTATAATTGATCAGTCAAATAAAGAAAAACTGAGAAATAGAATTTTTATTTGGCCTTAGAATGTTCTGGTCCCCATTGCAATAGTTAGTTGTCATGTAATATAACAAACTCAGGGTTTAATTCTATTTATCTTTACGTTTTAAACTTGTGTGTTCCCTCTGTGGGACGTACACTAATGACCGGAAATTGTTAACCGTCATCATCTTTGCTGAAATTACGGTTTATACGTGCAATTAAGTTGTTTCTCAAAATAAAAGTAACCGCGACGTATTTCCCTACCTCCTTGAATGTCAGACACAAAGAACCTTGGCTACAAAATTACGGACGACACCTCTATACGTCTTGTCACGTGTCTTATCTTATCAATGTCTTGGTGGACTGCATAGCAAATTTAAAACTTTTTAATGTAAAAATTCGTGTATCTCTACATAAATTATAAAATTGGTTATTTTAATTTGCACATAGTGGGTATGTCATCTTTACAATGACTTTTGGTTTAGAATTTTTGTTTTCAGTCCAGTAGCTTGAAAATGTTACTTTTTTATTTTGATTGTATAAAATTCTTGTCTATAAATATAATATCATGTTTGCTGAGTATATAGCTTTTAGATAGTATCGTTGGGTTTTACGTTTTTTTATTTTTGAATGGTCAAGAAGATCAGACTGTAGAAGTCACATAAAGCGGGCAGTGTAACTTAAACCACTGGTTGTTCTTAATACCCTTTACATTATTGGAATAACAGGGAGGTTCTTTGGATGGGTAACGTAGACAAATACCGAGGCTACAGAAATTTTACTAATGTTGAATTTTTATATAGATTTTTAGCGAATTTCCCCTATAGGGAAGAAGCTATTACCGTAGGTCTCATGGTAAGACTTAAGCCCGAGACCATGATAAATTTTTGTTTTGAGGTCCCCAGATGCCAAAAACACTATTCGTTCAAATTTATATATATGTATATATATATATATATATATATATATATATATATATATATATATATATATATATGTGTGTCCGTGAATGCGATAACTTGAGTAAAAAACGTCCGATTTCGATGGAATTTGGCTCAAATGTGTAAAGTGACATTCATGACTTTAAGTTTGAAAACCAGAAATATCGGACCACGGGAAGGGGGGTTTATGGGGGTTTTAAATTTTCCAAAAATCAGTTTTTTGCATTTTTCACCCTAAAATTTTTAAAACACTTAATTTTGGTTTTGACCATGTTATAGAGCTTAAAAAAACAAATAATATGGTATTTTGAATTATTAACCTAGGTTAAGTGGTTGCGGAGAAAATCCAAAAAAACCTGCTCATAAAATCTCCCATGTTAATCTTATGGGAAAAAGGTTTTTGGCTTTTCCTCAGTTCATTTCAATGTAAACTTCACATTTGCTTTTACCAATCAGTTTAGCTCTACAAAACAATCATTTTAGTGTTTAAATTATGATTCTACGTCCAACCGTTGCCGAGATATTCAAAGTGCTAAACACAGTACGTTGTCCAATGTTATCCTTATGGAGAATAAATAAAATTTGATATCTCGATTTTTTATGAATGTATATTAATGAAACTTGGTATGTGGCTTCACCTAGTACTGGTATATTGATATTTACACAAAAAATTGATTTTTTGTTGATTATCTTCTTAGCAGCAAACCTGCATACTCATCCCTAATGTTATTCTTATGGAGAATACGTAAAGCTTTATATCTCCCTTAATTATGAACATAAATCATTAAAACTTGGTATGTAGCTTCACCTGGTTGAGTTATATTGATAATTGCAAAAAAACCATATTTTTATCGTCCTTGTTGCAGCAAACCTGCGTTCTCAGTCCTAATGTTATTCTTATGGAGAATAAATAAAATGCTACATATCAGTTATTTATTTAAGTATTTTTTGAAACTTAGTAAGTGGCTTTATGTGGTAGTAAGAAATATATTCATGCATAGGAAATTCGCTGAGTACGCAGGTTTGCTGCGACGGGGGTGTTATATTATAAAACAGTTTATAAGGAAAGAAAAGTTTTAAAAATTAAAACAAATTATCTGAGAAGAAGTGTAAGCCAACAATGATAGTTGGCGGTTTAAAAATATTTAAAAGGTTATTGCAAGAAGAACGAGAAGTGATGAAGTGGGATCGCGCTTGTCGTCTCTCGTCGGTATAATGGTAACATATACAGGTGATTTGTTCTCGTCAGAGTAACTGGATCACAAGTGTTGAACAACACACCACGTTTGTTGCTCATGTCACTCACATCTTGAATATCCAGCCACCGAAATGTATGTTCCTATTAGTATTGTCTAATGAATCTGCACGTAATTGTGTGCAGACTGGAACCACCTGTAAAATGCAACATTCTAATTGGAAGGCCACACCAACTATACCGCAATGCCGTAATACAGCAATGTGTCCATGTGTCTGTGTTTTAGTTTAAACTGTGAATTGTTTTTTCGGTAGGAAATATAAACTAATAGGTAATGAGAAGTGGTATTTATTCCAGAGGTATTAAACATGTGTTAGGTCTTATCGTTATTTATGTTTTTGATTAAATGACTCAAACCGGATTTTTACTTTTAATTTTCGGAGTCACCTACTCTGAAATTATGTAAATGAGAATATCTTTACTGAGATGTGAAATTATGATTTTGTATTTGAACAATTACAATGAACAGAATATTGTTTTGAGCACGAAAACAATATGAAAAGTCTAAATTTTACAAAGTTTTAATAATTATAATCATCATTTGAACATTACTAAAAAATCCTTTATAAGGTAAACAATCAATTCCAGTTATTCATTTTAATTTTAATTTGATTTTCATATATTATTTCTCAAAAATAATCTTTGTTAGTAGGCCATATTTCCCTTAAAACCAATTATTGAGCTATATTTTGAAGGCTACCTTCACCACTAAATTTGAAAAATAAACAACAACAACAAATTCAAACCATAGCAATAATAATTCAATGGGTGATTCTCATATATCTATTTGTCGAGGTACTGGTGGTACAATCTCAAGAATAAAGCTAAACCAACCCCAAACAGCAGTTTCAATACGCAATCTGCATGAGTAATTCTAGTTATTGATATAGTATATCTATGCAGCGTTTCCTTGTGTATTTATTAAACAATTGTTAAACCCTATTAATTTTAAATCTTTGTCCCCCATTCCTCAACACCGCTTCATAACAAGTCGATAGCTAACATACCCGTCTGGACCCGAGTGGACTGATAATTTATTTTTATTTTCTACAGCTCAACCCATCTTTCAAACAATCACTACTCGAAGTAACAGCTTGTCTGGACCTCGAAAACTCTTTTTAAAATAATTAAAATAAAACAACGATGTAAATAGCCTACATGACCTATAACATCGCTTAATACATAATGTATGTGGCAGCATGTACCTAAATGACACACCATACTTTTTTAAAGTTTAAGTGCATTTCATAAAAACTAACTTGTACAGCCTAAAAATAGCGGGATACAACGAACCCACCTGTCCTTGAAATTCTGAACGCCTTTGACGCAAGTAAGTGTTGAATTCAAACGTAAAATGGCGCCGCGACGGACGTCCAGATTTCCTGTATAGCGTCCAGTTCGTATGTTCTTTGTGTGGAATAAGGTTACGCTGACAAGGTTCGTGAGCCTGAAAACATCCCGTCAATCTATTTAAAACCTATTTAACCCTTTATTTAACCTATTTAAAACTTAACCCTTGAAAATAGAACACTAAAACAACATTCAAACATGAATTATATAAATCTCTAAACCCGGTTTAAGTTATACAAACCTCTATGAAAATTATTCATAAATAATGAATAACTGCCAGATCGGAAGGTTAAAATCGTTTCTGTAGTTGGAATCTTTTTTGGGATAATGGTAATGCAAGTGGCTGATAGGATCGATTGGTTTGCTCAACTAAACGAATATGTACGATATATTTTACAACTGCAATATACGTACGAATATTTCAGTTGTACATTGAAGTTGTGCAGTAAACAAATTGTGTGGAACTGATGGTAAATGACCGATCAGAAATATTGATTTGATCGGCTTTAAAATATATTTACGGTCTAGTTGATAACCGCAATATACAAGCATACACGGTCTGTGGACGTGCAGTGCATATATTTTTGCGTTGTATGACTATTTTACTGCACATTTTTTTTCATAGTAGAGAAATATACAACAAATATAGTAGTATAATATTACAACAAACTTGGTTTTTTTCTAAATAATGAGTAAGGCGAGTCATCAATCATTTATATGTTTGCGAAACACATTTCTTCAGTTCTTGTAGTTGTCTACGGAGGTACCCCCTATGTATCTGATATAAGCAGAATTATATGTATCAATAGTAAGAGCAGAAGAAAGACAAAATCATTGACTCGTATAGTTTTAATAGTTTATTATTACGTGTTGTTGACATGATTTAACCGCAATTGTTATTTAAAGTAAAATTTTGTTGTTTGTTTTTTTATTAAGGTTAACATTTCAAGACCTAATTTTTGTCGTGGCATAGCCAAAGTGCGTAGGTTTGTGTCACATTTTGAACTATAGTTTGCATAGTGGGGAATCTGAGGGACATTCTACATAGTTTCGGTTGCGAAGGGAAGACCCTCTGCAAAACCAATTCAACGCACACAATGCCAGTGATATATCTTAACAACTGCTTGCATAAGGCGATAGATAGCGTTTCGGAGGGAATATATTACGTGCCTTGAAAGACACCGACCTGTTTATAACAGCGTTGTTTTATTTATTTTTATTTAAAGAGGAGATTTATAAAAATGTTGTTGGATTTCTACAATATTCAAAAATAAATTACACTTCCACAAACAAATGTTCAAACTTTTTTGGTGACTTGACAAACGATCATCCTTCCACTATAGTTTGAGTTCTAAACATTGCATTTACCGACTTAAACTATGGCTTTCATTCATCTTATTTGTCCTGCTTATTGGTTTTAAAAGTTGTAACGTGAATGTTCCCGCTTATCAATATGTCTTCCATTTAGTGATATTTATTCATGTTTTTCATGATTATTTTTATTATATTAAATTACTCGGTTATTTAAACATGTTTAATTTGACGATACCGACAATAAAGCAAACACTGACAATTAAAACATAAAAGCATCGTAATATTTTCTACTTTTTATTTATTACTTATTTTACTGACTGAACCTACCACCACGCGGATTTTCAGCTCCGCCACGACACTGTCTTTGTGTGTTACGAATGCCTATAATCGTTTCTATACTTTTAAGAATGTATTGAATGTGGGTTATGTGTAAAATGAAGCTCTTGTAATGTCACCAGTGGTTGGCTCCTGCTTATCTATTGCCTAATATCAGATACACATTTCAGCCTAGTGGATTCTTATCGGGATTGCTTGATAAGATGTGATAATTTGTATTTGTAACTTCCTTGCAACGTGTTTTGACTTACTCTTCCAGGCGATACGGAGAGAAGGCGAGACGTCAATTTGTATTTGTAACTTCCTTGCAACGTGTTTTGACTTACAACTCTCTTCCAGGCGATATGGATAGGTGAGACGTCATGGTGGACGTGGGACTCCTGCTCCCGGAGGACGGCAGCATCCTCCTGCCACTGGAGGACTGTGAGGCGATGAACATCACCAACCACACGGACTGGAAGGTCATCTACTTCAACGCCACCGTGCACTGCCTGGAGCACGCCCCTGTGTTGACGGATGGGGCGTACACCCGCGCCATCGTCCTGGGCATCATGGCTTTCATGAGTCTCGTGGGCAACCTGCTCACCATCAACAGCATACACACCTCCAGGTACGTTAAACTTAACAACTGCTCCTTGCGCTCTCTCCCGGTGAAATTACAGTCCTCAATCAATAAAATGATATTTAAATCGTGATGGTCTAGATTAATGTTGTCCTGGGATCTTATGATACAACAAATGAATACATTCTTTTTAAGTTGTCCAGTTAAAACAGTTAGAACTTACTTTGCATATGTAAACTAGGTCGTCTCGCACTAATTTTAATTTGCAGGGTTTAAGGAAATTTACTTTCAAGTGTATTACACATTGGTCGATGTCTATGCAGGAGTCACATGTCCTTTGACAAAATATCTATCAAAACCAATCGAAAATCTATCAAGTAAAAATTGATATACAGTATACAGTTTGTTGCCGTTATATACAACGTAGTTAATTGTGAAAATGAACATTGTTCATGATGTAGAGTTAAGTAGCTAAAGTATGAACATAAATAAAACAAGTATAAGCATAGTATAAAACAAGGTTTATTTTACTGTTATCGTTTAACGCAAACCAAAACTGCATTTTCTCTTCTCATGAAGAGAAAATCTCTAAATCGCTTCTCATTCATTGGTCGGTTTTCCATGGGAAGCCTTCTGTTATCTACCTAGCGTATGCACCAGGTTTTTTTAACTGATTATAACGTAAACTTATTTAAAGGTTATGAAATTGATGAACCCATTAATCACTTTTAGACAACATTCATGATTGGTTTCATAAAATATGATCAATAACAAAGTTTTTTTTCAATTGTTTACTTCATGCCTTCATAACGTATTTTTTATCAGGTTTATTTTTTTACAAACAGGACATTTAGGCACCCCAACATTTGTTTTAACATATAGCTAATAAATTACTACTCCACGACAAATTCTAACATTTTTCAAAACAACTCAGATAACCTTCGCAGTCACCTTGTAAAATCATTTCTGAGATCTTTCGTTCAGTTTGCCCCCCCACCCCCCGACTCAAAGTGGGTAGGTTGTTTTTATGTTTTAAGGCTTTTATTAGAAAGCATGACTAATGTTTAATGGATCAGACAATTTTACCTAAAGGTGCGCCATAAAGGATCGCTGGTAGCAAATAATCATGCAAAAACCTAACCAAGGTCAAATAAAAGTATCTGGTTTTTATAATTATCTGATAGAAGAAATCAACTAAATGCCCCCCCCCCTTCCTGTTTACTCACACACTTGGATTTATCATTAGCTTTGCAAGTACATCACGATGGAAACAAGATGTTTTTAAACCAAGCCATTTTTGTTACAAATAAATCTTTTTGTAACTTGCAAAAAAACTAAAACCCTCTGCCTCCTGGCGGGATTAAGTAGTTACTTAATGTAGATTTGCAGCTCCTTAATGCAAAGTACGAGTCGTTTAGCTATATTTTTTACTGCTGTCAGCTTAGTTAGTCTATTAATCACGAAGAAAGATGGCGTTGAATTGTCTTACCAACCAGTTTGGCTAAGGAATTATAGGTGGTGATACCAAACTTCAGTAAAACCAACACACCACTTTGTAACGGAAGACTTTAAGTTTATTAAGTTTACCGTTGTATAGCTAAAAAAAGTTGCATAGGAAATTTGTTTACCAAATCATTTAAACAGTTTATGTTTCAAATAACTAGGGGTGAGCTTAACTCAAATACCAGAGGTTTGAGTTGGTATAAATCATTTTTAACCTCAGAATTTTTACTTCTCTGAAAAGTTGTACTTCGATGCGAATTGGGAAACCCAATATCATCAGTTAGTCAACAATGTTAAAAAGTCTAAACTTATAACCACTGGGGATTTGACATTTTCAGAGTTTTGAACAAGGTATATTTTATGTTACTGTACACTTTCAAGATTTTCTTCCAAGCTTAAAAGACAAGATACATTTAATAATAACTCAAATAAAAAAATATGACTATGGGCCAGATTAATTGTGAATAATTATAAATTCAAGTTAGTAATTATGACTTACGGTGGAACCATTTTTAATCAAACGTAAGTCTCATTAGTTTATTTTAATCTTCACCAGCTGCTGTGCTACATAAAAGCTACTCCTAAATCTCTTCGGCCTGATAATCGTGAAACCTTCTTCTGCAATTATTTATGACATTCTTATTAATCAATAAATCTAATAATACAGGAGCCTTTTTTAATGCAACCCAGGATTAGGAAGTAAAATCTACAAATATCTGATATGCCAAAAATATGTTTTATTTATTTTGACTATTCCTACAACTTCGTATTTATAAATATTATTTATTTTATGATTTGTTCGATCAGACCACCTTAAACATTTATTATTTCAGTTCGAACACGCATATTTCAGCCAATATTGATTGAGGTGATCCTATTTCAGTCACAAATATTTTCATTTAAACACGGACTCAGATTGTAATACAATTATAATAGCTATAATGTTAACTGTAGAATCGTATACAATTCTACATTGTATTAGTAGTTATTCTTAAAAGATGTCTATAAAGGCGCCTAAAGGCTTATATATTCGTTTAAGAAATTAAAACCATTTCGTTGCAATATTTCGATATAATATCTTTATCAAGTACAAAAATTAATGAAAAATAAAATATAAAAACAATGGATCAGATGTTATTTACACATTTGGTTAAGATCATATGATGTGGAATAAAACTATTTTGATGCTGTAGAAATAATAAGGAGCAAAAAATTGTAAAATTGACCAATGTTGAGTCTATGAGGTTGTTTCGTTCTCAATTCGACTGTTCTCCAATTCATGTAATTTATTTCTTTGTTTTCAACACTGTGGATTTTGTGTATAGCTTTAAGATCGAAACAATCTTCAAACTCAGCATTATGCTGAACAGCTTGTAAGGCCACCGGCTTGTGTTTGTCTTTATGGTTGACAGAAAACCGATGTCCTGTCATCCGAACACGTAAGGAGGTGGATGTTTGTCCAATGTACTCCTTAGGACAAAGTTTAAACGCTAGGTGGTAAATCGCATGGTTGGATGAACAATCCATGTGTCCAGTTATCGGGTAAACTTTGTCCGTTACTGTGCTTCGAAAGCGGTCTGTCTTACACATAATTTTGCATATACCACAACGCGGTTTATTACATGGTTTACATCCACGGGCCAAATTGAGATTTCTATTTTCAAGCTTGGGCCTTACAAGCATGTTCTTTAAATTTGGAGGTCTTTTAAAAACTATAAAAAACTATTAAATTGTGCTTGATAAAGATATTATATCGAAATATTGCAAGGAAATGGTTTTAATTTCTTAATTGAATTAGTAGTTGGTAACATATTCAAGTAGAATGAATCGATAACAAAATAATAAACTTAATTTAGCTCAAATAAAATGTTCTACAATCCAGCAGCGAATGTTTTGTTCTTTCTTAAGTTTCAGTCTTGATAAACTGTTCTTTCAGGCAAAAGAAACTTCGCCATGACATTTTGCTATTGCATAAAAAGTATTTTCATTTTAAAATATACCATTAGTGCAATTAACCATGTAAATTATAAAGAAAATTCTCCATTTAAACTGAATATTTGCTTTATTTATAAAACTCCAATATTTACAGAATAATGTGTTGAGCTTACTCTTTACATATAAAATAAAGACCATCGTTCATAATTGTCTTCCGAACTCTAGTGTGTTGTTAGGATTTGTGTTAAAATTCATTCTGAAGCGCCTTTAAAGAAGCTTGTTGGTTAAAAATGAACTCTGTTATTTATGGGTACATAAGCAATGTGGGAGGCGCTCTTAATATAGGCCTACACCATCCGTACCTCTTAGCGAAGCGGTAAATAAACCTCATAAAAATTTGCTCTTCTTTCTTTACCTGAGAATTCTCGAGTTATATTTCGCCTTGTTGTACACTTCTAGACGATGACAAGGAAAGAGAGCTTAACCAGTAAAGATAAACACTTGCACTCCCCCCTTTTACAAAGACAACACTGATGGACTTACATTTATGTTACATTTACGTTTGTATATTTACGTTAGAATATATTTTTACCGTGCATAATTTATGCTACCACATATCCTTAGAAGTATTTTTAAGTAAATTCTTTAAATAACTATAATTTAAATTCTGCCATAGTTCCATCTGGCAGACCACTAGTTACATCTGGGTAAGCTCTAATCGTTTACCCAGATGCCTTGAAATCAATATCTGTGTTGGGATGGCTTTAAGCTGATGAGATTATATGAACGATTTGAAGGTATTAGGATTACAACCCATCTTTCCTCATAAATTGTGTGTGTTGATTAAAATATTTAAATAACGATTTTCCCAAAAAATACGATACAAATTTAAGAAAGCTACTATAAACTAAAATACAAATTTTTCAGGTTCGAATTTGTATAGGTATAATATTTATGTATTTTGGAGTTTCCCACTGGTATTTCCATCACATTTCAATTAAAATAATAATTTATATGTTGATAAGTAGAATGCTTGTGGTTTTCGTACTACTTACTTAGTCATCCATTTTAATAAAATAAAATAGTTATACGAATGAAAATTTTTAATTTAAATGGTTAAAGTTTGTATTAGTATCGGATATATTGAAATTAAATAAATTATTAGCTTGCATATTAACATTTAACCAATAATAACTTTAATCGTCAGTATTTTTAACTAACTATTGTTAAAAATAAATACTTGGGTTTAGTTGATGAAGATTTTGTTACCTTACAAATATTAAAACTTTACCGTAAATTAGTGTACACAGGATAACTAAACTACGTCTCACAACACTACACATTATGTTTACACTTATACTGTACTTATATACAAGACAGTAAAATATACACAAAAGATGGTACAAGGCGATCGATTTCAACCAGTTACACCGGTCATCATCAGGCCCCATCAAAGAATTTATAAATAAAAAAATCAAAGTTTTCTAAATGTTCCTCTAGTACAGAAAGTAAAATGAATATAAGCATGTATTAGGAGCTAATTATAGCAAATAATTTGAATTTTGAACTGAGAAATAAAAACATCAGAATCCCAATTTAAAAAAAGTAAAATTAACCCTCGGCAACCCAAAATAAAGGAAGAAGACAAAACTGGTACTTATCAAATAAATTTAATTCGTGCAATACAACTTATATTGGTCAGACAAGAAGTAATTTCAAATTATGTTTACTTTAAAGTATTTCACCAAATTACTATATATCTTATTTATAGCTGATTTTTTATGTCAAAATTAAAAATTTGTTATATTGTTGATTTAACCTGACGATGGTATCTTTGATACTGAAGGCCTAGTCCATTAAAATTAATTTGTATTGGAATTATGATGTTTTCATTTTACAGTTCAAAATATGGATATCATAGAATACCGATATGACATAGAATGGTTTATTATAGAATATCATACGTATTCATTGAAAACTCCGTTGATCACCAACGCCTTCATTTGAAGGAAAGCAACCCGCGGCTCTGTTGTGCGCGTGCCACTGTATTTCTTGTTTACAAGGCTCGTTATCTAATACCTTACCTAATAGCTTTACTTTTACGTCATTGTTGTTGTTGTTGTTGTTGTTGTTGTTGTTGTTGTTGTGTTACATTCAATGAAAGCATGAAATATTATCCGAGCAACTATATTTTTAAGCAACACATTACATAATATAAGTTTTTATTTTCTGTACAAATTAATGTTTTTCGCGAACTTCAAGTATTTTTACAATTAACATGAGGGCATGTTTTCCCGAAAACTTAATTTTAAAAACAATCTTAATCTTGGTAGTAAACTGCTACAAATCGCGGTTTGTCTATAATTTAAAATGTGTACAATTTCGCTTAAGTTTGCTTGTTGTCACATTAAGATTCTTATTTATTCAACAGTACAGGGGTTTTAGGTCCTAACACACAAACATAAAAAGTATACAGGAAAGTTATCTTCTTGGTTTTGATCCTCGTTGGTTCAGATTGTCTTGCAACAGTCAGTATAGATTAATTGAACTAACAAGGTACCTAAGCAAGAAGTGAAACACTCTGGATACTTCACATACATTGCTCGTAACATTTTCACTATCTTTGCTATTTAGTCATGGCATATAAACTTCCAGTTTAAAAGAAACATTTCACTCTTCAAGTAATTTACTCGTTAGTAAACTTTATTTGTTAACAGAGCATTTATGAAGGCAAATTCTATGTCAAAGGCCTCATATCTCTCAAACACTGTTGTTCTTGAGGAGAATGGCTGACAAGAAAAATGTTTCCTGTCATAAAAATCAATCCGGGCTTTGTTTAGGAGGTTTAGTGTTGTGGCTTCTGTCAAGACATCTGACGAGAGGCTTCAGCGAGCATCAAGCTTTTACATACCAGATCACGACTGAGGTGGAACAAATTCCTTAACATCTACTTATAATATTGCCCGGAATGAAGAATAATTAATAGTATTACTCTTCTATTACTCTGAAGGTTACATTACAGTAGTTTAGAAATGTAATACAGTCATTCACTTCGTGCGATAGACTCACATTAATGATTGCTGCGGTCTCTCTGCAGGTTCACTTTTATCCTAACTTTTCACTCATGGTAGTTATTCCAGATTTATATAAAACCCATTCCTTTCTTTAGTGAGCTTCGTATACCCATGGTATAACTAAGCTATAAACATGTACGTGTGAGTTCTCTGGTAAGATTTAGACTTTGGTTTGAAAACATATTACCATTTACCGGTCACCTCCATGTTTAATAAACGATTTTGTTTTTATCATTACGAGCTGCTCCCCCTCAAAAATTTGCGGATATAATTCTTATAACAGCTGTTTATTTAATTAAGAAAAGCACATGGCACATAAACCATATAAAACTCTCCTCCATATGAATAACATGGGAACTTGGAAGTCCCGTGGGGCAGAGCCCTGAGAACTAAATCGAAGTTCTGGCTTCACAGCGACTTAGAACTTGGAATTATCTTTTAAATAAAAAAAGAATCATCAAAATCGGTTAAGTATTAACCTGGAAGTGAGTGAACAAAAAGCAGGATTTTTAAATATGTAGATTATATAGTTAAACGTTGGTTTTGATTCTTAATAGTTTTATTTTATGATTTGTGAATCATTTTGTTTTTCCTTGATTTGTTTAATAAAGACCTTATTACTTTTTGTTTTACAGTGCTTAGAGAAAAACACATATTGTGCTTCTTAAATAAATGTTTTACTAAACAACTTTATTTCATTGACATTGCAGAAAAAAAACTTATAAAATGTGACTGAGCGAAGGTATCGTTAGTTTAAACATGTCACAAGAGAACTATTTGTTTGTCAGTATAAAATTAGGAACGGTGTCGCAGCACTCGATAATAAGACACTCCGGGAAACTCGATGCCAATTTCAAGATCTTTTATGTATGAATCACTTATTTTTAGGTAGAACAACCTAAGTAACTTTACTTAGGAACCAAGCTCTCTCAATGCTTTTAGTATTGCATTACTATTTTACTTTCTCCCCCAATGGACAAATTTATGTTGTTTTTTGATTGGTTTGAGTTATTGGTAGAATTATTCTATTTGATGCTCCCTAAAATAAAAAAAGGTTTTCAAGTTAATATCTGTTGGCTGTTTGAATGAGGGAAAATCTAGTGACTACATAAATTTGGCCCGAGTTCCACCGTAATTTCTGGAAATCTAGGATTCAGAAATTCGGTTAAAACCTTCAAAGGTAGTTCTGCCCTATTAGTGTATAAACTTTAATTTGTCTATATGAAATATTACTTAAATTAGTAAGTGTACAAATAACGAGATAAAAATTTCGGAAAGTAATACGAATAAAAATACGTGCCAAATCAATGCACTGCGAAGTTATATCATGTAACTTTGTTATTATGGTACCAACCGATTGCATATCCTAACTTGACTTCGCAAAGTGCCCGGTTAGGTTGGGTTAGATTTCGGTAGGTTATTTTGATTAATAAAGTAACCTAACCTAGGGCCTTAGAGTATACTGTATTGGCTTTCCATGTTATACTGAGAACCCATACTAATATACTGTAGTACCTATGAAAACAATCTAAGTTTAACAAGACTGTTCGGTGTTAAATAGTGGCGGGGCAGGTAGACTTTGAACCTCTTATTGAATGCTGCGCCATCAATAATCGTTTGCAACGTCCAGTTTTGCTTTCTTTACATATTTTTTTTGTTTCATAAAGTTACTATGAAAGTCTAAAATGTTTAATTTCTTGGTAAACACGCACGTTAAATTATACTGTAATGGGGAACAATAGAATTAAACCAACTCTTTATTTATTTTCGATTTCTAAAAATAAGTAAGGTAAGTAGGTCACGCTAGCAATATCTATTCAGAATCATTTTTCCCCAAATTCCTAGGAAGAAGGGTGGAGATTTCTCCCTTAAAATCTAGATTTAAGTGTTACTCCGAATGTGAGGATCTGAATACTTGATTTGCAGAACAACTGTACACCTTCGTCCTTTAGTCCTTCTGATTACTAGAGGGTTTAGCCTAGGCAGGAGAAAGTATGATTCAGACATTTTGACACCGTTATGTTTTATTATTTTTTAATCAATTTCATATGATTAGTTTAAAATATAGTATAAAGCCTTGGTTTGTAATTCTGCATTGCCTAAACAAGCTTCGGAGAACTCAATATTCCAAAAACTCGACAATTTTTTAACTGAAGTGGCTTCATCTTGTTAAAATGTAAACGTAAGTTTGAACGCAGTACAGTAATATACTTATTAAGCAAATTCTAAACTAAAACGAAGTTAATACCTTGCTCTCCTTGGAGAGAACGAAACGTACATATGGCCAAATCTAGTAAGAAGATATGAATTGGGAGATAGAACTTGTCAGTTGTATGATACCCTCTATTATTTATTGGGTATCGCATTGACCATCAAGGTATATACCTGTTTTTTCCTCAGGCACTCCCGGCGGCACCGGCAGCAGAGCGCTATGTACTCGCTGATCCTGCACCTGTCCGTCGCCGACCTGCTCGTCACCGTGTTCTGCATAGCCGGCGAGGCGCTGTGGAGCTACACGGTGGCCTGGCTCTACGGCAACATCGCCTGCAAGTTGTTCAAGTTCCTGGAGATGTTCAGCCTCTACCTCAGCACCTTCGTGCTAGTGCTGATAGGAGTGGACAGGTTCCTCGCTGTGCGGTACCCCATCAAGTCGCTCAGCACGGCCAAGCGGTGCAACCGGCTGGTGGCGTGTGCGTGGGGGCTCGCGGCGCTTCTCAGCGTCCCACAGGTAACTCCTCAGCAGCCCTATCGTGGCTTCAAGAGCATATATTTCATCTAAAAATAGACTTATTTCAATAAATGAGTAAAATTTTACATTTTACTGACGGTTACAACGGTGAAGACGGTTTTGCAGTTAGCCACACCCACTGCTGGAATACTACTTGGCGGCATATAGTCAAGTAGGTATACTTGGCGCACTGCTGGAGCTAACGTTTCTCTTGTTCCTGAAGAGAAGACTGTCTTTACTAAAATCCCATAAACAAGTCCGGACAAAAACTATAAAATTGCTGTGATAGAACTTATATTTTAATTTTAAGTAGCAACTGTTGAATTCTTAATGTTGCAAAATGTGTGTGTACAACCAAGAAATGAAGATACAGATCATGATAACTAATAACAGTTTCAAGTTTATTTAGTAAGTTGAGGTAACCTTTGTTAAGGATCCTTCGCAAAGCTATACCATATTTATTATCTATACACACTTCTGCTCAAGGTCAACGAAGTGTAATACACTCTTATTTAGAATTTGGCCTTCAATATGCGTTATTTACTTTGCATTAATTCGAAATATGCAGCACTTCTGTTTTTCCTGGTAATACTTATAGCTCAGGTCATAATTTTCATGCAGTAATGATACCTTGTGTGTTATTTCCATTGTGTAGATTCAGTAAATGTTAGAGTTGTAAAGCCTCCCTCTCAGGAAATATTGCACGGTCGTAAAAGATGTAACATCTTTAACCCCTCGCAAGAAAACAACTACACATTTTTCCGGGGGGAAAATCCCGTTGTAGTATTATTTTTTATACTAATAAAAATAATACTATTTTTAAATAATTACTTTTTAAATAATTAGTTATGGCTTTTAGCGAATTTCCCCTATAGGGAAGAAGCTATTACCGTTGTCGGTATGGTAAGACCTAGGCCCGGGACCATGATAACTTTTCGTTTTGAGGTCCCCAGATGCCAAAAACACCATTCGTTCAAAACCGTATATATGTGTGTGTGTGTGTGTGTGTGTGTGTGTGTGTGTGTGTGTGTGTGTGTGTGTGTGTGTGTGTGTGTGTCCGTGGGTGCGATAACTCTCGTAAAAATGATCCGATTTTGATGAAATTTGGTAAAAACATGTAAAGCATCATTTATGACTTTAAGTTCGAAAACCAGCCAGATCGCTCTATTCAAAG
Organism: Allygus modestus; assembly: GCA_963675035.1. NCBI lineage: Eukaryota > Metazoa > Arthropoda > Insecta > Hemiptera > Cicadellidae > Allygus > Allygus modestus. Next base: position 65,674,284 of record OY776115.1, read on the forward strand.
GGGTATTTCGGGGGGGTTTTGTACCCCAAAAATGGGTTTTTTGAGTTTTTTACATATAATATTAGTAAATCCAATTTTAGTTTTCACTATTAAATTTGGCTTAAAAAACAATTTGGTGTTTTGATCATTGCACTACGTCAATTGGTTACCGAGATATTGAAAGTGCTAAACACAGTACGTTGTCCAATGTTATTCTTATGGAGAATAAGACAAATTGCATATCTCTCTTATTTATCAACTTATCCTGATGAAACTTGGTATATTGCTTCATATCGTTGTGGTTTATTGATATTTGCACTAAAAAACATTTTTTTTCTATAGTTCCCGTAACAGCAAACCTGCGTACCCATGTTATTCTTATGGAGAATAAGTAACGTGTTATCTCCCTTAATTATGAACATAAATTAATAAAATTTGGTATGTGGCTTCACCTACTTGAGTTATATTGATATTTGTATAAAACCCCATTTTTGTGTTCCTTCCTTCAGCAAACCTGCATACTCAGCCGCCATGGAGAATAATTAATACCCCCCGTCGCAGCAAACCTGCGTACTCAGCGAATTTCCAATGCATTGATATGTTTCTCACTAGTACATAAAGCCACTCACCAATTTTGACAAAAATACATTCATAAATAAGTGATTTATTACATTTTATTTATTCCCCATAAGAATAACATTAGGACTGAGTACGCAGGTTTGCTGCAACGAGGAAGATAAGAAATGAGTTTTTATGCAATTATCAATATGACTGAACCAGGTGAAGCTACTTACCATGTTTTATTAATTTATGTTCATAATTAAGGGAGATATAAAACTTTACTTATTCTCCATAAGAATAACATTAGGGCTGAGTATGCAGGTTAGCTGCTACGGGGACAATCAACAAAACATTTATTTTTTGTGCAATTATCAATATACCAGTACAACATGAAGCCACATACCAAATTTCATCAATATACATTCATAAATAATCAAGATATCAAATTTTATTTATTCTCCATAAGGATAACATTGGACAACGTACTGTGTTTAGCACTTTGAATATCTCTGCAACGGTTTGACGTAGAATCACAATTTAAACACCAAAATGATTGTTTTGTGGAGCTGAAGTGATTGGTAAAAGAAAATGTGAAGTTTAAAGTAAAATTAACTGAGGAAAAGCCAAAAACCTTTTTCCCATAAGATTAACATGGGAGATTTTATGAGCATGTTTTTTGGATTTTTTCCGCAACCACTTAACCTAGGTTAATAATTCAAAATACCATATTATTTGTTTTTTTAAGCTCTATAACATGGTCTAAACCAAAATTAAGTGTTTTAAAAATTTTAGGGTAAAAAATGCAAAAAACTGATTTTTGGAAAATTTAAAACCCCCATAAACCCCCCTTCCCATGGTCCGATTTTTCTGGTTTTCGAACTTAAAGTCATAAATGTCAGTTTACACATTTAAGCCAAATTTCATCGAAATCGGACGTTTTTTACTCAAGTTATCGCATTCACGGACACATATATAGATATATATATATATATATATATAGATATATATATAGATATATATATACATATATATAAATTTGAACGAATAGTGTTTTGGACATCTGGGGACATCAAAACAAAAAGTTATCATGGTCTCGGGCTTAAGTCTTACCATGAGACCTACGGTAATAGCTTCTTCCCTATAGGGGAAATTCGCTAAAACGGTCATAAATCGTTTATTTATAAATGTATATTGATGAAACTTGGTATTTGGTTTTATGTGGTATTAATATACGTATGTATGAATTGGAAATTCGCTGAGTACGCAGGTTTGCTGCTACTGGGGTATTATTATATTACATCATGTAAAACGGCACGCTTTGAATTTCTTAATTTTATGTGTTATAAAATTGTAATACTTATACTTAAAAACGAAGATTTGTTACGAAAATGTAAGCGATTGCAGCTAATGGACTATAAGTAGTATCTTCCTCTACATCAAAGTCAATCTGGGCTTTGTTCGCACGGCTTCTCGGTGACTTAGCCGAGCTCTCTCACCGAGTGGCTGGGAGCCTTCAGCAAACATAAAGCTAGAGCTTTTCACATCATTGATAATGTATGTTGAAAGACGTTTTTCTAAGAACTGTAGTATTTATTTAGTTATTGACTTGAATGGAATTACTTACTCAGTTGACACAGCTAATAAAGAATACCTATGCAACAAATAACACATCAGCTAAGTGGGTGTAAAAATGCAACTTTATATTTTTTAAATTCTTTTCAGTCATATTATAAGAAAGTAGTTCATTTAGTTAATAGTTAAACAAATGATGTTTCTGGTCATGTGATTGATTTTTTGTTTTGATATAGTTCAACTTCTATTTTTGATCTATATTCTGTATTTTATATCTGTATTTACATGGTATTTGTGGAGAATCTATCTATTCAATTGCTGCTAAAGTTTTAACTAATTTTTGAAGACAGAACGTGCATTAATCAGAACTTACGAACTTAGATTGTTTCACCCTCTTGTTGGTCTTGCAGATTTACAATTTTTATTTTATGTCATTTTATTTATCAACCGACAACAATTGCACAATAATGTTCACGATTTGAAATTACGTATTGTTGTAACAAATAATAATAGGTTTTACAAGAGAACAATCTTAAAACTATAGTTATGTAAACAATAAACGAGTTCGCACGATGACGTGAGGGAAGTGAATTTGCACTCAACAAACTTTTAAAACTCAAAATCAGTGTAAAACATACAGTTGTTCCATTTTTTTATTGAAATGTGAAAAAATTTATTTTTTGGCTATTCTGATGCTTCTGGTTTCATTTACCTGCAATGCTGGGAATACAATTTTGCGCATTGAAATGTTAGGAGAAGTTCCAGTCAGGCTTGAAAGTAGGCGTAATGTTGCTGGGGATGATACAAGTACACCAACAAATGAATAACAGGCTTTTCTAATGTAAAACTCCCATAATACAACGTACTGTGTTTAGTCGATACATATTTTCTTGAATAACTTGGTAAATATTTTGCTATAATGACGAGAGAAGGCTTAATCCTTTTGCCTCCCTAATTTATATCTTTGTAAATGCATTAATTTTGCATCCGGGGCTTTTCTAACCCTTTTTGGGGTCAAAAACTCGAAATTTGAAAAAGTAATCCCAAAAAAGGGGTTTAGAGTTTTCCGACTGTTTTGCCCATCGGACTTGACCAACTGATTATAGAAAGGAATGTCCTTACAAAATGTTAAGTAAATCGGATAAAAATGTGACCACTAGAGTGTAAACATATATATATATATATACATATATATATATACATATATATATACATATATATATATATATATATATTAAAGTGGTTATAGACAATATAAATGTGTTTATATATATAAAGTTTTTAGTGACCCCCCAAAACGTGTTCAGTGGGTCACGTTAGGAACTTTTATGATGGTCCCGGGCTTAAGTTTTACCGTCCAGGTCTTGCTAATAGTTCACTTTCCATAGGAAATTCAATAATAAAGAAAGTTAAACAACAACACTGTAACAACAAATAAATGATTGTCATCTAAACCTTTAAGACATAGTCTACAAGGAGTTCCAACAGGACACCACATAACGGCTAACGGTGGCTCGGCGATAAACTCTTGACGTTATTACCTAGAAAATTAAGAAAAGAACATCTTGAGAATGGGATATGGTGGCATCCCCAAGGTACAAAGTATATTATTTTCCGAGAGCCAAAGCTTCATGCACACACTCTGGACTTCACGCTAACCAACACCTCGAGCTCTATGCGCATTATACTTCAGTATTTAGAATAGCTTGTGGCAAAATGGGATATCTCGCTCAAAATGCGATTTTTCTAAAAAGAGTTTTACAAATAAACTGTGTGTGGGTTCTACAAGAAGCATTGGCAAGAGCTACTAGAAACTACCATCGGATTCAACAGCCAATTAGTAGCCATGTTGCAGAGTGTTTTGTCGCATGGATTGTAAATTTGTCCGATATTTGAGACTGGTGTTAAGAGATACAACTGTGCCTTAATGGTACCACAAGTTTCACAAGAAAATAATGGCACTTGAGGCGATGTGCATGTTTACTCTCTATTTTTGCAGTAAACCGCAGTTCGTATTCAACAGTTGCAAAGACCATTAGCAGCCGTACAACTGTACACAGTGTTCACCTTCTTGTGTATGTGTACATCTCACTTCTATCAGACATCGCTTGTGTTGTAGATGGTGATATTCCACGAAGTGCGCGGTCCGTTCTACGAAGAGTTCTACCAGTGCGTCACGTACGGCTTCTACACGGAGCCGTGGCAAGAGCAACTCTACACGACGTTTAGCTTCATGTGCATGTTTATATTGCCCCTAATCATATTAATATCAACCTACGTCTCCACCATCATTACAATATCTCGTAAGTAACTAAGCTCCATGTAACTGATTTTAAATAAGGTGCAGAGTTGCTTTAACCCTCTAATGCACATCCCTATCACACAAAACGTATTTTTAACCCGAGTTTAAAAAGTGGGGTTTGCCTCATGATTGTTTGTTGAGTTCTGCTCCACGTGTACCGTCTCCTGTCACACTATCAACTCACTGCCACGCATCGGTCCTGAAGTGACAGAACTTCGAAAATGTTGTAAACTAATGATACGAGTAACTTGATTATAATACTTAGATTTCTTCAACTGTATACAGATACAGCTACTTGATGTACACCACCTTCAAATATATTTAATCGGAAACTATTAGGCCCTATGACCTGGAAAGAATTCTTCCCCGAGATAGAACTGCAAAATTATATTTTACGTCATATCCGGTCCATTTTTAAACCTTTAAATTAATTTGGGACAGACTGTCAAGCTATTCAAGCTTCAAGCTATCAAGCCAAATTTCACAACTCAATCTCTCTACATAATATGTGTTTACGCCTATATAGGTAAGACACAACATCTCAAAACAATTATTTCTGCTAACGGATCCGACCAATTGGCCTTTACATTTCTCATGAATATTTTATTATGGATTTTATATTCAATGACCAAAGATAATTCACATTTAGAAGTTACAATTTTATGATGTTATCGATGCATGAAGACAAACCGTACCAAGAAGTTTTGAGATAACCGTTAGTCTCCCGTGGACCATATACTTGAATAAAAGATCTCGGTGAGAAGGGTTGACGGAAAATATTAGTTTTCTTGATCCAACCACTCATATTTCTGATTTCTTTATTTTTCCAACGGTAACACAACATTTTACCGGATATATCACACAATGGCTGACAGAGACAAAGTTAAATTATTTACAAAATAATATTCAATTCGATATAAAATATACAATATATGACTATTAAACAGGACAAAAGAATATATAAACAATTCGGTCCCTAAGAGAAAACAAGTGAAAGTAATTGGATCTAACAAGATTAATATACAATATGAATTGTTCAAATGAAAAAAACTCTGAGATGTTGAGACAATAAGTTAGTGATACATGCTAAATACTGTTTTGTGATTGTTCTTGACTAGTGTTGTAATAAACATGTATAAAACTTTGACTATACCAAATGCATGCAACTTGTCAAATGGTAATAAAGCATTGATTCTTCATTCTTGAAATATGCTAACAAATAAAAAATGGAAAATAATAATATAACTTATAAGAATGTAAATTAAATTGAAGTGAGAATTTAAAAAGAATCTTAAAATATTGGAATTTGGTGAGAAGTGTCATTTTATTTAACAACAATGCTGAAATCAAGTGAACAAGAGAAGCTTGCGAGCAAAATCATAATTAGACCTATATAATTTGACAGTGTTATGTTACATAGCGCATACGTCATTGACATTATTGTACACATATTTTGTTTTTGTAACAGCAACAATTTGAAACTTGTTTTTCCAAAACAGAGAGCGACAAGGCGTTTCAGCAAGAGGCTGCCGAGGACGCGTCGCGCAAGTACGACATCAACAGGCGGCGGCTGATCCACCGCGCCAAGGTCAAGTCCTTCCGCATCAGCGTGGTGATAGTGGCGGCCTTCATAGTCTGGTGGACGCCCTACTACAGCATGATGATCATCTTCATGTTCCTCAACCCCGACAAACATGTCAGTATTCGTGAAACAGGGATGGGTTGTAACCAATGAGTTTAATATATTTGGAAGCCTCGTCTCGTGTAAAAATGTTTAGCCATAGAGGTAATACTACCTCAATGTGTTTAGCATGATCGACCGCCATTTGCCCCTTTGTCAACTCTACTCCCGTGGCAACGGACATGGTAAACAATCAAATCCTCTCTTCACGAATAAAGTTTATATGAAAGTCAGCTGACAAACCACCATTTACAATTTACAATGGTCCTCTTCCTCACAATCTTCAAGACCGGGTGTCGTCATATTGATGACGTCACTGCCTTCAGCAAGGAGAAGACATCAACACACAAACACAAACATTTGAGGGGAGTCATTTTTTACATACAATTCTACACTATTAACATACAAGACCAGTATCATAAGATTCAATTGTAAAATTTTTTATGTCGCGGAAACAAATAACGTACAATTTAACTTGTGAAGAAATGATTTGATTGGTTACCTGAGGAAAATGGCGGTTGACTCTTAAACATAACGTTAATTATTGTTATTAAATTATTACTGCATGCCGTTATTTAGATTTTTAACTGTACTTCAAGTTACCAGTGTGTTAAAGGAATTGTCAAAGAAGAACTAAGAACATATGTAGATTTTATCACCATTATTATTTATGAACTAAGCAAAATCTATAAATTTGATAATTCATATGCAATTTTGTTAACAAAATCAATGAAGGCACAGCAATCAAGAATGATTTTAATAGTAGTATATTGTCAACCTGTTACCCTGCAATATCATCAACTACAACATTATTTATATATCTTCTTGACCTGATACTTATTATTTAAACGTTAAAATTGTAATGTGTGTGTACAAGTTATATTCTAGCTGTGGATACACTAATTCTTCTATTAAGTTGATTATGCTATCCAATTAATTTGTTACCAGAAGAGCTGGGTCCAATTAACATATTGGCCCTAATATTTAGCAGGACCAATGAGTAGAATAATCAAAATAAAACTATATTGTGACATTATTCATGGTTTTATGTTTCAGCTGAGTGACGAGCTTCAGAAGCTGATATTCTTTTTCGGAATGTCCAACAGCCTCGTGAACCCAGTGATATATGGAGCTTTCCACCTCTGGCGCCCAAAGCGGAAGAAGCAGGGAAGCTACAGGTATAGTAAACACCATGGGGGTTTAGCATTTTGCTAAATAACTTCAACATTTAAATTTTGCTTGTATTGTTTTAAACACAAAACGCACAAATATTTATCTTTTAATAGGTTTTTGTAAATACACTACATATTATATTTTAAAAGGAAATCATTTATTATTTAAGAAAAGTAGAGAGGAAAATAGTACTTGCATTAAATTTACACTTTTTAAAATTTCATTAAATTTCAAGCCTGTTGGCCGTTTGAAATCAGTAATATGTATTTATTTATAAATTCAATTCTACTTTTACTATTGTTGTGCCATCTTGACCTTTTAAATCATCAAACTGCATTTTAAAATGTTAACAATGGCCAATATATCGAATGGACGAAGAGTATTTTGGAATTCCCTTTATTGGAAGAAACATTATTTTCTTAAACTTTCCTGAAAGTTCTTCAAGCAAGTATAATGTAAATCACTTTTATTTCACCCTGCTTCTACAAGAAGATGAGGGGCCTCTCAAGAAGATTGAAAGTAGATATATTGCGGACAATATTAAATTTTACTGTGCAATATTCACAAGAAACATAAGAGTTATAGCTTTAAGGTTTTACACATGGTAATAAATAACCTTAGGCAAACAAATTGTAAAATAAATGTAAAATTGTAGTAGCAATTGACGTGTTAGTACTATGGCATTATTGATTTCGACTTATCTTATCAATTTCAACTATTTTTGCCAGAGTAACTAGTATAACTATTATTTATATGAGAAAATAGTTAACTTCTGCTCTGTCAAGTGAGACTTTCTTACATCAAGATGTAACTATGCTTGAATATCCAAAATATTTGTTCGTTCTCCCTCTCTTTGACAATTTCAATATCTATCAGTTCACTTTATTTTCTTTGTTGCCTTTAAAGGGTAATATAATGGATACTGTATAGTAATTTGTAAAAAAGTTTAAATAAAATAATAACAACACCTATTAAATCATTGGTTATCTGTGATAGTTACGGGCTTACTTTAAAATAGTCTGAGTTTCTTTACTTCTTGAAACGTGAATTTGATAATATAAAAAATGGCAGGTTCAAACAAACAATATTAATACAAGTTATCGACCATCGTCCCTTTCAAGCTGATAATGTTGCTAAGTAGCATTTGACTATTAGGTTAAACTGTGTTAATTGTATGAATCATAACTGACCTAATTATAAATATATTTCTTATGACAAGTTACAACTTTTCCTATCTATCGCCCTTTTATACTTTACCAAAACCTATGAATTCTTATGTTACTTAAAACTTTTCTTGTTTTATCTGTATCTTTTATACTAACAAACACTTATGTTTTCTTGGTTTTTGTTTGTTGGATTGAGTTATGTTTTCTGTGTTGCTTGCACTCACTAGACTTACTCTTCTGCCTGTCCACTGTTCTTCTATGAAGGTACATAACGGCTTGATCTACCACCGGACCATGTAGCCTTGGCACCACAGGCTTTTCCACCCTCCTCGCTTCACCCTCGTTCGAGAGTAGAGAGTCTCGGTCCTCTCCTGCTCGTTAGCTTGGTATCTTCCTCACAAGGTATGGCGAGTCCGTCTGCACATTAACATCCACGACCAGCCATCTTTGGTGGCAATGTAGGTGGTGTAGAGGGTAAAATAATTGTCATGTGTCGAAGTAACCACAGTTTAGTAAGAATTTAACCACGTCCAGCCATTATCGAGTTCCCCTTATCATTCCTGGACCTTCGGTTCCTTCCCTTTGTATCATTTGCATAATTATTTCTTGAAATCTTTGAGCGTGCTTTTATCTAAAAACAATCAATTCAATCACTTTGCGCGTTTTTACCACAACTGCAGGGATAAAGACGAATTTATTGTTTTTTTGCCGGTTAAAATCACGATACTTATTGAGATTTCAAACTATTTTAACAGTTAATTACTTGCAACAATCAACGGCGTACAGCTGGATTCACAAAGGTCATGCTGGGGAAGCGTTTAAGGCACTTATCAAACACTATTTTTTTTTAAGTATTATTTGCCATAAACTTCTTATCTTCTGAAAAAAGAGATTAGGGCTATCTAAGGTTTAATATCTCGCGTTGTACCTATCACGTAACTAACAAAAAGATTCACAAACTAATACTGCACAAATTAACTAACAAAATAGTTTCATTTCATCCATCACAATAGATATTTAATTTATGGATGTTTTTAAGAACAGAGAATGGTAGTAGACGGAATACGAGTTACAGTAAAAGTTCAGAAGCTGTTTATTGTTTTATTTGTTTTTATTGTTAACTTTTTTAATTTTATGTCTTTTAGTTACTTCTTAAATAATAATAATAATAATAACAAACGTTCTTCAAAATTACAACCTTTGTTTTACAAGACAACTGTTGTCAATACTAAAAGTCTTATATAAATTTATACAAATGGAATTTAAACATAACTTTCAATTTTTTTACGAAATATAACTATTTGATTTCAGGTAAGATGGGAGGTCATTGTAAATTTGGTGTCGAATTACAGAAAATGCCATTTTCCCTAGCTCAGTTCTTACCCGCGGTAGTTGAAGCAGGCCTTTCTGTTGAGTACTTCGCACACTTAAGTCAGACCTGTGGACTAATCTACGTTTTGAGGTGCTATCCAAATTCAAAAAACTTCCCCCATTATTTTCAATATCCCGCCAATTTCAAATCTGATTTTATTGTTTTATCGGTAACAAAATCAAAACATTTATGCACTTCGTGTATATTTCCTAAACGTTACCCTCCGTTCATCCTCCAGAGCTACTTTTTCAAGTGACTTTTACTGATTTTAGCGCTGAGTAGCTCACTGTATGTGTAGTTCTGAAGACTGAACGGTTAGGTTTAGGAAAGGTTTAGAACTAAGAATAAAAAAGTTTTAAAATTACATTTTCTGCCCGATAAAACAATAAAATTATGGGTATTTCTCAAAATAATTTGAAGTTTTCCGCCATATTAGAGTTTTTATGATTTGGATAGCATCTCAAAACGCAGGTTAAAAAAATTAAAGGGGGTGCCTCATAGAAGTTAACTATCAGAAATTATATAAAATGGTAGCTATTGTACATTCTGTATGAACGTGAGTATGCATAGTTTTAAATAACTCATAACATCGCTAGCACATAAGTTTAAAATCTAACTTTTACTTCCGTGGCATTTCTTTGTGGAGATTCTTTAGTTTCACGTTTCTTTTACTTAAATTAAAAAGGCTAAATAAAACATTTCAAAAATATTGTGTTACAAAACATTAATTTTTAAATTGTATTGTGTTTGACCGTAGTTATAAATATAAATATCAAAAGTGTGAGGAAACTAGGAAACGTAATAAAATATATTAAAAACATATAAGTTGTCAAATATCTAGTACTTCCGAAATAGAGATATCTACATTTTATTCTTATACTGGTCATAATTCAAAAAGCAAAGAGAAATTTAAGGAAATATAGCTATGACATAATCAAAACCAAAAACAAAAGTTTAAAATCCTCCCTTCGACCAATATTATTTTAAATTTTTAAATCGGTTGACCAAATCGTTTTACCATTTTTAGCGAATTTCCCCTATAGGGAAGAAGCTATTACCGTATTTGGCATGGTAAGACTTAGGCTCGGGACCATGATAACTTTTCGTTTTGAGGTCCCCAGATCCCAAAAACACCATTCGTTCGAAACAGTATGTATATATATATGTGTGTGTGTGTGTGTGTGTGTGTGTGTGTGTGTGTGTGTGTGTGTGTGTGTGTGTGTGTGTGTGTGGGTGCGATAACTATTGTTAAAAAAGGACAGATTTTGATGAAATTTGGTACAAACGTGTAAAGCATTTATGACTTAAAGTTCGAAAAACATACGGATCAACCTATCCTAAGTAGTATTTTGGGGGGGTTTTGTATCCCAAAAAAGGGTTTTTTGAAGTTTTTATACGTAATATTAAAAAAGTATAATTTTAGTTTTCACCATTGGATTCATCTTTAAAAAACACACAATATGGTGTTTTGATCATTTCTCTACGTCAATTGGTTACGGATCTATTGCAAGTGCTAAACACAGTACGTTGTCCAATGTTATTCTTATGGAGAATAAGAAAAATATTATATCTCGCTTATTTATGAACGTATACAAACAAAACTTGGTATACAGGTTCATATGTTTGAGGACTATTGTTATTTGCACCAAAACAATTTTTAAAGATTATTCCTGTAGCAGCAAACCTGCGTACTCAGCCCCCTTGTTTTTCTTATGGAGAGTAAGTGAAATGTAATGTCTCCCTTAATTATGAACATAAATTAATAAAACTTGGTATGTGGCTTCACCTTGTTGAGTTATATTCATATTCGCATAAAAAAACCATTTTTTGGGTTCCTTGCTGCAGCAAACCTGTGTACTCATTCCGCATGTTATTCTTATGGAGAAAAATCAAAATGGTATATATTGCTTATTTATGATTGTATATTGATGAAACTTAGTAAGTGGCTTCACCTTGTTAATTTATATTGATATTTTCATGAAAACCCAAATTATGTGTTCCTTGTTGCAGCAAACCTGCTTACTCACCCTCATGTTTTCTTATGGGGAATAATTAAAATTGTTCAGGCTATATTGCTTATTTATGAATATATTTTTATGCAACTTGGTATCCGGCTTTATGTGGTATTAAGACATATATTATGCATTTGGCAATTCGCTGAGTACGCATGTTTGCTGCGACGGGGGTATATTTTGTTTTTCTGTTTGCGTTTTTAAGTTTCAAAATACACTGTTTTTCACTTCGTTTTGGTAAAACAATGATCTAATGTACAGCGTGTCCCGTAACTCTCTGGACAAGGTGTATGGCACTATTTCTTGGGTCAAAACAAACACATTTTATAATATGAACTTGGGTCCCCCGTGCCTATTTTTTTAGTTTTTCTGCCTGAAAGTGCTTTTTACTTTAAAGTTCCTATTTCGATAACTACAGTACTGAATTCAATCAAACTTAAGTCAATTGTTTATTGTGATAGTGCCTATTAACACAAAGAGTATGGTGTAATTATCTCTGAAAATTTCAAAACTTTAAATTATTGAATTCAATTAATAAATAACCGAGCGGATACAACTAATGTGTGACCGGTTATAGCTCATGTTTGGTTTCTCCACAATACAACAAAACTAATAAATAATAAGAATTGCAACAGCTCGGTTTTTTACAACTCGCTTCCAATAATTTTTGTATTGTTAGAGTTGTCATAAAATTTCCTAAAATCATTTATTTTTGTAAATGATTTGTAAAATGGCTGGTTTTTGAGCCATTAGGTGTACAATTTAAAATGACCACCATTTTTGAATTATCAGAGATAATAAAACCATAATTTTGTATTGATAGAACCTATCCTCAAAAGCAATCTACTTCAAAATGTGTGTTTGAATTCGGTTCTGTAGTTTATAAATTATGAAATTTAAAGTGAAAACACAAGTAGAAAGACAAACAAAAAACTAGGCATGGGAGACCCATGTCCATATTATAAAATGTGATTGTCTTGACCCATCGAATAATACTAAATATTTTTGTCCAGAGATTTACGGGCCAGCTGTATATACAGTACACATATTCACTTCGTCTAGTTTTGAAACAACTGTTAATATAACCAGTGTAAATAGAGGTGCCTCTGTTTCAGAGATGGATCCACACAGCAGACGGCCAATTCAGTGGTCACTCGATTAAGTCGCGGAGGAACAGTGAAAGACGAAACCAGCTGCATCCTTCTGGGAACGGAGAAGTTACACCACACCAAAACAGATTGCTGTACAGTGAACAACTGTAGCGTCTCGGCCCTCTAGCGTCAACATAAGCGGTGCTGTAGTGCTGACGTGGCGTTGTAGCGCGGAATCTCACCACACCAGGACAGAATAATATACAGTGAACAACTGTAGCGTCTCGGGCCTCTAGCGTCAACATAAGCGGTGCTGTAGTGCCGACGTAGCGTTGTAGCGCGGAATCTCACCACACCAAGACAGAATAATATACAGTGAACAACTGTAGCGTCTCGGCCCTCTAGCGTCAACATAAGCGGTGCTGTAGTGCCGACGTAGCGTTGTAGCGCGGAATCTCACCACACCAAGACAGAATAATATACAGTGAACAACTGTAGCGTCTCGGCCCTTTAGTGGCAACATAAGCGATGCTGTAGTGCCGACCTAGCGTTGTAGCGCGGAGTCTCACCACACCAGAACAGAATGTTATACAATGAACAACTGTAGCGTCTCGGTCCTTTAGTGGCAACATAAGCGATGCTGTAGTGCCGACCTAGCGTTGTAGCGCGGAATCTCACCACACCAGGACAGAATGATATACAGTGAACAACTGTAGCGTCTCGGCCCTTTAGTGGCAACATAAGCGATGCTGTAGTGCCGACCTAGCGTTGTAGCGCGGAATCTCACCACACCAGGACAGAATGATATACAGTGAACAACTGTAGCGTCTCGGCCCTTTAGTGGCAACATAAGCGGTGCTGTATTGCTGACGTGGCGTTGTAGTGCGGAATCTCACCACACCAGGACAGAATGTAATGCAGTGAACAACTGTAGTGTATTGGCCCTTTAGTGGCAACATAAGCGATGCTGTAGTGCCGACCTAGCGTTGTAGCGCGGAATCTCACCACACCAGGACAGAATGATATACAGTGAACAACTGTAGCGTATCGGCCCTCTAGCGTCAACATAAGCGGTGCTGTATTGCTGACGTGGCGTTGTAGTGCGGAATCTCACCACACCAGGACAGAATGTAATGCAGTGAACAACTGTAGTGTATTGGCCCTTTAGTGGCAACATAAGCGATGCTGTAGTGCCGACCTAGCGTTGTAGCGCGGAATCTCACCACACCAGGACAGAATGTTATACAGTGAACAACTTTAGCGTATCGGCCCTTTAGTGGCAACATAAGCGGTTCTGTAGTGCCGACGTAGCGTTGTAGCGCAGAATCTCACCACACCAGGACAGAATAATATACAGTGAACAACTGTAGCGTCTCGGCCCTTTAGTGGCAACATAAGCGGTGCTGTAGTGCCGACCTAGCGTTGTAGCACGAAATCTCACCACACCAGGACAGAATGATGTACAGTGAACAACTGTAGCGTATCGGCCCTTTAATGGCAACATAAGCGGTTCTGTAGTGCCGACGTAGCGTTGTAGCGCAGAATCTCACCACACCAGGACAGAATGATATACAGTGAACAACTGTAGCGTCTCATACCTCTAGCGCCAACATAAGCGATGCTGTAGTGCCGACCTATCGTTGTAGCGCGGAATCTCACCACACCAGGATAGAATAATATACAGTGAACAACTGTAGCGTATCGACCCTTTAGTGGCAACATAAGCGGTACTGCAGTGCCGACGTAACGTTGTAGCGACGAACTCTCGCCACACCAGGATAGACTGCTGCAAAGCTAACGACTGTGGTGGCGTCTCGACCATCCAACGCCAACATAAGCGGTGCTGTAGTGCCGATGTAGCGTTCTAGCGACGTCTCACCAGACGAGAACAGACTATTGTACAGCGGACAAACTGTAGTGTCTCGGCCAACTAGCGGCAACATAAGCGGTACTGTATTGCCCTCCGTGATCCGTGTGTAGTGCCGATGTAGCGTTCTAGCGACGTCTCGCCACACTAGAACAGACTATTGTACAGCGGACAAACTGTACTGTCTCGGCCTACTAGCGGCAATTTACGCGGTGACGTAGTGCCAAAATTGAAGTAATTTTGAAATGTGAGCGTAAATCCAGATCCATTCTCATTGAGGGTATAGCGCACGAAATTGTGTACTTTACATCGATCGGCTGTACTGATTTTCTTAAATCAACAACAACCTTGTACTAGTGACAAACATGGGCAGTATTGGGGAATTCCTGGAAACACGAGTATTAAAATTGTCTTAAGAGTTCCTCGTCACAAAGTAAGAGGTTATGCGTCATAAAACTCTTTGCTGTATTGTTAAAATGCTATCCCTGCTTATGCAAGAATAAGTGTGTTGTTAACTATTATTCTTAGTTAAAGAAAAATCTAAGAAACTGAATAAAGACCATGGAGTTGATTCTTAAGAAGCTCTCAATTTTGACATTTCCTGAATGTGTAAATGCACTTGCTTTAATGTAAGACTACCAATGAGAACGCCTGCCAAAGTTAGATGCTCGCTCATCGCTCATGTGGTGTAGTTATTTTTCCAAGTAAGTGTAATTTCCTAAGGAAAACATGCAGGCTTATTGTACATTACGAGTAATCGTTATTTAATTTAAAAAAATGTTATTTGTCCGCTGCCTTGTAATTGCCGCAATCAAGGCAGTGCTCTACGCGTTTTCTGTAAAGTAATCGATTACTGAGATGAAATTGTATATCGCCATTCTCAAAACATATGTTAAATTAAATCGGTTTGAAAGCTCAACCACTGCCCCCTTTCTAGCTTCTAAAACCCTTCTACCCTTCTAAAAATAATTGCTTTACAAGCATGTATTTTGTTGCCAAGTATATACAATTTTACGATGGTATATCAAATAATTACAAACAGTGTTGAAATAATATAACCAAAGACATTAGGACAAACTATGAAATATATGATTGAACGAAATAAGAGCATCGTAATAAAGAAACACAGTTTATAAAGTCCAAAGTTGCTATCGTATGTTGTAGCAAAAATGGAGCAAGAATGTTTTTTAAACAAACTCAAATTTCTCAAACTAATTAAGATTATGAGTTGTAACAATTAAAGTATTTCTCAAACAATGGTTAAATTTTTAAAGGATAATTTATCTTTTTTAAACAAAAAGAACCATACAGCATACAACAGAACTTATACTCCTTATCTTACCTGTGGAACGATAAAATAAAATACTTTCAAAAACATCAATTATCAATGTCAAAACCTTCACACCCGTAACCTTTCACTTCGGTTTCAGTACTTTTTACTTTCTCACGCTATACAGTATAAAGAGAAAGTATTGTTTTCGTCAAAATTTTCGAATTTGAGTTGTTAGTGGAAATATTCGTTTTGGTTCTCACTGAACCCAAAAAAGTTGTTTTACGTGATGTCTGTGTGTGAGTGAGTGTGTGTGTATTTATGGATGTGTAGAGAGCTAGAGCCCTGACCAATGGGCCGATTTTGATGACATTTGGTACGTAGGTACTAATCCACAATATCTCCAGGTGTTTATTTTTCTTTTTTTTTATTTGTTGATTTTTAAGGGTAATTATCCCCCAAATATCGCAAAAAAAAGAAAAAGAAATATTTCTTAAAAAAGGCTTTAACAATTTTCATTAAACTTTAATAGTTTTTAGAGCTTCAGGCTTCCGAAAAAATGACACCACCAGCATTCCTGGAAAAATTCGGGTTCAGAAATTACAGGACTTAAAACATCAAAAATTCAGTTTTTTGGATTTTTTCATAAAATGTCATTAATGTTAAAAAAACTACTATTCACAATTAAGAAGAGCTCCAAAAACTAAATAAATTATTATTTTGAATTACTATTCTACGATTGCTGGTTGTGGAGAAAATTTAAATTATCATTTTGCGGTAAACGCAGTACGTTGTCCAATGTTATTCTTATGGAGAAAACAAAAATGACTATATCTCTCTTATTTATTTATCAATTTCACTAAAACTTGATATAAAGGTCAAGTTAGCATTGACAAGCAGAGGATGTTCGAAATATGTTGCCACTTAACCCTGGGGGGGGGATGAGGGGGCATTTCACCTCTTTAAACCACTGTGTGTAGCAAAAGATACTGTAGTGCCTCCCTAAAAGGGATGTGGGTGGATATTTTTTAAAACAACTTATTCAGAAGATTTTCTGTCATTCAACCGTACTTTTTATTCTATATTTAGTAAATACAAAGTAAGTTTTCCATTAAAGTTAGGCTAAAAGGAAGAAAGTATGTGTCAGTTTCCTGATACCATTTATTTTTTAACTGATTTCTCAATTTTTATTTCACAAATTAGACTAACAAATAAAATACAGTTTAGTCCTCATCCTTCAACCCCTCAGATAAATCATGCAATTATTAACATAATATTAATAAATACCTCCGTCGCAGCAAACCTGCGTACTCAGCGAATTTCCAATGCATAATATATGTCTTAATACCACATAAAGCCGCATAGCAAGTTGCATAAAAATATACTCATAAATAAACGATATATACAATTGTAATTATTCTCCATAAGAATAACATGGGGTATGAGTACGCAGGTTTGCTGCAAAAAGGTAAACGAAAAATGGGGTTTTATGTGATCTTCAATATTGCTCAATATTGCACATACCAAGTTTTATTAATTTATGTTCATAATTAAGGGAGACATTACATTTTACTTATTCTCCATAAGAATAACATTGGGGCTGAGTACGGAGGTTTGTGTTACGGGAATAATCCTAAAAAAATAATTTTTGTGCAAATAACAATAGACCATAACCAATAGAAGCTGTAAACCAAGTTTCGTTAGTATACGTTCATAAATAAGCGAGATATAAATTGTTTTCTTCCCCATAAGAATAACATTGGAAAACGTACTGTGTTTAGCACTTTCAATATCTCTGTAACCAATTGACGTAGAGAAATGATCAAAACACTAAATTGTGTGTTTTTTAAAGCTGAATCCAATGGTGAAAACTGAAGTTTGATTTCAATAAATATTACATGTAAAAACTTAAAAAACCCAATTTTTGAGGTACAACCCCCCCCCCCCCCTAAAACCACTTCGGATAGGGCGATCTGTCTGTTTTTCGAACTCAAAGTCATAAATGCTGCTTTACATGTTGGTACCAAATTTTATCAAAATCGGGCTTTTTTACGAGAGTTATCGCACCCACGGATACATATATATACAGTTTTGATCGAATGGTGTTTTTGGGGTCTGGGGACTTCAAAACGAAAAGTTATCGCGATCCCCAGCCTAGGTCTTACCATGCCGACTGCGGTAATAGCTTCTTCCCTATAGGGGAAATTCGCTAAAAATATTAATCTAATTTAAACCGCAATTTGCTACACTACGCAAAGGATGTAGAATATAGAAATGATAACGTAAGATTTCAGACATTTAGACTTTGTATGCTGTTGCCTGTGATACATTTGCTGTAAAGTTGCAACTCATCTGTGCCTCACCGACGGGTTATACGATCATAGAAAGTGAAGGGCAGATGATTGGTGAACTATAAACAATAAACTTAGGAAGTCTCATCAACTTGCTGTGATCCAACTGGAGGTTCTCACTGAAAATAACCACGTGGCATTATTTACCTAGCACGAAAAATCTCAACAAATTCACTGACATAGTTGAACAATTTGTAAATTCACCTAATTGAGTTTTACAATATTTATTGATAGACGTAAACGATTGCCTTGATTTTTCAAAATATGTTTAGGTGAATATTTTAAGTACAATAAAATTACTTAGCTGTGGTTTTCTCTCTTTGGTATTTTTTAGTTGTATTGCCCAACAACAGTTTTAAATAGAGGCACTCAATAGTATTTATTTATAGTCCGATTACTGAAAAAGGAAGTGACTGGCGGAGCGGCCGCGCGGCGACCAAACATTATATTTCATAACTTGATAAAAAACGTAAAAAACATTGTTATAAACGTTATTTAAACAATCAGATAAAAAGGATTATAGCACAATGTTCAAATATTTTGTATGTTATTCCGATGATTTTATACTGATAGTTATATTTTTCACATAAATTACAATTAAAAATGTCTCAATTTGTGTGTTTTTTTAATATAACTCACCAGTATACACACAAAATATTTGAAAATATGCTATAAACGTGATTAACTGACCATTCAAATAACGATTATTGGAAATGTCTTACTATGTGTTTTACGTTTCCACGAGGTTATGAAATAGAATGTTTGGTCGCCGCGCGGCCACCCCCGCCAGTCACTTTCTTTCGATAACCGGACTATAATGAAAATTAAACTAAACAAAAAAAGTTGTACAATGTGTATACTTGTTAATTATATATAACTAATGAAGGGGTGTGCATACTTGTGTATGGTGTCCAAAAAACACGATACTGAAATGTATACACACATTTTGCGAATTACTTTTTCTGGTTTATTTCCCAATTAGTATATATAAATAAACAGAGTAGTTATTTTACAGACGGTAGTTTCTAAAATTATAAGCCGAGCTAAAACAACACAGGACAGGAATAACAAACTTTTCACTTATTCCATAAAGCAAGAAAAACAAGATTAATTTTATACTTAAAAACTTACACATCCAAATACCTATTGATATGTTTCAAGTCTCAATATAAATAATAAGACCAATGTATAGCTTATTTGTTAAAATACCATAAAAATACGTTGATATAATTTAAACAAAGCATAATATTTAATTTTTTAAGTACAGTATAAAGTTGTATATCTGTAACACCCTTTTTAACGTTTGGTTTTAAAATATTTATATAAATTCAAAAAATAAAGCATATGCTTTATGCCGTCACAGTTTGAGGACCTCCAACATTTTAAGTACTAACAGCTTTTTGTAGGTTGTTTGCATTATACATCCATCCATTAATTAAATGACAGTTCAATTATTGTTAGTTATATTTTTTTAAATGCACTAAAACTGTGTTTCTCTTTTCTAAACATGTTTAAACTATATTGTGCTTTTGAAATGTTATGAATGTATTATTATTATAGAACGTTCAGACTTGTTGTTGTTTTGCTTGGATATTGAGCCAAACATCAGAAATGTTTATATTATTCACATTTCAGTAACAGTGTGAACACTATGCAGTGATTTATTCCATGACAACCAAAGAAGCGTTTTTATGTGTGCTACGTGTCATTCTGTAAACGTTTTGTGTATATTGTATAAATTTATCATTTTCTGTATATACTTCCGTTTTATAATGAGCATAAATCATGTATAAACATTTTAAAGTGTGTCCTTTATTAATCCCTAGTCCAAATTTGCTTTTTAATGAAGATATCCCTTTTATATATATTGTTTAAGCATTTGTATTTAAGTATACAGATATATTAGGGTCTATTAATAGACTAAAACTAAAATAATTATCCGCTTTGGTACAGTATTATTGTAATTTACTTGTATATGATAATTATTACTTTACTGTTGTTTAATAACATCTTATTTATGTGAATAACTTTTGGTTTTTTTATTTATAGTTATAACCACCAGCAACACGTTTATTTCTACATAGTTGAATTAGAATAACTATAGAAAGCACAACACATTTGTAAAGAATGTTTATTCGCAATATTGTTCATAAAATAGCAAATTTATGAAATCAAGTTATGTTTTTATGATTTTCTGAAATAGTGGGCGACCAAATTCGTGCAGAAATTGATGTGGCAAATTTGTATAGATCCTTGCAACGAACAAGGAGTTAAGATATCGGAGTTAAGAGACCTACTTAATACTACTAATTTTAGGGAACTTTTTTGGTACATTGTGTGTACCAAACTAATAAGACAATAACATTATTGTGACTAAAGCGCCTACTAAAGCTTGAGGCTTTCGCTGGTCGTGCAAAGCTGATTGTGTCTAAGATATTTTTCTCGATTTCTGTCTTTGTTGTCTGCATCCTTTTAATGTTAATCTCCAACAATAAAATAACGTACGGAGTAATGATTTAATCATTTACTAGACGATTTTTGGTTTAGTATAAAAATTGACCAATGCATGATATTCGGAATATGTTACCACATAACTCTGGTGGGTAGAGGGAGAATGACCTTTTTAAAACCACTGTGGGTAGCGAAAGACTCTATTGGACCTTCAATAAAATGATTTGCGTGGACATTTTTTAAGAAAAAATTAGTTTACTAGAGTATTTCCTATAAATGTTACCATGCCTTATATTCTATATTTAGTAAATAAAAATCTGTTTATTGATTAAAATAGGGTTGGACAGGAGAAAATGTGTATCAGTTTTATGAAACCATTTATTTACCTGAGGTCAGGAATTATTTTTAATTAGCATTTGATTTGCGTTTGCGCCTTTTGCTCCGCGGTTTAGGGTAATTTCAAAACACATCTTTTGCTCCGGGGTTAGTGCGAGTAGAAATCGGGGCCGTTGGAAACACTTCTTTTGCTCCACGAGGGGCAGAGTAGCTGACAACTATTGTGTGTCCAATTGTGTTAGTGTAGTTGAACACCATGATTTTATTAGGTTATGATAAAATATTATTATTCATGGTTATCATATTCTTTATTTCATAACTAGCTGTGTACCTGTCCTTCGTATGGGTTGTATGTATAAATAATATATTAATTTAAGAAAATAACAACCAATATAATTTTACAATATTTAAATTACATTTTACGTGTTTAATGTACAATTAAATAAAGGTAAACGAAATATACTGACAGATAGTTCGGGAACTGTTGCTAAGTCGAGGAGCTCTGTCGGGTAGTGAACGGGTCATGGTTAAAAGAACGGGTTTAAAAAATGTATGTATTCGATCCTCACTTTGGAAGAGACCTAGCTTTGTGTTGATCTCCGATGCTTGTTCACTGGTAGATGTGAGGATGGCACAATCACAGAGCAAGGCACTTGCCAAATCAAACGGTTTATAAACTTTTGTAAAAAAAGCTGTCGATCAGTAAATCCTGTAATTCAACGCTTATGCCGAGTGAAGGAGAGATGTTTATGAGACTACATTTGTTTTCAATGTTCCGTTCTCAACTTTTAAAAGGGCATAAGAAACCTCCTGAACCCCTTAATATTCTCCAACAAACATTTTCATATTTACTGTTAAGTTCAGACGCTCAGTGGTCGGCTACATAAAATATCTTTTTAGAGAGGCGTAGATCTCATCCGCCCAAGTCTCAAGCACGACAAAGGGTCTGGGTGAAGTCTCCAGAGAACAACCCGTGACTCCCCGTTATAGTCATGATGTTGTTTCTTATGTCCTTTAAGGCACCAGATTTCAGCTCTATTGGTTGAGTAACTGAAGTGTAATGATTAATGAGCCCTTGAGTATATTTATATCTGGAGTAAGTAAATGTCTACACTGAGCTTATATTCCATCAGCTCCAGAAGTCCAGTAGTAGTTGCAAGATTGTTAAAAGATTGTATTTTGAAATTCCGAGCGGCGAAGCCCTAAAACATTTTCGTAACGGCAGTAGGCTTGCGTTTTGTTCTGATTTATTAGTTATGTCCCTACCGAATTTCAACTTACAGGTCCAGTAAATACTAATACTCATAAGATTGCCATAAAATTAAATTAGTGCGGAGCACTATAGGATTCTTTAACGATATTGTACATCTGCAGCATAAGGGGAAACACCATGCAAAATTTCTCTTCATAGACATTGTCGTTTTTTAGATAAAGTGATCACTATTTCAGGGAGTGCATGAGTCTTGCAAATATAGATTTAGATCATATATCCACTCTGTATACTTATGTTATTTTTTACCATTCTTCCCTCAATGTTTTAAATAATAACTACAAGATATGTTTGTAGAATCAATATTCTTAAGCCATCATATGGTTCAATATAAATAATTGCTTTGTCCATAAGAATAACATGGGATCCTTAAAACCCCGTGGGGCAGATTCCTAAGGTGATTTCAAAAAATAAAATTAGTCTAAAACCTTTTAACGCATATAGAAAATATAAAAAAGTTTCATCGAAATCTGTGCACCCGTTTCTATGTGAGAAGCGAACAAAACACGACCAAAACCACACGAAATCACGTTTTTTAGCAGCCGCCATTCTTTTTTCAAAAGGCGTATGCCAGTTTAAAGTCGCCTAAAACCTTCTAACACATGTATAGAAAATATCAACAAAGTTTCATCAAAGTCAGTGGACCCGTTTTCCCGTGAAACGCGAACAAAACCCGTCTTTCAGCGTTACCGACAGACAGACAGAAATTGAGTTAAGACTTTTTTGGCTTCCCTAGGGTGTAAAACGTGAAAATATGAAAAATTTCACAGTTCCAAGCAATTTACAGACAAAACTCTAATTTTATTTATATCGATAGTGTACTTTTGCATACAGAGATAGTTAAAATTAGTATTATTCACAATCAATTTACCATGCATAGAACATTTATGTCACAAAATATGAAATGAATCGTTTATTGCAGAAACCTCATAACCAACATTTTTTTCGATTTTGACTTTTTAGTACATTAATGATGTACAAATTGAAATACATCGTTTGGTGCAGAAATCACACAACTGCGTTTATCCTAAAGGTTTTAAACTGGGCATCGAATAATTCGTTTAGTGCAGAAACCCCTCAAGTGACTGCAGTTGTGGGGTTTCTGCAACAAACTCGGGGTAAATTTATTTTTTGTGTTGAGTGATGTTGGCAGCCATGGCTGTCATTGTGCCCACGTGCTCTGCACTTCCTGTCTGTAGGTCAGTGGTGTACTGTTGGTTTACATACCGTTTATACCGGGCTGATTTCTTGGTTGTTAATGAGTTTTTAAGTATAAGTTTTCGTAGTGGTTATAAAGACATGAGTGAAAGTTCAGATAGTGATGAGCCTTCTCAACCAAAGAGGAAAAGAGGTATCACCAATCCAGATACTTACAAAAGGAATGTGATTCGTGAATCCAGGACCAAAGGAAAATCAATCAATCAATCAATCAATAATACTTTATTCATTAGTACATAAAATGTACAGAATGGTGTCAATACATACATTGTTTAGGTGTATGATGAAAACAAATAATAAAATACAATAATTCTTAACAAACAATAGTTCAAATTAAATAAAATCATGGTTCTAATTCTAACTCTAACTTGCCAAGTTCACTATAATAATCATGAAAAAAAGTCATCAATACTATACAGTGGCTTATTGATAAGATATAGCTTTACTTGATTTTTAAACGTTTTAAGATCTGTTATTCGTTTAAGATATTCTGGCAAAGAATTAACAAAACTTATTCCAATATATGAGGGTTTTTTTGTGAATAATGAAGAATTATGCTTTCTGTATGCCAGTTGATTACCTTTCTTTGTTTCATACTGATGAAAAGAATTTAATTGGGGTAATTTTTGAAAGTTTGATCTAAAAGGTTTTAAAAGGTTATGTTACATACAAAGGTAAGGAAATAGAAAGCAAAGTTTGTCCTCAAAATGTTACTTGTAAATGTCCGATTAAATGTCATTCTAAGATTGATCAAGAAATAGTAACAGATTACTATTTTTATAGCCTTGAGAACAAAAATTGCCAAGATACATATTTACAAGCGCTAATTGAAGCAAGAACAGTAGGTAGACGTACAAAATCTGCAAAGAATGATGCACCGGTAACAGTTGACAATGAGTTAGAAGACGAAGATGAAAATGAACGTAGTGAGACAGTCTATAAAGGAAAACACACGTTTGTGTACTACATCGAAGATAAAGGCTGCTTAGTACCGGTATGCAAAAATGTGTTTTTGAAAGTGCATGGAGTAACAGGTGAACGCATAAGAAGGATTTGTAGCCTTTTACTCCAGAGTAAAAGTCCACGGGACTTATGGGGAAAAACCGGAGTGGGAACTCAGTACCTGGCACTGTTTTTAATCTGATTCATCAACATGTCAGTTCATACGATGCCAAAGTGACCCACTACGGAGGAAAGCCAAAAAAATATTTGGACGCCAGACTGACTGTTAAGAAAATGTATGAAATGTTTCTTGATAAACATCCAGATCTAACCAATGTGTAGTTAAGTATAACTTTTACTAAACATATTTCAAAGAAAATTTTGACTACAGATTTGGTCGGCCTCAAGTAGATTGCACTTGTGAAAGTCTATCCAGTAAGCTAAGAGACCCTCTTCTATGTGAAAGTGCCAAACGTACTGCTGTTGGAGGTTCATAAAAATAGGGCTAAGAAGTACTACAAGGCAATAGAAAATTTCAGTAATGACAAAGATGATGAAACTCTGGCAATATGTTCCGACTTCATGCAAAATCTACCTTTGCCGCACATTCCTGTCCAAGAAGTCTTCTATATGCGGCAATTGTGGGTGAACTGCTTTTGTATCCACAACCTTAAGACAAATAAGGCGAAAATTTATGTATACCATGAGGGTGTAGCAAATAAATCACCAGATGAGGTGTGTTCTTTTCTTTTTGACTACATAAAGACTGAAGTCCCTGATACTATAAAGAAATTGGTACTGTTTAGTGATGGTCCTTTCGGACAAAATAAGAATCATACCATGATAAGATTCTTAATGGCTCTGTGTGACAATTCACATTTTGAGACTATTACATACTGCTTCCCAGTGCGAGGGCATTCTTTTTGTCCCTGTGACAGGGACTTTGGCTGTATAAAGCGCCTCATACGGAAAGCTGACCGGATTTATACACCACAGGAGTACATTGAACTGATACTGAGGGCTAGTAATTCTGGTCGATTCACAGTCCATGAAGTGAAAACCCATGAAATATTAAATTTCAAGAGCTGGTGGCCTGCATACTACAAAAAGACAGTTTCAGCCTCCGATGAAACAGCAGGAAGAGCCATTCCGAAGAAGGACAAAGAACCATTTAAAATATCCACTTACAGGCAGTTCCATTTCTCCTCACATTCACAAAGGAAAGTAGTAGTGAGGGAGTTCATTGATGGCTTACGTGAGTCCACATTCACCCTCCTGAAATGTGACAAACCACCGGAGCTACCAACTGAAGTTGCCTACCCTCAAGGACAGGTAAGACATATTTTTTTTAATTCCTACAATTTTATTTGAAACAATTGAAAGAAAACAATGAAGTTATTTTTGTTTTACAATAATAATGAACATAATGTTATTAGTTAATAAAAATAATATCAAAAGCGTATATTTTTTTTTTTAATATGCTAGCCAGTCACGACTTATTTTTGCAGAACCTACAAGTTGATTTCTTGGTTACAGGTACCTATCCAAAAGGCAAAGCTCAATGATATCAAAAAGTTGACCAACTATACCACAGGGTATAAAGACTTTTACAATGCTTTGTTACAATGGCCAACAACAGATGCCGAAATGATTGAGGGGGCCAATGAAGATGACGAGTAGGTTAAGTCCGAAAAATGTATATATTTTCATGTTTTTTTTATACTAGTTAATAAGTTCTGTCGTTGAATAAAGTGTCTTATCCATATTTTTATTTTTCAATATGCCCAAACCTGCAAATCTGTCAGAAAATTAGGAAACAAATTATAATTTGTTTTAAAAACAGCGTTTATTGCAGAAACACCAAAAGTGAAAAAATTTAATTTTTTTTTTAAAGTGGTATGTCAACCCTGATGATTAAGATCGACATCCACGACTTTGAATACCTTGGTAGTTAACAATGAAAAATTACTAAATTAAAATGTTTTAGCGAATTTCCCCTATAGGGAAGAAGCTATTACCGTAGGTCTCATGGTAAGACTTAAGCCCGAGACCATGATAACTTTTTGTTTTGAGGTCCCCAGATGCCAAAAACACTATTCGTTCAAATTTATATATATGTATATATATATATATATATATATATATATATATATACAGGGTGTTTGAAAAGTCTGGGTACGGCTTAATATTTTACAAACCGTAGCAGAAAACATCTATAAACTTTGCACAGTGTCATATGGCAATGTAAACTATTTTCCTTGCTATTGCCATGACATGTCAAGCATGGGGGGACGGCCCACAGAGGAAGTCATAGGAATCTTAAATGTAAGCACGGGTCGAGTGATACCTCATTTCAAAGAGCCCAGTTAGTAGAGTTGAATGCCGCAAACCGCATCTCAAAAGATGTACCCAATCAGAAATGGCGGGTTGTTTTAGGTACACATTGTGAAGTACATTATGCGCTGCCATTTCTGACTGGATCGTCGTATTCAGATGCGGGAGGCGGCGTTTCACTCTACTAACTAATGTTTTCACTGACTTTTGTAACTAGCAAATTATTTTATTAAATTTAATAACACAATAAATAAAACTAAAATGAATTTGTCGTCTTTATGTTTATGAATTAACTAGTTACACACTGGCAATGTTATTTTATTCACTATGTTAAAATACAATCTTAGAACAAAGTAATTACTTGTTAATAATTTGCAACTAACCTTTTTATTTACAATAAATGTTCAAATTTTTCTCCCATTGCAGTTTGTAACGCCGCCTCCCGCATCTGAATACGACGATCCATTCAGAAATGGCAGCTAATAATGTACTTCACAATGTGTACCTAAAACAACCCGCCATTTCTGATTGGATACATCTTTTGAGATGGGGTTTGCGGCATTCAACTCTACTAACTGAGCTCTTTGAAATGAGGTATCACTCGACCCGTGCTTACATTTAAGATTCCTATGACTTCCTCTGTGGGCCGTCCCCCCATGCTTGTCATGTCATGGCAATAGCAAGGAAAAATAGTTTACATTGCCATATGACTCTGTGCAAAGTTTATAGATGTTTTCTGCTATGGTTTGTAAAATATTAAGCCGTACCCAGACTTTTCAAACACCCTGTATATATATATATATATATTTATATATGTCCGTTAACACGATAACTTGAGTAAAAAGTCCGATTTTGATGAAATTTGGCTCAAATGTGTAAAATGACATTCATGAATTTAAGTTCGAAAACCAGAAAAATCGGACCATGGGAAGGGGGGTTTATGGGGGTTTTAAATTTTTCAAAAATCAGTTTTTTGCATTTTTCACCCTAAAATTTTTAAAAAACTTAATTTTTGGTTTTGACCATGTTATAGAGCTTAAAAAAACAAATAATTTAGTATTTTGAATTATTATCCTAGGTTAAGTGGTTGCGGAGAAAATCCAAAAAAACCTGCTCATAAAATCTCCCATGTTAATCTTATGGGAAAAAGGTTTTTGGCTTTTCCTCAGTTTATTTCAATGTAAACTTCACATTTGCTTTTACCAATCTGTTCAGTTCCACAAAACAATCATTTTGGTGTTTAAATTGTGATTCTACGCCCAACCGTTGCAGAGATATTCGAAGTGCTAAACACAGTACGTTGTCCAATGTTATCCTCATGGAGAATAATTAAAATTTGATATCTCGATTATTTATTAATGTATGTTGATGAAACTTGGTATGTGGCTTCAAGTAGTACTGGTATATTGATATTTGCACAAAAAATTGATTTTTTGTTGATTATTCCCGTAGCAGCAACCCTCCGTACTCAGCCCCCATGTTATTCTTATGGAGAATAAGTAAAATGTACTGACTCCCTTAATTATGAACATGAATTAATAAAACTTGGTATGTAGCTTCAATTGGTTGAGTTATATTAATAATTATATAAAAACCCATTTTTCTTTTCCTTGTTGCAGCAAACCTGCTTTCTCAGCCCCCATGTTATTCTTATGGAGAATAACTAGAATGTCATATATCGCTTATTTATGATTGAATATCGATGAAACATAGTATGTGGCTTCGCCTAGTTAAATTCTATTTGTATTTGCATAAAAACCAATTGTTTCTGTTCCTTGTTTCAGCAAACCTACATACTCATTACCAATGTTATTCTTATGGAGAATAATTAAAATCGCTTATATGTGAATATATTTTTATGAAACTTGGTTTGCGGCTTTATGTGGAATTCAGACAAATATTATGCATTGGAAATTCGCTGAGTCCGCAGGTTTGCTGTGACGGGGGTATTTTACTTTTTTGGTAATTAAGTTTTCTTGATTTCCCTAAAATTCCAAAAATGTTGGTTATGGGGTTTCTGCAATAAACGATTCAAATATTCTTTGCAAAACTAAATTAAGAAAATCATTTCGGGTGGTGCAAATTGTACATTCATAATCAATGAAATTAGTTTTTAGGGTTCTGAAGTAATATTAGTACTGAACTAAGTTTTGTGGGAATTTAAAGAAGGCAGTGGCAATGGTTATCGGGTGGATCGACGCTCGGGTTCACAACAATTCCAGTTTTTTGAACAAACAGGATTAGGGCTGGCCAATATACCTGCACTTAATAATTGTTGTAGGTTCTCCACGGTAAGTAATAAAATCTAAAGTTTCGAAAGAAAGATCGGATTGACTTTGCAACCTCCAGTTAGACTGATGGTGAAAGATTTGGGGGAGAGGGAGTGTTGGTTACTCAACCAACCCCTTGCGGGCAAAAGAGGTGTTTTGAAATGACCCTAAGCCGCGGAGCAAAAGACGTGTAGCCTTTAATTTACATACCGGAATGGAATTCTTAGTTTTTCTTGGCAGGATTTGTATCTGATGAAACAAGATTCATGAAACAAATTATAGCTAAATTGTTAGTATTTATTTTTGAGTTATATATTTACGATCGTTCAGATCTGTGCCCTTACCCAACGAAATTGAACTAAAGTGATACATTTTGTTACTATAATTTTACTGAATTTATCTATCGTTGAATAAAATTTGATGCAAATCAACAACTATGAATTTAGGCAAAATGATTATCCTAAAGTTTACATTTCGCCTTCTTATCAATAAGCATCATATAATTATTTTATATTTCCAGTTTGTGTCCTTGAATTGCATCAGATTGAAAAGAATCTATATATTTTTCTAGTTGAAGATTGTGTTCTAAGCTGTTGCTCATAACTCAGGATCCAAGCCGTGTTTTATTGCTTTACCGTGCTTCTAAATAAAGAACTTTTAAGAAAATATGAAAATAATCTTAATAGTAGGTAATTTTTCGGGAGATTCTCAGTAAGGGTAAACTGCATGACGGCAATAAGTCACTGTCTTTCATCCCTAGTGGCAGCGGTGATCTATCATTGTTATCTTATCTTAATCCCACTTTTGCTTTTAGTTTTCAGACAATGAAATACAGATTAATAAACTTACATTGCAAAGAAGCTGTTTTGTCAGTAGGTCCATCGTTAAAAATCGCAATACATTTATTTTATACTTATAAATAGAAATCCGCAACTATCTCATAAGTCAGACTTGATAGGCAATAATTCTACTAATAATAGTAGTTTAGATGTCCCACAGTTTTAAGTATCGACTACATAGTTAGTGATTCAATTGAAGCTTGGACATGGAATATAAACGTGAATTCCGAATAGAGAATTTATTGTTTTGTAAAACTTTCATTAATTTCGGAATAAATCATTATTTCTTATGTAGAAAACAGCTCCAATCAAATAGGAGCGGGAAGGGGGAAACATTTTTATAGGGTACGGCAAAATTCAGTTAACCGAAAATGCTGTTATTAGATGCTATTTATTTAAATGTATTTTCTTAAATTATAACATTATAATTATTGTAATTGATCTGATACATAAACTGCTTTAAGTTGCCACCTCCTTTTTCATACTCTTTTATATACTTATAGTGAATTTTTATCACTGTTTTACACATGTTGTTACACAACTGTGGTTTAAATAAAGGGTTGAACTCATCCGCTATTAGTTCTCTCAAGTGATCCAAATTTCGAGGTTTCACAGAAAGCACATTATATTTTAATCGATTAATGACCTAGCAGGCCACTTAATACACAATACACACAACATTCGCCAACTCAAAAATAGATTAATGATAAGTGCAATACCAGATAAGATAAGCAAGAGATAAATAATGACGCCTACCTGGTATGCAGCGGTTTAACTGACTTTTGCCGCACCCTGTATATAGTAGTTATCAAAAAATGTTTCCACAGACCGCCTTAAGTCAATTTTTTTAAATCGAGTTCTAATATTGTTTTACGCTCACTATTTACATGATTGAATAAAATAACTGAATTCTGATGTTATAAGAAAGGAAACTCTGAAAACGGCTGAAGTTTCCTTTCCCCCCGAAATATTACGAAACCATAAATACCAGAATTATAAAGCAAAATAAAATTACTTTATTTGCATACTATATAGCTAGTAATATTATTATTTTAAAAAACATTATTAAAATATATTTAAAAAGGATTCTTGTTATATTGTTTTTAACAATAATAATATCACATTAATATAAGTCTAAACAACTATTGTAACACCAAGAAAACATCCCTACATAAAGAAAAATGTAGAGTTATTAAACTAAGATAAATATGCAAAATACTGCATGGCCAAAGGGCTCCAGTTTACAATTTACAATATGCTATGCCTGTTGGAGTCAAAAATGTGCTCACGTCTGTTGACAAACTGTTTTATTTAGTTACTAAAGAAGCTTCAAGTAACCACATATAAAAGTCCGTATCACTTTATCCCAATAGAAGGCGACAGAACAATCCCGTTGATTTCCAGGCGAAAGCACTAAGAACGGACTGACGGCTCTGACAGAGAGACAGACAGTTTTTCGATTCCTTTCTGCAACCAACGCGAACTTTCAGGAATTGAATTATTTAATACTTTAGAATACAATTCATGCATTAGTCCTGGTATTTCCCTGGGCTTCATTACTCGGTTTAATCAGTTATTATGTTTCAGTTGCTCTCCACGTTTTAAGCTCTGCTCTAGACATTTCTCAAGTCTGATAGATTGGTTTATGGTTAATTTTGCTTCTCTTGCGGCATTGCGATATCTAACGTGCAAATGTACCCACCAAATTAGTAGTTATCTGTTAAATTATTGAAGTGTTTGTGTTTATGTAACTAATTTACTAACAAGCTCACTCTTCAAGCAAGTGAACTATTTCATTCAAAATACATGCTAATGGAGGGGTTTCATGCAAATATAGTTGGTATATTTATCCCAATTTTAATATACACAATATTTACAGTATAATATTTTCTTGACTTACAATTATTTCAAATCCAAAAAGACTGAAACTACCTGAAAATGCTGCGGTCTTTGTCTAATTTTATTCAAGACATGTACTATTTTTAATTTAAACTCTATTAATTTTATAAATGAATAACACAACTTTCTATTATTTTTGCACGGATCAAAAAAGGAGCACGTCTTGCTCTTTGCTGTCTTTATGACATACCTAGACAATGGCACATCACAGCGTTGAAAACAAGTTGTAGTTGTACTATTAAAACTCGAACAGGAGACGAAGAAGTCATTTAAAACCACTGTTTGAGTTACGCCAACTAAGGGGCTGATCAAAATAGGTAAATGTACAAAATTTGGCCACCTTCCCACCTTATTATTGTTCAGTCTTCCCTGTTTGATGTATAACGTCTTTTACGGACCAAGCGTTCGCGGGTGAGGGCGTGGAGGCCTTTCACACGAGAAGTTTTGTCCGGGCGTTTTCCTGTTTTCCCGTGTTTTGAAGTCATGAAAAAAGTGAAAAGTTAATTATTAAAACTACGAATCTTAAAGATAATTTTCTAATAGCCAATAATAAAAATAAAAAAGTCACGAAAATAATAGTAATTAAAAAGGCAAGAACTGTGTATTTTGATCAAACTTAATTATAAACAAGGTCTAAAATTTTCCGACTTGAATTATTTTTAATTGTTGTAAGACGTCTTTTATTACATCCTGTAAGTTATTTTTAGTTATTTATCATCATGAAATCAAGGTCAGCAATGTTAGATAACAAAGATTAAATACTATCTTAGGGACAAATATTTTGAAGTTGTATTTTTGAACCACGGGTAGGGTGTAGGTGCGGGCCCTTGTCAAGTTTTAAACTCGCCCGGACAACGATGTCTGGTCCGGCCCCTAGATATATTAATTCGTTGGTCTGGCCACAGAGAAGAGAGTTCTTTCCCGCACCTAGCCGCGGGAACGGGCCGGACCCATGCACGTCGCGTCGTCTGAAAGGGCTCTAAAACTACGTAGATACGTTGTTACACTCGCAGAGCTTAACCACGGAAGTAAAACTAGTAACGTTATGATTTTAACGTAATTAAAACCTTTAACTTAGAAACAAATCACTAATTTGTACCTTTTCAAGGCCTGGAAATATCATGAGCCAATTTATATGTGAAATGCGATCCAGCTAAATATAATTATTTTTGCAATGATTTGAGCAACTTGTACATTCACGGTAATGTATCTCATATTCAAACAAAACTTTGTTTATATTTCAGATAAAAATCACACCCTTACCGAGGATGCTTGTGTGAATATAACTATGTGTTTATGAGATTATTTTTCCATAAGGTTAACATTAAATTATAAGCATAACATAGCTAAATCACATAACCAAGTGTTACATTATAAATAACTCTAAGTGTATATATAATAATAATTTACATATTCAAATTGGTTCACTTGTAACAAATTTGTTCAGTAAAATACTACACGAGAGAGAGTAATGTAACAATTTACACTGAAAAAGTCCCGTGACGTTCATTAATCGCAATGTACAGTACAGCATTGTACTATCTAAGAGGATAATTTCTTGGTTCCAAGTTAGTTGTGAATTTTTTAGTAATTGCACAGAGACTACTAAACACAGTTTTTTATTTTTAAATTTAACAATAATTGTACCACGGACAAAGGAATGTAACGACTAACCTTCATAAGTTACACTTTAAAACCAAATACACTCTCATAGCCTCGTACTTTATACTAAAAAATTAGCCATATTGGTAATCTATTGGACCAAAATAGCACGGGTTCAACACGGTCAGAAAAAACATTAAGTTTATACCTCTTTCCTCAAAACGTTAGTGAATATGTAATACGTAAACCGCTTCTGACGTTGAAACTTCAAACAAAAACCCAACGGCTTGCATAATGTAAGTTAAGTATATAAAAGAGCGTGTCGATCGCAAAAGTGAATACATTTTAATTAGCAAAAATAGTTTTTAAATCGTTATTCGTATAGTAACAGTAAATATTTTTAAAAGAATGAAAATCATTTAGTCACAGTACGAGCCCTAGGCAGCACCTCTGACGCGAGAGGTTGCCTGTTACATGGGATCATAGCTTGCGGTGATTATTCGCCTTTCGACATTTCTCCGTTAGCAGCACCTCTGACGCGAGAGGTTGTCTGTTACATGGGATCATAGCTTGCGGTGATTATTCGCCTTTCGACATTTCTCCGTTAGCAGCACCTCTGACGCGAGAGGTTGTCTGTTACATGGGATCATAGCTTGCGGTGATTATTCGCCTTTCGACATTTCTCCGTTAGCAGCACCTCTGACGCGAGAGGTTGCCTGTTACATGGGATCATAGCTTGCGGTGATTATTCGCCTTTCGACATTTCTCCGTTAGCAGCACCTCTGACACGAGAGGTTGTCTGTTACATGGGATCAAAGCTTGCGGTGTTTATTCGCCTTTCGACATTTCTCCGTTAGCAGCACCAGCAGTCTCACATACGTCTTCATTGCTCCAATATGTTCTGTCTGCAAACTTTATATTTTCTATATTCAAAAGTTAATCTTTGTCCGTGCTATTTTTCACTTTTCAAAGGTTATAACGCTTCATTTCCTCTACACAAGCTGCAAATGAAAAGAGATAGTTTATGTTACATCATCAAAAATTTAGTTAAATATGCTGTATTTTTTTATCTGATTTCTAAATGATATATTTGTGGGTGAGGTATATTTCGCAAAGTGGTTAGGCAATCAGAACACGTGCCGGAAAACATGAATAATATAATCCCTGAACAAGTGGGACGTTATATCCGGTCTCGCGAAACGTCGGATTGTCATCTGGAACGATTGTTTTATTTATATTCTTGTTGTGTCCGTGTTTTGTTTAGGTGTTTTGACGAGTTCCAATACAACCAAAGGTTAGGTGAGTGAAGACCAATATTCTATTAAAAAATGATATATTTTTAGTTATAGAGACAAATGTAAACCATTAATGGTAAGCAGAAAATTCATTGTGCCCACCACAAGATAATGAGGTGTATAGATATACGTCCCTACAATTGTTCAGTCGGAACTAGCTCTTAGTCCTGTGCAACTATCAAGTGCCTCATCCCAAATAGCCACCGTTGGAGCGCCTGCAACGAGTATCATGCTGCTCAACATACATGAATGTGTTGCGGGCTTAGTTGGGTATCTCTCGTGCAATGGCACCGCAGCCAGGAATACAGATAAACAGCAGACCAATGCCGACTCTACTGTAGGCCGGAGCGCTGAATTCGTGACTTCACGGTCAGAGTCCAACTCGGCCAGCGGCTCCCGTAAGAAACATACGGCGCGGACTTACCCCGCTTTAAATTGGTCAAACCCCCCCCCCTATTGTTCAAACCCTTCATCATATTTTTTTGAAAATCTAAACATAACTAAATAATTAACCACTTAATACTCAAACATTTTATTTCGTAATGTTTATTTTTTAGTATTTATAATTTGTTTAAACAATCTTCGAAATTACAAAAATTTGTATTTATGTTAGTCTATATCAGAGTTTTGTAAAAGTGGCATTAACCAATTATAATATAATTATTAAACATTATAATTAATTATCAAGTGTATAATTTATAAATTACTGCAAAATGATTGTACAAATTAAAATATATTTTTACATACTGTACAGTTAGATTTTATTAAGCTCAAGAATTACCTTTGTTGATGAAATGGGTAAATATATGTAGTCTTTCTAAGTTAATTATTTGTCCAATTTCCTCAACCTGGACAACCTCTATGCACCACTGAAAGAGTAGTCGCAAACCAAATAATCGTTGTTGTTAGGTACGTGGTTTAACATCAAAAACATCAACAGTGCGTGTTATTTTAAAAATTGTATTTATAGTTATATATATTACTGTCATCATTAATGGCTTGTGTTTTTACTCCCAGCGATAAGATTTTCTGCTTTATTAAAAACAGATTCTATCTCAGTAAACACAATTCTAAGATTACATCATCCTCAGAAGGAACATTTAGATTACAATTTAGTCGCTCTAAAAGATTAAACAACTGTAACAACTGGCTCCAATAAATAAGATTCAAATCACCTCCTAACAAGATTTCTTTAAGTTCACGCCACCAGCGCGGTGCGACGCCGGAATCGTGGCCAGACGGCCAATTGAGGCTAGTATAGCGGCGCGAGTTGAATTAAACGATGTCC
Source organism: Allygus modestus (assembly GCA_963675035.1). NCBI lineage: Eukaryota > Metazoa > Arthropoda > Insecta > Hemiptera > Cicadellidae > Allygus > Allygus modestus. Next base: position 65,710,425 of record OY776115.1, read on the forward strand.
CGCTACTTTACCTTTGATTATTGAACAAACAAAACAACTCATCCAAAAATATGTGAAATGAAGATTTTAGATAAACTAATTATCAACAACTTTTGTTTCTACCTCAAAAACAAAAAAGGTTCACGTTAAGTGACTTTTTCGTCTCACGCTATTACAAGTCTTAAATACTTTTAACTCTACAAATTCATAAATTTGCTTAGCTAAAAGATTTTACACTGCTGTATTCCGTATTTTGTGCAGATATTAAATATATCGTTGTTTTTCTCAATAAATGGCTGTAAAAAGGTCCAGGAGCATGTAAACGGAAGCGCGCTCCACTTAGAACTATGGTTGTACTGTATAGAATTTGGACTGTGACATAGTGGCTAGGGGAAGGGGGAAGCACTCCGGCCTGTAGTGGCTAGAGTCCTAGATGAGTGGAGTGGCTCATCTTGGCTATAGTCGGCCTTGACCGGACCTACTCTTGGATTTCCAAGACACATATGTCATTAGTGAGTCACTACAATGTATGGTCTGATTAACACATGTTCATTTCGTAAACCTGATTATGTTTTATTTATCTTATGTATTTTTTATTTGTAAATTAATTACAATGTCCGCTAGAAATATTTATAGATCGTTATCAGACCCGACTCAGGAAGTTTCACTCAAAAGTATAGCGATTTATCCGGTATTCATAAGTTGAACTTATATAAATCGTGTGATACTGAAATCCACAACTTTTATATTATAACGTTGAATATGTTCTACTGAATAAGAAACTAGAAAATTACTATCAGTTGTATATCTACCAGTCATAATATAAGCCCCAAGCTTTCCCGCAGTCGCGAGGGTAACATTGGATCAAAGCTCCTCGAAAGCTCCTGATGTTTATTCGCCTACCGACACATTCCCGTCACCCGCGGCGGTCTGACAAATACAAGGCTTTATTGCACCCTAGAACATGTCTTCGGGTGAGCAGGGATTGAAACGTTTTTAATTTCAACAAAATTTGCTGTTTAAAACTCTGAATTATTCTAGTAGCTGTTGTATAATTAATAGTAACTCGAAACACTCGAAACTCTAGTGACTTGAAACAATGATTTTCATAGCCTTAAATTTACTAATAAACTTATTAAAGTTTCAGGAAGCATCCGCCATTGCTGTGACGTAACACGCTTTTAATTTTAAACCATTTCTCTTTTCATAAACTGCTTTTCTTTGCATAAATTTAAAACATTAAGTCACAGTAGCACAAATTTACTCTTCGTTATAAAGCTTTCTCTACGGAGCTTTTTGATCTTCATTGGCACAGACAGTAGGGTGATAATATGGAATATTTTATGTTTAGCATACCACATTTACTAAAAATATGTTTTGCATTTATAAGTACGGATTTTTTGATTACGGTGCTCACAATTAAGGTTGTACTATGAAAAATGAAATTCGTATTCTAAATGCTGTTGTATTATAATTTTAGCTATGAATCCTACTGAAACCGCCGAAAACTTGAATTGAAAACAATGTATAAAATATCTCTTCCATTTCGTAGCCTTTTGTCTGCCAATCCATTATTTCCTATGCCACGAAATTGTACTGTATCGTTTCCGAATTCTTGAGTAACGATGAACAAAATTAATTAAAGATTTAAAACATAAGGACACTGTATCACTGTCCCTAACGTATAGATACCAGTTGCTGTATTTAACACATACCAACTGGTCCCACCATTAAAGTATGGCGATAACGTTTCTTTTTGCAAGATATCAGTTGCAAACATATCAGCAGTAGCAGTTGCATCAACATCTTTCATTTACTTCTTACACGAATTATAGTAAATACAGCCTATTATAAGCTGCAAATTATTGAAGACCAATATTTTGTGTACTTCTCTCGGATTTGTCATATTTTATCCCAAAAATACGCTTATTTTAGCTGAAATAACAAATGTATGTATTTTATCTAGAAAGCATAAAATGTATCGTGAGTCGTGAGCACCATTCGTGAGTGGACTGGTATCTGTGACAATCATTTTCAATATGTAGGCTACTACTAGAATGTTGTACTCGCAACTTGCGCATCGAACCACCTGCCAATGTATACATAACCTGTTTGGAGTTAGTTGAACTTGTCGCTGTAACACGGTGCCACCAGTTCGTTGGCAAATAAATAATTAAGAGTCTCCGATTAAATTATCATTTATATATTTGTTAAGTATTTGTTTTATTTTTCACATTTATCAGTGAGTTTAATGTATTCTTAAGCTATGGTTTAATCTTTAAAATTACTGTTCTATTATTGGTTTTGATGAATTATTAAGGGAGATACATATACAGTTTTGGCCTACCGACCAAAAATCATACTAAGAATTAATATTTTAAGATAACTATTAATGTTATCGCCAAAAATGCAATACTATCAGAAGAGTAACCTAGCCATTGTGTTAACGCCTGGACCTATTGAAACGCTGCTCACTATACGTCAGTGTATTGCGGGTTTCAACAGGTATGTTTTCTTGCGTAGTGTAAACAGATCTATACCAGATCCACTCTTAGATATAGTGCATTACAAATTGAACCTGATGATGAACAAAGGTACATTTTTTTTGTGATAACACCGTATTATCGGTTATTCAGTATGCCCAGTTGTATATACGAAAATCCAAACACATGGCTATATTGTATTCTAGACAAGTTCTTCTGGCGGCGATTGAAATGAACGAAATGTTCTGTGTGATAAAATACTATCAATATAAATATCATCAGAGTATCTATGTTTTATATAATTTGTTTTCCTCAAGCTTCATGTTCATACTCAACGAGATAACAAAATTAAATAGTTTCAAAATCGAGAAAGAAATATATTTAATATTAATGTTTTCTTTGTCGTTCAGTTAGGTTGATCGCATTTATACTGTTGAACTTCACATAATCAAGATGGTTTTAATTTAATAAATGGGTCAAGAATAGCAATGCCATTTTATTTGGCAGAAACTTTACAATATTAAAAGCAAATATGTTATTTATAGGTGCCCCGTCATTTTGTTTACTCATTTATTTGTATTGGGATTTAATTTTATTTCCTACTGCAATTTACTACGATACTCTAAAAACATTTACCCTTACTTATTATTCATTCGTTTAGAATGTATCTAGACCGTTTATTCCTACGCTCTAACATACTGTATACATTTCCACATTCAGCCATGTGAACGCCTCGACTCGATGGTTCGTAACTCACCTCAAGCTGCGATCCTTCTTTATTCAAGTCCAAAACTAATGGATCCCTCCAGTAAGAGCATCTTCCTCTGTGTTATAAAACTTCCAAACAAATCGCACAGATTTTTTTCAAGTCTTGTACTGACAGGAGGCACATATGCTCTATAAGGATGGCTTTAAGCCAACATTTGTCACGGTTTAGGCCGAGGTGCTGGCAGTGTCGTTGTCCCGCACGTAAATAGACAGTTAAACATTGCCGGTTATTTGCGACACTGTAATTTAAATTCTGTTATCGACATTTCATTGAGAGGTGGCTCAAGTACTAATAACTCAGTGGTTAAACCTACTTTTCCTTAAATTCAAAGATCTATGTTTTGATTGTTTGGGGAAACAGACCACTCTCTGTTTGTTCTTAGACTCCTTCTTTACTTACTGACAACAGATTTTTTATGTAATGGAAAAACCCTAAAAGTTGGACATAGTATGAAATATAATAAGGAATATGCACTATTACAAAAATATATACAGAAATAAAATCCTTGATTTTTTAACCTTACATAAGATGTACTTATATTTAAAAACACACAGTGGTTGTGGAAGCTGTTACCTAATCTCATAACTTATCTTAAGTGCTAAAGTGTTTTCATAATCTTTGTTAAAGTGCGTTCATAAATAGGAATTCCGAAGATGCAAACTTATTTTAGGGCCAATGGTAGTTTGGGTAATCAGATTGTGTACTTATAACCAAACAAATAACGTTATCATTTTTAACGATTCAGAAAGCCTTAATACAAATTACAAACCCCCATTCAATCATTATCAAAGTATGCATCGTTAAAATGTACCTCAAATACAGTATACAAAATTAGACATACAAATCCCTACTCAAACATTAATTAAGTTTATCATGTATTTCATATTTTTATTCCACACGTTTTTTCTTTATATAGTGCGGCGTTCCCAGGAGAAGTTTTTGTTTCTTGATTTTCTCTAGGTTTTCTCCCTCAGACAGTTTAGTTAATTAACCTTTTAGGTGAATTACGTTCGGACACCTGACGCAGTGTTTCCACTTGAGGGATTTTTGTCCCGTTTTAGGGATATTTTAACGTACCGTGGGATAAAACGGGATTGTAGGGTAATGTAGCTTGATTGTTTACATATCCTCAGGTATGTACAATTGTTGTTTACTAAAGCTCATAATGCATTTTGTCAATAATTAACTTTGTTACATTTGTAATATTGTCTATAATATACTTCTATGTTGGTTGTCAATCATCAAATCAAACTTTCAAAAACATCCTATGTATTAGCACCAAGACTCATATGGTGGGTGGGGTGATATTACAAAATCTTAACTAACTATCGCTATACTAGACTAATAGAGTAGTTGTACGCGTGTGTGTCCAAGGTGATTTCGAAAACGCTCCTCAAAACTGCTCACGGACCATACCACATTGTCGAGGACTAAACAATTGTAGATATGTTTTTTTTCTCCCAGACCTCAGGGCTGCGCCCCAGTGGCATAAAAAGCTGCCATGTTATTCTTATGGAAAAAAGGGTTTTCCTACATGGCTCAAAAACGGCTCTTCAAATCTGCTCCCGGACCATACCACGTTGTTGGGGACTAAAGGTCTTTGGATATTTTTTTTCGCGTCCACAGGCCTCCGCCCCAATGTTTTCTTCTATTAGTTCCCGATGTCCAAATTGGACGTGTGTTGGTTCTTTTGATTTATTTTATAAAGCCGCATGTCTTTAATGATGCCCCAAGATTGGATACATCCCCCCTCCACCAACCTTAGGGCTCCGCACCCTAGCAAAATTGTCCCTTTATTGTTTCAGTTTTTTTGCGTGACTCTACTTAATCCATATTAATATTAATCCATATTTGAGTAGGTTTTTTATGACCCCCCACCTTAGGGCCCCGCTCCATTGGATAAAACTTTGCTACGTTAATGTTATGCAAAAAAGAGTACTACAGGTTATTGCAAAAAGGCTCGTCAAATCTGCTTCCTCAACCATACGAGGTTGTTGGGGGGGCTAAAAGATTTCGGATACTTTTTTCCTGACCTCAGGGCTCCACCCCACTGGCTTCTTCTATCACTTCCAGACCTCCAATTTACTAAAAATATCTATAATTAAGAGGCTAGCGATGTTAACAACTTGATAAGAATTTGGATTATTAATATAAACGGTTTTGTGAATTAATCTTAGGTGAAAAAGTATTATCTAACTAAAACACAACAAATATACTCTCTAGAAACCAGTTTGTAATATAGTGTAGGTAATATATTTTAGGTTTATTTAAAACAAAATAATACAATCTAACTAAAAAATTATACTTAATTATAAACCCTTTCGTATTAACTGCAAAATAACTTTAGACACTTAAGATAAATGAGGGGTACTACATAGCAGATCGAGAGTTATAGTGGGATTTTTTTACGAATTCCGGGTCTTTATTTTGACCGCAAGTGGTAATACTGAATTGACATCGGATACAGTCTGCTATACAGTTTTACTGGCCAATATCAGTTTGCGGACAACCGGGTGTTCTATTTCGCTCGTTGACACTCTTGGGGTTTCGCCCGCGGCTCATTCAGTAGTTCCCATAACGGAATGGGTAACGGACTCCCCTCACGGGTTTATTATCTAGGGCTTATTCGCAACTATTAATACACTTACAAAATACAGGGAGTCCCGTAACTCTCTGGACAAAAGTATAGAATATTCCTTGGGTAAATATAAACACAATTTACCATATAAACATGGGTCTCCCGTGTCTTGTTTTTCATTTGTCGTCTTGTATGTGTTTTCACTTTTAATTTTATATTTTGAAAACTGCGGAACTGAATTCAACTAAACTTAAGTCAACTGTTTATGGTAATAGGCTCTATAAAGGGTTATGGTGTAATTATATCTGGCAATTTCAAAATGGCCACCGTTTTAAATTTTCTGTCTTAAATGTCAAGCAGAATAACTTATTTTAGGGGATTTTATGACAAATCTAACGATACTTAAATTATTGATGTTTAGTAATAAATAACCGAGCTGTTACAATTTACGTGTGACCGGTCACTGCCTAGCTTCGGTTTCTCAACAATGAAATAAACAACAAGAACTGCAGCAGCTCGGCTATTTATATCTTGATTTCAATAATTCAATTATTGGTAGGTTTGTCATAAAATACCCTAAAAGACATTATTCCTGTAAATATTTTGTAAAATAACTGGTTTTCAGGCATTTAAAATGGCCGCCATTTTAAAACCTTCGGAGAAATTACGCCATAGCTTTTGATCGGTATACCCTAGGCATCATAAACAGTATACTTCAGTTTGGTTTAATTTGGTTCCGTAGTATTTATAATACGAACTTTAAAGTGGAAATCACGTACAGGCAGACAAACAGAAAACTAGGCATGGTAAAGCCATGTACATCTGATAAAATTTGTTTTTCTTGACCCAAGGAATAATGAATAACCTTTGTCTAGACAGTTACAGAACACCATGTATAATATGTATGTGAGAAGTAAATGAACTGCATGTCCTGCACTGAGAGAAGATACCAGATACATTACACCTCATAATTATTTACACTGATTTTTTTGATATTATTAGTAGATTTTATTTTAAATTGTAAATGTAACATTTATTGTTGCTGTTTCCTTCTTGGTGGCAGATTTTAGCATCAACAGTTGTTTAAGTTCGTTATTTAATTCAAATTATTTCCGATGTTTACATCGTGCATGGGCGAGAACTATAGTTTGAGGGAAGTTACATATCGTTTATGCAAACTTAACAGTAAATAGACAGCGTTTACCATTTCTAAGAATGACACCAATTGTTTATAGCTCAGTTATTTAAATATGTTATGAGTTCTATCTGTAAAGATCTGAGCAGATCTGGGTTCTATCTGTAGCGTATAAAGTATTACAATTTTTGTCCACTATTTTCCTGTGTGGGGAATATGCTTTAATAACATTTACCATTAACTTCAAGTACCAGTAAACTACGACATCAAAATGTTAATTTAGAGTTACGATAGTTAATAGTCAATGTGTTAATAGCTCGAAACTGTTGTTTGCCATAGTTTCATAAATGACAACTAATTTAACAACTCTCTGTAGCTCAAACTCAAAGCTAACTTTCTTCTCATACTTTTGAATGTACAACACCCGTCCAAGCTACTGCGCATACTAGATTGTCATTCCAGTGGTCGTTATTTCTAAAATGTCTGAAACATGTTTTACTGTTGCTGTGCTGTGTTTTTTTATATTCTGAAGCTGAAAAATATATACAGGGTGTAAAAAAACCTTTTTAGGAGTTTGGGATATCATTCGACATACAAAAGGAAAGAAATATGTTCATATTAAGGTATGTCCTAAAACGCTTAGTTTTCCATCTATCTGTCTGTATGTGTTTTTTTACTTAATACACACATGTGTTTTGTTCTTAATCTTAAGAACAATTGAAAATAATGACTTCAAACTTGGTACATGTATTAAATCTAGTAAGACCCACTTTTGTATGAAATATCAAGTTTCTAATTTGTACCATTTCAAAATGGCAGGCAATTTTGTTTTTCAAAGCTAAATATCTTAAAAACCGTAAAATTTATGAAAAAACTGTAAGAATCACAAAGGTTGTGGCATTTTGTCCTACAATTAATGATATGAAGATATTAACTATAATATTATAAATAACTGAGTTGTTGTGATTTTTATTAGTTAAAACAAGATTTGTTGTCATTTTTGGGCTGAAAATCATGTTTTATCTTATAAAAATCACAACTCAGTTATTTATTATCCTATAGTTAACATCTTCTATCTTCATATCATTACTTTTAGGACAAAATGCCTCAATGTTTTTTATTCTTACAATGGTTTCATAAACTTTACTGCTTTTAAGATATTTAGCTTTGAAAAACAGAAATGCTCGCCATTTTGAATTGATACAAAGTATAAACTTGATATTTTATGTCAAAATGGGTCTTTCTATATATGTAATACATGTACCAAGTTTGAAGTCGATATCTTCAGATGTTCCTAAGATATAACGTATTAAGTAAAAACCACAAACAGACAGATAAACGGAAAACTAAGTGTTTTAGAACATACTTTCATATGAACTTTTTTCTTTATTTTTGTATGACGAATCATACCCCCCAGAGTCCTAAAAGGTTTTTTTACACCCTGTATAAAATTCAATCTAGTTTATTCTTCCATAAGATTCACATTGAAGCTTTGAAGGCCTGATGGGCATGGGGCATATGCCTAAAGACGAATAAAAGTTACAAGGCAATTCGTAGATTCTACACCTCTACCTCTTTTCATCAAGCATAAAATTGGTTCAGCAGTACTTTAGATCCGTTTATTCTAAAAGTAATGGTTTTGTATTAATATATAGACCGAGGTTAAACATAACTAAATAATTGTAAGAATGCTGAATGCGTTGACACATCTACCAGTGTAACTCTAGCGAGGAATGCTTGGTTTGTTCAACAGAGCTGCACTCTTGACAATCTTGGAATTTAATCTTTGCCTCGTATCAGCAAATATTTGGTCTTGATTATTTCATGCAAAATTACTACTGTTAACCTTTAGAAGTCTAATTTGTTAATGTAAATTATGCAGTCACATAAAGTGGAAGGAATATAAATTGAAATGCCTTCATCCTCTCACATGTTACCGTGACAAAACTTCACTGAAAATACTGCATTTCGACTTTAAACCTCTTTAAACCTTACTTTAACCAGTTATTAATGATTTTATTTAGTACTTAATAAGATTTTTTTGCGTCTTTTGTGAAGTTTAACGTTTTTTGAAAACACATGTAAATACTAAGTCTTTAAATGTAATATAATTATACTTCTGTTATAATCGTTTATTTTATAACTTGTCCGTCAACAAGAACAAAGAAAAAGTTAATTATGGTTCATTGGAAACTAACAGGTATTTGAAAATTTACAAACAACTACAATAAAACACTAACCGTAAATTGGAAAAGTATGCTCTAGGTTTAACTCGGTTGACCCCAACATGGTGGTTTCTCTGATGTGGCTAGTCAAATACAAAGTTCACCTTTCTGCTGACTATTACAGTCGATATAGCAATGCATTCCATGATGCTCCTTGGTAAACTGCATACTAATGTGTACAATTTAATTTTACAACTTTAATTTTTTTACGAAACACCTTATTAAACGATTTATTGTTGACTGATTATAGATCATGCATCCTAAAATTACAGTAATATCTAAATTTGTAAATGATACTAAATGATAGCCAATACCAGGAATTGCTGATTATAAATTGTAGACCTACTCACCGTCAGTGACAGCAACCCAGTCCAGATTTATTTATCTGTACGCGTTCCACACTACAAGGCTGTAACCTCATCTCTGCTGATGATGCACTATTGTGCTGTGAAACGCGTACAGATAAACAAATCTGGACTGAATTGCTGTGATTGACCGTGAGTAGGTCTACAATTTAAAAGCGATAGTTACGAATATCAAATTAGTCTTTTAGCTAAAAGCAGTGATATTGGATTTAAAAACACGAATGGTAAACAATGACCAATATTTAAAGTTATACTACCTTTAAATTATTGGAAAATTTGTTAATTTAAAATTTGTATCAATAGGTAGAGTTTTACTGATGTTCCGGAAGTTTTCAACAGGTATAAAATGTTAGCCGGTACCTAATAAAGTTCGCTTAAACTTAACACTCAATATAGAATACTTGACTATATTTGCTATATAATCGACGGATCATTGGATGTACAGTGAACAGTCGCAGACTTGACCTAGTTCTGGCGTGTCTTACTGTCTCACTGGCAGTGCGGTAGTCCCGATCGCGGTGTTGTACTATAGCAGGGGCGGGGGTACTGTCGTAGACTACGCGACGCGGCTGTGCTGTGTGCTGCAGTCTCACCGCGACTCCCGACGATGGCACCTCCTCCCGGCCCCGTGCTCCTCACCCTCGCCCTCGCCCTAGTGGCCCTCCCCCACCCCACTACCTCGAGCAGGATCCTCGCCGTGTTCCCCACCGTGTCCAAGAGCCATTTCGACGTGTTCCAACCCCTACTCCTCGCCCTGGCCGCCCGAGGCCACGATGTGACCGTGGTCAACAGCTTCCCTCAGGCCAGGGTCGTCGGAAACTACACGGACATCAGCCTTCATGACTTCAAGAGGATTTTCTTCAACGACATCCCGTTCTCGATGTTTCCCCAGATGCCGACCACGTTCGTCGACAACCACATGTTCCTCATCTCCGAGATACCCGAGGCCGAGCGCCCCTTCACCCACCCCGATGTCAGGAGGTTGTTGGACAGCGACGAGCGGTTCGACCTCGTCCTCACAGAGCTGTGGAACAGTGACGTGTTTCTCGGGTTCGGCCATAAGTTCCGAGCCCCGTTCATCGCTATGAGCTCCTGCGCGATAATGCCGTGGGGCAACGCCCGGTTCGGGAACCCGGACAATCCTTCCTACGTCGCGAACGTGTTCTCGCCCAAAATGGGGTCTTTAAACTTCTGGCAGCGTTTGATCAACACGTATCAACTCCTGAGTTCCAAGTTCCTTTACAGTTTCGTCTACAACCCGCAGTCCGAGAGGATCGCCCGCAGGATGTTCGGCGACTCCATGCCTCCCCTGGAGCAGCTCGCCAGGAACACGTCTTTGCTGTTCGTCAACACCCACCACGCCCTGCACGGCCCCCGCCCCCTCAGCCCCCAGGTCGTCGAGGTGGGAGGATTACACGTCAAGGTGCCGAAACCCCTATACCAGGTAACTGATAACCAACTAAAGTGTTTCATCAGAACTAAATCAGTTTAGATGTATCACTTATCTATAAATAAAACCGTATACAAATAGCTTTTCCAGACATAATGTTAAGTTATGTATCGTGCAAAAGTTGTACAAATGCATTGCAATGCACGTGTATTATATAAAAAAGTTGACATCGTGTATCGTGAAAGCTTATCAGAATTTATAGAAACAACCCCCACAACACACACAATATAAACAACACAACAAGAACCAAGGCTCGTTGAGGGGTGGCACCACACAATTGCAACATTTACAACATTAATTTTTGTATATATTTACAACATTTTGAAAATTCTATATGCTCATAGTTTAAAAGCATTCATTGGTTGTATTCGTTTTATCTGTGAAAATCACAAAACTGTTATTTTGGTACAGTTGATCAATTGGATGTCTCAATTTACTGTCTCAGTTAATCAATTGGATTGCATTTTTCCTAGGATGAACGCTCTCATGACCTTGACCCTACTTATCATATACTTATCATATACTTATCAGTCGAGTTCAAGTTCAATTTCAACCAACATAAGAAAACAAACGAGTTGATAAATAATATCATCATTCAAACCTTAATTGCTGTCTGTATACTTAATATATTACATTGGATTATCAATATACAATCGTAAGCTATACAACAACAACTTAAGGTATAAGTTTACAAATAATTTTAAGCTTCATCATATTGACAAGTCGATAGTATTTTTTAAATTAATTTTAATAGTTTATAAAGACTTGGTAGTTTTCATGTTCACCGCATTTCGATGAGTCGAGATAACACCACGACATGAAAATGACAATTAAGCGTTAGGGGATTATTATTATCCTTATTTTCTTTTATTATCTCCAATACGACAATTTATATGAACTTAAATAAGTCTAGACAAGGATAAGTCTAATTGGCAAATATTTTTAAAATGATCATTACACAAAATAATGTAAGAAACTGACTAGTTTTGGGGTGATTGAACTGCAGTTAAATAAATTAAAGCACACAAACGTAAGTCAAGATTTGTTTATTAGAATAATGTATAGTGCTATCTAAGATATTCCAGTCGAAACCTTTCATTTAAATATGTGTTTATGGATATCACACTTTTGTGTTGCCCAGACATCTCCTGGTTTTATACATTGGTATTTGAGTATATTATATTTGTTGATATCTAAGCCAAACGTCTCTTTGTTTCAAAATAAAATCGTGTTTATTAAAGCGGAGATAAATAATTATCATTGTTGTTGTAGATTATTGATTATCTGTAAGATTTTTACATCTTAACCATTTTCATTTCCATTTTTTTATATTATTTTCCACTATGGTACTCTACGTTTTGTGTAAATGTGTACGTTAGCTTACTAAAATATGATATTATAAAAACCTCGTTTAAGAAATTATTGCGGACATTTTTTATCACTAAATAGTAAAACAAGTTTCACGACGTTTCGGGATCTGGGATCCGATCCCGTCTTCAAGTGAAACAAATACTTAGAATAAAAGTGTTAGAATCCAGTCAAAGCCTGACAAAATTACATAAAATCTAAAACTAAAAGGAAAGCTAAAAGAAACTAACTAAACTATAAATGGTTCTCTAAAGTATTATCTTATTTTAAGAATTCTATTTTAGTTTGGAATTTTATTTTAGACCAAGAAGAAAGAAATGCAAACTACGAATGTGAGAAGTGTTTAGTCCGATATAGCATGTTTGTAAAATCGTGTTGTGTCTGTGGCAAGTGCACAGTCATTTGGTCTGGCTATACACGTTTCTTTAGAACAATCGGTCATATAATTTACAGCTCTTAGAAACACATTTTCATTATGCCATAACATTCGTTTATTGGGGAAATGTGAAAGAATTCACAGAACACATTCTATAAAAAAGACTATATGTTAACAAATAAAGTGGTAGTTGATTATAGTTAGGGCCCATGATTTGATTAGTGAATTTAATAAAGCGTAAAGTTTATAGCTTTCTACATTTATACCTCCAAATGTATATGGTAATAAGGTAGCATCAAATAAAATAGGTAAATGTTGTTGGATTTTAAAACTGACCCCACTTCCCTTTCCCTGATAGTTTACCGACTTAAGATGTAATTATTTTTTATTACAAACAAGGGGTACGTTATGATATAATAACAACACCATTATGCATAATTTTATCATAAATATGTTTATTGTATGTAACTACAAATTATGAAGACCCATGAAAGGCTCCAAATTTATATTATGGATTGCTTAAGAATGTTTAGCTTTTACAATGTAGTTTTCTCTGTAAGGGCCAAGAATTTGAGATACAACAACTAATCAAAACACCCCCGTCACATCAAAATTACGTATTCAGCAAATTTCAAATGTACATTTGTATACCTCCTACCACATACCAAGTGTCATCAAAATATATTCGTAAATAAGGTATATATACAATTGCATTTGTTCCCCATAAAAATAATATACTGTCCATATGATCACATTTTTTATACAAAGAGTAAATACCTTTCTTTTATATATAGCTTAAAGTATTATGTTGTATTGGTTTTCATATTTCGTATTACCAGTATCAATGAAAACTCAAGTTACCTCAGCAAATTACAACGATGAATATTGAAATTAATTTACAGTAATGGTGAAATTAATCTTCCATAACAGAATACTACGATAGTAAAATACCAACGCAGAAGGGAAACTCTGTCTATAACAGCTTACGTCTCCCAAGTTAATTAGGCCTAACCATAATTAAATTTCCTAATTCCACATTATTTATTACTCTAACCAAGTGAACGCAACCATCGATAAATCTGTAACAGTTCAGTGCATGTTAATTAAACAAATAACATAATCAACCAGTAACTATAGTTGTTCATATATATATTCACACCCGAACATTTATTTGTACACTATAAATCACACTGACAAATAAAAATATGTTTATGGAATATGGAGGGAATGACGTTTATGATTCTAAACTTTTAGTCTTGGAAGAGGGAGTCAATAGAGTTTATAATGTTTGTTTTAGGGGATATTAGAGATCTTAGCGGCCATAATATGTTTATTGGGTAAATATAGTTATTGATCTGATTTCGAGAGTTATACGATAAAATCGACAAAACTAATTGAAGAATCTTTTAATCTTCTAACGTACTATACAGCCCGATGTGAACTGACACTCACGTATACGAATTCTAGACCACTTCTAGATGAGGTTTAAACGTGAAATCTGGCATACCTATTTGGTAGCTTGTACCTACAAACTCCCGGGAAATTTTAACATTGGGCTTATGGAGATTCAAATCAAAACAAAAGAATCATAACAACTGTGTCAAAATATCCAGTAAATAGTCAACGTAACTTTCATATGGTAGAGTATAAACAAATAATAGGACCATTGAATAAATAAATCAAAATAGTATACTACATGACAAAATACTTAAAGGGACACTGAGTTATAATAACAACTGGAGTGACCCCATTAAAAACTGCTTCAAGAGAAACGTCTCCTGATTAGCTGAGGGTGCTGGACTTAGCCAATGGGAGATTTTAAAAATATATTCATTTTACCTCTAACTAATTAACATTTTATTATTTACTTGAACTAACTGCAACAATTACTTAACGCAAATAAAAATTAAATAAATAATAGTTTTGTTCTGGCTTCTGGCAGTACCTTATATTCAATACGGTAAATATATTGCCATTAAATAATGATATTACAACTTTCAACAGAGTTAGACTAAATCACCTACTATGTTCCATTTCTAAACACGTGAGACGTGCAAGTCAGACGAATTCTCAGTAATACCAATGACTACATATACAATGTAGTCATTGGTAATACTATCTACCGTATTTCTTCTTATTTTCCCTGGATGTATACCAACTTTTAATTTTTATCTTTCATATACAGTATAAGACAACAGAGTTAAGAATCATTCCAAACTCACTTTTCAAATTTAGAAGCTAAGTGAATATCACTAATTGTTAAATCATAACGTTAGTTTATTTTAACATCATCTGTTGCATGAATCAGGAATCAGGTTCTTAATGAAACCATGATATATACGTAGTCTATAAACTCACAAATAAATATATTTATATTAACATAGTATAACGTTCGCTCGAGTAAAAGATCGAACAGAGCCGGATATAAAATGACTAATTTTGTATCCTTAGCACTGTCCCTCTCTAATAATCACAAAGATTCTGAATTGACCAGTTGGCGGATTTCTATGGTTATTTTTAGAAGGATATATTATTTTAATGTAAAGGGAATGTCGAAGCCATAATTACAATTTCAAGTTTTAAATGTTTACAAATAGTAATTAAATTTTTTGTTAAGTCAATAAGCTGACGCTCATTAGTGAATTTCCTTTGGAAAGTGAAATATTAGCATGACCCGCACGGTGAAACTTAAGCCGGGGACCACCATAGAAGTTCCTAACGTGACCCACTGAACACGTTTTGGGGGGGTCGTTCAAAATTGTATATATATATATGTGTATATATATATATATATAAGTGTGTGTGTATATATATATATATATATATATATATGTGTGTGTGTGTGTGTGTGTTTGCACTCTAGTGGTCGCATTTTTTATCGGATTTACTTCAAATTTGGTAGGGACGTTCCTTTCTGTAATCAGTTGGACAAGTTCGTTGGGCACAACAATCGGATAGCTCTAAATTCCTTTTTGGGGGATTAATCTTTCAAATTTCGAGTTTTTGGGCCCAAAAAGGGTCAGAAAAGCCCCGTATGTAAAATTAATGCATGTAAAAAGATGGGAATTAGTGAGGGAAAAGTTTTAAGCCCTTTCTCGTCATTATAGCATAAATATTTACCGAGTTATTAAAGAAAATGTGGTTCGACTAAACACAGTACGTTGTCTTATGGGGGTTTTACACTGGAAAAGCCTGTTATTCCTTTGTTAGAGTACTTTTATCATCCCCAGCAACCTCACGCCTACTTTCAAGCCTGTCTGGATCTTCTCCTAACATTATAATGCGCAAAATCGTATTCCCAGCTTTGCAGGTAAATAAAACCAGGAGCATCAGAACAGCCAAAAAATCACTGTTTTGAGATTTTAATTAAAATTGGAATAAATGTATGTTTTTACACTGATTTTGACTTTTAAACGTTTTTATGTGGAAATTCACTTCCCTCACGTCAGCGTGCTGCGTGCGAACACGTTAAATATTTAAGTTAGTTTTATCAAAGCGATACAAAATCATATACTGTAAACAAACAGCTATAAACCAGTTTGACCATGGAATATGAATTAGTTAAGTAAAGATGGTTAGTAATCTAAAAGGTATATAACAAATCCAAAGTATTTAATAACTCGATGTGGTTAGTTTAAAGGACCTATCACTTGATGGACATGCTAGTAATTGGTAAATTTGCCCAAGGGCCACTCTCTCTAGGCAGCCTATTATACCGCAAGGAGTTCATTGACTGACTAGTCACTTCAGAGAATGAACCCACAGAGAAGTAATTGAACCGCAAATCGACGAAAGAGAACACAGAATTGGAAGATCTCTCTAGAGCTTACAGGGTAACCGCGGACGTCAAATTCCTGGAGGAAATCATCCAAGCGGAACCGCGAGGGTCTCCATTTAATCATCGCATACGTACAGTTCAGAGTAATCAGCAGTCAGTAATCACCCTTGAGAATTGTCGTGTTCTGAGGTTAACCTGAGTTTTATATTTTTTGTCACCTCCGATATGCAACACGGTCAAGAATATCTGCTAGCCACTCCGGTTACAAAAACTGCGTTTAAAAAACCTGATCCAGTTTCTTCCACAACTCGATTACCCTCAGCAGACGTTTTTACAGAGCAAACTTGACTAAGACTCATACGTTAGGTTAGATTTTTATGCAAATGCCAGTATGGTTGTACTGATTTAAATTCATATCCTGTTGTTTTTTAGTGAATTTCCATTGGAAAGTGAACTATTAGCATGACCCGCACGGTGAAACTTAAGCCCGGGACCATCATAGAAGTTCCTAACGTGACCCCCTGAACACGTTTTGGGGGGTCGTTCCAAATTATATATATATATATATATATGTGTGTGTGTGTGTTTGCATTCTAGCGGTCGCATTTTTCGTCCGACTTACTTCAAATTTGGTAGGGACGTTCCTTTCTGTAATCAGTTGGACAAGTTCGTTGGGCAAAAGAATCGGAAAACTCTAAACCCCTTTTTTGAGGATTAATCTTTCAAATTTCGAGTTTTTGGGCACATAAAGGGTCAGAAAAGCCCCGAATGTAAAATTAATGCATGTAAAAAGATAGGAATTAGTGAGGCAAAAGTTGTAAACCCTCTCTCGCCTTTCTAGCATAAATATTTACCGAGTTATTAAAGAAATTGTGTTTCGACACAATGCGTTGTCTTAAGGGAGTTTTACACTAGAAAAGCCTGTTATTCCTTTGTTAGAGTACTTTTATCATCCCCAGCAACTCACGCCTACATTCAAGCCTGCCTACATTCAAGCGTGCCTGGACCTTCTCCTAACATTATAATGTGCAAAATTTGTATTCCCAGCTTTGCAGGTAAATGAAACCAGGAGCATCAGAACAGCAAAAAATCAATGTTTTCAGATTTCAATAAAAATTGGAATACAAGTATGGTTTTACACAGATTTTGAGTTTTAAACGTTTTTATGTGGAAATTCACTTTCCTCACGTCAGCGTGCTGCGTGCAAACTCGTTTTTTATTGGTCGGGTTTTGGACCTGAAAGAATTGTGTTTCATGAAGACGTAAATCGGTATATTTTATAAATCTATGCACTTTGGTTTAACATAGTTGAATCTATTGAGATTTTGTTTGTGTTTATCTCCTTTGGTTGGATTTTTAAGTTACATGAAACTTTGATTTAGTTTATAAGAATTAAATACGAGCATACCAATTTTTAATCCATTTATTTTTTTGTAATCTATATTTCATTCACAGTTTATTTACGATAGAGTTACTATGTTCATTGTTAAATGGATTCAATCCCATACCATTTTTAAAGAGCTGAAAGGAGTGGAATCGAACAGTGAGGAATGAAACAGACGACTACTAAGGATGTTAATGAGAGTTAAATACTGGACCATTAACTGACTATGTATCTTGGAAACCTGATAGGGTATGCAGACCATCTCAACTGGTGACTGGGTTGTGTAACAGGTTGTGAAAATGATACTTTTTATTTAAATAATAGTAAAACTAGTGTTATCACTTTAGGAGGTACTGTATTTTACCTAAGGGAAATCAGTCAAAAGTAAATTTAGTCTGATAGAAAAAGCTCGTGACTGCCAGGTTTGAGGGGACATACTTAAGTTATTTTCAAGCTAAACCATGTGCATGAATTTCTTCCAACTGAATATACGGAACTGAGCCTTCCTCAGTTCCCTAAAAATATTGTTTTTTTAGTTAGTGCTAAAACAAACTGATCCAAAATCCCATTGACTATAAATATAACTTATATTTATAGTCAATGATAATACTGAATTTATATATTGATTTATACTATAGATTTCCCCGAGGGCCAGAAGGATCCTACATAATACCTACTACATAATTTAATCGATCTATACTCTTGGCTTGATTGACATAGCTCCCCCTTCAAAACTTAAGTTTTTATTAGTGCATTAAGTTTTTATTAGTGCATTTTTGAATAGCTGCTTCGTTGGACAACCCTATTCGTACATAAAACCCACGACAGTGTCCTGGACCCAATACGTCCTGAAGGTTGAAGGTTTAGGAGTCGTTCCAAAACTAGTATCTTCGCGAAACAGTGTATTTAGGAAGCCGAGGCTTTGCACGGAACATATTAACTACCATTCTAAACGTCTGTTAGCCACATATACTACATTAAAATAACATATTTATAACAAAACTAATATTTTAAACATCTATTCGCAGGAGAACATCTAATTCCTCCCAGATCGTAGTTTCATACAGGTGACTAGGCCGGTGTAGGTGTCATGCTGGTGAGTTGCTAACAAGACCCTTCCCTTGTCAATGGATGAGGTCGGGAGATAACAGTGACAGTTTGCATCGTCTATTGCCGGACCGACCTTGTAGGGGAGAGCTTAAATAACTCGTCAATTACCAACGGCGAGACAACGCGAAGACCGCTGGCGACCTCTGCTGCTATCGCATATCCTCTTACTGACATCCAAGACTGAAGACTTACGTCCTAGGTATCAATAGAGCTCGACTTACCATAAAGGTGTGTATTGTACCCATGTGGAGTGGAGACACGACTTACATATTGAGTAACTCGTTTTTCAATTCCTCCTCCAAAATGACGCAACGTGAAACTTAACATTCTTACATTCTCCTCTCCAACCCTCTTGCGTTCTGCCGTACAGTTTTTTCCTGTAAGAATCCTAAATATTTTTTAAAATATATGTTGATATTAATCTCTTTATGTGCCATTTTTTAATTTATTTTAAATATTCTAATCTATGTAAGTAGCTATATGTGGCAGTTTGTATGAATTTAAATTATTTGCGATTTCAGTAGCATTTTTTATTTAAAATCTATTCACTTCATAGATATTACAAAGACAATAATTCATGAATTAAAACATTCTTAATCTAAAACCTGCCTTAAATGTATTTTAATTATGTATTTACAAAGCTACTTAACGCTGATAAGTTCTCATTTCCCCCAATTAAGAAACACAAAGTCATAACATCCCCCCTCATTATGTGCGTCACGGAAACATTGTATGGCCTCTGTGTAAGAGGTGGACTTAAGTAAGTGTAGTGGTAAAAAGCGCACAGCGTCCACGGTTACAATTTTCTATTCGATTGTTGCGTTCACTTGGTCAGTGTTATAAATTATGTGGAATTAGGATTTTTTTATTTTGGTTATGCCTAATTAACTTGGAATAAGCTATTATATACAAGAGTTTCCTTTCTGCGGAGGTATTTCAATCTCGCAGTATTTATGTTATTGAAAATTAATTCCAGCATCATTGTAGATTTCATCATTGGAGGTTTGAGCTAATATTTTCTCAACCTCTGCAAAATTAGGATGAAACACAAAAAAAACATAAGTTTTACAGTTGCTGAGACGGCCGAACATTTGCTATAGTCGACATTCCAAATTCGAATAATCCTAATAATTCTCTAACTCAAAAAAATTATTATTTTCCAATTTTTATATTGTTGTATTTGTAAATTTAGAATTTTCTGAACATTTTGATACCAAAATGATGAAGGTTTTACTTGTTGAAACATAATTTATTTATGTCATTACATAATACAGCTTTGGACCTAAAATTATTAACATTGGGTCAAAATTGTGTTAGAAATAAAAAATAAATATATAAATCTTAATGACAAGTTGTATACGAAAAAACCTGTTGTATTGTCTGTTAGAGTATTATTATAATTTTACCTCCAATGGTTAAATAGCCCATAATAAACAACCATGCAAAGTTTCATTGTGATAAGTCATTTATTGTCGGAGTTACAGGTACCTAAAGTTTGTCAATTTAACATGCGTGGTATAGGGACGTTGGACTCCCCTTAAAGGAGTATGTATCCCCGAAATAAGTAGTGATCGAACAAATTCTACTTAAGAAACAAGAGTAATTATTAAATTGAAGCTGAAGCATTTAAGGTTAAGGTACAGTGAAACTGGAATTTATTAAAATCTTCAAACATGCACTTCAAAACCTAGACCAATCGGGGAATATCTCACGAAAACAATTTGCAAGAAAGAAATATTATTTGAAAGTCGATGTAAAATTTTAAATATTTTTCTGGTGCGTGGATCCGTCTTGCATTGAGAAACATTTATGTCAAGTAATCGTGGTGATCGTTCGAAATAGTCTGTCTGGTCCATGGAGGTATTATTAATATGTTATTGTTAAATTGGAGCTCCAGGTTTACAAAACTGTAAAAGCTCTATGTTCTAATCATAATAGCTTACACAACAGGCAAATTCCTGCGATCGGTTTGAATACTACAATACCTCGCTAAGACTCATCACTTATGTGGTAATGTATGAATATTTATTGCATTTAGAAAGATCTACTTGTCAGTGAATGCGAATTTGTGGTTTTATTTTTTTTTACTTCCAGTAGTTCGCCCTTGAGCTGATTTCAAGTATATTCTCATAATTAGAGGCAGCGTACTGTCAAAGTTATCTACAATGTTGAGAACTCTCAGTGTTAAAACCGATAAGTCGCAATTAGCTCACGTACCCATCCGTTAATAGCAATTTGCGAAATGATAAAAAAGACGCTTTTCCGTTTGACATTGAGACATATTAGACCAGTCTCAGCAAACTGGCATATTCATAAAATGTCTCGCTAGCTCAAATCTCCAATACCAAGGGCAGGTGTTCTAGTCAAAAATTGTAATTAACTCAAATATTCATTTACATTTTTAACTGACCTGTAAAGTAAAGTCGGTTAAAAAAATTATTTTCTAGTTGATAGTGGTTTTGGGTCAGGCGGGGGGGGAGGGGGTTATGAAAATAAAAACAATGAGTGGTATTGAAATACTTACCTGCATTGATGCAAGCTCTAAGTCTGGAATACATACAGTCAGACAGACATCAACCACGAAATAACCCACATTTAGGGTCAAGAAAACAACAATATTTACACCAATGATTCAATTTAAAAATTGATGCAAAAACTAATAAAAAATCAATTTAAAGTGCTTTATTGTCACTTTTATTGGCAATAATTCATTAGCTATTACACAAATAGACATATTACAAAGGCACGTCAAGAGATGATGGTACAGGTACAACTATCCGGTTGGACAGTTTTTAGTCAGACTCCTTTGTCTTACTTACTGCACACTAGATCTAACTTAAACGAAACACTAACTTTTAAACTGATCTAATGTACACACTCTTTTGCCACCAAACTGGCTTGAATAAATAATTAAATAATAACTGTATATGAATGTATATAATAATTTGCATTGGCAACAACTGAGCTATTTTTCTAAAACGATGGTATATGAAAATCTTTATATTTAATTCCGTAAGCGAATCGGTCCCCACAAAATATCTCAAACTAGGAAGAAGTTAGGTTATGACGATTCATTTTAAAGCTTGAGGGCCAAGGACGGTGGGAAAAATATCAAAAATGTCAAAAAAAGTTACCTAGGCTACGCCCTACAGGACTTCAAAGATCAAATGATTTTCTTATAGAAATATCACTACCGTGTTTTTATTAATAAGTCAAATGAACTAATGATCAGCTGTGATTACCCACTTATACAAAAACCACATGTTAGGGGATATAGCCCCGGTAAGCTACTAGTTTTTTAATAAAACAGAATACACTTATTTTAGTGTTTACGTCGAAACTCGAATATCATCATAGGGTTGACTAAAATCAAACTTCATATTTCTGTTCTGTTTGTTATTCTTCATTATATTAAAATAATGAGATGTTAAGTCTACCCATTTTAACTACCCTATTTTCCGTATGCGCGTTTTCTGTTGAACATGACACCTCACGTGTTGCTTATGATTTTTCGTTGGTCTCCGAAGTTACCGTGTATATATTATAAAGGATATTTTATTTAATTAATTACTAACAAAAATATTTGTATTCACTGAAGTTTATTAGAACGTGGACATAATAATATAAACGTGGACATTGTAATATCCCGGGTGTTTCTATTTATCCCTACGCAGATTTTCTACAGAAATGTTCTAATTTAACTGTACCCCTAATTAATTTTTAAATTGTTATGATCATAGTTTAATCCATTTTTTGTGTAGTCTATAACCAATCCAAGGAGCTCCAAACTGTGTACATAATTATTTCCAAATTTCATATCAACCATTTAAATTTTGTTGTGGCACCAGTTTCTAAAGTGATCTCTCAAGCATTACAACAAATTTACTAAGATGTATTAATTATTAGCTTTGAGCTCCCTTCAGAACATTTCATCTTAACTATTTTAAACGCAACTTAAAATATCATTATAAAAAGGTAAATGACCAAGAAGAAAAACTGGCAATTTTTCACCATTCGTCTAAACCGTGGCAGACGCCTTCAAAAACTGTAGACGCAATCGCAGTACTTTTCAAAATTTAAACTGCGAATGCAGGTATGAAGGCGTTAGTAAATATTATTATTGTATATATTTCGAAATAGTTTATTTTTAAAATACGTTACAGATTGTTATGAGCATTTTTTTAACACGTTATCTATAGCTATTTGTTACTTTCTGTTGATATTACAATTTTTCAAATTTATTATTTTTGCCTGTTGGGAAAAGAAACCCGTATATAAAGTTAATTTTGCAGCGCTAATAGTTTGCGATCAGTATGTATATAGTGTAACTATTCTTTGTGCTGTACTAGGCGCGCAACCCATACACAATCAACTTAAGCGCCGAGTACAACTACGAGGTATCTGAGAGAAGAAGTCGATTGTTATATGTGTTACACATATAATACAAATCACATTATATCAATTTAAGACTTGTGTTTCTAAACAGAGGGTTTTGCTAATTTGGTCAGAGTGTTTTTTGTTTTAGATTTTTAGCTAAAATTAATATAGTAATTATACTAATAGCCATGTATTTTACAACGTTTACATTTATAAATATTTCACAATCACGGAAGAAAGATCATACGATTTGTGGTGTAGATAGTGACTAGAGATTCCGTGGTGAGCGGAGAAGACAGTTGTTCAGGTTACCAGCGAGTTTACCCATTTAATACCCATAACATAGAAACTGCAGTCACATCAGCTGATTACTCTTGTCATGTTTAATGTGTGCAAGCTAAACAACAACAGCAGTTGTTTTCGCCGACCCATCCCACTGCAATGGTACTACACCACTACTGTGCACGGCTATTATTACACCCAGTGTCCTTGACAATGGCAGCCTGCCCAGTCACATCAGCTGATTGTACATGTAATTCTCATTGTGTGAGAACATCACAACATCAGCTGTTGTCCAGATACCCTACCAATGATAAATATATTCAACTATGTTCTGATTAATTGTTTTATATTTGAGCTATATATGTAGTATAAAATAATGTTTCGTCATACTGCTTAAAAAAAAGGTTGTTTTCACTACATGCATTGAGGTGCTCAAGTTGTTACTTCACCCTTGGACAAAAAAGACCACTTGAAGACACTTTTTGGTCGAGGTCATCAGTTGTTGGCATAAAATTGAACAAATTATTCAACTTGTCAACAATGAAAACTTGTGTAACAGCTATTTGTTTAGAGTATCAAGATCAATATGAAAGCAAACTTTTAATGGTAAAAAAGTAAACAACTTTAATTTTTTTTTATTTGTCAAATTGTTACCTCACAATTATTTGCTGTATGAGGAAAAATATAGTTCATCACCAGGACCAAAAGTAGCTTTTCAATCCTCGCTCATTTTTCATCCTCGGCCGTTGAACTTTTTATTTTCTCCTACGGATAAAAAAGTATTGTTTTGATGATATTTTTAGTCCTAGAACAAAATACATAATTTTATGACACATTTTGGTCGAGTTCATCAGCTGTTAATATGAATTGAACGAATTATTCAACTTGTCAACAATGAAACCTTACGTAACATTTGTTTGTTTAGAGTAGCAAGATCAATAGGATAACAAAATATAGTTTTTGTGAAATTGTTATCTATTATTGTTTGCAGTATGACGAAAAATATAGTTCATCATCACTAGTACCAAAAGTGGCTTTTCGATTCTCGCTGATTTTCCAGCCTCGGCCGTTAAGTCTGAGCTCATATCAAAAGCTTCACTTTTGATACTAGTGAAGCTTTTGATAAGAGCTCATGCAGGTCGGCCGGGACCTAAACGAGGCTGGAAAATGAGCGAGAATCGAAAATACACGTTTAGTCCTAGTTATGAAACATACTATGATTGCAGACAGCTTCTTAAAATATTTTATTTAGATAACACTTTGTATCAGATAAGCGGTCCCCCCAATCGTGTTTCTCAGTATTAAAACATACAAATCGTCGTGCAACGCAAATTTTTCGAATATTAACAATTTAAGGGTCTATTATTGAAATATTTAGTTTGAACTTCTTCCGAATGTTAACAATGAAAACCCCTAGCTATAAGGCACACCTCACAATCCTAAAAGACGAGTAACAAATTCAATAGCAGAAACTTTAACAGAAGTCTAATCACTGCAATCTACAATATTATAAAGAAGAGGTCGTTTCTGTCTGTCTGTCTGTCTGTCCGTCTGTCCATCTGCCGGTCTGATGTTCCGGGTGAACGCAAAAACTACTGAACCGACTGGGCTGAAACTTTACACAAAGGTTGAACCCATGCTTGAACCCATGCAACACATAGGCCTATTAACTTCCTTAAAATCCCCTCGGGATACGCCCCGTGAAGTCCTAAGTCTCAATGTTTACATTTCAGAAGAAAATAAACGCTGAAATGTTTACATTTCAGGTCGCTCTACTTTAACGGGGTTTTGGGAGGTTTTTGTACCCCAAAACGGGTTTTTTGAACATTTTACATATAATTCTTTTTAAACCCAAACTTTGGTTTACACCATTAAATTCAGCTTAAAAAACAAACAATTTGGTAATTTGATCATCGCTCTACGTCAATTGGTTACCGAGATATTGAGAGTGCTAAACACAGTACGTTGTCCAATGTTAATCTTATGGAGCATAAGTAAAATTGTATATCTCGCTTATTAATGAACATATATTAATGAAACTTGGTATGTGGCTTTATATGGTTGGATTTTAATGCTATTTTCATACAAAACTCATATTTTTAGTCCCCATAACAGCAAACCTGCGTACTCAGCAGCTATAATGTTATTCTTATGGGGAATAATAAACATATATCTTGCTTGTTTATGAACATAAATTGATAAAACTTGGTATGTTGCTTCATCTGGAGGTGATTCATTGGTATTTGCATAAAAACCAGATTTTGTGGTCCTCGATGCAGCAAACCTGCATACTCAGTCCTAATATTTTTCTTATGGGGAATAAATAAAATGTCATATCTCGCTTATTTATTAATATGCTTTGATTAAAGTTGGTAAGTGGCTTCATGACTTAGTGAATTGCCATTTGAAATTCGCTGAGTATGCAGGTTTTCTGCAACGGGGGTATATTATTTTATTATTCAGGCATACGATGAAAGTTTGAATAAATCCGAGTTAAAAATGAAAAAGCCTCAACCGAATCAAAAGCGTCCCGAAACCCCGTTTTCGGTTCCGAGAGACAAATTTTGCCGTTCCAGGCTACAAGGTTACATTAAAACTCAAACTAACGAACCTAAACGTTTCTTTAAATGAAATAAAATACACACCATTAGGCAGGTGAAATTTTAAAGTTCTATTTTAGTACATAACACATTACTTAGATCCATGTATTTAACCTAAAATCGTCTTACAAAAACATTCGCGAGTATCGCAAAGTTGTTGCAGTTTTGCCAGTTGATAGATCGAAAATGCAGTGTTTTCAACATGGTCTTGGAGGTAAATTTTAGCAGCAAAGTTTGCTACAATTGTATTAGGTGATTATTTTTTACTGGATTTCGCCCGCCTACCGTCGTTTGCTATCAGCAGTGTTTTGTTTACAGGTTAGGTTTGATTTTTGTTTAAAACCGCGTAATCCGTTGCTAGGCAATAAATATCCAGTGGCTAGGCTAGAAGCAAAAACTGCCTCGAATTACATGTAATGAAATAAGAGGAAACAAAGATAAAATTGCGTGCAAACAGAAGCTCGTACGCCAAGTATTTTATTTTGTAAAAATGTGGTACGTATTTTCATTTTCCAAGTGGTTGACCTTGGCTGTCAGCCTCATTCCTAATTGTATCTTCGTGTAGTATAGTTCAGTATTGCAGATTTCAAATACGTTTTGTTAATAGTTTTTCGCGTGGGTAAATACTTAAATAAATTGTTTATTTAGGCATCTTACTTGTTTTTAGACGCCTACAGATGACGTAGAAAAAAGTGTAATGCCTAAATATTTTTCGTCATACTGCTTCAAAAACATCTGTTTTTGACAGATGCGTTGAGATTCAAAAGTTCTTCTTTTTAGTCTTTGGATAATAACATATGTTTTGATGATCATTATCGTACTAGTACTAAAAAGATCATTGTTGATGATACTTTTGATTCGAGGCCGTCATAAATCGATTAAAATTCATTCGATTATAAATAATCGAAACATTCATTGTTATTATCGAAACATTCATTGTTGTATTGTTATTTGAAGAACAACCGATTGATTCGAACCACAATGATTGGTTTGAAGTGATCGACTCAACAACCGATAGATATGAATGAACCGAAGTTATGCATGTGCAACAGCTGATTGTTTCAAGAGACAAGCTGAAAGAAACATTTGAGGTTATGAAGACACAGTACGTAAATTTTACTTTTGTTTTTATTTAAACCTTAAGTTTTTTGGCAGTATGACGAAAAATATAGTTCGTCACTCGGATCAAAAGTGTATTTTTAATACTCGCTCATTTCCCAGCCTCGGCTTCGCCTCGGCAGTTAAACTGGAGCTCGTATTAAAAAGATCCACTTTTGATCCTAGTAACGAAATATACTATTATTTTTACTTACGGTCGGGCGCAGTAGAACTAAAGTTATTTTTTTGTTTAGCTTGTTTATAAAGTTAAGATTGCTTTTTTCTTGAGTACAAGGTTATTGATATATTATGTTAACTTTCTTTCATTCGTTGTATAATTGCATATAGTTAAAAAAATAATGGGGGTGCCAGGGACCATCCATAGGGAAGGGGGAGAGGTAACTATCGGTGACCGCCCCCCCCCCAACATGACCTCTGGATCCGCCCCTGTGTGAAGATAAGATAAACACTAGCGGAAAGTCATTGTTAGAGTTACTGGCTGGCAACCACTACTACCGTGTTGGCTAATAATACTCGAGTCACTCTCCACCAAACGATGTATCTAGGACAACTGTAATCTCTAACCTTGCGCTAACGTCATCGTCGGTTCGCCGTGTTTCGCGTTGCGTGTCAGTTCGTCAGTCTTTGTCGCGTCTTCGCGCTGTCTTACTGAAACATGTGACGGTGTTTTGTTTTTGTAAACGCTTCCATTTTTTGTGTTTAACGTTTTAACGGACGGATAGTAACAGAATCTCTAGGAAGTTGTCCAGCATTTAAATTCCACCATTTTTGTTTGCTAACATTATTTTTGTTTATGTGAATATACACTTATTTGTTAAATTGCTTAGTTTTTTTGAAACAATACATAAAATAATCGTTGAAATCAATTTGCCATAAATGTCTTAAGTAACTAACTGTAAACATAAGACATGAATATTTTTAATTCTAAAGAAATTCTTAAAACGTAAATATAATTACCTAGTTTGGAATCGTTTTCGTGAAAGTGAAATACCCCAAATTTTCTCTCTCAACTGTAATCTTAAACCGTTTTGTTACTTTTCGCTAGTACAAATCTTAACCATGTTGTTGTAAAGTGCATTCCTTAAAGTATACTCAAGTCATCCTCCATTTTGATCATGTCCGCCTATGTAATTTCACTATAGAGACTACCTCTGATGTAGGTTTGCTGCACGATCAGCGAGCGCTCTCTGTCCCCTTTGCCAGTTCCCGCGCCTCCTAAAGGAGCCCCACCATGAGGACTCCAGGAGTGCTCCTCCTCCTGCTTCTCCCATCTTGTCAGTGCGCCCGCATCCTCGGCGTGTTTCCCATCTTCTCTCGCAGCCACTTCAACGTGTTCGAACCCCTGATGCTCGAGTTGGTGTCCAGGGGTCATCACGTGACCCTGGTCAGCGCCTACCCCCTCACCGGCGCCTCTGGGGAGTACCGGCACATTGACATCCAACAAGCCAAGGAGAAGTTCAACGGGAGTTGGTCCTTGAACACGTTTCCCCAAATACCAGTCGCTTTTCACAACGTGTTGAGTACTATTGGAACCCAAATTAAAGACAATGAGGGAATTTTTTTGCTCGAGAGTGTTACAAACTTACTATCTTCAGGTGAGAAGTTTGACTTGGTCATTATTGAAGAGTTTACCAGTGATGTGTTTCTTGGGTTCGCTCACGTTTTCAAGGCTCCACTGATCACCTTTAGCTCTTGCCCTCCAATGCCTTGGGCCATGGATAGGTACGGGACCCCGGAGGGCTTGGCCTTCTCTCCGAATCTGTTGAGTGACTTCACCCAGGATATGGTGTTCCTTAAGAGATCCGTCAATGTGTTGCAGGTAGTGCTAAATGAATACTAAATTTTCTACCCGTTGCCGACAGTATATTTTTTCAATAATGAATTATAATGCATTATTAATTTAATCTTAAAAGTCAATACAAATCCCCCGTACAAGTTGTATTATTATTTCAAAAACCCTTCATGACTGTTACACTTATGTAAGAATTTATGTTGGCTACAAACCACAATCTATGTTATTAAACATTAAGATATTGTTCCTTTAAATCAACTGATAATTAAATCATTATATGTAACCGCGGGAACTGTTCGTTTCACTTGTCATCAGAGTTCCATTATTATATCCTAGATAGTGCAAAACTGTCAACATGCTCGGGTGAAGAACCAAGGTTAACAGTTCAGTTATGTTTGTATCTAATTTGAAACTTAAAAGCAGTCATCGTTTTTTTTTTCTTAAAATAAAATGTTGGCGGCCTCTTTTACCTATAAATTTCCCGGTCTGTGCTTGGATCATATAAAGCAAAGCCAGAGGTGAGCCTACATTACAAGCGAGTCAGTACTGATAAAATTGTCTTTCCAGAACTAGGATTTGAACCCACGACAAGGCCGCTATCACGGTTCCGAAAACCATCACCTTGACCACATCGATATAATTCGAGGGTGGCAAGGGGACGATTCCCCCCCAATAATTTGTAGAAAATATAATAATTTTAGTACATAACAAGTCACGATAGTCCCAATTACAATAATTTTGGCCCCCCCAATCGAAATTCTCGATTTCTACGCTAGTGACTCGCCATACATTTGGCATTGAACTGTCTAAGATAAAATGAGTTTCAATAAACATTTTAATTATGTTGTTACATTAACGATTATAAAATTAAAATTACTGAATTGTACAAAGAAAAGAGTTATCGACTTAAAATTGTTCTAAAAGTAGAATCTGAAAAGGATCACTCAACACAATAACAGGATAATATTTTATTAATATGTAAAAAACTAACAATAAAAACTATTAATTATATAGCAAAAACACCTAAAGAGGCAGAAATTTAACGAATCCAAAATTACCTATGGTTATCTATGATGACTAATATTTTGTTGAACAAAGGAACAACAAATGAATGATTGTGTAAAAAAATGTGTAATAAATTCAATTTAAATGTATAATGAAAACAAATGTATAAAAGTAAAAACCCGTTTTCCAAACACTACTTTCATCAATACTCATCAAAAGCCCACAAAGTAACACATTTTCTCAAAATTATTATAAATGACATTATGTTAGGCTCTCTATATAAGCCATTCCATTACCCGGAGGTAAAAATATAACAATAGATATTTGTTTAATAAGTTCTTTTCCAACATCTCATTCAAATATAAATCAATAAATATTTCTACAAAATAATTTCCTTAACATTTCTTGTTATAACTAGCACCAAATAGTTGTCACATTGCCGTAAGGATGAGTACTCATTTAGCACTACTTGCAGGTATGGTTTGCAAAAGTGTACCAAAGACTAGTTTTAAACAGGATATCGCAAACGATGGCTTTGAAATATTATGGACCAGATTTTCCCTCTTTGGAAGTGATCGTGAAAAGTTGTAGACTGTTCCTCGTCAACTCGCACCACACGTTCTACGCCCCCAAGCCGCTCCCTCCTCAAGTTGTTGAAGTTGGAGGAATCCACGTCAGAACTCCTAAGCCTCTCAACAAGGTGATCATTTTCTTACTGGGTGTAATCCTATACTATGATATGAACAGTTGTATTGCCTGTTTCCATCATTATCTACAAAAATAACTCTAACAATCGTCCTTAATTTATTTTGGAAATAACTTATAGGGTAAAAATAGGTTTAAAGGTTAAAACTGAAGTCGGATTTTACTTCAGAAAATATAATGTTACCAGAAATCGGCCTTGCACTTTTTGGGGGAAAAATGAATTTGTTTACTTTATTAAATTGTATTCTTAGCCTAATAAATTTAATTAAAATTTCCTGTGCTTAAGTGACCAGGGTTTAAAATATCGTAAATAGTTTAAAGTATTACGTAAGTGTTACCAAGCGCCGGCACCGACGCCGACGCTCCGTCCATTGAATTAACTGGGCCTATCTAAGGTTATCTGCGGTTCGTTGTCTGATAACTTGCGTAAATGAACTTGTCTTTAGCTCAAGAATTGAGCTTTTTGTTTTGTTTTATTATTTATCAACGCAAGTGTTACGCAATTGGAATTTTTTATTTGTTTTAATATCATAATGATATTAATTTGAGGATGGAACCGTGTGTGAGTTATGATATAATGCAAAAACATTTTTAAAATGAATTTTCAGAAATTTAATTTCAATTAAATTTGTTTCTTCTCATCAAACTTAAAGTCCGATTCAAGTTCCTCTGATTAGTAATTATAATTGATTAATTTTACATATTTCAATTGCAATTAAATTTACATTTATTCCATTTTACATATTTTTATTGGGTACATAATCCAGTACTTAAAAGGAACGAAACACGGAACCTTAGCGTTTTTTACATGAGTTTTATAATTTGTGGTATTTTGTGGTAAATCTGTTGAATTTAATTAATGAGCATATGTTTAGTAAATAATTTAGACAAAATTTTTAATATATATCATTAACACAGGAAATTTGAGGATCATCAGTGAACGAAGAACTTGAGGTTAAGGAGCGACGTAATTTCTTCAACTAAGTGTTTACCGTTACATTAAATATCTATTTTAAATTCAAATTTTACACATATTCGGGAAGTTTTATAATCATATAACAGTCAGTGAGGGCGTTATTGTTAAATATAGACACCAATTACAAGATGCAATACTAGATAACTTCCATGGGTAATTATGCTGTCTGAGCCTAATATGTGAAATCATTTTATAATAATTTTTAATTAATATATTTGTGACACATTTCTTCATATGACCTCTACATTTCAACATATGTGGTCCAAAGAATAATAAAGTAATTCAAATAGTTCAAAGGTTTTTAGTTGTTCTAAAATATAGTTTATTTGCTAAAGCACGTAATATTTTACTTCTAATAAAACGTTATTGTGCGAAAACTTAAATAATGGATGAGGCACGATTTACCATATTAAATGACATAGGTTTATCACACACTGGCATAGTTATTCAACGGCATGATGTGATAACGGTTTTGATTTATAGCCCGAGGCATTGGCTGTGGCTTCTAAATGAGGAAGTAAGTTAAAGTAAATGGCTCGCTGTAACTTTGACGGGTAGACCGGGAAAGCACCAGTTATGCGACGGTCGAGAAAGGGTCAGCCTGGCATGCACCGGGAAAGCGCCGACGCTACCCCAGGTAATCAGGGTAATCAGGTGTAGCTGGGTAATCAAGTGGAAGATGGAATTTACAAACAATGAACGCTACGGATTCTTACTCTCATTGGGCTCTAAACTCATCGGACCTTTGGTGGACCATAAAAGCCTGTGAATGCTTTCATAGCAAGTTTAAAAATTTTCATCTTTCTCGACGCCCTGAAGGAGACCCAGATATATACCTACAATGGTACGAATACCGCTAAAACCAGAGGACATTCGCAAATAAGAAAAAAAAACCTAGTGCATCAACAGTTCGTTGATAGGAAAATTTTGCAGCGAAAAACGGAGAAATTTATACTCAATTTCTTGAAATGCGTGTCTGTGAAGGTGGGCTGTTTGCAAATACGCGTTTACAAGTCAAATATGGCTGTTTTAATATTATATAAATACATACTGGTTGTCTATTTAACTGATTTGATGTTTTATTCCTGAATTAAATTAAGTCCTACATGCTGATTTTAGATAATCGCAATTCAAAATATAGGTAAATTTGCATTAAATAAAAGTCAAGATAAACCCATAATTAAGAGAGAAACTAAACTAAATCTATTGGTTTGAACTGTAAATAAATAATGTATGTAATGTAAATAATGTAATAATGTTGCTATTTTCTAGGAAAACTGTTTGAAATATTTCTGACAAAGGGAAAGCCGCACTGTCGCTTTGACGTGCGTTTGGGGGGGTAGATTTGGCAGTGGCGCTGTGCCGGTGTGCTACCTGGCCTAGTAGCGCTCACCCGGTGGACCGACTTTAACGACCAAACTTCAAAACACAGAGAATGTAACAAATAACTTCAGATTATTGATTTAATCTCCCTCGATAAACCCATATGACTAAGACTATACTCCCCAATATACTTTGATCTTCTGATTTATTTCTATGATTAATTTCCACACAGTCCTAGGCCCTAGGTTAAGAATGCAATGACAGTTGCAGTCACTAAATACAATGATAAATAAACATTTTAATGAAGACGAGTATGTCTTATAGTTTTGTAACATTCATTTGGGAAATTCTTGAATTGCTTTATGGTTATTCTTTTCGATAAATTGAGTAAATTATTACGTCTTCACTTCATTAAAATTCCATGCAGTGTTGGCAGTTCGTACCAAAAGTGTAAAGCTAATTCATAAACTGCAGAATGTGTGCTTGCCACTTTTGATTAGATAATGGTGTTGAACTTGGTAATTCTGACGTCGGTTTTCTTTATGAAATTTGTTATCTTTATATTGCTTGTTAATATCGTCCTGAGATGGAAAAGGGTGGTGTGAGCATCATGGGTACCTTCACTTTCAATACGCTTGATGTATCTTGTGACTGTATGGAAGGGGTCGGTGAGGTAGCAGATTCAAAAATGTATTTGAACGATTCAGCTTTACTAGTTATAACCATCTACAGACCACCAAACAGTCGACTAACGTAATGAGACCATTGTGTTGAGCAACACCTCCCCCTTTACTGTGTCTCCTCCTTAACATTGCCCCCCTTCCACAACCTAACTGCCACCTCTGTCAGAACAACTTGCCGAAACGTCCAAGAATGTGTTATCTCCTAAATTAGGTCTATATTTTGTTTGTGCTGTTTATAATCCGACCTTTTGTTTAGTTACCACCTCCAAACCTATATTAAAAATATACAGTTCTACAGTAAACGATCTATTTCTCCGTAGTATAACCAGCTTGCATTCTTGTTAGTGAATTTCCTATGGAAAGTGAACTATTAGCATGACCCGCACGGTGAAACTTAAGCCCGGGACCACCATAGAAGTTCCTAACGTGACCCCCTGAACACGTTTTGGGGGGTCGTTCAAAATTATATGTATATATATATATATATATATATATATATATATATATATATATATATATATATATATATATGTATATATATATATATATATATATATATAGACATATATACCATATATATATATATATATATGTATGCACTCTAGCGGTCGCATTTTTTGCCCGATTTACTTCAAATTTGTTAGGGACGTTCCTTTCTGTAATCTGTTGGACAAGTTCGTTGGGCAAAACAATCGGAAAACTCTAAACCCATTTTTTGGGGATTAATCTTTCAAATTTGGATTTTTTGGGCCCAAAAAGGGTCAGAAAAGCCCCAGATGTAAAGTTAATGCATGTAAAAAGATGGGAATTAGAGAGGCGAAAGTTTTAAGCCATCTCTCGTAATTCTAGCATAAATATTTACCGAGTTATTAAAGAAAATGTGTATCGGCTAAACGCAGTACGTTGTCTTATGGGGGTTTTAGAAAAGCCCGTTATTCTTTTGTTAAAGTACTTTTATTATTCCCAGCAACCTCACGCCTACTTTCAAGCCTGTATGGACCTTCTCCTAACCTTATAATGCGCAAAATTGTATTCCCAGCTTTGCAAGTAAATGAAACCAGGAGTATCAGAACAGCCAAAAAATCAATGTTTTCAGATTTCAATAAAAATTGGACAAATGTATGTTATTACACTGATTTTGAGTTTTAAAAGTTTTTACGTGGAAATTCACTTCCCTCACGTCAGCGTGCTGCGTGCGAACTCGTTACATTTTAAAGTTCTATGTTGTCTATCTTGGATGATTATTGACTTAAAACCGATAATGTTTCAAACCCGTATTCCCTGTTTATGGTCCAGCGTCACAGAACTAACAATAGCCAAATACAATTGATCGAATTTCAGATATTTATAGACCAAGAATAAAAACCTATATATTATCCAAATTATAAGTTTTTTTTTTTTTTCATTTGCAAGTCTTTCGATTGTTGTTGTCATACATATGAGTGTTGTTGACAGTTTTAATTAAGTTTTTAGATTTTAAATTACATTCATTTTTAATTGAGTCATTGTAGTAAATGATTAGATTACTACCAAAAAACAACGTTATCTAAAAGCAGTAAAGTGACCACCATGCTAAAGCTAGTTCCCCTTCTCTCTCACTACCATCACCCCTTCCCCAACGATACCATGCCTCCGCTTCGCCGTCCATCGTCCACTTCGCTTGCACTTTGAACTCGACATAACTACCAAATCCAGCTGACACCACACAGTTACTGGTACCATCAGCACATCATCATGGTCGGCTGGACTAGATCTGCTTGTGTTTTCTCCGCTCTAGTGAGTGCCGCGTACTGTGCTAACATTTTGGTTGTGGCGCCCACATTATCAAAAAGTCACTACGTCATGTTCGGGGAGCTTATCGATGAACTTTTAAATCGAGGACATCAAATCACGGTGATAACAACATTTCCCCAAGAAAATCCCATGAAGAACTTGACTGAAATAAGTGTCAGGTCGGTCAGAACTGTGATATTCAACGAATTTACGTTCTCCTTGTTCACCAACATCCCGGAGTATTTTTTGGATGTTGCTCCTCATTTTTTCTTATACATGCGAGAAGCTCCGAAAGTGTTTAGTGCGCAAGGTGTGGCAGATCTTATCAAGTCAAATTCAACTTTTGACCTTGTCATCTACGAAATGTTCCTTGACGACGTGTTCGTCGGATTCGCTCACAGGTTCAAGGCCCCTGTTATCGCTCTAGGTTCGTGTTACATGTTTCCTTTCGTCCCCGACAGATTTGCGATCCCTGCGAATCCCTCCTACTTCCCCAACTTTTACAGTGGGTACAGTGACAAGATGGATTTCATTCAGAGACTCCAAAACACTATTTTGGACTTGGCCGGAAAAGCGTTCTACAGATATTTTATTGAACCCGAGATGACCGAGATTGCGAGAACGTATTTTGGAAGTGATACTCCACCTGTTGGGGAGTTAATAAAAAACACCAGTTTATACTTTACAAACAACCATTTCAGTTTCTTTGGAGCACACCCTTACCCACCGCAAGTCGTCGATATCAGTGGAATTCATTTGAAACCTGCTAAAACTCTTGCTAAGGTAATAAGTTCCAACTATGTATCATCACACTTGTGAATGTACATTTTACTCGATTATTAGCTTTAATACCGTATACAAAATGTACACGAGACTTTGTCTAACTCCCTCTAGTACATGTTTATTTTAAGTAACTACATGCCTTCTGAAAGGAATTTAACCTAATTTATAAGAGTGTTTTAGCTCGCCCAGCATACATGCCCCCTTTAAAAATTTAAATTTGTTTCAATAAAAATCTGTTAAATATAAATTTTAAACTTTACAACAATTTATGGTTTATTATTAACAGATTTTTACTTATTGTTTAGGTTTAAATAACCAAAACTGGTCATGTGACTGCTGCTACATACTTAATGTATTTTTAAGATATATATATATATATATATATATATATATATATATATATACATCTATATATTAGGCCCCTGCAAGTTGCATTTTCGTGTAAGAGAAAATTAAAAACAATGTAAGAATCCATAAATGCAAACCTTTGAAAAATAGTTGGTCAAAGTAACTTTACTGCCATAAGAATAACGCCGTATACAAATAAATCACGAAAATATTTTTGATAACATACATATTCCAACGAGAAATACAAATTAAATTTCGTAAATATTATGCCTAACCTATGTTTGTAAACATAACAAGAAATTATTTTGTTCCTAATATAACCAGTGAAAATTCAACAACTGTGCGATAAAAAAGGTCGTAGACATTGTCATCAAAAACCATCTACTGAACCAATAAATGTTCAAAACTCAATAACTAGCTATACGATAAGGGAAATACATGGAAGTTCTAATAACAAATGGCATATAAGTGGGATAAGTATCAGCGGTAAAACTTATTGCCTGTCGTACCAAAATTTGAAACTTGGCTTTTACTAAAATTGATTGACAATTTAAAATAATGTGCTAGTAAATGTAGCTTTGTTTCCTCCATACAGTGGCCATGACCATATACTTGACATTAATCAACTATTATTGTTAAAACAAATAATAATTAATGTAGTTTTAATGAAAAACAAAACATATAGACTTAAAAATACCCCCGTCGCAGTAAACGTGCGTACTCAGGGAATTTCCAATTATATGTCTTAATACCACATAAAGCCACATACCAAGTTTCATTAAAATATATTCACAAATAAGCGATATACAAAATTTAATTATTCTCCATAAGAATAACATTGAAGAGGCGTACGTAGGTTTGCTGAAACAAGGAACACAAACAATTGGTGTTTAATAGAATTAAACTAGGTGAAGCCACATACAAAGTTTCATCAATATTCATTCATAAATATACCCCCGTCGCTGCAAACCTGAGTACTCAGAGAAATTTCCAATGCATATTTATGTGTCTCACTACTGCATAGTGCCACTTCCCAAGTTTCACAAAAATACATTCATAAATAAGTGTTTTATAGCATTTTATTTATTCTCCATAAGAATAACATTAGGGCTGAGTACGCAGGTTTTCTGCAACGAGGAAGATAAAAATGTGTATTTTTGCAATTATCAATATAACTCAACCAGGTGAAGCTACATACCAAGTTTTATTAATTTAGGTTCATAACTAAGAGAGATACACAACTTTACTTACTCTCCATATGAATAACGTGGGGGCCGAGGATGCAGGTTTGCTGCTACGGGGAAAATCAACAAAAAACTTTTTTGTGCAAATATCAATATATCACAACTAGTTGAAGCTACATACCAAGTTTCATAAATAATCGATATATCAAATTTTATTTATCCTCCATAAGGATAACATTGGACAACATACTGTGTTTAGCACTTTGAATATCTCTGCAACGGTTGGAAGTATAACAACAATTAAAACACCAAAATGATTTTTTTGTAGAGCTAAACTGATTGGTAAAAATAAATTTGAAATTTGTAGTAAAATTATCTGAGGAAAATCCAAAAACCTTTTTCCCATAAGATTAACATGGGAAATTTTATGGACGCGTTTTTTGACTTTCCTCTACAACTACTTAACCTAGGTTAATGATTCAAAATTATTTGGGTTTTCTTAAGCTCTATAAAATGGCTATATCCAAAAGTAAGTGTTTTTTTTTTTTATTTTAGGGGGAAAATTTAAAAAAAAACTGATTTTTGTACAATTTAAAACCCCCATAAAACCCCCTCCCATAGTCCGATCGATCTGGTTTTCGAACTGAAAGTCATAAATGTTACTGTACACATTTGTGCCAAATTTCATAAAAATCGGGCGTTTCTTTCAAAAGTAATCGCGGTAACGAACACATATATATATATATATATATATTTATAAAATATATTTATATATATATTTATATATATATATATAAATATATTTATATATTTATACATATATATAAATTTGAACGAATAGTGTTTTTTGGCATCTGGGGACCTCAAAACAAAAAGTTATCATGGTCTCGGGCTTAAGTCTTACCATGCCACCTTCGGTAATAGCTTCTTCCCTATAGGGGAAATTCGCTGAAAAAAGTGATATATAACATTTTAATTATTCTCCCTAAGAATAACATGGGGGCTGAGTAAGCAGGTATACTGCAACAAGGAACACAAAATATGGGTTTTCATGTAAAATGCATTATAACTCAACTAGATGCCACATACCAAGTTTCATCAGTATACATTCATAAATTAGCCATATATACCATTTTGATTATTCTCCATAAGAATAACATGGGGGATGTAAGAAGGTTTGCTGCAAAAAGGAAAACAAAATAATGTGTTTTTATGCAAATATCAATAGAGCTTATCAAAGCGAATTCACACACCAAGTTTCTTCCATATACATTCATAAATAAGCGATACATAACATTTCAATTATTCTCCATAAGAATAACATAGGGACCGAGTACCTATGTATAAATATTTGGAGTTCTATCACACATAAACTACTGGAACGATTAAGCTAAAATTTAGCATAAACATAGCTTACATATTACATTAACATAGAGACCTGATAATGTCCACATCCACGCTTAGGGCTCCACCCTCCAGGACCTGTAAGTTCCAATGCAAATCTTATGGAAGGATATCATTTATAAAATTACCAGCTGTAGTTGTTTGTCAGTTAGCGAAAAAGCAATCTGATGGTAAAACTAAACAAATATTCAATATTGCAGGTCAGGTTAGTATTTTTAAATGTCTTTTTCGTCATACTGCTTGGAAAACGGCTGTTTTCAATACATGCGTTGCGGGGCGAAAGTAGTTCTTTTCAGTCCTAGGACAGAAAATAATCAGCTGGTGTCGAGGTCATCAGCTGTTCCGTTTCTGTCATTAATAAATATCAATGGAGTAAATCTGCAAACTTGTGTACCTCAATTGTAAGTAATCGATTGTATCGAGAGTTGTAATCAATTATTTTATCGATTGTAATTCATTGTTGCATTGTTATTCTATAGGATAAAAATAAATATAACAATAAATGGTTGCTTATAAAGTAAATTTTTATTATTTTGTAATTATTTGTATTTAGATTAGCCTAATATATTGTAGTAATAGATATTTTCGGTTGTGTATCGACAATCTAATCTAACAAAACATTCTACAACACTTGAGGCAAAAATAATAATCTATTAAAAATGAACAATACTAAACTAAACTATGTCAAGAAGGTGAATAAATATTCAATTTTGCCTCAGGGAGAAGATAAGTTAAGCGATAACGCTGTACGCAGCGAGTCTGATTCCTGATAAAGCTCGAATCGGTTGACTAAAGTATTCCTTCTTGCAATCGATAGTCCACAGCATTCGATATGCCTTAGTTAGTCCAACCTAACACTAACACAAACGTAACAGACAATAGTTGAATACATCTGTAGTAACAGCTGTTTATTTTATGAAGCAAGAACAAGATGGAAGCCATTTTGGGAGCAAGCTTTTATAGGTAAACAAGATGTAAAATATTAGTTTTGAGAAAGCAGTTAGCTTAATAATATTGTGCAGTAAGACGAAAAATATAGTTCATCACATGGGCCAAAAGTGGCTTTTCGATCCTCGCCCATTTTGAGCTCGTATCGAAAAGCGTCACTTAATCTGTCGTGAGCGGAGCCGCAGGTAGCAGCTAGTTCTCCACAAGATTAACATTGGACAACGTACTGTGTTTAGCACTTTCAATATCTCTGTATCCAATTGGCGTAGAGCGATTATCAAAATACCAAATTGTTTGTTTTTTAAAGCTGAATTTAATGGTGTAGACTAAAATTTAGGTTTAAAAATAATTATATGTAAAAAGTTCAAAAAAGATTTTTGGGGTACAAAACCTCCAAACCTCCCTTATAATGGTACGATGCATCTGGTTTTCTAACTCATGAAAATAGATGTTACCTTACACGCTTATACCAAATTTCATCAAGACCGGACCATTTTTACGAAAATGTTCGTGCCTACGGATACATATACCATGCCACCTACGATAATAGCTTCTTCCATGTAGGGGAAATTCGCTAAAACCAGTTCAGACCAAGTGTTCGTAATGCAAAATTAAAATAAGTTTTAAATTATATGAATAACTGCATGAACGATTCTAGTGCAGACTGGTGTAATCGATTAGTTAACAAAACAGTTAATTAAAATCATATCAATCATCCAATTATTATTGATAAATAATGACGAAAATGTGCCAGCAGACAAACCTAATAACAAAATAAATATATCACTTTGATTTTGAACGTGTTTTGCTCATTACACTACAGAGAAGTTAATAGGAAATGTATCGGCGTCAAATATCATTTTTTAAACATATTTCGTCTCGATGTGTGCATTTATTTCAATCAATCTCGGAAGAAAAATATATCTCGTTTGTACTGTTTATAATCCGATTTGTTGTTGTAATAAGTATCAACTTTAACACTCCCAACCATAAATTATACATTTTCAATTCTACAGTATAAGTTCAATTTTCTTTGCAATATAACTGCCTTAAATTTAATTTTGGCTATGTTATTGGCCGATTGCTAACTTTAAATCCTTTCCCTCGTATTCTGAATAACCGTATTACCCTGGTTAAGGTCCAGCGTTACAGAACTAACAATACTGAGATCCTAGAATTCCTTCTATGTGCATTACAAATTACAACCTCCGTATCATCCAAATCTAAGTTCACATTGTCATTAATCCGTGTTTACCAAACGTGTGAGTGTTACTGTTTTCTTTGATTAAGTGTTTTCAATCTTAAATTACATCCATATATAGTTAGGTCATTGAAGTATTTTACTAGACTACTAAACAAATTTAACTAAAGTAGTTTTACCACTGTGCTAGAACAAGTTCCTCCTTTCTCGCTCACTCTCTCTACCGGCCCCTTCCCCCTTCCACGTAGGCCTACTCTCAAGCCTCCGCCTATGCCGTCCGGTTTCACTTTTCACTAGCACTCAATAGCACCAAGCGCCGCGCCGCTCTGGCCCTTAGCTGTTCCCGTTACCGACAGTTGCGTCAACATGGTCGGTTGGATGAGGAGTGTGTGCGCTCTATGCGCTCTAATGAGTGCCGCGTACTGTGCTAACATTTTGGTTGTGGCGCCCACATTATCAGAAAGTCATTACGCCGTGTTCGATGCGGTTATCAATGAACTTCTAAATCGGGGACATCAAATCACGGTGATAACAACATTTCCCCTCGAAAAGCCCGTGAAGAACTTGACAGAAATAAGTGTCAGGTCGGTCAGAACTGTGGTAATCAACGACTTTGCGTTCTCCATGTTTCCCAACATCCCCGAGTATTACTTAGAGGTTGTTCCTAAATTTTTAGTATACATACGAGACGCTGAGAAAGTGTTTAGTGCGCCAGGTGTTACAGATCTTATCAAGTCAAATTCAACTTTTGACCTTGTCATCTACGAATTGTTCCTTGACGACGTGTTCGTCGGGTTCGCTCACAGGTTCAAGGCCCCTGTTATCGCTCTAGGTTCGTGTTACATGTTCCCTTTCATCCCCGACAGATTTGCGATCCCTGCGAATCCCTCGAATTTCCCCGGCTTTAACAGTGGGTACAGTGACAAGATGGATTTCATCCAGAGACTCCGTAACACTATTTTAGACTTGGCCGGAAAAGCGTTATATAGATATTTTATTGAGCCCGAGATGACCGAGACTGCGAGAAAGTATTTTGGAAGTGATACTCCACCTGTTGGGGATTTAATAAAAAACACCAGTTTATACTTTAGAAACAACCATTTCAGTTTCTATGGCGTTCACACTTACCCACCGCAAGTCGTCGATATCAGTGGAAATCATTTAAAACCTGCTAAACCTCTTGCTCAGGTAACAAATTGCATGTAAGTATCATCCTAAGCTTTTCTAAGGCTTTTCCTAAGCCTAATGTGTACTTTTCTTAACTGCAACATTTATTTACTTACGCAACAGTTACAAAGAATGTGCCTCGTTCCCACCCTGTGTTGCGAATTAACCATCACCAACATTGGCGACCATAATTGTTAGATAGCACCCAATTGTCTTAAAATACCTGGTAGTTGTTGTATATGCCAATTATTTCCCTATTCTTCCGGTTATTAAAAGAGTTAAATGAGAGAATGAAATAGAGTTAGTTTTTTTAGATGAGGATAACATTATTCTTTATGAGTAAATTTGTCTACATAAGTATTGGTGGGTTTTCGGAGAATGTTTTTTTGATGGTTTTAAACTTTTGATACCAAAGTATCTGAAAATGTAATTCAGGTGTTACTTTCTATTTCATATGTCAATTTCATTTGATGACTAAATCGAATTTATATTATTAACACGATCTTGAGTATTTTCTTTGTTATTAAGAGAAGGACAAACTTCGTTTACATAGCTTAACCGACGATATTCATTCCCTTGTTATCAAACATAGTGCCCCGTTCATTGTTCACCCTCTAGCCTAACTTTATTTGGAATAATTCATTTTTATCAGGCATTTTTCCAGAACAATTGAAGCTCTCTAAAATAGTCCCAATAATAAATACCCCCATCGCAGCAAACCTGCATACTCAGCGAATTTACAATGGAGATATAAATGGCTTAATACTACATAAAGCCACTTACCAATTTTCATAAAAATATATTCACAAATAAGCGATATATACAATTTTAATTATTCTCCATAAGAATAACATTGGGGCTGAGTACGCAGGTTTGCTGCACAAAAAAGGGTTTTTATGCTAATATCAATAAAACTCAACTAGGTGAAGTTGTATACCAGTTTTTGTTCATTTATATTCATAATTAAGGGAGACAGAGCATTTAATTATTCTCCATAAGAATAACATGGGGACTGAGTACGCATGTTTGCTGCTACGGGAGAATTTGGCAAAAAATATTTTTTTGAGCCAATATCAATAGACCACAACGACATGAAGCTGTATACCAAGTTTCGTCAGTATAAGTTCATAAATAAGCAAGATATAACAATTTTTAGTACTTTGGTATTATACGGATGCCACTATTTTTTGAGGTTAAATTTTTACCGGATACAAAGGATAACTACATAATTCGAAAAAACGTACTTTTATTGACTTACTGTAAAAATGTTACATCATTCTGATGAGCGGTCTTTGTGTTGTGCCTCCCAAGAGGCAGCGATGTCCGCTAGGATCGTGTTGAATGCGTCGCCACCGCTAGCAGCCACACCCGATCGCCACATGTACTGCGCCAAATAAACAGCGCGCTG
Organism: Allygus modestus; assembly: GCA_963675035.1. Taxonomy (NCBI): domain Eukaryota; kingdom Metazoa; phylum Arthropoda; class Insecta; order Hemiptera; family Cicadellidae; genus Allygus; species Allygus modestus. The sequence continues at coordinate 65,754,503 of OY776115.1, forward strand.
CGGCAGTTATGTTAGGATGGGTTATCATAAAAATACGTACGGTTTCCTCTTCATTTCGAGGTAAATCCCACACCAAAAGAACGTCACTCATTATGAAAACAAATGTAACGTAGTGCACGGCAATAAATCACTCGTGACACTGACCCAGATACAGGCGGTGACAGGTGATGCGCGCGCTCCGGTCAACGACCTGACCTTGGCCTATTTGGAGGGGGTTTGGCGGCCGGAAGTATGACTCATCAGGTATCATTCGATTTGTAACGAATCAAGGAAAGTCCTACAATCATTTTTATGATAACCCATCCTAACATAACTGCCGCAGCGCGCTGTATAAGGGTGGCATCCGTATAATACCAAAGTACTCAATTTTCTTTTTCTCCATAAGAATAACATTAGACAACGTACTGTGTTTAGCACTTCCAATATCTCGGTAACCAATTGACGTAGAGGAATGATCGAAATACCAAATTGTGTGGTTTTTTTAAGTTGAATCGAATGGTGAAAACTAAAATTTGACTATTTCAAAAATTATATGTAAAAAATTCAAAAAACCCATTTTTGGGGTAAAAAAACCCAAAATACCCCTTCGGATAAAGCGATCTGGCTGGTTTTCGAACTTAAAGTCATAAATGTTGCTTTACACGTTTATGCCAAGTTTCATCAAAATCGGATCATTTTTACGAGAGTAATCGTGCTCACACACACACACACACACACACACACACACACACACACACACATATAGATAGATAGATAGATAGATAGATAGATAGATAGATAGATAGATAGATAGATAGATAGATAGATAGATATATAGATAGATATCTACAGTTTCAAACGAATGGTGTTTTTGGGGTCTGGGGACCTCAAAACGAAAAGTTATCATGGTCCCGGGCCTAGGTCTTACCATGCCGACTACGGTAATAGCTTCTTCCCTATAGGGGAAATTCGCTAAAAACAAAAACGAAGGATTTAAAATAACTATATACGTCCAATTGCTTTGACCACAATTTTTTCTAAAATATTTGAAAAAATGTTTCATAACCAAATGATGAACTATATTATAGAAAAATCAATAATAACCCCAAGTCAATTTTGATTCCAAAGAAGCAAATCTTAAATTGATGCGATATACAAACTAGTAACAAGTGTAATGACAAACATTGATGCTTCCATCTCTTAGTATATTTCTTGAGATTTATCCCGTGCTTAATAGTGTTAACCATAATGCACTTTTTGATAAACTTCGATTGATGGGATTTAACATGTCAGCGCTTGGATGGATAGAATGTGCTCGCTGATAGAATCATAGAAAAAATAAACCAGGTTCAGTATGGAAAGTAGGGGAAGGTTCAGAATGCTTCTTACCGGTGCCGTGGCGTGATTAAAACATGCGTGTGGTAGGCCTACCGGTATTTATACGTAAATATGTTTGTGACTGTGACAATTTTAAATTTTGACCTATCGTATCTGGATAATACGTTCTTTGTATATGTACCACTTTAAAATGCCGTATTTACGGTGAAACACGTAGTGGATTAAATTACAATTTGAACTGTTCACGTCAAGGTATGTACCTATTTTAGTCTAATACGTACAGTTCAGGGGCTACAAGAATGAATTTTAAATATAACAAAGTTTATTTCAAACTGTAAATAAATTAACTAAACAGAAAACCAATAACATCAATAATGTTAAACTACTACTATGGTTGTTAATCTGTGCCCCCGCCACTTAGATTTTATATTTTTATTTTACGTCCCACCCATTTTATATTTGTTTGCCCCCCATTTTATATTTTTTGCCCCCCCCCCGATTTTATATTTTTGCTCCCCCATTTTTATTTTTTCCCCACCCCCAATTTTATATTTGCCCTACCACCCAATTTTATATTTTGCTCCCCCTCTTCGATTTTATATTTTAAATTTATGTTGCCCCCCTCCATTTTATATTTTGGTCCCCAGATTTTATATTTTTGCCCCCCCATTTTTATTTGTTCCCCAACACCAATTTTATATTTTCTTCCCCCCTCTTCGATTTTTTATTTTTATTTTGTCACCCCCATTTTATATTCCCCCAATTTATATCTTCAGCCCCCCGATTATATATTTTGCCCCCCCCCGATTTTTATTTTTGCCCCCTCCCGATTTTACATTTTGCTCCCCCCCGATATTATATTTTTGCCCCCACCCATTTTATATTTTGCTCTCCCCCGATTTTATATTTTTGCCCCCCTTCTTTGATTTTATATTTTTATTTTATGTCCCCCCCATTTTTAATTTTGCCCCACCCCCAATTTTATATTTTTCTCCCCCCCTCTTCGATTTTGTATTTTGATTTTATGTTGCCCCCCTTCTTTTTTATATTCCCCTCTCCAATTTTATATTTTGCTCCCCCCCGTTTTTTATTTTTGCCCCACCCCCAATTTTATATTTTCTTCCCCCATCATCGATTTTTTATTTTTATTTTATGTCCCCTCTCCATTTTATATTTTTGCCCCCCCCCCGATTTTATATTTTTACTCTCCCCCCAATTTTTATTTTTGCCCCCCCCCCCGCTGATTTTATATTCATGCCCCCTCTCTTCCTCCCCGATATTTTTTGTTTACTTGAGTTCTTCTATTTCTAAAAGCGAATCCAAAGTGTTACGTGTACCGATTTGGAGTCGCAAACCACACGCCGTTTACTACCCTACAGAGTTCCTCGACTTAGCAACAGGACCCAAACTTCAGTTTTAACTTCAGTTTTATGATCAGATTTAGTGTTATTTTGACTATTCATGTGTTTTTTGTAGTTTTTAAAATTGTTACTCAAATTATATTTTTTTATTTATGACAGTTATTACTTTATTTGTTACGTTTTAGCTGGCATAGTTTATTTTCTTGTCTGAATTTCAAAAATGTTACTTGGTAGAAAAGTAGAGTATTATAGAATGGTATATATGCTGACAGATTTATTTTAAATATTAAAAACAGTATCTCATTCAAAACTTTACAAAACTATGATTTTTATATGATATTTAACATTTACTATAATTATATTACATAATGTATGAGGGGGGAGGGGGGTCTGAAATTACAAAAATAGTGTGTTATGAAATATGTGTATGGCCCCTCAATGATAACGCTGCAACATGAAAAGTCTGGAAAATTCAAATCCGTTTAATCGTTTTCTAACAGTGTTTTGTGTGGATTTTATCATATCGATATTCTAGGACCTGGACAAATGGATGAACGAGAGCACCCACGGGATCATCTACTTCTCCTTCGGCTCCATGCTGAGGGGAGCCACACTCCCGGCACAGAAGGTCCGGGCCTTCGTGGAGGTGTTCCGGAGTCTCCCCCAGAGGGTCCTGTGGAAGTGGGAGGATGACACCTTGGACAACATCCCCAGTAATGTCAAGATCATGAAGTGGCTGCCTCAGAGAGACGTTCTAGGTTAGTTTTCCCTTTTAATTTAGAGAATATTTGATATTATCCAGATTAAATAAAAAGATATCGATGAGTTTCATACAACATGTTTATTCATAAACTCCAGCATCAGTTTCAAAGTTCCCAAGACCTTTCTTATAATTTCCCATTCATCTAATATTAGTATTTGTGCTACTCTTATTGGCTCTTGTTCACTATAAACTCCTGTTTACAAACAGAGGCATAGCCAGTGGTAGTGTAAACCCCCCAAAGTTTGAAAAAAATAACACGGCTGGGATTTTTGTAGACTGAAGAGAATTACAAAAAATAGTTGTTTAATGTAACATATCCCAGTTTTTTTACAATGCTAAAATTTGTGGTTTGGCAAACCATTACATCACCTGTTTGACCGTTTTTCCTCCTGTATCATTTTCTGCCCTTATGGAAAAGTCTAATGATTCCAGATTTCGCCATATCTAAATTCCATATCTAGCCAGATCTGAACCTCACTAAACCAAAACTCGGGGTTAACCGAAAGCGTATATTAAAAACCAAATAATCATGCATTCCTACTAATCAGGAACTGGAGGGATAGTGCTGCATTTAACTGTTGTAAAAAACTGATAGTAAAATATGGATGACTTTTTTAAAGAAATTGTTTCTATTCCATGAAAACTTTTAGATTTTAGAATAACTTTTAATAAATCAACGTTGAGAACAACAGTTTTAAATATATTTTTGTCAAATTAACTATTAAATATCATTTATTGATTGTAAAAAAAAATGCCCCCGTGCAGCAAACCTGCGTCCTCAGCGAATTTCCGATGCAAAATATTTGTCTTAATACCACATAAAGCCGCATACCAAGTTTCATAAAAATATATTCACATATAAGTGATTTTAATTATTATCTATAAGAATAACATTGGTAATGAGTACGTAGGTTTGCTGAAACAAGGAACATAAACAATTGGTTTTTATGCAAATATAAATAGAATTTAACTAGGCGAAGCCACATACCAAGTTTCATCAATATTCAATCATAAATAATCGCCATATAACATTTTAAGTATTCTCCATAAGAATAACATTGGGGCTGAGTAAGCAGGTTTGCTGCAACAAGGAACAAAATAATAGGTTTTTATACAATTATCAATATAATTCAACCAAGTGAAGCTACATACCAAGTTTTATTAATTTATGTTCATAATTAAGGGAGTCATTACATTTTACTTATTCTCCTTAAGAATAACATGGGGACTGTGTACGCAGGTTTGCTGCTACGGGAATAATCATCAAAAAATCAATTGTTTGTGCAAATATCAATATACCAGTACTACGTGAAGCCACATATGAAGTTTCATCAACATACATTCATAAATAATCGAGATATCAAATTTTATTTATTCTCCATAAGGATAACATTGGACAACGTACTTTGAATATCTCAGCAACGGTTGGGCGTAGAATCACAATTTAAACCCAAAAATGATTTTTTTGTGGAACTGAACAGATTGGTAAAAGCAAATGTAAAGTTTACATTAATTAACTGAGGAAAAGCCAAAAACCTTTTTCCCATAAGATTAACATGGGAGATTTTATGAGTAGGTTTTTTGGATTTTCTCCACAACCACTTAACCTAGGTTAATAATTCAAGATACTAAATTATTTGTTTTTTTAAGCTCTATAACATGGTCAAAACCAAAATTAAGTTGTTCAAAAATTTTTGGGTGAAAAATGCAAAAACTGATTTTTGAACAATTTAAAACCCCCATAAACCCCCCTTCCCATGGTCCGATTTTTCTGATTTTCAGACTTAAAGTCATGAATGTCATTTTACACATTTGAGCCAAATTACATCGAAATCGGACGTTTTCTACTCAAGTTATCGCATTCACGGACACACACATATATATATATATATATATATATATATATATATATATATATATATATATAATTTGAACAAATAGTGCTTTTGTCATCTGGGGACCTCAAAACAAAAAATTATCATGGTCTCGGGCTAAGTCTTACTATGAGACCTACGGTAATAGCTTCTTCCCTATAGGGGAAATTCGCTAAAACAAAAAAAAACAGTTCATCCTAAACTCCTTTTAGTTTATTATGCTGAAAATCAATTTATTCAATTTTTGTAATATTGATTGTTATTTTGTCAGTGGTGCTAGTTTATTTATTACTAACTGAATTTTTTTCATGCTGGATTATACATAATTTTATTTTAACCTTTTTTTAAATTAAAAAGTACTTTTTCTTCTGAGTTGTGTTTCAAGGAGACTTAGTTTATAATTCTTTTTGGAAAGCTCGTTTTCGGTGAAATAATAAAACACAGTGTTAAGTATTTAGTACATTTCACAAATGGCCAATAATTATTATTTACTGATTGCCTGTCACAGCTCACCCGGCAGTGAAGGTGTTCATTTCTCATGGAGGGCTGCTGGGGTCAACGGAGGCCGTTGTCAGTGGGGTCCCAATCCTCGGCATCCCCATGTACGGTGACCAGCCCAACAACGTAGCGGCTCTCGTTGACAAGGGTGTCGCCATTCATATAGACTACAACAACATCACCACCACATCGCTCTCATGGGCACTCAACACACTGCTGACAGACTCTAGGTGGGTGGAGTTGGCCTAAGTAATGTGCGACATGACTTTTCATAATACACTGATACAGAATATGTCAAAAACAAAAATTGAACTTACCATATGTCATATTGGTATAGTTAAAACTAGTTCTTAATACCCTTATGGTCCTATATGTAACAAAGCGCTACATTCCACTATTTCTCATACACAGTTATATTTATGTTATATGCCTTATAATATCAAGATTTACAAATTTTAAATATTATATTGATACTAGTGGACCTGTTGCTCGAAATCAAGCAAAGCAGTTCCAGCTTGAAACTTATTTAGTTAGCTATCATAAAGTCACAACACAAATTGTGTTACCAGTACAGTAGTTTGTGTTTACAAACGCAGTTCTTAACATATTATTTACTTTCCACGAAATCATCTGGTTTATTTAAAAATTAATATAGAACGATATTTTGTGTTTTGTTTTTGTTTTTCCTAAGATGTAAAATTACAATGACCGTTTACGCAAGCCCGTGCCCTTGAGAATAAAACTATTGAAAATTAAAAACCTTATTGCAAAACTACAAACTGAGACAAATGTTTTGGCACTTCAAACATTAAAATTGTTTCAAGAAATAAGGGATGAGGAGTTTGGTTGACAAAAACCACTTCACGTATTATATATAAGGAAGGATAGTATAGTATAATATCATGCTTCTAGTACCACCTCATTTCGATATGATCATACTCTCCTGCTCAGTTAAATTTCCACTGTCTATAAAAACCAATGTGGTTATTTTTTTGCAATGAACCTAACACCCTTTTTTATATATAACTCTTTGGTTCACAGAGAAATGGCATGTGAAGTGAAATTGCCGGAACCACATAATGCTATGAATCAATCACTAGGGTTTTTGCTTTGTTTACTTAAATTTTGTCTTGTATTTAGATATAATCGACTTGTTATTTAGATTGGTGTAATCCGTTATCAGTAGGTTAATTAATAGCTCGTAGAACCTCGACTCACTCATATATATCCTTTTTTGCAATCGGCAGCTCACCATTCACCTTCTTTAACCAGATATTTGAAAGTCTACACTGCATTTGTAAGCTGAAACTTTTGCAATAAGTGTGAGAATTGTTACTCATCTTCATCTGCACTTTTATTTTAGTAAAAAATAGATTAGCAGTCTCATTTTTCCTAAGCTATACCTGTTCAAAGGCCTTTATTTGTACCTTGGAGGAATCAGTACACTACCTCCATGAGCTTGACAGGCTTCTGAGACAGGTTCAGACCTATGGTAAACTATTAAGTAAAGCAAGGTGTCAAGTTAGATAGTACTGATACAATTTGCTTGCCAGTACTCGGATTTGAGCCCACCCCCTCCCCTCTGTCTACCCCACCCCTCTAACTGTCTGATATGTTTCAGCTACTCCGCCAATGCCAGATCGCTCTCACGGAGGTTCCTGGACCGCCCCCTCAGTCCACTGGACACAGCTGTGTTCTGGACAGAGTACGTGATCCGCCACGGCGGGGCCCCCCACCTACGCAGCTCTGTCGTGCACCTCACCTGGTACCAGTATTACCTGCTAGACGTCGCTGCTTTCTGTCTAGCCGCTATTGTCACAGCCTTAGCCGTCATTTACTATGTTGTTAGGTCATTTTTAAAATTGTTAGGATTTATATCATCTAAAAAAGTAAAAACTGCGTAGTAAATGTTACAGATCTTAGGTTGAGAAAGATCTTTGAGAAAGGTCTTTGATTTATAAAAGACTAAATAGTTATGTAAGGATTTAGTTACCATTTATTAAAATTATTATGAATTTGATTTATTTTTTTATAATTGTTGCAATCATGTATGTCTATTGACTAGAATTATTTAAAAGAAACTGTAATTTAGTAAAAACTTTTCTTTATAGAGAAAACTGATTTAGTACTTATCATACTTTAAAATAAACATATTTTTATTTCGCTGTGGCTACGTACCCGGCAGCCGGCTCCCCATTGGGTACCGGCAGAAGTCGATGATGTCACTGATTTTTGTTATGCTCTTATTTCTGGAGTGTTCTTCGTTATGTTAAACCTATTTACTAAATGGATTTGCATGAACAAAATAACAAATAACTACGTTACAGTTCACGACAAAAACCTAGGTTATAGTGACCTAACCTAACTCCGCAGAACGCTGTATGGTGGCTGGTCGTTGTGCAACATAATTATAAATTAATTAATTAGTGTAAATAAATTAAAGTAAGATTTAACAAAGAACAAATTAAATTAAAATTTTAAAGAAAATTTCAGATCTCAAAAAGTACACATCAAAAATGAGATTAGAACATGGGACCTCCCGATCGTTGATCCATCACTATATCCACTGGGCCACCGAGGCTTGACAACTACCAAGGTTCGTAGAGCTTTCAGCCCAGGTATGATTATTTCTATAAGGTGACGTCATCGACTTCTGCCGGGTACCCAATGGGGAGCCGGCTGCCGGGTACGTAGCCACAGCGTATTTATTTACTCTTGCATCCCTATTTCTTTTACATTTGATTCTTTTTTTATATTTAAAGTTCCTTAACTTTAAGTACAGGCAACATTTATAGATATGGTTATGACTTATTATGAGTCTGTGTGTTTAAGGATGTGCTAAGTTTGCTAAGTTATGTGAAATAAACATATTTTTAAATATATGTTAAATAAGTTTTATACTTTTGAAGTCCTCTTTTAATTTACCAACGTTCTTACTCTAATATTCGTTACATACCATTCAAAACACATTGATGGTAGCGAAAACAAACATTGGCAACACCGAGCATGAGTGTTTTATAGTCATGCAATCTCAGGAATGTTATTGCTAAAATATTAACTACAGTAACAAACATGTGAAATAAAAATGAGAAGCCAAAATCAACGATATAAGGATGATAACCAACTAAAATTATAAGCATGGTGTCAGAAAGAAGAAAACTAGAGCTGCCTCATCAAGGCCTCTTTTTATCACTGTGCACTGCCTCAAACCATGTCAAAAATGGAACCAAGTTCACCAAGGACATTCTACATTATCGATACAGACGATAATAACAAATTTCATTAGAAAACATGAAATGGCTAAATACATAAGCAAAATCAGAGCGCTCTTAAGGTATTGCTATTGGTATAGGTATTGGCCTGGCCGCACTGATCATATTAAAGTATTTCGTCATTTTAAGGAATTCAAACATATAATTTTGTTTTTGTTTGATGCTAATTTACTTTTCTGTAATACTAATTACCAATGTTAAAATTTAAGTGTGATACCTAGATAGATTATTCTTACTCTACTTCCTTATTCCTTTATCAGTGTTATAATAGATTATCTTAAATCAATAATTTATTACTTGTTTTAAAAGGATTAAATATACCTAGCCCAGCAAATTTGTATAGTTGAATGACGAGGCATAGGTGTGCAAAATCTAAATTAAACAACCTTCAACTGTGTTGTTCAACAGCTCTTTAGAAGACTATTTCTTTAAATTTATCTTACATAATATGCCAAACGATTCTTATTAATAAACCTCCTCTGTTATTTGTGAACCGATTTTGATGATTGAGGTATCAAAATTCGATTTGGGCACCTCGCTAGCCTAACGATTAGCATCTTAGACTTCAGTTCAAGGTGTCACGGGTTCAAATCCCTGGGTGACCACAACAATTTGAGGGGTTTTGGACCGCTTTCCCTAAATGCGTTTGTGTCTTCTATAAAATAAAAATACCATTATAGCGTTGAAATACAAATACTGTAACAACAAAAATGTTTGTACTAATTCATAGTTGAGCATAAATGTTTTCAATTAACATTCTAAAGAGCTCGGCGTCCCTCAGTGGTTTTTTTTCTATGATAAGATTAACATTCGGAATAGTTTTAGTTAAAGCTGTTGAAACAGTAAAAACAAATTGTTACAATAACGGTTTTTTCACTAGGATTACACAACAAAACAACTGGAATTGCAGCACAATCCATATGATTCTGAGGCTGTGGGCTGAGTTTCATGCCCCACTGAGGGGAAAGCCCGAGGTGGATGCCCCATATTGAACAAATAATTGGTCCCAATACCGAGTAATGTCTGCAGACAAAAACTGTTTCCCTGTTAGATGATAATTTCCTTGGATTTTAACAGGCTACCAGGTCTCTTTTAATATTAAATTAAATACAGAAAGAATGATGGAGAAAGCTAGTTTATTTTACAAACTGAACACAATAACTGTTTATAATTCAAATTTGGGCAGTAATGAGAGTGAGGGATCGCAGGTCATGAGGCCAGTAGGGCTATGTGACCAGGAGGTTAGGCGGGGGTGTCTCACAGATCTTCTGGTGCGGTCCAATACAGGCGGCATAGCCCATCACGGCGGCTATGGAGCTCTGTTCCATGACGCCTGACAGCAGGTGGGCCCAGGGGCCTCGGGCGTAGATGGCGACATCGTCCCCTCCGTGAGTCTCCACATGCTCGGGAACGGCTGACGGGTACTTGTAGTCATCTCTCGCTGTAGCAGTATCAGATGTCAGTAGATTATTTATCAGGACACACAAATTTATATAAAATACATTGGAGGGCTCCAAAATCAAAAGGTTAACTGTAGGGGAAAAAATATCACTTATTAAAAAAAAAGGCGATTTTTGTGAGTCCAAGATCTTAACGTCTAGATCTGCCTTTCTGGGGATTAGGAAAACATCAACCTTCAGGACTCAGTCTCCTGAGCTTTCAAAGTTAAAAGCCCAGTTTTTTTTTGTTTTTTTTTTGTTAACCTTACGGGAGAATATAAATCCATTAAATTGGATATTTAACAACAGTTGTTGATACAGTAACAAAACACAGTAAAGTTAATATGATAACAAAACACAGTTAAGAATCAATAACAGCTGTTTCAAGCTAACTTCTGGAATGGGATCACAATTTAAACTAATACATATGAGCTGGAAAATTCAAAGAGGGGTTCGGAAAATTCAAATTCTAGCAACTGGATCCCTTGTTAGGTGTTAATTTTATTATTGAAACTCATTCAAACTAGGAAAAAAGTTTTAAATTTCATAAACATGTTACAGACAAAGGTTGTTTTCACCGTCTAATTTTCTAGAAGTCTTGGGTGAAGAACGTGTTGGCTATGATTTTTAACTGTTGCATATTTTCTCCTAGTATTTATTTTTCAATACCAAACTGACAATGGTGTATTTCCGTAATCAAACTTCAGGCTCTGATCTTCAAGCCAGTACCTGTCCAAAAGTTATTGATTTTGTTATTTAAACTGCTAAGATTTGCCTCCTTACCAAAAACCAGATATACTCTCTTTGATGATTCACACTATTACACAGATATTTTTTGGGACGTATACAGGATTTATCTATTCACTGTTGTTATTTTAGAATATCAGACAACAAATTCATAAATAGTTATGCTGCATACGGTCAAGCAACTTTGAATCATCTGAAACTCTAATACAATCGAAAGTACGATCCTATTATCAAGTTTAGTTTAAATATACATTTTAAATATGTTGTAAGGTAGTTTCTTATCATTTATTAGAACATTAAAAAGATCAGCAATATTGTATTTTTATCCTGGCTAAATAAATAAATAAACAGTATATCTTACATCAGTAAAACCTGAAATATCAGTGGAACTTTTCTGGGAGACTTTCAAAATACTTTTCCCTAGTCTGAATGAGCTTCTGTATAATCAATCTAATTAGCACCTATAATTTTCACTCAAAAGAATTCAACTTTTACTTTTTGATCCCTCTATACAATTTTTTCCTGCGTGAATGGATCCATTAAGCCTGACTTCCGCCAAAAGACCCCTATCACAGTGAACTAAACAACCATAGACTGACACTCTGGAAAACAGTTATATTTTTTACTTGTGCTCTTGTGCAAATATATGGATCGATACAGGAGACCTCACACCCAATACCCCTGTATTCTGAGAAATGAAACCAAGACCATAAACATATTTATTAAAGTTCTGAGAAACCAAATTTAAGTTATGTGTTTTTATCCACATAGTTGACAATGGTCAGCTGGATTTATCCCATACACTTCAGTTAATACTGCTCTTTACCAGATATTGGCTTGTTACCTATGTTTGACTATGGAATGTGGGAATAGGTTTTTTTCAATTAGCAAAGGTTTTAATTTTTGTAAATGTCAATGTAAAACTTCACCCACCCATGTTGTCCTTGGCAAAGTCATGCCTCTCGTGATTGCTGGGTCCGTTGGCATAGCTGAGGGTGGCGTAAGGTAGGTGGTCGATGTCTGAGGTGCCTGCGAGACCCAGGATATCGTTCCCTCGGGCCGGATACCCACTCATGGTCATGGTGTGAGCGTGGTCTGCCGTCACCACTACCAGCGTGTCGTCCTCACTGACGGCTTGCACTGCTGCCTCCACCGCCTCTGAGAACTCCACAGTCTCGTGCAGGGCCCGCCGAGCCTGTGAGCATGCAGAAACTGTGATCAAGTATGGCAAGGAAATTATAAATATCTATGTAGTTAATCTAATGGCATATTAAAGGGTTGAAACATACTTTCTGCAGGTAGAATAACCATTCTTAAGTTTTATAATAGCCATTTATTACAATCCTTTAATTTATAACCATTTCCTATTGGGAAACGTAGGAAATGGTTTCCTATTAAGATATAGGATTGTTTCACTACTGGTATTTTAATTGTATGTTATTTTAATTTATCAAGTTAGAAATTGTTCTAAATAGTTACAAAAAAAATTTGGGAGGTTTCCTCTTGAACTTATTGGCAATCCAATATCTTCAAAATTGTGTGACATTGCTTTTTTATAAATGGTTTGGCAATATATTTTATTTCTCTCTAACGTCTGTTAGGACTACTTGAGTATGTATTTCAATGAGATCAAAGTGATCAATAATTCATAAATCATTCATTCATAATGAACGGTAACCTGATTTATTGGAAAAACACATTTGTACATTCAGATTTAAAAATCACTGGTTTTGATTAAATAACTCCATGTGAGCAATTACTTATATAAGCCTAGGGACAGATCCCTTAACGTTTATACATCTTAAAAGACTTAATTATTCTAAGTGATATCATCCACACAAGATTGTACTTTGTGGATATGTAATTCACTGATCACAATTCAAGCCATTTTTCATAAATAATAACTTTTTTAATAAACATTGTGGAATGTTTTAAAACTACTATTTAGTTATACATTGTAAGAAAAATCATATACTTCATTCTGCGCAAGAGTGGATATAAGAATTGCCATAGTGCTTATAAACAGAGTCATTTTTTTAAGTTTACATTGAAATTTTTCCTTTACTGGATGAACTTTAAAAACAAAAAATTACATTCTGAAAATAATAAAAAGTTTTAGATGATGTTAAAATAGTTTTCTTACTTCAGTGTCGTGGTGTGCATGATCGATCCTTCCACCTTCAACAAAGAGAAAATATCCTTTTGGATTCTTTTTTAAAATTGCCAATGCTTTCTGTACCATCAGAGTAAGGGAAGGCCTTTTTTTATCTGCATGTAAAGCGTACGGCATGTGACTTGAAGAAAAAAGTCCTGGAATCAGATATGCATTACTTATTGGGAAAAAAAACAAAGGTACCCTACAAACATAATTTAAGGAATAGCAAAAGTAATTAAAAAACACAAGTGACATAACAATGTATACAGAATTTTGTTTTGTGTAATGATTCTCTACATTGATGTATAAGAGAGTAACGCTCTACTGACGTACATACTAATGTCATAAAGAAATTCAAAAGCATATTATCATCAACAATACAACATAATAATTAAGAGGGGATACCTCAAGGCAGTTTATCAAATGTTATGTTACATTATGTATGTATAGTATGTTCTTCTCAGATTCATATGGATGGTTGAAGTATACAGAATTATGCAAATATTCATATAAACCAAGATGGCAGACTTTGTATTGCATTTAGAACGATTCTCTAATTTTTTATGATTGCACATGACATTATAGTGAAACGTAGAATTGCTCTTTCTAAAATTGTCTTTCTTCTAAATATATACTAAGCCTGACAATTCCAGTTACACCTGGAATATTTAAATACAAATATATAAGTACCTGATCAAATAAAATTATTGTGTGCTTCACGTAAACATTAATTTTACAAAGGTAAAGGTGTGGAGCCCTAAAGCATTTTGAAATATTACTTTGAATTTTGACAAACTAGGAATTATAAAGAACATTTTGTTATGATATAGGATAGATTTTTGTCCCAATAACACCTTAAAATTCGGCAAAGTGGATTTCCTATTTGATTTGATGCCCTCCAAGATTTGAATTTTAAATGTATATTAACCAGGTGAAAAACATTTTTTTCCATATTTTTCCCTCGGGTTTAGCTGAACAATATTTAACTTTTGTTGCTGTATTTTAAGTCCTGATATGTAATTTAAGGAGCTGTTAAACAAGACCTTATATATATTTTCATATGTCCATTATTTAGCTCATTGCCTTTTTTTCCCACAAACTTCTATTTGGCAGTTTTTTCTAGGATAAAGGGCCCTCTTGGATGGTAGAACCATCCTGATAGCAGCTGGTAGAACTTACATTAGGTTAGGAGGGATTAGGCGCAGGTCCCATTATCTGGCTGGGTAGGTTTCCCTTTGGGATATTTTCTATCCATTTGGAGGAAGGGACCTGCAGGGATTGGAAATGTTGTATTGATACAGCAGAGGGAGAGAGAATAACTCCTCCACCTATCCATCACCTGGAGACAGAGAGAGGAAACCCTAGTCGATTTCCCAGTTAACTTCTCTAGCCCATTAGGCGAGAGCTTTCCATCCCGGGAAGTCTTTCAACCAACCTGGCTTTCAGAACCTATTGGAAAAGTTCCTTCCCCTGGAGAGTCCATCCCATAGTGTGAAAGGGTTCAAGACTTTGTTCAGGGAGACCTTCTTACCAGGCAGCCCCCAGGTGTCATCAGTCACAAGAGCCATCATTACCTACAGATGACACAAGGCAATCGATTTTGACCAGTCACACTGGTCATCATCAACAAGCATAATCGATGTTTTATCAATCACTGGGCCGTAACCAGTGTCAGCTTCTAAACTGTCATTGACCAATATGAGAGCAGTCTAGAGACAAGCGTTCCCTTTACATACCAAAATTAAAATGTAGAAAAATGCAGCTGCGCTAGTCTTCTAGAATTTAATTTTATTAATTTTCAGGCTTTAGAACCAGAGGTACCATAACCATCAAGTCTCAGCAGAGTATTAGAGATTGTGAATGTAAGACAGAAAATATATCCATTTAAATCTCACCCAAAAGATAGTCTGTTTGGTTTCCATCAACTTTTAGAAGTCCTTGCTTATCCCAGACATACTTGTGGGTAGTGTTCCTGTTCTCTTTATCGGCAGCCCATACCTTAATAAGATTTTTAAAGTCTTTCCTCCTTCCCTCTCTTCCCTCTTCATCTTTAAAATCCTTTTCAATGAAATTACTGCGCCCTCCTCCTAAAATCACCTGTAATATCATTTCATTAAACACATTGATGTCAAATCACTGAATCCAAAGTGCATAAACCATGACCTCTGGTAGAACTTTTTTGTATTCTACCGCCAGCAGAGTTTTTATTTAGAGCTTATTACAAACTCTTTTACGGGAAAGCGGTCTAAACCCATCAAATGTTTGCGGGATATGAACTCGCGACTCCCTGAACATAACTTTTAGGTTAGCAAGGTACCCAAGGCATATTGTAAGGAATCTCTTCCAAGAACTATGAGGGGCTGTATCAATGTAATCACATGTTTCATAGTTTTTAAACCATTCATAATAAAAAAGTAGTCACAGCTTCAGCGACAAATTTAATTTTGACATTTATGTTTTTAATATAGCAGCGGGGAGCAGATATTCAGTTTGGTTCTCCTAGAATTTTGTATACAATAACTAATTGTTAATAATTGTTATTTTATGACTCATGGTTGCCAGCATTCAGGACGCTGCATTTTATGAATTTATACCATTTTGCTACAAACTATATCTATATTCATTTATATTTCTTAATGGGTGGGAAGTAGGAGTTGCTTTTTAACACAAATTTAACAATTCATGTTAACTGTTGAGCACTGTTTGACTGTCCGTTACCGTGATCTGTTGTCCGGTCCTATATACTTTTATAAATTACACCTTCCTGTGCCATTATGGAAATGAGTCAGCACGGAGACTATTCTTTACATTTTGAACCACCTTCTAGTTTGGTTTTGAATTTAGTAATGACCAAATTGTTCTGTCAAATGCATCCTTCATATAAAAAATAATAATAATGCTTTAAACTCTTTTTTGAACAGCATTTTTGGTTAGTAAGCAACTTATTGTTGTTGTTGATAAAGTATAGTAGCAAACATCCACATTTTAATGTAAAATTCCAGACATTTAGCCAATCATAGTCAAACCACCTTAAGCGATACGTGTTTTCTTAAATACACATAAAAGGGCATATTTAAACAACACTACAAATTGAATTAAAAATATACATATATAAATAAATAGTAAAAAAGGTACTTCAAACACGTTAAAAGAAAATTAAAAGAGTTTACTAAACTCTAAAGTTCAAAGTAAATTTATTTTGATCACTTACATTAATTTCCCTGCCAGGGAGCTGGGTAACAAGCTGAGTGGCGATGTCAGAACAAGTTGCAGGGTCCTCCTTGTCCTTGAGCACATCGTGTTCGTTCTCCCAGTCCCTCTTGGCTGTGTGGGCGAACGTTCCAGCGGGAGACGCGTGAGTAACCCTACATCATGGTCATCTTGTCAATAACCCCATTTCAGCGTAATTAATCAATCAATCAATTCCATATTGGTAAAAAACGCAAAATACAAAATGAATTGTGATAACTTTTATATATCTTATATACCAGGTGCCCAAAACGTCCGGCTTGAATGTTTTGTAGTCGACAGGTCATATCACAGGCACTAGCCCGATCTGAAAACTCGGACAACAGACACTGGCCAGAAGGTTACACAAACTTTGCTTCACTTTTTTAACGTACAAGAGTGAAACTTAAAAAGTACCCTTACTGCAATAACTTTTTATAGATTTATGTACTTATTTTTCTGTGAAAAAGGTTTGCATAGGAAGTCTTTAACATTTTAATTACAAGCATAGGTCAAATTATACTTATTTTAATGGTATTGTTTAGTAAGAACACATTTTCCCACACCTCAAACTCTCAAATGAACAACCAAGTCATGGATGGCAGCCCAAATGAATAGTTGTGAGCTGATCGAAATTTTAGGTTCTACACAACCATAACATCTACCTGGTGGTGGTTAAAATGCCAGTAGATTTGCCCGCTCGCCTTGCCCATTCCAGCACAGAGCTCACATGGTTGGATGTGTTGGACATGGTGCGACAGTCATCCAACTTGAGTGTATCATCTAACCATAGGCTTTACACAACTACAATAACATTTACCTGGTGGTTATAACAATGCCAGTCGACTTGCCCGCTCGCCTCACCCACTCCAGCACAGAGCTCACGTGGTTGGATGTGTTGGATATGGCACGACAGTCACCCACCTTGACTATATCATCTAACCATAGGCTCTACACAACTACAATAACATTTACCTTGTGGTTGTAACAATGCCAGTCGACTTGCTCGCTTGCCTCGCCCACTCCAGCACAGAGCTCACATGGTTGGATGTGTTGGACATGGCCAGACAGTCACCCACCTTGACTATATCATCTAACCATAGGCTCTACACAACGACAATAGCATTTACCTTGTGGTTGTAACAATGCCAGTCGACTTGCCCGCTCGCCTCGCCCACTCCAGCACAGAGCTCACGTGGTTGGATGTGTTGGACATGGCGAGACAGTCGCCCAACTTGACCTCCGCCGTCACCCCAATGGTGCCAATGTTTGCCTTGACACCACCTAAGTAAGCTGTGGCACTGCAGGCTGAGTCTGCCACCTGACTGTTCACGCAGTAAGTCTGCCAACAATTTGGTTTTTAATTGCTGAAAATTATTTGTTTCCAAGAATAACGATTGTTCTTATGTTTTTATATCTTATTGTAATTTTGTTACCAATGCCTCACTAGTTGCTAAATAAATGTGATTTTTACTGTAGAAATTGAGCGTGAACTTAATTAACCCTCCTAATACTACCCTACATTCTTAACCGTTTTATTCCTCCTCTCAGGGCTTTAGTTTTCCCATATTGTTATTCCCAAAATATATATAAAAATATAGCAGCTAATGTACTCTATTAAAAAAAAAAAACAGTCAATATTAACTTACTTGTATTAATAAACAAATCTCATAATATGGAACAAAAATTAGCATACCTATGGGAATTTGGTACAATGGGGCCAAACACATATTACGTAACGCACTTAAGGGGGGGTATGGCGTAGCGTTATGCTGCGTTATTTGTGGGGGGGGGGTTGGATAAACGTTACGTAACTCACACATATTAACCCTAAGATCTTTCTCACTCCCGTATCTCTTGATACTGTTACACAGTATATCTTTCAAAATTAAAAAATAATCAAATTGATATCTAAATCAAGGTATTAGTTAGTTACAGTATATAAAAATACTTCCGACATAATATTTTAATAAAAGTTAAACTACATAACGTGTTCTGAGCAAGTCGTGTATTGCTTTACACCTATATGTTTTGTGTTGTTTTAGAGTGTAAAATCATGACTTGATACAGCAATGCCACCCACATAAGTTTTAGCGGATTTCCCCTATAGGGAAGAAGCTATTACCGTAGGTCTCATGATAAGACATAAGCCTGAGATACATATATGTGTCCGTGAATGCTATAACTTGAGTAAAAAACGTCCGATTTTGATTAAATTTGGCTCAAATGTGTGAAGTGACAATCATGACTTTAACTTCGAAAACCAGAAAAATCGGACCATGGGAAGGGGGGTTAATGGGGGTTTTACATTTTCCAAAAATCAGTTTTTTGCATTTTTAACCCTAAATTTGTTAAAAAAACTTAATTTTGGTTTTGACCATGTTATAGAGCTTGAAAAAAACAAATAATATAGGTTTTTGAATTATTAACCTAGGTTGAGTGGTTGTGGAGAAAATCCAAAAAACCTACTCATAAAATCTTCATGTTAATCTTATGGTTCCTTTCAAATCTCAGTTCCTTTGATTTGATTTGATTTGATTTGATGGGAAAAAGGTTTTTGGTTTTTCCTCAGTTCATTTCAATGTAAACTTCACATTTGCTTTTACCAATCACTTCAGCTCCAAAAGACAATCATTTTGGTGTTTAAATTGTGATTCTACGTCCAACCGTTGCAGTGGTATTCAAAGTGCTAAACACAGTGGTTATCCAATGTTATCCTTATGGAGAATAAATCAAATTTGATTTCTCGATTATTTATGAATGTATATTGATGAAACTTGGTATGTGGCTTCACGTAGTTCTGGAATATTGATATTTGCACAAAAAATTTTTTTTTGATTATCCCCGTAGCAGCAAACCTGCGTACAAAGCCCCCATGTTATTCTTATGGAGAATAAGTCAAATGTAATCACTCCCTTAATTATGAACATAAATTAATAAAACTTGCTATGTGGCCACCTTGTTGAGTTATATTGGTATGTGCATAAAACCCCATTTTTTGTTCCTTGTTGCAGCAAACCTGTTACCCAGCCCCATGTTTTTCTTATAGAAAATAAATAAAATAGTATATAGCGCTTATTTATGATTGAATATAGATGAAACTTGGTATGTGGCTTTGCTTAGTTAAATTCTACTTATATTTACATAAAAACTAATTGTTTGTGTTCCTTGTTTCAGCAATCCTACGTACTCATCACCAATGTTATTCTTATGGAGAATTTATCTTCTATACTTATTTAATAGGCGAGCAGGTTTTTTGTGACAATCACTCCTCCTAAACTGCTGAACCGATTTTCATGTTTTTGGTGTCATTGGAAAGAGCCTAGCGTGAAGTTGTGCAGGAAACTTTTTTTATAGATAAATAATTTGTGAGTGAGGTCCTGGGGCCCCTTAAAGTTGAGTTTTTTTCTATAAGCTTAACATTAGGAAATAACTATAAGTTTTAAGCAATCAGCTGGATAGAGTAAACACAGTTAATCAGCAGGCCATGTTGGCTTTGGAACGGTAAGACAATATTTATACAGGAATGTCAGTATAATATTACGTTGTGATCGCGAGTGAAGCCGCGACAGGCTACTTGTACTTATTTAATAGGCGAGCAGGTTTTTTGTGACAATCACTCCTCCTAAACTACTGAACCGATTTTCATGTTTTTGGTGTCATTGGAAAGAGCCTAACGTGAAGTTGTGCAGGAAACTTTTTTAATAGAGATATAATTTATAAGTGAGGCCCTGGGGCTCCTTAAAGTTGAGTTTTTCCCATAAGCTCAACATTGGAAAAAAATATTGGAAAAGTTTTAAGCAATCAGCTGGATAGAGTACACACAGTTAATCAGCAGGCCATGTTAGCTTTGGAACGGTAACAAAATATTTATATGGGAATGTCAGTATAATATCACGCTGTGATAGCGAGCGAAGCCGCGACTGGCTACTAGTAATTAAAGTTGTATATATCGCTTATATGTGAATATATTTTTATGAAACTTGGTATGCGGCTTTATATGGTATTAAAACATATATTTTGCATTGTAAATTCGCTGAGTATGCAGGTTTGCTGCGACGGGGGTGTTTTAAGTTGTTTTGTATTTGTATTAGTTATAAATTAAATTTTTAGATAGTTTATTTTGTTGTTTATATTATTAGTAACAGTCTTGATTGTTCACATACATTTTACTTTGAAACGATTTCGCACGCAGCGCACTGACGTGAGGGAAGGGAATTTCTGCATTAAAATCTTTAAAAAATTTAATAAAGAGTTTAAAACAAACTGGTAACATTTTTTTAGAAAATTGAAAAATGTAATTTTTTGGCTGTTCAGATGCTCTTGGTTATACTTAAATTCACTATTAGAATGGCAATGCAGTATATTATAAGGTTAGGAGGAGGTATATTCAGGATAACAAGTGGGTATAGTGATATTGGGGGTGATAAACAACATCAAGATATGAAAAACAGCCTTTTCCAGCGTAAAATCCCCATAATATAACGGACTGTTTTAAGACAATAACAATTTGCTTTCATAACTCGGTAAATATTTGTGTTAGAATTATGAGAGCGGGCTTAAACTTTCGCCTTTCTAATATCCATCTTCTTACTCGCATTAATTTTACGTTTGGGGCTTTTCTGACCCTTTTTGGGTCCAAAGACTCAAAATTTGAAAAATTAAAATCCCAAAAAAGGGGGTTAGAGTTGTCCGATTGTTTTGCCCAACAAACTTGTTCAACTGATTCCAGAAGGGAAGGTTCCCACCAAATTTTACAAAATAGGACCAAAAATGTGACCGTTAGAGTGCGAACACATATATATAAAGTTGTTAGCGACCCCCCCAAAACTTGTTCAGGGGGTCACGTTAGGAACTTCTATGGTGGTCCCGGGCTTAAGTTTCACCGTGCAGGTCATGCTAACAGTTCACTTTTCTATAGGAAATTCACCTTTAATAAATAAGTTATTAAACAATGTTGTTAATAGAAATACATTAAAAGTTTAATGATTCATTGAAATCCGCATATTCCAAATTGCTAATAAAAAGATGTTTAAAATGTTTAAGCTGTTTTAATGCCTACTTCGATTGAGTTAAGTAACACATTGGGGGGGAGGGGGAGGAGTGTGGTTAAGCGTTATGGTGTGTTACATGGGGGGGGGAAGTGTTTGAAATTACAAAAATTTGTTACGTAATATGTGTATGGCCCCAATAGTAATCACAAAAAAGTTTCCCGTTTGTATGCCCTACATTTTGTACTTTAATAGGTTTCTACATCTTGAGTATTTAAATAGTTATGGGCAAAAAAGTTAAAATCGGCATAAATTTTTCAAGATGGTGGCTATAGCACAGCTCCGAAATTTTATAGGACTTTAAGTGTATTCAACAACAGGAAGGTAAAACCAATATTTGTTGCAAACTTAGAGCTTCTACTATTTTGTTGTCAAACCCTAATTTTCTTATCCAATATTACTAGCAATCACCCAGTGGTCAAAATTCTAGTAAAATTAGTTGTTTGCATGAATGCTTTTTCCACATCCTGCATGAACAGTTAAACAAAAAACATTTGAACCAGGGTCATGGTGGATGGTGCTGAACATCACGAATAACTAAATCAATTATTTCATCATCTAACAGATCCTGTTACACTTCTATCTCACACAAAACATTAAGGCGATACGTACATATTATTATTTTTTCAACTAAATGGAATTGGAATTTATACTTGTTACTACTTTTCTTCTTTACTGTTGGTTATACAGAAAATGTGGGTTCCAACATAGTTTGAAAACCAGAAAACCCCAGGTTTAAATTTGTAAATGTGGAATTAAAAAGATAACAGGGGAGCGTTGCCATTCCAGTAGTGTTTTTATTTACTTTATAAAGAGAATAGATGTCTGAAAAATCTGTTCCTGATGTTGTACTAGTGTTTGTTAATATTAACAGCTGCCAACGAAAAAAACAGTTCAATATACAGGGTGTTACAAAAAAGTGCTACATATTTTCGAGTTTGACGCCCAAAATAAGCAAAAAATGTAGAGTGACATTTTTTGAAATTCCGCTCTGTTTAGCATCAGCCAGTCTGTTTGAGTTTTTTACTAAATTTAGTATATCTTTTGAACCTTCAAAGGTACTGTTAGCGAGTTTCCCCTATAGGAAAGAAGCTATTACCGTAGTCGGCATGGTAAGACCTAGGCCCGGGACCATGATAACTTTTCGTTTTGAGGTCCCCAGACCCCAAAAACACCGTTCGTTCGAAACTGTATATATATATATATATATATATATATATATATATATATATATACGGTATACCTATGTTTATGTTTATGTGTTGTTGAAGGGACGGATTCAGAGATCCAAAGATTCAAAGATCCTCACACGTCAACCGAAGCTTATTGTGTGTCCCTAGTACGTTAGTTTGGCAAACCAATGCCTGTACCCTTTACGAGATCCAGGAGTTTTTTACCAATACTAGCATCCCTTTCATCACCTGGTTGCTTACAACCAAACAGAGCCCTTCTCCTTACCCTGAGTCTCTCGAAGTCCAGTATGATGTGCTTGGCAGTCTCTTCAGACTGATTGCAAAGCCTACACACCTGACTTTCATTTCTGAGTCCAAGAGTGTGGAGATGTTTCCTGAAATGGCCGTGTCCAGTTATCAAAGCAATCAACTGCTTAACCCGACCTCTACCCAACCTCACCAACCAGTTAGTGAAGTAAGAGCTAGTATCTGCTAGCAGCCTTTTGCCAAGTGCTTGACCAGTGTAACCTTGCCATTGCTGGCGATGTAAGTCCCTGGACCATTTGTTTATTGTGTGAAAATACGGTATACCTATATATATATATATATATATATATATATGTGTGTGTGTGTGTGTGTGTGTGTGTGTGTGTGTGTGTGTGTCCGTGAGCACGATAACTCTTGTAAAAATGATCCGATTTTGATGAAATTTGGTATAAACGTGTAAAGCAACATTTATGACTTTAAGTTCGAAAACCAGCCAGATTGCTCTATCCGAAAGGGTATTTTTGGGGGGTTTTGTACCCCAAAAATGGGTTTTTGAATTTTTTACATATAATTTTTGAAAAAGTCAAATATTGGTTTTTATCATTGGATTGAGCTTAAAAAAACACACAATTTAGGTATTTTGATCATTCCTCTACGTCAATTGGTTACCGAGATATTGAAAGTGCTAAACGCAGTACATTGTCTAATGTTATTCTTATGGAGGAAAAGAAAAATTCTATATCTCGCTTATTTATGAACGTATATTGACGAAACTTGGTATAAGGCTTCATCTGGTTGTTGTTTATTGATATTTGCTCAAAAAACAATTTTTTGCCAAAGGCTCTCGTAACAGCAAACCTGCGCACTCAGCCCCATGTTATTCTTATAGAGAATAATTAAATGGTAAGTCTCCCTTAATTATGAACATAAATGAATAAAAACTGGTATACGACTTCACCTATCTGAGTTATATTGATATTAGCATAAAATCAAATTTTTTGTGTTCCTTGTTGCAGCTAACCTGCGTACTCAGCCCCAATGTTATTCTTATGGAGAATAATTAAAATTGTATATACCGCTTAATTGTGAATATATTTTTAGGAAACATGGTAAGTGGCTTTATGTAGTATTAAGACATTTATATCTTCATTGGAAATTCGCTGGGTATGCAGGTTTGCTGCGACGGGGGTATTATTTTGAAACTTAACATACTTCATGCCTATACTTAATAATGTTTTGTATTAAATTTCAATTTTATATCTTTCACCGTTTCAAAATGGTGGCCATTTTTGTTTTTCAAAGCTAAATATCTTAAAAACCTTAAACATTAGAAAAAAAAAACAGTACAGATAAAAAAAAGTTGTGTATTTTTTTCATAAAAGTAATGATATGAAGATTTTAACTATAGAATAATAAATACCCCAGTCACAGCAAACCTGCATACTCAGCAAATTTCCTATGCATGAATATATTTCTTTACTACCACATAAAGCCACTTACCAAGTTTCATAAAAATACATAAGTGATATATAGCATTTTATTTATTCTCCATAAGAATAACATTAGGGCTTAGGACGCAGGTTTGCTGCAACAAGGAAGATAAAATGTTTTTTTTTTCAATTATCAATATAACTCAACCAGGTGAAGCTACATACCAAGTTTTAATAATTTATGTTCATAATTAAGGGGAGACATAAAACTTTACGTATTCTCCATAATAATAACATTAGGGATGAGTATGCAGGTTTGCTGCTAAGAGGATAGTAAAAAAAAAATATTTTTTTTGTGCAAATATCAATATAACAGTACTAGGTGAAGCCACATACCAAGTTTCATCAATATACATTCATAAATAATCGAGATATCAAATTTTAAATATTCTCCATAAGAATAACATGGGACAACGTATTGTGTTTAACTCTTTGAATATCTCAGCAACGGTTGGACGTAAAATCACAGATTAAAGAGCAAAATGATTGTTTTGTAGAGCTAAACTGTTTGGTAAAAGTAAATGTGAAGTTTACAGTAAAATTAATTGAGGAAAAGCTACAAACCATTTTCCCATAAGATTAACATGGGAGATTTTATGAACACGTTTTTTGGAGTTCCTCCGCAACCACTTAACCTAGGTTTATGATTCAAAATACTATATTATTTGTTTTTTAAGCTCTATAAAATGGTTAAAACAAAAATTGTGTTTTAAAAATTTCAGGGTAAAAAGTGCAAAAAACTGGGTTTTGGAAAACTTTGAAACCCCATAAACCCCCTTTCCCATGGTTCAATTTTTCTGGTTATCGAACTTAAAGTCATAAATGTCACTTTACACATTTGAGCCAAATTTCATCAAAATCGGAAGTTTTTTACTCAAGTTATCGCATTCACGGACACACACACACACACACACACACACACACACACACACACACACACACATATATATATATATATATATATATATATATATATATTTGAACGAATAGTGTTTTTGGCATCTGGGGACCTCAAAACAAAAAGTTATCATGGTCTTGGGCTTAAGTCTTACCATGAGACCTACGGTAATAGCTTCTTCCCTATGGGGGAAATTCGCTAATAACTAACATATTGTAATTTGTATAAGTTAAAACGGCTTTTTCCATTTCTGGACTAAAACATCATGTTTAAACTTATAAAAATATACAATCTTTATTCAATGGTTTTAGTCACTGTTTTCAAGAAATCACTTGTTGATAATTTACTCTGTGAAAGTGCTACCATTGCTATATAGTCAATGGTGCTACTTTGACATTTCACTGGTTAATTGTTCACAGCTGTTATGTTTTTTGTTTGTTGATTGAAAATTCATAAGCCCAGTGTTAAAATTTCTAACCTTCAGAGATTTTTTCAAAATATATGAATTTTCCTGGGGTTGAGATTTTTACCAATCGGCTTTTGTAGGTCCAAAAGCCCCCATTCCAAAGTTTAAGCAAAATCCTTCGCTGGATTCCGAGGTAATTTTTGCAAATATACAAACAGACTATGCTCGTACAGTATTACAGTGTAGATTTAAATTCAGTCTGATGCACCAACCTTGGAGAGCCCAATCCACGGGAACTTCTCGAAGCTGAGAACCGACTCCTCTCCGGACCGACCCTCCTGCTGGCCCTGATATATCCTGGCGGCGGTGACGGTGGCCACGGACATGCCGTCACCCAGGAACATGATGACGTTCTTGGCCCGGCCGGTGACTTGGCGGCGACCCAGGCGAGACTGAATGTCCCGCAGGCCCTGGTCAAGCCAGTATGTGCCGTCTGTGTAATATTAATATTATTTAATTTCTTTATTAGCATGATACGTGTTTTTACAACTAAACAGGATAAATAAAATAGTCTTACAACACTATAAAGTATATTTACACTACTTAAGTGTGTAAGTACTTAAGTGTACTTACATACAAGACGGTAAAATATACACAAAATATGGTACAAGGCAAGCCGTATTTTATTTATCCTGTTTAATATTATTTCACAATAATAATTAAAGTACTTAATACTTAAGATACTTTCAATGGTACACGAACATCGATATTTTTTTAATGACTCCCATTTAAAACTGAATATATAATAAAGAAGTATAACCTTGTAATTAAAACAAAGATACCCTTGTGCTGATAACACTCTTGTAATGTCTCGTTGATCTTCGTTGTATTAAATGGTTTGGAGAAGTCATTTAAACTATATTTGGATGAACTTGTTGTATCACCTCAGCAATCTGTACGCAAGACATGTTTGAATACAACAAACAATAGAAGAATTTCGTTCCTCTCTAAAGTAGACACGGCCGTGGCCCAATCAACAAGTTGGCGGTGGCATTGATGCCGTTCAGGTGGACTAACGGTGAAATCAGCTGATTTTGACATCAGCTCAGAAAACTATTATGTAACGATCAGAAATACATACGGGGTAAAAATCGGGACTTACGATAACTAACGGGCCTGCATACTTCCGCCTTCCGCTAAATTCACATTCCGACTCTATGCGGCCGGGGCCGATCAGCTGCCGAATATCCCATTAAACAACATTGTAAGAACTCGACCACCTGCAATTATTTCCGATCTCCTCGGAATAAATTATAAACTAATCAACGAAACACACAAAATATTAATTTTGCTAAAACGACGAACACAATTAATTATTCCACTGCTATTCAATTTAAAATTAGTTTATATTAATATTACTTCTAGGTTTAAGTGGAATTGGTTACGTTTTTTTTTAATTTACGATTTGTTTATATTTTTTTGAACGATATAAAATTAAAATCAGATGTTTTAATGTTTTCTATTGCGGATATCAATAAGTTTGAGCTTTGAAAAGCAACTTTGAAGCCGGACATTTTTGATACCTCATCAACGGCTTAGAAATGTCAGAGGAGTACTTTATAAAGTCGCCTTATAACGTATCAAAGATGTTGAAGGACAAGTTTTTTGTAAACCAAAATAGTTTTGGTTTTACAGATAGTTCCGCCTTCACCATTTTTAGGCGGGAAAATCAGTCATCCGGAGACTCCGTCCCACAAGTTTTTTAAATTATTCAACTGGTTGATTACTCAAATATACATTTATAAATGCATGCGATCTGTGAATTATGACACATTAGATAGCCTAACGGATATTTTTATTGCAATATGTTAGGGGTTTAACATGATAACACCTTTAAATTGTATTCGGTGGATTTCCCGTACGCATTCCAAAATTAGAATATTTTAAATATACTGAATAGATTTCGCAGTGGATGGAGTGTT
Organism: Allygus modestus; assembly: GCA_963675035.1. Taxonomy (NCBI): domain Eukaryota; kingdom Metazoa; phylum Arthropoda; class Insecta; order Hemiptera; family Cicadellidae; genus Allygus; species Allygus modestus. The sequence continues at coordinate 65,782,423 of OY776115.1, forward strand.
TTCCAAAACATTATTTTTGTTAAGGATGGCATTTATCGTGTTTTACAGTTTACGTTCTTCACCTCCAATCAGTTGTGGATGATTACTATGAGAAATTAATTACCATTTCCAAGACTGCACAGTTGGTTATAAAAGTACTTACTGAAAATCAAAAGAACATACTTAATCAAAAGAACATTTAAGTGGGAGTAGAGAAAGCCGTAGTGATGCGCAAGTTTATTTTGGTGGTGGGTAATACCGAACCTGTGCATCGGCGTCGGACAAAACAAGTTTCGGATTGTGAAAATGGCTGGCACGTTTGGATCCTCACGATCCGCTCGGAAATAATTTTCCTTCCTCGTCATGGTGATAGGATTCTTTCAAATTCCCAATTCGCTAAAGCTATACTATTTTTTACCGTAGTTTGTTGTAATCCAATGAATATTTATGGATCAATTGGTTTATAAAGTTCAGCATTATAATGTCCTGGGTTCCCTATGAGATAGAGCCTTCTGCATATCACATCTCTTCCATGAGCTTGGTCCGAAAGTCCCCACTTACAAAGCTAACTCAACCTGTCAGTACAGTATTCAGTTCTGTATCTTTATCCCTGTAATTCCAATATTATGACAAGACGAGTCTGGAACATGTTTTGAACTCCACTTACACGTATGAAAAAACGAAGAGTAGGAAATTATGTCCGATCGCCATAATTACGAATAACGATTTATAATGAGGGGAAGCGGCACTTGGAGGGCGGCTAGTGATTGACCCTCATTACTGATGCTAGCCATGCAGGGTCGCGGCGTTGAGCGGGTGACTCGATTTTAGCCTTGCAGGGAAGTGATCCGAGGTCACGGTTTATGACTTTGACTTCTTGATTTTTATGGGTCGCAAAAAGACGTTTGAATTCGCTGTTTTGAGTGTTACAGCATGTGTGGCATTGTTTGGTTCAATTCCGGGCATCAGTCCCAACATTGTCCCAACCATCATCTTTTCTATTATATGGTCGACCTTTTCATATCTCAACAACTAAAAATCGTAGTTACCTGCTTCTTTGGCTGTGCAAGTGTTAGTGGCACCTCAGCATAAAAAAATACCATTAAAAGTTGCATTGGTTTATTTGTATCGCTGACTCGTTTATTTCCTGGGAGGTTGGATTTTAGCGTGTTTTCATCACACTTGATCTATAAACTGTGGAAACTTTGAATTTTTTACTGCATTTTATTATTATTTTTTTTACATTCAAGTATTGCTTCTATCACTAATTATATATCCCAGGTAACAGGTAACAGTTCAATATTACAGATTCTTTTTATTTACGTTTTCTGTAAAATATCTTAACAAAACATATTTCTCAAATAAGAAAACCAAGGTAGTCTTAAAACTATAACTACAATCGATGTCTCATAAGCATTTTTAAAAGTGCGACAAAGATCTTCAAGCCATCTAACGAATTTTGTTTACAAATTCTAATTATTCATAAAAGTTTAACTCTCATTGGGCCTAATAATACCGGTGTAAGCAACAAGGTTAATATATGTAAATTAGGGGTCTCATCTGGGGTAAAAAAGTGCAGCTTACATGCTGACCACTATTTTCCTCGGGTAACCATCAAATCCTCTCTTCACAAGTTATAAGTTTGTCAGCTGACAAACATAATATAGTCGACCACCAGTTTACTCCTCTGCCCCCTGGCAACGAACATGGTAACCAATCAAATCAAAGGATTTTACTGTGCTAAATGTTACCCCACAGGAGAGCTCTAGATATATTAACCTCGATAGGTGTGAGTTGTCGCCTTGTGTTATCTTAGGGATGGTAGCTTCGCCCTGTAACTGAATGTAAACATATGATTGTAAAGTGTAATTATGAACTTAAATGTAGCTGTAACAGTGTTTGAAAAACTAACCAATAAATGGTTTTATTCAACGAGATGTAATATACCTCGTTGGTTTTATACAATACAATTTGTCCAACAATTCAGACACCTCTAACATGTTCACATTAGTTACCTTTCTCCGCCGCGGCCGCAGAGCGTTGCTGTCCTCTCGTCTGAGCTGCGTTTGTCCCTGGAAACCAATACATTTATTTGCCGGTTTTTTGCATTTGTTAAATTATATTTAATTTATTTGTGTCAATAGTTTTATTAGTTTTTTGTCATCATATTTGTTGTTACTATATGTCTTGCAAACATAATTGTTTTACTATAGATTAAATAGCACTTGTTATATAATTTTTAAGACCTTTACTAAGTGTGCATGTCACCTAAACTTAAATAAACTAACATTTTTCGAGTAGCGCTGTAGATTGACGTAGATGTTGACCCTCAAAAAAATTAACAATTTTAGATCTAGACGTAATATTATACTCATTTAATTAAATGTTCACTAGACAGGGATTGATTACTCACGAAATAATTAACCTAGAATGATGAAATAAGATTTACTACTAAATTGATCCGGAGGAATAGTTTTTTGAAATAACAGTATTAATAGCTATTTATACAACAACCCAAATTATGACTAGGATACTATGGGCGAAACTATTTGACCCAAATCATTATTTTAGTGTTATTTTAACGCCCTTTATAAATAAATATATGTGTGTCTAATATATGTGATTAAAAATGCGCCGTTTGAGGTTTTGGAAAACACCCACCTTCAGGACTCCGCCCCTAGGGCTTACAAAGTTTCTATCTTAATCATAAGGAAGAATATAAATCAATCTAAATTGACATTTAACAGCTGTTGATACTTTCAAAACACATTTCAGAAGCAATAACAGCTGTTTCAAGCTTACTTTTAGAGTTATATCATAATTATAAACAACCGCATATATGCAAGGCCCCACTAAACAAGTTTCTTTAGTGGGGCCCTGCTATGAACTGGGTAATCTCGAAGTAAAAATATTTGATCGAATTCGAGCAACTCGATTTGCTTGTAATTGTAATACGAACTGGCCTCAAACGGGACCACGGGATACGATGCATTTTTCATGCACCGAATATGATTAGTGAAAACAAAGATATCGAGAGAACGTGGGTTGGATGTAAACACAGTAAAACGAGTCTGGATTTGTACGAGGAAATCTGAGGTGCATGCTGGTTTAGACGGCGCCGGGCCGCGCGCCGTTGGTTTAGCAATCTTGATTTTAATTGTATCCGGTAAAACAATCAATTGTTGAAACCATTCGATTTTCCCATTAATTTTCTAATTACAAAATAAAGATATGGCGTAAATTATCAGCAATGAATCCTAGATTAAAAATAAAAAATTATTACAAGGTGATTGACATAAAATGTGCTGGCAGTTATAATTGGGAAGTAAGATGTTTAGTAAGAGGTAACTAGCTGCTTCGCTCGCGAAACCACAAAATTAACCTGACCAGCACCAAGGAGACTAGAGCAAAATGTTTTTTGTTCTAGTTTCCTTGGCCAGCACCATCAGATCTGTGTTTACATTTTACCACATGACTTCCTTTGCAGTAACTGTCAAACATATTAACAGCAGGTAATTTTGAAAACGATTTGCATAAGATTTGCAGTGTCGGGGGACCGAACCATGCTCGGTGTTTGATTCCGCAGAAGAGGCATTGAATTTGTTTTATTTCAAATACTCGTTCATTTTCAATATGAGCTCGTTCGCTTCGCTCACTCGCCTATCGAAAAAAGAGTTTGAGTTGCCATTCAAGTAGTTTTTTATTTCCATTATGAGAGTTGCCATTCAAGTAGGTTTTTTATTTCCATAATGATAAACAGCTGTTTACAATATTTTAAGTTATAGATATAATCAAACAGCTAATTTAATGGTTTGTTTTTGTTATTCATAGTAACCGGTGTTAGATTTTAAACTCCATAAGCCCAATGTTAAAATGTTGAAATTTCAAATGAGATGTTTAGAAAAATAAAAGGTATCAAGAAACTGACACATACTTTCTCCCTTTTAGCCAAACTTTAATCATTAAATTACTTTTTATTTACTAAATATAGAATACAAAGCACGGTCGAATGTACAGAAAATCTTGTAAACAAGTTGTTTCTAAAAACATCCACCCAAATCCCTGTTTTGGAGGCACTACAGAATCCATTGCTTTACACGTGGTTTTAAGACGGGAAATGCCCCCTATTCTCCCCCAGGGTTGTTAAGGGGCAACATATTTCGAATTTCCTCTGTTGGTCAATGCTAACTTGATAATCATATCAAGTTTGAACGAAATTGATCATAAATAAGAGAGAAATAGTAATTTTTTATTCCCAATAAGAATAACATTGGACAACATACTGCGTTTACCGCAAAATGAATATTTAAATATTCTCCGCAACCATCAATCGTAGAATAGTAATTCAAAATACTAAATTATTTAGTTTGTTAAGCTCTCTTTAATGGGGAATAGTGATTTTTATATATTTATGTTTCTTTATGTAAAATCCAAAAAACCGAATTTTTTATGTTTTAAGCCTTATAATTTCTGAACCCGAATTTTTACAGAAATGAAGGTGGTGTCATTTTGTTGGAAAACTAAAGTTCTACAAACGGCTAAAGTTTAATTAAAATCGTTAGAGCCGTTTTTGAGAAATTTTGATTTTTCATGTTTTTTGGTGGTTTTTGGGGGATAATTACCCTTAAAAATCAAAAATTCAAAAAAATGAAAAAAAACCTGGAGATATCGTGGTTTAGTACATACATACCAAATTTAATAAAAATCGGACCATTGGTTTGGGCTCTAGCTCTGTCCACATCTATACAGACAGACCCACAGACATCACGTAAAAATCACTTTTTTGGGTTCAGGGAGCACCAAAACTAATATTTCCACTAACAACTCAAATTCGAAAATGTTGACGAAAACAATACTTTCTCCATATACTGTGTATAAGGGGAGAAAGTAATAGAGTTTTCCTGAGGTAGTGGTTTTCACCAATCGACTTTTTAGACCTAAAAGCCCCTAATCCCAAACTTTCAGCAAAATCCTTCCGCTGGATCTCAAGATAAATTTTGCAAACAAACAGACATAGCTCGAATTAAAGTATAGGATTGGAACTTACAGGGCCCGTGGGTTGGAGCCTTAAGATTGGATGTGTACATTTTGAGGTCTATATATATTAATGTGATATGTTTGTAGGCTATGTTCATAGAACAGTTTAGCTTAATCGATGCAGTCATTTGTGCGTGATGCAAGTCTAAATATCCATCCATACATTAATCCAAACTTTCACATTTATAATATTAGTTTAGAAAGATTAGCGACTCTCCTGGAATTTTTGTTTTGAATTCTTTATTTATTTATCATTCCAACGGCAATACGCCAATTTACATTTCAATACATTATGATGGCTACAGTTTAACAAGACAATATAAAATTAGTCAACAAATGCAATAGAATAATATGTAACACTACAAACAGCCACAAAAAATAACATAAGTACCTACCGTAAGCCAATTGAAAAATGACAATGACTGATAACTACATAAAAAGATAACAACAATAATATGGTTTACAATAAGAAATATGGGTTACTACAATGTGATAATACTAATAAAAATAACATTAACAATAATAATATAAACGCAATATAATAGATAGTAACAAAAGTGCAACAACAGTAATTACCTAGATACATATTTAGCTAATGTATGTTTATTAATGAATCAATTAGTTAAGTGAACAAAACTTCATAAGAGGAAGCTTTTGATTAATATCTAATGTGTTTACAAATCAACATTTGCATACTGAAATTTTCACACTCGAAAACGCCTTTTCGAGGGTGAAAATCACAGTATTCAAGTCAATAAAATAGTTGTTATCAGAGGTGTTAACAATTTATCTAAAACCGTCTAAAACCATTAGTTTAGCAGATAGATTTAATTAATTAATAATTAAAACAACTTAAGTATCTTCTCTTACAGTGTTTTTAAATCATTTACGCATATGTTCACTGAAAACTGAAATATGTATAATAGGGGCTGAATTTTCTTTCTAATGCTGTCTTTAGATAGTTCATATGGGGGCATACTAAATTAACCAACATAATAGTTTTGCAGACTGTCAAAACAAGGAATGAAAAAGTTTTAAGTAGTTTTTTTTGCTATAAGTGATGTGAACAATAACATCTAAAATATACAATACACATGTTAATGATTGTTTATTATAGTAATACAAAATATAAATGGCGAGTAGGTAAACTGATTAGTTTTGGTAATTTGTATAGTAAAACAACTTGGTAACAAAACGACTGTTTGTTTTGACTTATCTGTTTATGTTGTATATAAAAAAGTGTCTGAGTTTTAATCGTTTTGAGTTTAGGAATAAAAGTGAAACGTGTCTACAGTTATCAAAGTCATTTCGCTTACCCGCAGACAGCAGGAGTACCAGAAGTACCGTGCAGACCGCCTCCATGGTGAAGACTGACCTCCGCGCCAGACCAGGAGACCGACCAGCGACCAGCGACATTTGCATACATACCTCACGGCTTATCAGCTGTAAGCGATCACCATCAAGCGTCTCCAGCCCCATCCTCCAGAGTAGCAGTCATTAAAAACCTTGGAAGTTTATTTTTACTAGTATTAATTTATTGTACATACCGCTTCACACTCAAAAACGTTGGGGTAATTATTTTCAATTATTTTCTAGGTAATATTTGTTTCACAACCAGAAATTAAATTTTCGTTGGGTTTTCCGGAATTTGTTTAAAGTTAATGAATAGGATTTTGATAATTCCGTTTAGCTTCACTGTACAAAAAATCTATAATCTCTAAAATAAATCAATGCTATAAAAAGTAGCTTTTATTACTATATCAGCATCATGAGAGTGCGCTGTATAAAGTTTCAGTGAAACCAACCCCATAAAAGAATTTCCATGTAGGATTTCTAATATGGATCTATCATGGGTACTTGTCTTATGTAATTGCGTAGTACAACTTAAAAAACTTGATAAACAGGATCAGTTCAAAAGGTACTGAGATATGTTTTGTTTCTGATAATTTCCAGTAAGGTCCTTACGCCATTTAACTGTTAAGAAAAATTCAAATGTGATCTTTTCAACAGATAGTTTTATGAAATAATTGTCTGTGTAATTCATAACATTGCTTGGAAAAACATAAGTAGCTGATTAATTATGCTACTACTGTAGCTCCAAAACAAACAAATAAGCAATTTGCTTAGTTCCAAAATGTTCACTATCAAATGAATTTCAAAAGTTCTGAAGAGGAATTTGCCAATAGCCTCGTCACCTTATCACCAACAGTCTGTTTCCTGGTAACAGTCTCTGTTTCCTGGTGTCTCCAAGACTTGACCGTTATCTGTCACTAGGGAGCGTCCCTGTCAACACTACTCGGCATGACAGGTCGCGGTCCAGAAGTGGCCTTGGGCCCGCCTCCACTTTCTCCCGCGCTAATCAATCAGCTGTTAAGAATAACTCAATCTTCGCGCCTCCAAGGGAAATACGGCTATAAATGTAGGCTACACGGTAAAATTTACTTCCAGTTTCTTTCGCTAGGCTTGGACAGTCTCAAAAGCAAACGGTAGTCGTAGATCCAACTTTAAGATCCTAGAATGCTCGCGATCACAGTACAATTTTTGTTGAGTAAATAAACTACATTACTAAATTACATTATTTTGGAAATGTAGTTATTTTATATTTTTTAGCGAATTTTCCCTACAGGGAAGAAGCTGTTACCGTAGTCGGCATGGTAAGACCTAGGCCCGGGACCATGATAACTTTTCGTTTTGAGGTCCCCAGACCCCAAAAACACCATTCGTTTGAAACTGTATATATATATATATATATATATATATATATGTGTGTGTGTGTGTGTGTGTGTGTGTGTGTGTGTGTGTGTGTGTGTGTGTGTGTGTGTGTGTGTGTGTGTGTGTGTGTGTGTGTGTCCGTGAGCATGATAACTCTCGTAAAAATGATCCGATTTTGATGAAACTTGGTATAAACGTGTAAAGCAACATTTATGACTTTAAGTTCAAAAACCAGCCAGATCTCTCTATCCGAAGGAGTATTTTTGGGGCGTTTTGTACCCCAAAAATGGGTTTTTTGAATTTTGTATGTATAATTTTCGAAATAGTCAAATTTTAGTTTTCACCATTACATTCAGCTTAAAGAAAAAACAATTTGGTATTTTGATCATTCCTCTACGTCAGTTGGTTACCGAGATATTGAAAGTGCTAAACACAGTATGTTGTCTAATGTTATTCTTATGGAGGAAAAGAAAATTGTTATATCTCGCTTATTTATGAACGTATACTTACGAAACTTGGTATACAGCTTCATGTCATTGTGGTCTATTGATATTTGGTAAAAAATTATTTTTTGCCAAAGGCTCCCGTAGCAGCAAACCTACGTACTCAGCCCTCATGTTATTCTTATGGAGAATAATTAAATGCTCTGTCTCCCTTAATTATTATGAACATAAATGAATAAAAACTGGTATACGACTTCACCTAGTTGAGTTATATTTATATTAGCTTAAAAACACATTTTGTGTGTTCCTTGTTGCAGCAAACCTGCGTACTCAGCCCCAATGTTATTCTTATGGAGAATAATTAAAATTGTATATATCGCTTATTTGTGGATATATTTTTATGAAACCTGGTAAGTGGCTTTATGGAGTATTAAGACATTTGTATCTCCATTGGAAATTCGCTGAGTATCCAGGTTTGCTGCGACGGGGTATTTCATATCATACTGTGATCGCGAGCAAAGCCGCGACGAACAACTGGTAGGATTTGAAGATCAGTGGGGTGCAGTCTCAGAATATTTTAGAAAGCTATGAAGCAATTTGATAAAGAGGGGTAGGCCACCTGTGTAAAAGTGGTGCAATACCAAGCATCCTGTCTAATTTCAGCTCAATCTGTCAAGTAACTAATTTCAGTTTACTGATTAACATGTGAACTTTTAAGGCCAAAGGGCCGTCCTCCATGCAAAGGAAGGGAGTATGTATTTATGTTTATGTATGCCTGATTTCGGGGCAACACACTATCTTCCTACCAAATATCTATTTCATGTGTGACGGATTGAGAAACAAACACAGCAAACTCAGCATTATGACATATCCCAATGATTAATTGTGAAAACGAACCCTCAAATACCATTATCCAGGGACACATGTATTTTGTGCTTAATTTTCCCCTAAACGTTATTTCTGTATATTTTAGTTTACCGTTTTAGAGCAGTAAAACATTTGTGTGTCCTTCATTCTATGGTGAATGCAAATAAACTTACTAAATTATAAAAAAATTAGAAAAAAATATCACTCTATGTGGTGAAACATTCACCCACAATATTGACGTTGGAGCACTGACTGGCGGTCAGAGCTCTATTGACTTGCAATGATCTGAAATGGCCTAAATATGTTTCTCACAGAGCCACACAACATTGAAGAAAAAGTACAACAATGTTTTTCGTGAAAAGAGACAGTCTGGCCCCCGAGCGTATCAGACCGACCAACAAACGGTTTTTAACGACAGTAAATGTGTCGTATGTATAAAACATAAACATAACTAAAAACGTCAATGCTTCAAGCAATTACCAGAAAAACTATAATTTTATTTATAAAGACAGATAGACTCTTTGCGTGTAACATTTATTATTGCTTACCTACATAACTGTATTAGCTGAAAGTATACTTAAATTATTCTCCTTGTTAATCTTAAGGCAAAAAACTAACTCACTAACTTTGAGGACGATCCATGCCATTGGGAATACAAGTATCGAAAATTGAGAACTTTTATGCACATCCACAAATTCGGTCAAATTATTCGATTCATACGTCGTTTTAATTTTGAATTGCTATTTTAGTTGGTTGTGCATTTATATTTAGCTCACATAACAGTATGCAAGTGCTAGGAACATTTGTTTTAGATAATTAGCATAGCTATTTTACAATACAATAATTAGAACTGATCTTTATGTACTGTTAGGCCTACTCGTTTGCAAAAACAAACTTTGAGATGTCCCGTCCCCTTCAGAATAAATGTAGGAGTAGTGTGGGTTTGCGGGTTTTGCGCCGGAAGTGACGTCATCCGGTCACGTGACCGGAAGTGCTGAGTCATGAAAGATGTTATCTGGGGCTGAGCCAGTGACGTAGGCGGTTTTGTGACGAAATGAGTTAAAGTTCAAAGTTCAAGGTCACGGGGAGGTAATTTTAAAAAAGTACTACCTCGCACGCGTAAAATCCGATTGTGATTCGATAGTTAATCGATAAGAAATATCGAATGAAAACCATCGAATGGACCAATCGAATGATACGAGTGCGAGGTAGTACTATTACAAATATTACTTTATTTTTATTTACAATAAGTTATGTTTACAATAATTCATGTTTACAATAGTTCCCCGTTGTTGGTTGTCATCGATGTTGTTGATCCGGACGAGTTGCGGCCATCACTTCGCTTTCTGAAGAAAGACGGTAGATACTTCGATTCCTGCGCAGAGTCCATGTTGTTTTTTGATGCGTAAAGTTCCAAAGATAAATCGTAGCCGGACGTAATGAGAAGTCTTAACTCTTCATTAAAAACCTCGAAACTTGGAAAGTCGCCAGATGAATAGAGTCATAATGAATACACCTAATTTTAATGGACATTTTAATATAATGTTTTACGTTTGTGAAGAGCACTCGATGTTCACCAGTCGAGAGCCGGAGGTGTACTGACTATTCGCTAGCTAGCGTTCTGGTATGAAACGAAATGGTGGGGGTAAAAGTGTGGTGGGGCGGAGAATGGAAAGTCGCCAGATGAATAGAGTCATAATGAATACACCTAATTTTAATGGACATTTTAATATAATGTTTTACGTTTGTGAAGAGCACTCGATGTTCACCAGTCGAGAGCCGGAGGTGTACTGACTATTCGCTAGCTAGCGTTCTGGTATGAAACGAAATGGTGGGGGTAAAAGTGTGGTGGGGCGGAGAAGATGGCGGACAGCAGATGGTAGGCGGCAGGTGGCAGGTGGCAGCTGGTGCGAGGCAGATGGTTGCTACTACATTTGCCGCCACAGTAATGCAATCCTTCGGCGTAATTCTTGTATTTTATCTTGTCGGTTCATTTGATACGTTTTACATCTACATATGCAATAGCTGAAACACTTGCACTTACGACAAGCTTTTCCGTCAACTTGATCGCCTGGTATTTTAAAACATTGTAACTCGCAACAATATGTCTTCAAATTGTTATCGAAAAATAAATTGTCCATAGGTGGCACCGACATGTTAGCTGCAGCGTGTGTTAGACAAGACTGAGACTAACTTCACTGCTCCCTTTCTTTTATACCTCTTCATAAGTTAACCCTGAATGAAAGTTCAAGGTCATCCATTTGAATTTAAAAAAAAGCAACACAGCAGTATATAAAATAATATACTGCTGTGTTGCTGTTTTTATTTTTTTATTTTTTTTATTTTTTTATATTTTCTTTATTAAACAAACATCTTACAATACAATAAGCTTAAGTCAAAAAAGTACTACCTCGCACTCGTAAAATCCGATTGTGATTCGATAGTTAATCGATAATAGATATCGAATGAAACAATCGAATGCAGCAATCGAATGATACGAGTGCGAGGTAGTACTGTTACAAATATTACTTTATTTTATTTACAATAATTCATGTTTACAATAGTTCCCCGTTGTTCGTTGTCATCGATGTTGTTGATCCGGACGAAATGCGGCCATCACTTCGCTTTCTGATGAAAGACGGCAGATACTTTGATCCCTGCGCAGAGTCTATGTTGTTTGTTGCGATCAGTTCTGATAGGTGTTTCCATTTCATTACCGTCAGGTAGAAATACTACCTGACGGTAATGAAGTAGAAACATCTATCAGATCTCGAGTGACATGATATTATTATTATTATTATTTTGTGAAGAGCGTCTCGGAGAGCTCGATGTTCACCGGTCGAGAGCCGGAGGTGAACTGACTATTCGCTAGCTAGCGTTCTGGTATCAAACAAAAATGGCGGGGGTAAAAGTGAGGTGGGGCGGAGCAGATGGCGGACGTCAGATGGCAGGTGGCAGGTGCGCGGCAGATGGCAGCTGGCGCGGGGAGGAAGACTTTGAATAAAATATCCATCAGTCAAAACCCATCAAGGATAATGTAATTGCTTCTGTATCAGAGGATGTTGTGGTAGACACTTCTTGTACTTGTATTTGATCAGTCGTTTCATTAGTGTCAGCTTGGTAAATATTAAAAGATAAAGATGTGGAAGAAACATTATTGTATCGTATTTGTGAATCAAAGTGTACCGCGCAAGAGCTGGGCGTATAGTGATATATCGTCTGCGTGTAGGTTAGGTACTCGGCCCTTCCCCCACCATACCAGTCCCCTCACCAAGCTTTACATCGCACAATAACTAGTTTACATGTGTTAGTTAGGGTTTAGCTCTTAGACTGTCAAGACCTTAGCTCCGTAACTGAAAACTTCAATAATGTTTGCTCAACGCTGTATAATTATAACAGTTACTATGATCTAACCATAAATAAATAAGTTATTTATGTTTGACCTTCAAAATAGTTGTTATTCCGCTAACGCTGCGATGCCCTTGGTCGGATCTAAATTCTGATTGCACTTCTTGTCCGTCTCGTCAAGCCGTGTAATTTGAGTACTCACATGTTATACCTTAAACCAAAAATAAAGAAGTTATTTAGGTCTGTCCTTGAAAATAGATGTTCTTTGCAAAATGCCCAAGTCCCCAAGGCCACCCGAACAATTTCCAAAACGGGGAACAGCGCAGTTAGTACTTCTCACTTGGATTATCCGCTAACGCTGCGATGCCCTTGGTCGGATCTAGATTCTGATTGCACCTTCTTGTCCGTCTCGTCAAGCCGCGTAATTTGAGTACAGATAAATTAGTTTGTTAAATTAAATCAGTGAGTTTTTTATCAGCAGCAGCAGACAAATTTAGGGAAATAAAGCGTTTAAAAAGATATGTTGTCATTGTACAATACTACAACGTTACTACCGTATCAGGTAGTTTTGAGGTCACCCATATATGAACGAAAGGTAAATATGGTGCAAACGTGCAAAACTATACATGTAAAACAATCAGAGGTAAAATATTATAAAGCTTTTCAATAAAACCTTTGCTAACAATAGTTACGCATAAAAGGACAAACAGAAGACAGACATACATCTGATTTTTATATATTTAGACGATAAAGATAGGATCGTGATGAGTGAAGTAAGTGATACTAAAATATGTGTCAAACATTGATGAATGTATTGAGTAAATCAGATATGGCAGCCATGGAGTGGTAAATTTTGTTTTTCGATCAAAAATAAAGGTTGTATATAAATATTGTCAATAAAAATATCCCTTGGCTGTAAACCTCATTTAACTGAGCTCGCGTTGTCAATATCCCATAAGACGCTATACGGTACTGAGGTTGCGCCCTGACTGTAACAGGTTCTAAATAGCTTAACTAATTAATTTACAATATAAAAACAAGTTTTAAAACGTGTATAGTTTATTTGATTTATAACGTTTACTGCTATTAAATTTAAATTATATTATTAGTTTTTCAAAACGAAATATAATAATAAATAAAGTTTTTGCATGAAACATTCAACAAATTATAAAATTTACTGGAATCATAATCTTACCTAACATTGGAAATTATAATCCAGAACTGTGATAGATTGGCAAAAAAAAAACTCTTTTAATCGTTGTTGTTAAAAGTCGTCAACCATGTAGTATGAGCGTACTACTATTTATTTAACAAAAAAGCAAATACACAAACGGAACAAAATAAAGCTTAACTAACCTAAAAATATCATCTAATTACATACTGGTTTCAATCGGTGCTGTGTCATGAAATCATTGAGGCACCATTGTGTATTCCAATGGTGGTCCAAACAAAATGACCACACTGTTATAATAGATATAATTACTAACTATTAACCTTAATATATACAATCCAAATACACTGACTGACCTATCACGAAATTCCATAACGATAAAGCCTACAGATTTGAAATCTCACATATAGGTGCCTCTTTGGCCCTAGTTGCTTGCTAAGAAATGTACCGTGTTCCGCCCCCCTGGGTCCCAAAGTTACCATATATTCCTTATGGACATTCACTTTGGTTTGAGGTGATGAAAATTCAAACAGCTAATCTTGATTTGTATTAGTTCCACGGGCTAACCACAGATTGAAGCACACAACTATCATAGTTTACGGGGAAACCGCAACAGGTCGGCTAGTTAATTATACAATATATTTATTTTAATTACCTACTTAAGTCATCCGATCAAACAACAATAACACACACAACTATACATGTTGTTTTTTGTTACTTATAACTTGCGATAATAACTACCTTCGTTATGATCTCTGTACGGATAAACGCAAGCTCATAATTTTCATTAGTCTTGTCCAGTACCCAATTTACTAATAAAACAATAACAAATATATCGTGCATTGTTAAATACCTACAGACACCAAACCTCTACGTGGTGCTGAGTAAAACTCTGGAATAAATTCAAACCCATCAGTGGTATTGGCAGCCGGTTATGAAAAGCCTACAGATTTTAAATCTCACATATAGGTGCCTCTTTGGCCCTAGTTGCTTGCTAAGAAATGTACCGTGTTCCGCCCCCCTGGGTCCCAAAGTTACCATATATTCCTTATGGACATTCACTTTGGTTTGAGGTGATGAAAATTCAAACAGCTAATCTTGATTTGTATTAGTTCCACGGGCTAACCACAGATTGAAGCACACAACTATCATAGTTTACGGGAAACCGCAACAGGTCGGCTAGTTAATTATACAATATATTTATTTTAATTACCTACTTAAGTCATCCGATCAAACAACAATAACACACACAACTATACATGTTGTTTTTTGTTACTTATAACTTGCGATAATAACTACCTTCGTTATGATCTCTGTACGGATAAACGCAAGCTCATAATTTTCATTAGTCTTGTCCAGTACCCAATTTACTAATAAAACAATAACAAATATATCGTGCATTGTTAAATACCTACAGACACCAAACCTCTACGTGGTGCTGAGTAAAACTCTGGAATAAATTCAAACCCATCAGTGGTATTGGCAGCCGGTTATGAAAAGCCTACAGATTTTAAATCTCACATATAGGTGCCTCTTTGGCCCTAGTTGCTTGCTAAGAAATGTACCGTGTTCCGCCCCCCTGGGTCCCAAAGTTACCATATATTCCTTATGGACATTCACTTTGGTTTGAGGTGATGAAAATTCAAACAGCTAATCTTGATTTGTATTAGTTCCACGGGCTAACCACAGATTGAAGCATACAACTATCATAGTTTACGGGAAACCGCAACAGGTCTGCTAGTTAATTATACAATATATTTATTTTAATTACCTACTTAAGTCATCCGATCAAACAACAATATCACACACAACTATACATGTTGTTTTTTGTTACTTATAACTTGCGATAATAACTACCTTCGTTATGATCTCTGTACGGATAAACGCAAGCTCATAATTTTCATTAGTCTTGTCCAGTACCCAATTTACTAATAAAACAATAACAAATATATCGTGCATTGTTAAATACCTACAGACACCAAACCTCTACGTGGTGCTGAGTAAAACTCTGGAATAAATTCAAACCCATCAGTGGTATTGGCAGCCGGTTATGATTTGTTATGATGTATCACTTTATCGATCCTGGCGGTTGGTAAAACGACACTGGCGTTCTTGAATACAAGATGCCTCCTCTTGAATGTTCTAACAAGGACAATTGTAAAAAACAGAATAAATTTTTGTTAAAGTTGTTCAAAAATTAACACAAATTTGGTTTAAATGTTTATTATAACAATTCTTGAATCCAACAGTTTATTTCAGATAGTTAACAAATATATTTAATTTACTTAAGCTAAATGTTTTGCATACACAATTTATTTACTAACATTAAGTTATGGATCTTTGGTACCAACTTTTGCAATGTATTTGGCTTCATAATTGGTATCTGTAGAAGCATAATTTTACATTATTGTTATTATGATATTGTTTGTTTCTAACAATGTTATATGACAAAACCAGAAAAAACAATAAGCTTTGTCTCACAACATACTATACTTACACTCTTATACAATACAGTAAATCTGCAATATACAATATTGAAAAATATTTAAGACTTAAGTAGGTTATATTCCCTCCTTTAATAGTTCAAATATGTAAACCAAATCTACACTGAAATGTTTCATTACGACAAACACTAAATTTTGTTAGTGTCTTAGACAATGTAGCATAAATTACTTGCCTATATTAATTTATAAAATTAACATCACATGTAAAATAAACCCGCAGTCTCTAAAGATATTACTTGTTAGAACATTCAAGAGGAGGCATCTTGTATTCAAGAACGCCAGTGTCTCTTGAATACAAGATGCCTCCTCTTGAATGTTCTAACAAGGACAATTGTAAAAACAGAATAAATTTTTGTTAAAGTTGTTCAAAAATTAACACAAATTTGGTTTAAATGTTTATCATAACAATTCTTGAATCCAACAGTTTATTTCAGATAGTTAACAAATATATTTAATTTACTTAAGCTAAATGTTTTGCATACACAATTTATTTACTAACATTAAGTTATGGATCTTTGGTACCAACTTTTGCAATGTATTTGGCTTCATAATTGGTATCTGTAGAAGCATAATTTTACATTATTGTTATTATGATATTGTTTGTTTCTAACAATGTTATATGACAAAACCAGAAAAAACAATAAGCTTTGTCTCACAACATACTATACTTACACTCTTATACAATACAGTAAATCTGCAATATACAATATTGAAAATATTTAAGACTTAAGTAGGTTATATTCCCTCCTTTAATAGTTCAAATATGTAAACCAAATCTACACTGAAATGTTTCATTACAACAAACACTAAATTTTGTTAGTGTCTTAGACAATGTAGCATAAATTACTTGCCTATATTAATTTATAAAATTAACATCACATGTAAAATAAACCCGCAGTCTCTAAAGATATTATTATAATATAAAACATGAATCAATTTTATGACGCAGCATTTTAATATATTTTTTCAACTTTCTACGATGGTCAACAATGGCATGACATCTTGCAAACCTGCATAGCAATGAACAAACTGTAGAAGTAAGACTCTTAAAATCTACATCATTTAATGCATACAAAGCAATAAACCATACGTTTATTATATTTAGATTATGCCTACTCATTGGCTAGTAGTGTCTACTGTTGCATTGTAAAAATAACAGGAGACAAAGGTCACTGATAATCCCCTTTAAAAGCGTCTAAGCGTAAGTTGCTATTGAGTCTCTTCAGACATACGATAGCCTTTACACTCTGATAAGAGACACGCCTCTTACACCACATGACTGATCTTTGCAAGGCCCGATACAGGGTTGTCTACCACGTTTAGAAGTTAGCAGTTCGTCCTTACCTATTCAGTAAACTGTAAATCATGTTCCCAAGATAATAAATATTCTATAAAAATGCAAATAGTACAATTGTAGAAGGTAAAATTAGGCCCGTTATGTTAACAAATATGTAATAACTTTGAAATAAATCCAGATTTAAATTGATTTTACATTAAATTAAGTATATGTATATGTATGTTTATTTATTATGTATGAAAGTCCTTCAGCAGCAAACACTTTTAACTACATGTTATACCTTAAACCAAAAATAAAGAAGTTATTTAGGTCTGTCCTTGAAAATAGATGTTCTTTGCAAAATGCTCAAGTCCCCAAGGCCACCCGAACAATTTCCAAAACGGGGAACAGCGCAGTTAGTACTTCTCACTTGGATTATAAAGTGTTCTATTCCCCGCTCTGTATTAACGAAGTCACCCGACCTTGAATTAATAACCTACGATGGACCGTGCAAAAATTTAAAGTTGTAAACTGAAATTACCCTTTGTGTTACAGAATGGTAGATTTTCTTTTTTCTGCATCGACATGATGATTGAAGCGTAAGTTAAACAAGACTGAGGTAGCACTAGTGTGTAGGAAAGGAACCTACCTTTCCCCCACCAGACCACTCGGTCATAATTTAAAACCATAAATAAAGAAGTTATTTAGGTTTGACCTTCAAAATAGTTGTTATTCCGCTAACGTCTCGTTGAGCCGCGTAATTTGAGTACTCACATGTTATACTTTAAGCCGAAAATAAAGAAGTTATATAGGCTTGCCCTTGAAAATAGTTATTTTTGGCTGTAGAGCGAAGCAGACTTAAATGTGCTCAGCTCAGCTCTGCACCAGACGATAGGATAAATAAATCATGCAGAGGATTGATTTGATAGTTTTAAGAAGATAAAACATAAAAAAACTCGACCCAGAGTGTGACCAAAGCAAAGGTGGATCGGTTTATTATTAAGATTAAGTCAAATATAAACAATATTCTTTCTGTAGTTGAAAACCTCGTGCTTTGGGTAATCACTGCAGCTCGTACTATAAATATTCATATGACCCTCGTCCTCGAGATGCACAGACGTGCTGAAATCTATTTTATCATCTCAAGACTTGTATTTGCCCTCATTTTTATCAAGAGTTTCGTAATTTCAGTTCGTTACTCCAAATGAAAGATGCATTTTTGAACGAAGGCATTTTCCCTGATAACCCAGACGCCCTAGAAAATAAGCTTACCAGCCAATTAGGATTATTACAAAACGAGACCAGCTTTAAGATAACCTCGGCCGTTGTTTTGCAGTGACATTGTTATAAAAATTGCACTTTGCTCACCAGAGGGTCAAGGAAGCTACTTATTGAGAAACTTACCCCGTTTCCTTCGAGATTAAATTATTCAAATCAAACGATAATTTTGTTGTCTCATGTGATTATTTGAAACTAGAAGTTAATTGGGAGCAGTAGTGCATGTGTCAAACAAGATAAATTAGTTTGTTAAATTAAATCAGTGAGTTTTTTTATCAGCAGCAGACAAATTTAGGGAAATAAAGCGTTTAAAAATATATGTTGTCATTGTACAATACTACAACGTTACTACCGTATCAGGTAGTTTTGAGGTCACCCATATATGAACGAAAGGTAAATATGGTGCAAACGTGCAAAACTATACATGTAAAACAATCAGAGGTAAAATATTATAAAGCTTTTCAATAAAACCTTTGCTAACAATAGTTACGCATAAAAGGACAAACAGAAGACAGACATACATCTGATTTTTATATATTTAGACGATAAAGATAGGATCGTGATGAGTGAAGTAAGTGATACTAAAATATGTGTCAAACATTGATGAATGTATTGAGTAAATCAGATATGGCAGCCATGGAGTGGTAAATTTTGTTTTTCGATCAAAAATAAAGGTTGTATATAAATATTGTCAATAAAAATATCCCTTGGCTGTAAACCTCATTTAACTGAGCTCGCGTTGTCAATATCCCATAAGACGCTATACGGTACTGAGGTTGCGCCCTGACTGTAACAGGTTCTAAATAGCTTAACTAATTAATTTACAATATAAAAACAAGTTTTAAAACGTACACTGTTGAAACAGATATCGGAGCAATATTTTGATAAATACATATCTAATGGTACATTGTAATCGATTGCACGAACTCAGATAAAGTAAATTATTGAGACACATTACAAGTATACCATTGCAAGTTAATAAATGGCATACAGTAATTTAAATACACATATTTCACAGTCAAAAATTAATTATTACATGATAGAGCAAAAAATAGAACATACAATGACTTATGAGCTAGACATAAAGAGAATTTGATACAAGGGACACAAAAATGCATTGACAGTTTTTTAATTTCGGGATAAAAGCAGAGTCAGACAAAACGAATTTTAAATAAGCCTTCTAATTTAACTCCGAGACTTTTGATAAGAATTCCCCCGCTCTGTATTCCTTGTCTTACCATCTCTGTCTTGGGTTTCTTTTCTTGATGATCTTCTAATCGACCGTTAAGTCAATTACCTCGGGACCATCCACCACAGCCGGATCATCCCGAGGTATAGGTCTTACAACTGCTAAAAAGAAAGAGAAGACACAAATATTAATACAGTATTTTTGCTTTACTATTTACATGTTAAGGGAAAATTAAATACCCCTGTACTCAGCGAATTTCCAATGCCTATATAGAGCTATTTACCAAGTTTCACAAATATACATCCATAAATAAGTGATATATAGCATTTTATTTATTCTCCATAAGAATAACATTAGGATTGAGGACGCAGGTTTGCTGCAACGAGAAAGATAAATAATGTGTTTATTTATTTATTTATTTTTTTTTTTTGCAATTATCATTACAATTGAACCAGGTGAAGCTAAATATCAAGTTCTCTTAATGTAGGTTCATAATTAAGGGAGAAGTACAACTTTACTTATTCTCCATATGAATAACATGGGGGACCAAGTATGCAGGTTTGCTGCTACGAGGACTATCAGCAAAAAAAAAAAAAAAAATATTCTTTTTTTTTGTTGTGCTAATATCAATATACCACAACTAGTTGAAGCCACAAACCAAGTTTCATAAATAATCGAGATGTAGAATTTTATTTATTCTCCATGAGGATAACATTGGACAACGTACTGTGTTTACAACTTTGAACATCTCTGCAACGTCCTACCAAACTTGTCTACATTACGGGAAAGACTTGACTACTTTTCTGTTTGTAGTTGTAGTCAGGGACTTTACGAATGTATCCTATAGCATGGATGAATTATTAGACAAAGTTGAATTCTGATATAAATTACTAAGTTTAAGTTGTAACTAAAACTGATTGAAAGAGATAATTAATATTGATATTGAATGTTTTTAACATTTCTGGGTCAAATTTGCAAAGAAAAAAAAAACAGATTTTTGATTGATATAATTTTCGAACCTAAAGTCATAAATGTCACTCTCCACATTTGCTCCAAATTTCAAAAAAGTTGTCTGCTTTGTTTACATTAAAACATGTGATTAAGTCTATACTTTTAGCGAATTTCCCCTATAGGGAAGAAGCTATTACCGTAGTCGGCATGGTAAGACCTAGGCCCGGGACCATGATAACTTTTCGTTTTGAGGTCCCCAGACCCCAAAAACACCATTCGTTCGAAACTGTATATGGGGGTTTTGTACCCCAAAAATGGGTTTTTCGAATTTTATATATATATAATTTTGGAAATAGTCAAATTTTATTTTTTTTTCCATTGGATTCAGCTTAAAAAAACACACAATTTGGTATTTTGATCATTTCTCTACGTCAATTGGTTACCGAGATATTGAAAGTGCTAAACACAGTACGGTGTCTAATGTTATTCTTATGGAGAAAAATCAAAATTTTATATCTCGCTTATTTATGAACGTATACTGACAAAACTTGGTATACGGCTTCATCTGGTTGTGGACCATTGGTGTTTGCTCAAAAAGACAATTTTTTACCCAAGGCTCCCGTAGCAGCAAACCTGCGTACTCAGCCCCATGTTATTCTTATGGAGAATAAGTAACGTGTTATCTGCCTTCATTATGAAAATAAATTAATGAAATTTGGTATGTGGCTTTACCTACATGAGTTATATTGATATTTGTATAAAACCCTATTTTTTGTATAGGGGAGATTCGCTACAATTATATAAGTAGAAACACACGTCAGTTAATCTAAAATACCCCCGTAGCAGCAAACCTGCGTACTCAGCGAATTTCCAATGCATATTTATGTATCATAATACCACATAAAGCCACATACCAAGTTTAATCAATATAAATTCATGAATAAACGATTTATGACATTTTAATTATTCTCCATAAGAATAACATGGCAGCTGAGTAAGCAGGTTTGCTGAAGCAAAGAACACGTAGGTGGCATGGTAAGACTTAGGCCCCCGAGACTATGATAACTTTTTTGTTTTGAGGTCCCCAGATGCTGAAAACACTATTCGTTCAAATATATATATATATATATATATATATATATATATACAGGGTGTCACAAAAATGCGGTATCACCGCAGGGTGTCACCGGATAATAAATAAAAATTTATGGTAATTTTGTTTAAATAAATTTCAAAATGGCGGCCATATACACATTTCAAAGTCAAATTCCTAGAAAACCAGCAACTAAAACAAAATTTTACAAGACATAAAATTTAAAGGACTTGGTCAAATGAACTAAGGAATTTGACTTTGAAAATTTGTATATGGCCGACATTTTGAAATGTATTATAAAAAATTGTCATAACTTTTTTGTTTATTAACCGATTTTTACGGTAAAAATATCATTGGATTTGGAGTACACAGTGCTTTAAATTGTATGTCTTGTAAAATTTTGTTTCAGTTGCTAGTTTTCATGGAATTTGTCTTTGAAATATTTAAATGGCTGACAAATAACTTTTTAGAAATACAACTTTTTCCTGTATCCCTATAATTCTTTTTTTTTTTTTTTTTTTAATACTATTATTACTATTAAGTATTACCAATTGGACGTTGCACACGTGCACATCTCGGAGGTGAAGGTGGAGGCGATGCATCTCTGGGACACGATCTTGACTGTTGTTGCAAGTTGCCAAGCTGCGGTCGTGCTCCACTCGGGGGTGAAGGCTGCGGACGTTGCAAGTTGCCAAGCTGCGGTCGTGCTCCACTCGGGGGTGAAGGCTGCGGTCGTTCCCCACGGCAAGCGCCACACCGAATGTGTCTGTCCAACTTTTCCTCTCTGCGAAAATGAACTCCGCAGAAAGGGCAAACAACAGGATCACATGCTGTGTGTTGTTCGCGCATGTGCCGATTAACCCCGCATCGACGAGCAAAGCTTTTAGCGCAGATACTGCAACTGTACCGGTCCATGCTTCGGTTGAGAATGATAAGAGGAAGAGATTTATCATTCACCCCCACTTCGTCTAAGAGTTCATTAAAATGCAATCAAAACCTCCATCAGGAAAAGCTGTCAATTATAAACATGAGCAGGTTTTTACCGCTTTTCATATTTCATTTGATTACGAATCTCAAGTTTCAATTATCTCTACTCTATTTAAACTCTTTCAAAAGTATGCATTAAAAACCAATAATTTTGTATACTTAGTTATTGTGAGTACATTTTGGATTAAATTTGCCATCATTTGTCAAAATCCAAATGTATAATAGCTGTGGTGCATAAAGGATTAACTCACGTAAATTATTGAACTAATGAATTGTATTTATTAACAAACTTGTGGCTAATTAATTTGTACAAATACATCATCCTTGTCCTAAATAGCTCGTTATATTTTACATCAAAACTACATTTTCACAATGTCAAGCTTCCTACGCGTTAACGACCTAAATCCCAAAGTGTAGAATGATGTCAATAAATGACGTCGAAATGTTGTAACACCAAAGTTTCCTTATGTCACTAACAAGGCAGGCTTCGCTTAAACTAATACTCGGCCTTTGTGATATTCCAGGCTGCCTTGAAACAGCAATCAGTATTAAATCTAAAACTGATTAACCTGATTTTTGCAACTAATATTTGTCCGCAACTAGTATCGGAGTAAATAATACCAGCGTCTGGTCATCTACATAACGTGTGTTCTCATCCAGTGTATTCCAGGAGATGAGCGCTGTTGCATAACCCAGGTCAAGGCGGAGCTCATCATCTCTGATGTACAGCGAGCGGTTTATTGACAGTAAGTGCGGTGAGTCGTGTAAACTCACGGTGAAAGTGTTACATGTTAGTTGGTCCTTTTGCAAAAGAAATTTCTGCATCTGTTTAATAAACTGCTTTTCTACAAAAAAATAAAATATACTCTATCTTTTAGAGAATTTCCCCTATAAGGAAGACGCTATTACCGTAGGTCCCATGGCAAGACTTAAGCCCGAGACCATGATAACTTTTCATTTTGAGATCCCAGATGTTATAAACTACTGAGATATTGAAAGTGGTAAACACAGTACGTTGACAAATGTTATTCTTATGGAGAAAAAGAAAAAAAATTATCTCGCTTATTTATGAACATAAACTGATGAAATTTGGCATATGGCTTCATCTGGTTATGGTTTATTGTTGTTTGTACAAAAAAAAAATAAATAAAATCGTTCGAATATGGTTCCCGTAGCAGCAAACCTAGGTACTCGGTCTCCCATGTTATTCTTATGGAAGAATAATTTGTTGTTTGCACACAAAAAAAAAAAATATTTCGAATATGGTCCCCGTAGCAGCAAACCTAGGTACTCAGTCCCCATGATTTTCTTATTGAAAATAACTAAAATGTTCTATATCGATTATTTATGAATGTATATGGATGAAACTTGGTATGTGACTTCACTTACATTATTTCTATTGATATTTACATAAAACACCATTATTTTGTGTTCCTTGCGGCAGCAAACCTGCGTCCTCATCCCTAATGCTATTCTTATACAGAATAATGAATATTTTAAATATCCACTTGTTTTTTAATCCTGTTACGTGACCTAATGTGTTATGTTATATATGTATTGGAAGTTCGCTTGTAGACAGAGGGTAAAACGGTAGTCAACATATAGGGTACACTTTTTCTCTAGGTATTAATAATAATATACGGTTAGCAGATAAGACAAGTAAAAGTGTCAATAAAAGTCAAATTACATTTTAAGCTGCAATTAAATACAACGTTCTGAATGGAATGGCGGAAATTAAGATAAACTCTGCTGCCATGGTAAACAAGCAAATCCTTTCTCCACAAGTCATATTTTAGTCAGCTGCCCTTTAACTCATCTATTATTACAAACAGCAAATTCACACCTCTCCCCATTTAAAATCATACTCACTAAAATTAAGATTAAGGATTAAACTATCCTTTTGTAATTAAACAGTGCAGACATTATTTGCAGATCTAGCACAGCTGACGGAGTGGCTCCGAGGCAAGTCTATAAACGGTTACCTAAAATGGCCAACACGGATAGTTTTATTGGCAGTTGGTTAGCTTAACATGCGACGAGTGCTATATGGCCGGGATGTTGCACATCTTAGAACCACTTTGACTCTAGACCAGTTTGTAGTCAATGTAAGAACTACATACTGATCTATTCCCCGCTCTGACAATATCCTAAGATGACCTTGACCTAGATCGGGACTTAGAAACATCGTTGAATTAGTCTATCGCCAAAATGCAGGTATTCAAAGCAACAAATTATTTATCTTAAGTGTTTCAAACACAATTAGCTGTTCGCATTATAGTTTCTAAATATTTCATTTCTTCTGAAATGTAAACATTTCTTTAAATGTAAACTGCAAGGGTTCAAGATCTACATTTGTGTAAAGTTTCAGCCCAGTCGGTTCAGTAGTTTTTTGTATACAACATCAAGTTTCATTCCATTTTCATTAATTACTAAGATGTACAGAAGCGTGTAAACGAACGAACGCTGCGCCGCGGGCAGATGAACGGTGTGACAAATCGAAATCGATTACAATGTACCATTAGATATGTATTCGTTGAATTAGTCTATCGCCAAAATGCAGGTATTCAAAGCAACAAATTATTTATCTTAAGTGTTTCAAACACAATTAGCTGTTCGCATTATAGTTTCTAAATATTTCATTTCTTCTGAAATGTAAACATTTCTTTAAATGTAAACTGCAAGGGTTCAAGATCTACATTTGTGTAAAGTTTCAGCCCAGTCGGTTCAGTAGTTTTTTTGTATACAACATCAAGTTTCATTCCATTTTCATTAATTACTAAGATGTACAGAAGCGTGTAAACGAACGAACGCTGCGCCGCGGGCAGATGAACGGTGTGACAAATCGAAATCGATTACAATGTACCATTAGATATGTATTTATCAAAATATTGCTCCGATATCGGTTTCAACAGTGTCTAGATTATGTAAAACTTACAAAACCAGCTGCTTACTTTGAATAATCCGTGGTAAACCTGAAATGACCCACGGTTACGATTCCACTATAAATATACACGTTATATAAATAAGGATGATTCAAAAAAAAATTAAGGATGAATTAGGCAAGAGTTATTTTGACTTTCTATTGATATTTGCATAAAACACCATTATTTTGTGTTCCTTGCGGCAGCAAACCTGCGTCCTCATCCCTAATGCTATTCTTATACAGAATAATGAATATTTTAAATATCCACTTGTTTTTGAATCCTGTTACGTGACCTAATGTGTTATGTTATATATGTATTGGAAGTTCGCTTGTAATCTTAATTTCCGCCATTCCATTCAGAACGTTGTATTTAATTGCAGCTTAAAATGTAATTTGACTTTTATTGACACTTTTACTTGTCTTATCTGCTAACCGTATATTATTATTAATACCTAGAGAAAAAGTGTACCCTATATGTTGACTACCGTTTTACCCTCTGTCAAACTCTGCTGCCATGGTAAACAAGCAAATCCTTTCTCCAGCTCGATGTTCGCCGGTCGAGAGCCGGAGGGGTACAATTTTGCTTGTTTCTATCAGATCTTCTCTTTTTAAATTCTCAGTTAATTTCATTAGGCTAGAAGGCATAAATCGAAACGAATCAATAAACCTAAGTTTTATTTTGCCAACCTTTTTAGAGAAGCTTATAAATTTTTCCATTGTTGTTGCCAAAACATCTATCGCCCCATCATCTCTTCCTAACTCCGGGATTATGAAATGAGAGTCATATCCGCTAAGGTTATGTAGAACAACGGGTATAAAAGATGGTACTTTGTAATTTAAGTTGCAAGCGTTACAGGCTGCACCTCTGTAGGCTCCTGTAAGATGGTCGTGATCGCGCACTTTAACGTTATCTGGTGTAAATAGGTTATTACACAGATAACATGTTGTTGCTAAATTGTGATGTTGAAGTTGGTGTTCTTCCATAGGTTGCATCGGTATTTTAATTTTGTAGAGTTCTTCCACCTTAGAGGCAATGTAATACAAATCATCTACAAAGTGTTTCACTGCTTGTTCACCGCGATAAATCTTCGGAGCAGATGTTAGTCCAAATTCTTGAAGATGTTCTTCAGACATCTTCCAATATCTTACCAAACAAAGATTTTTTCTAAGTCCCGAAGTGGGTCAAGGTCATCTGAACATGTTGCCAAAACGGGGAATAGAGCAGTAAGTGATTCTCACTTGGACCACAAACTGCTCTATTCCCCGCTCTGTATTAGGAGAAGAGGACTAGCTTAAAGCTCGCAATTATAGGCAAATAAACCTGATAACGGAACACTAACCTCTCCCCCGAAAAAATTATTCACCCAACACACAAACGATATAGTCAGTTAACAACAGTCGCGCACTCTGAAACCGCAAGGACGTTCATCACTGTGTAGGCGTCAGAATACTACGAACCGAAGTACAATAATACCTGACCAAGGTCCCCTTAAGTTTATTTCCCCGATGATGTATCCTCCAAGATAAGCAAAATGGTCAGTTAACAACAGTCGCGCACTCTGAAACCGCAAGGACGTTCATCACTGTGTAGGCGTCAGAGTTTTACGAACCGAAGTACAATAATTACCTGACCAAGGTCCCCTTAAATTTAACCAAAAATAAGCAAACTGACTGAATCTGTTTCTCGTGAGTAAGGGTTAAGATAGGTAAAGTCATCCGGTTTGCGCGCCGTAATGACTTAAGGTCGGTTTTCGTGCCATACCTTTTTGTAAGGGGTTAGGAAAGGTGTTTATTTGAGAAACATAATCCCCCCCTGAGATATTTAAAGACATAAGGTCGGTTTTCGTGCCATACCTTTTTGAATGGGAGCGTGAAAGAAAAGTACATATTTCATTAGTAAATAAAAAACACTTCAAAAACACTTTAAAACCAACACCAAACTAACTACAGTTAAACTAACTACAAGCGTTATTCTAACATGCTTAATAATACACAGACATGCCTTAAGCTAAGGTAGCATCTCTAATATATAGTGGTACCAACTCTATACTAGAGATACTATTGCGGACAGCGCGGGCAAACAGCTAGCTAGGCTGTCGGCCTGCGACTGCGAACCCTCTGCGGGCTGCTCCCGCTTTTATAGGAATATATCGGGGGAGGGGGGGGGGGCTTCGACAGTAGTTTGTTCTAACGCTGTATAGCACACTTTGAATTGCTCCAAGTCCGGTAACTGGGTCAAGGACACGTTAAAATATTTTGTAAAATAGCAAAGGTGTTACCTTTGCTATTTTACTTTGGAAGAAATCTGTACTACGTTTAAACAAGGGAGACTGTTATCCGTTTTACGCAAAACTCCTTGCACGATCTTTTGATAAAATGGAAAAGATTAATGCCGGAGGGCGATTCCCATTCCACCAAAATACAATGCATATCATTTCTATGCAACGGTCTCAGCTCTATTTTTACTTTTAATTTAATGCCTCGAAACTCATAAGTAAGGATGGACAGAAAGGCTTCTGAAATAGCAAGCTCGGAAGGAACAAGCCAAGTGTTTACACCTACAGCTTCCATAGCGATATGATGATTTTTACCACGCTGTTGCAGTATATATTAAATTTCCCCTTCCATAAATTTTGTGCTAAAACGTGGTTGTGTACATTGAATGTTTCTTGAATATTTTCTAAGTCCTAATCTAGGTCAAGGACACGTTGAAGATAAAAGCATTAAGTGTTAAGCAAACTACAAAACATTAAATGTTAAGGAAACACATTCCATCTACAATGTTATTATAAAGCATCAAAATATGGTCAGTTTACAACAGTCGTGCACTCTGAAACCGCAAGGACGTTCATCACTGTGTAGGCTTCAGAATACTACGAACCGAAGTACAATAATCCCCTGACCAAGATCCCCTTAAATATATTTAACTAGCAGCAAACTACAAGCGTTATCTAACATGCTTAAACAAACTAACTAAACATGCAAGGGCGCGGATCTCTTAATTGCGCGTCGGGCCCAACGCACACTTAACAGACCTACGCTGCAGCAGGCACTGCAACCCAGTGGGACGTTCATCGCAACGGGCGGCAGGCTACTGCGAAGAGACGCTCGAAATCTCGGGTTATATAGACGGAGAATGGGAAATCGGGATATTAAGGGGAAAGCGGGATAAGGGATAACCCTGCTTCGTTGCGGGATTTTATCCCGCACTTCCAAGAACATTTTTCCCTCGACCTTGACCTTGACCTTGAACATGACCCAAAAGGGGGGGGGGTCCGTCAGGGAGGGGGGGTTCCGTCGGGGGGGGGGTTCCGTCGGGGGGGGGGTCCGTCGCGGGGGGGGGGGGGTCCGTCGCGGGGGGGTTCCGTCCGGGGGGGGGGGCCGGTTCTAAACCAGTCCTCAGCTTTCTACCCATATATGGATAGGGCAAGGTTTCACTTTACGACCTGCTTCACTCTGCCAGCCGCCTCATTCCGGCTTTGGATTGCAACCAGTACACACGTGCTCTATCCAACTCTATCTTATCCATTTTCTTTTCCATCCTATTTACACCATGTCTTCTCCTCTGACTCCTGAAAAACTCCAGCGCTTAAAGGAATCTTTGAAGAGGTCGACGGAAAGAAGGAGCGGGTTTAAGAGACCTTCAACTTTGAAGTCTCTCAAACGGAATCTCCATGGTCATCCGCTGTATTTTGAACAACGACCCTCGACTCAGCCTCGACCTTCTACATCGGCTCAGCCTCGGCCTTCTACATCGGCGGCTCAACCTTCGTCTCCAACACCGACTGTCGATGAGGTGATGCAACGGACAAGGGTGATGGGGCTGAACGACTTGGTGACGCCGTTTGAAGTCTCCAAGGTCGAGTTTCGAAATCTGAAGCGGATGACGGAGTATAAATATGTGGCAACCAACGGGGACCACGTGTTCCTGTTTCAACACACCATCCACTACATCGAGGTGCGTCTGCCGCAGTCTCTCCCACCGCCACCTCCTCTGATACCTGATACACAGGAGTTATTCTTAACCAGAAAAGATGGGAGGGTAAAGTGGGTTTTGAAGAATAAAGTTTGAACTGATCCTTATCCCGACCAACCTTCAGCATGCAAACGGTCCTTTTCAGGACCACCCTAAGCATTTCAAGTTAGGGACTTGGCCTGTACATAGGCAGGAGAGTTTGTTTGTGCAGCCCACTTTGTGAAATTTTCTAAGTCCCAAAGTCCTTGAACTTGACCTTGACCTTGAACATGACCCATGTTGGGGGGGGGGTACAAAGTTTTTCCAAAGTATGTCATGTGGGTACTCAAATTACGCGAATTGATCAGACGAACAAGGAGGTGCAAACAGAATTTTGATCCGGCCAAGGGTATAGTAGCAGAAGCGAAAAAACTACAAAGTTTGTCCAAAGTATGTCATGTGGGTACTCAAATTACGCGAATTGATCAGACGAACAAGATGGTGCAAACAGAATTCAGATCCGACCAACGGTATAGCAGAAATAGCGAAAAAACCAATGTTTTCAAGGTTACATACTAATAGCTTCTTTAATATTGGGTTAAAGTATAGCGAGTGGGTACTCAAATTACGCGGGTTAATCAGACGAACAAGATGGTGCAAACAGAATTAAGATCCCAACGGTATAGCAGAAATAGCGAAAAAAACAATGTTTTCAAGGTTACATACTAATAACTTCTTTATTATTGGGTTAAAGTATAGCGAGTGGGTACTCAAATTACGCGGGTTAATCAGACGAACAAGATGGTGCGAATATAATTCAGATCCGACTGAGATTAGGGAAGAAACAGCGCGAAAACAACACTTTCAAGGCCTGACATTAATAAATACTTTGTTTATGGATTAAACTACGACAAGTTATTTATAGTTTAAAGTATAACGAGGTAACGTTGTTGTGCGGGTAGGTCGGGTGGGTATCATACACGCTAGCGCTATATCATTATACTTTTAGCTCTTGCAGGATTAACATCTACCTATAGAGTTTGTGTTATTCTAAAGATGTCACAGTTTTACAGAAATATGACGAAGGTGTCCTTCAACAGTCCGCCTGCCACCACCTTCTACTTCTCCGACTGTGAAGATAGAAGGTCTACGCTGTTAGTGGATTGTGAGCGATTTCGCCGTAGAATACTCCAGGCTGAAACATTCTTAGCAAGTTGTCTGCTACGCAAGATGCATCATATGAGTACATGCAATAAATTAGATCACAGTGACTGTTATGATTGCGTAAAAACAGTGTCGAGCAAGAATTGTTAATGTTTTCAGTTACGGAGCTCCGATCCTCACAGAGTCAGAGCTAGACCCTAACTAATGCATGTCCCGTAGTTATTGTGCGATGTGAAAACTTGGTGGGGGAAACTGGTGTGGTGGGGGGTAAAGGCGAGTGTCTATCCTACATGCTTGTATCACTTCAGTATACCTGCGGCTCTTGCATAGTTCACATGGATTCGCAAATACAAGGCACTACTGTTTCTTCCACATGTTCTTCTTTTAATATTGAGCAAGCTGACAATACAAATGATGAAATACAAGTACATGAAGTTTCTAGCACAATATCTACTGATGCAGAAGCAATAATGTCATCCCTAATAGGGTTTGACTAATGATGGTGGATGTAGTAGCAACCATCTGCCGCGCACTTGCCACCTACCGCCTACCATCTGTCGCCTGCCATCTGCCGTCCGCCATCTGCTCCGCCCCACCACACTTTTACCCCCACCATTTTGTTTGATACCAAAACGCTAGCTAGCGAGTAGTCAGTACACCTCCGGCTCTCGACCGGTGTACATCGAGCTCTCTGTTGAAATGTCCATCAAAATTAGGTGTATTCATTATGACTCTATTCATCTGGCGAGGCCGCAACTCGTCCGGATCAACAACATCGATGACAACCAACAACGGGGAACTATTGTAAACATGAATTATTGTAAATAAAGTAATATTTGTAATATGAATTATTGTAAATAAAATAAAGTAATATTTGTATTAGTACTACCTCGCACTCGTATCATTCGATTGCTTCATTCGATAATTTTCATTCGATATTTTATCGAATTAAAACTATCGAATCACAATCGGATTTTACGCGTGCGAGGTAGTACTTTTTTAAAATTACCTCCCCGTGACCTTGAACTTTGAACTTTAACTCATTTCGTCACAAAACCGCCTACGTCACTGGCTCAGCCCCAGATAACATCTTTCATGACTCAGCACTTCCGGTCACGTGACCGGATGACGTCACTTCCGGCGCAAAACCCGCAAACCCACACTACTTGTAGGTTAATGCAAATTTAAAGACTCTTTTCGCAACTATACAGATTGGGTACGATTTTGTTACTACCTCAATCGTCGAAATTTCAGAAATAACATAGATTTTTTTCCAAAAACACCCTTATCTTTTACATTATTAAAAGCATTTCTTGACTTTTGTTCGGATATTTTTCCCTACAAATATTATTTTATATCTATCTATCTATAATATTATAAAGAAGAGGTGGTTTCTGTCTGTCTGTCTGTCTGATGTTCCGGGTAAACGCAAAAACTACTGAACCGAATGGGCTGAAACTTTACAAAAAGGTATATCTTGAACCCATGCAACACATAGGCCTATTCACTTCCTTAAAATCCCCTCTGGATACGCCCCATGAACGTCCTAGGTTTCAATGTTTACATTTCAGAAGAAAGTAAACATTCAGAAACTGTAATGCGAACAGCTCTGTGGATACTTCCATTTGACAGCTTAAAGAGCAGAAGCAAGAACAGCTGTTTCAAGCTAACTAAAATGTAAATTGTATTGACTAAAGAACGGGTAAAAAAAACACCTGTGCGAAGAACGGGTACATCAGCTAGTACATACATAGCAGACCCGTTGCGGCTTCGCCCGCGAAAACTATACCAGTTGTATGTGCTGCATTGAAAGCCCGTGGAACTATTACGAATCAGCATCAGCTGTTTGAATTTTCATCAATTCAAACAAAAGTGAATGTCTATAAGGAATACATGACGGTCTGAAGCACCGTAGGGCTAAACCCAATTATTGAACTGGTATGAAAACACTTTAAATTTCCTATTTTAGACCTAAAGATTCAATATACCAAATTTCCCCACTCTGGCAAGTCAGGTAGCTGGGGAATTAGTAATGAGTGAGTGAGGGCTTTGCCTTTGATATATGTATATATTTGGTATCAATCGAAAGCTCTTACTCTCTTACCCTGTAGATGTGCCTTTTGGGAGTTTTAAAAACATTCACCTTCATGGCTTCGCCCCTCAGGCCTTCAAAGTTCCAAATATTATGGAGTAATTTTTTTAGGTAGTCAGCTGATTATATAATTTAATATTTTCAAAAACATCTGGCTCTACTTCTACTTCTGCTTGATCTCCGTGCGCAGAACGGGTCACCGGCTATTACTAATGTAGAGGAAGATTGATGGGAAAAACTATTTACCAACCTTAACTTACCAAACTTAAGTAGAGTATTTTGATGGCCTTAAGACTGAGGTGCAATTCGTTTTTAAAAGGAAATCCTCCTTTAACCAATGTACTTAATAAATTGCTATGGGAATGAAGTTCATCAGATTCGTTATCAATTTCGCCACGTTTGTTGGGGTATTATTATACATTGAATGTAAGATCCCTACGAATGGATTAGGTGACACTGTTTCGCCATTTGCGGTTAATGGGAGATAATTTTACGGTTATAAATTATACTGATAAAAGTAAATATGCGATGTACGGTAATTTAACTTTTTAGCACGTAAATGGTCAATGTATTCGATCGTTTATGTGACTTATATGGTTTCACCATTGACTATAAATAGTCAATGGTTTCACACTAAAATACAACGAGTGAAAAAAGTTTATTGATAGAGTTAATTAGGAGTTCACTTCGAAAGAATGAATATCCACTGTCAATAAATGGAAAAATGCCATATTCTTTTTTTAAGAAATAAAATTACTTGTTTTGCTGCCTGTACGGCAGCGAAAGCTCACACATAAAGCCCACCAAAGAACCGAAGAAATCCGCAGTACTCCCGTGTATTGTGAACAGTATGCAGCCTTTGAAGGCGTTAAAGTAGTGCATTCATAGTCATAGTTTCATTGGTCACTCGCTAGGTTATATGGGGTATGACAGCTGTTACGAAAAGTAATATTGCCAACGCGCCAAGATGATATAGCGCCATGGCGCCCGTGGACCAATCACACTCTTCGCACTGCACGGCATCCACAGTTTACAAAAATCCATACCCATATTATGAATCCACAAATAGCATTATTCAAACTGTGCAATAGATAATACCCCCGTCGTAGCAAACCTGCGTACTCAGCAAATTCCCAATGTCTTAATACCACATAAAGCCGCATACCAAAAATATATTCACAAATAAGCGATAAATACAATTTTAATTATTCTCTATAAGAATAACATTAGGTATGCATACGCAGGTTTGCTGACACAAGGAACACAAAATAATGGGTTTTTATTCAAATATCAATATAACTCATCTAAGTCAAGTCACATACCAAGTTTCATTCATATACATTTCTAAATAAGCGGTATATAACATTTTAATTTTTCTCTGTAAGAATAACATGGGGACCGAGTACCTAGGTTTGCTGCTACGGGAACCATAAGTGAAAATTTTGTTTTTTGTGCAAACAACAAACCACAACCAGATGAAGCCATATACCAAGTTTCATCAGTTTATATTCATAAATAAGCGAGATATACAATTTATTTTTCTCCATAAGAATAGCATTAAACAACGTACCGTGTTTAGAACTTGCAATATCTCAGTAACCAATTGACATAGAGCAATGATCAAAATACCAAATCGTATTTTTTCTAAGCTGAATTAAATGGTATAACTAAATATTTACTAAAAAATTACATGTTAAAACCCTAAAAAACCCATTTTTGAGGTACAAAACCCCCCAAAAACCCTCCTTCAGATGGAGCGATTCCTTTGGTTTTCGAACTCATTCAAATAAATGCTACTTTACACGTCTGTACCAAATTTCATCAAGATCGGACCTTTTTTACGAGAGTTATCATGCTTACGAGCACATAAATAAATATATAAATATATATACACATATATACAAAATTTGAATTAATGGTGTTTTTGGCATCTGAGGGCCTCAGAATGAAAAGTTATCATGGTTTGGCGTTATGTGTTACCATGCCACCAAACACATGCTATAATAGCTTCTTCCCTATAGCGGAAATTCGCTAATATAGTTATTTAACTGATGTCGAGCAATTTAAATGAATAAATTGTATATTATGTTACAGTAAAATATATTGGAATAGTGTCTGAATATCACTAACTATTTCATTTCACTATTCACTATGTATTCTATATTCTATTTAATGGGAATATTTTTTATCAATTTTTATAACAAGGTACGCTCAAAAATGATCCAATTCTTTCCTTTTATTAGGTCTATACATTATTCACCAAGGTCTCTTTGCTCACTGAGCAAATTCACATTAATTCGCTTTCCTCTCATGGCAGGCAAATTAGCTACGTCCATGATGAGTCCTTTTTTGGCTGAACTGCTTATTTGCTCATTTTCTATTTAGTCTATTATTTGCATATTGAGTTGATCCACTTTACACTTAGGCCATTCTCTGCAATGTGAGCAAATTTAGTACTCTCCACAAGCCAAGCAATGCTTCTTTGTCTTTCACAAACTTCTTGACTTATTTATGTTGCCGAATAAATTTGCTTTGATCTTTATCTTTACTTGGCAAGCACAATGACACACCAGCCATTATTTAAAATTAATTATTTACTGTGAGTTACAACACAAGACACAATTGGATAACAAGCTACCCTCATTCACGCTCCCAACGAAGCAAGTGATGTTTTTCCTACCATTCATTGAATTCTTGTCCATTTTTTATTACTATGGCCACTATAATAAATGCTGTGACTAGTGACCATTCTGTGGAAGAATAAATGAGTTAAAATCCATTGTGTTATTGATTCAGCATCCTGTTCTAAAACTCCAGTTGAATTTAATACATTGGCCTGAAGGTAATGCTCATTGGCGCAAAACCAAACAATTAAATCTGATGTAACACAACTATTTGAAAAGTGTGTGTTCTGTCTGGCCAATTTTAAACTTCTACACTCTCCATGTAATATGCTTACTCTCCTATAATTTTACTCAGTGAATAAATTGTTTAAATGTGGTTAAATGTGCTGTTAAGATATTGGATAAAATTGGAAGATTCTAAAATTCAAAGAGAGAACTGTTACAGTGAGAGAGGAGATCAGACATATTGATAATAATAAGCCTTGGCCTTATGGAACGTGGGCAACTAAATAATAGCAAAATATAATACCCCGTCACAGCAAACCTGCGTACTCAGCGAATTTCCAATGTCTTAATACCACATAAAGCCGCATACCAAGTTTCATAAAAATATATTAACAAATAAGCAATAAATACAATTTTAATTATTCTCCATAAGAGTAACATTGGGGATGAGTATGCAGGTTTGGTGCAACAAGGAACAAAATAATGGATTTTTATGAAAAAATCAGTAGAACTCATCTAAGTCAAGTCTAATACCAAGTTTGATTCATATACATTTATAAATAAGTGATATATAGCATTTTAATTATTCTCCATAAGAATAACATGGGGACCGAGTACCTAGGTTTGCTGCTACGGGAGCATACGTTAAAATTTGTTTTTTTTTGTGCAAACAACAACAGACAACAACCAGATGAAGTCATATACCTAGTTTCGCCAGTTTATATTCATAAATAATTGAGATATACAATTTTAATTTTCCTCCATATGAATAGCATTAGACAACATACTGTGTTTAGCACTTGCAATATCTCAGTAACCAATTGACGTAGAGTAATGCTCAAAATAGCAAATTTTTTGTTGTTTTTTTTAGTTGAATTCAATGGTAAAAATTAAAATTTGATTTAAATAAAAATTAGATGTGTAAACCCAAAAAAAAACCATTTTTGGGGTACAACACCCCCAAAAACCCCCCTTCGGATGTTGCGATTTGTCTGGTTTTCAAACTCGTTCAAATAAATGGCATTTTATACATTTGTGCCAAATTTGATTAAGATTGGACCTTTTTACGAGAGTTATGTGCTTACGGACACACACACACACACACACACACACACACACACACACACACACATACACACACATATATATCATATATATATATACACACACACACACACACACATATATATATATAACATATATATATATATATATGTGTATGTATATATACATATATAAAAACTTGAATGAATGGTGTTTTTGGCATCTGGGGACCTCAGAATGAAAATTTATCATGGTCTTGGGCTGGCTTAAGTCTTATTACCATGCCACCTACGGTAATAGCATGTAATAGCTTCTTCCCTGTAGGGGAAATTCGCTAATATGATATATGCATCATTACTCTGTCTTAAAAAAAAAAAAAACTCCCAGTCTATGCTCTGTATTATTCAAATTTTGATCTGTAAAATGGACTGACTTAACACTTTAAATAAAAGATGGCCCAGACAAACCTTTAACTGAGAAAACCCGTCTCTCAGACTTAATATTTTTCACTTTACTTAACAAATTGTTGTTAAACAAATGACTAAAAAAAGCACTTTCTTAGTGTTATAGAATTTCATTATGAAATTAGGCTGATTCAAATATAGTAAAAAATAAAAAATAATCTAAAATTACATAAATAAAACACCAGTCTGCGAGGCTCTCTCCTGTAAAGTCATTGCATTATGGAGTCTAAACACCAACAGAAAGAAGAAAATTGTTTGTGTGGCTTATTCCAAGACCTTTTTACTATACAGAAGATTTCTTAGACTGGAAGAATATTCAGTTCTGAAAGCACGCCGAATATCTTTTTACTAAAACTTATGTAGGCGTATTTTTTTGTAACTTAAAATTTGTGTATGTTTTTCAGTTTTATTTATTTGTTTCTATGTCTTTATAGTAACCTTAAGCCATTACTGTATTATTAATGTTATTTTAGCAGAACATTTTCGTACAAATCTAAAACTATAAAATCCTTCACAAAATTTATAAAACTAGCTCATCATGGGAGTGTCAATAGTATCCTGTACTTTAAAAATCAAATAATAGTAGAAAACAACTTAATGGAAGTTCATTTTTAACTCAAACCGTAAGGTTTTTTATGTGTAGTGGAGTAGAGGGAGTAGGGCTTTGCCCCTCAGAAACCACTTGGGACGAGTTAAAATGGCATCCACTATGATGAAACTTTGGAAAATCTTTTCTTTTTTTTTTATTAATTGAAAACACTTATAAATAATAAGTAGTGTTATTTGTATTAGTATCTAATGTTGATTCAGTTTATAGCTACGCATAATTAACCTGCAACTCTTGAACACGGAATTTTATATGCAAGTCACTTCTAGATAAAACTGTATTATGTAACCACTTAATCACTTAAGCCTCTCACTGGCTACAATTGATAACGGAGAGTCAGGGCCTGCCAAAAACATTATCCACTAGGAATTGACACGGTGAGTCTGTTATGTTAAGTTGTTTACAAATCTCATCCCTAAATTACTAGCTTATAGAATAAATTGAAAAGTAGCTTACATTTCCATATAATGTATCTATTTTAGATATTTATATCTATACAACCCAACTGATTTGTGTTTTATGCTTCCTAACAAAAGTTGACATTAACAAGACCAGGGTTTGGACTGTTCCCTATCAAAACTGACATTACCTTTTAACCCTCTGAGCGCCAATCTGCCACATAAAACACTGTTAATTACAGTTTAAGCAATTGAACCATTGAGAGTTCTGTCTTCAGTCTGCGCCTGACATGTGGCGCATGTGGGTTGCAAATTATAGTAGATACAAACGGAAGGAACTCGTATTACATCCACGGTGGAACCCGACACGGCCCGATACAACTGTAGCTTGTCAGATCGGCTGAACGGTCTAAAGCGCTACTCCCCAGCCATTGTGGTATTTGGTTCGACGGTTCAAATCCTGTCTCAAACGGTTTTTATGTGCAACTCATGGAGAGTCACCTCTCTTACAATTTGAAGTGTTCAGGCAATTTAAAGAGTGCTCTGGTAATTTTATATTAAAAATAATAACAATAATAGTAGCCCTATGCAGTGAACTAAAAAATATAATATATATGTGTGTGTCCGTAAGCACGATAACTCTCATAAAAATGGTCCAATCTTAATATCATTTAGTAAAAATGTGTCAAGTACCATTTATTTGATCGAGTTCGAAAACCAGACGAATCACACCATCCGAACGGGGGTTTTTTGGGGTTTTCACAGGCAATTTTTATTTCAATTGAATTTTAATTTATACCATTGCATTTAGCTTAAAAAAACAACGATTTAGTATTTTGATCATTGCTCTATGTCAATTGGTTACTGAGATATTAAAAGTGAGGTATTGAACACGTTGTCTAATGTTATTGTCATGGAGAAAAATAAAAATGTTATATCTCGCTTATTTATGAACATAAACTAATGAAACTTGGTGTATGGCTTTATCTGGTTGTTGTTGTTTGCACAAAAAAACAATCTTTTGTGTATGGTTCCGTAGCAGCAAACCTAGGTACACGGTTCCCATGTTATTCTTATTAAGAATAATTCAAATTTTATACACTATCGCTTATTTTTTATAATTAACTTCACCCATAAATATCTAAATCTGATAAAGTAGAGTTTAATACACAATTGTGATTCTATCTCTTTTTGGGGGTGGGCGTTCTCACTAAAGAAATCATTTTTCCATAAGTCTGTTATTCCTACTAATTATATTATGTTTAGATTGCTACAATTTTATCTGCAACCATTTGTTGTACTTTGATCATTCAAAATACTATATGATTAAGTTTGTAGGCTTTTAATTTTAGTGATAAGTACAATTTATTAACATCTCACTGTGTCAGATAAAATCCTAATAACCTAAATTAAAAAGTATTTCAGCCATATATATTCTGAACCTAGATTTTCCCAAAACACTATAGAATGCGGTGACATGTTGTTGGGCAACTGAAGCACTTATAAACCAGTAAATTTGAATCAAAATCATAAGATGAGGGCCCGAGGGGTCTACTCTCCGCCAAGGATCCTGCCTGGGGTTGGGAACATGTGGGAGGTCTTCACTATAAATGTGTAGTTCCAGGAAGACACTATGCTAGATTGTACTGTAGGAGTGGTAGGCCTGGTGACTGTCCTGTACTGGTATCTGACCTGGCACTATGGCTACTGTAGGGCTTGAGGGGTCTACACTCTGCCAATGATCCTGCCTGGCATTGGCCACATTTGGAGGTCTTCACCATAAATGTGTAGTTTCAGGAAGACACTATGCTAGACTGGACTGTAGGAGTTGTAGGCCTGGTGACTGTCCTGTACTGGTACCTGACCTGGCACTATGGCTACTGGAGGGCACGAGGAGCCTACACTTCACCAAGGATCCTGCCTGGGGTTGGCCACATGTGGGAGGTCTTCACCATAAATGTGTAGTTTCAGGAAGACAATATGCTAGACTGGACTGTAGGAGTGGTAGGCCTGGTGACTGTCCTGTACTGGTACCTGACCTGGCACTATGGCTACTGGAGGGCACGAGGAGTTTACACTTCACCAAGGATCCTGCCTGGGGTTGGCCACATGTGGGAGGTCTTCACCATAAATGTGTAGTTTCAGGAAGACACTATGCTAGACTGGACTGTAGGAGTGGTAGGCCTGGTGACTGTCCTGTACTGGTACCTGACCTGGCACTATGGCTACTGGAGGGCACGAGGAGTTTACACTTCACCAAGGATCCTGCCTGGGGTTGGCCACATGTGGGAGGTCTTCACCATAAATGTGTAGTTTCAGGAAGACACTATGCTAGACTGGACTGTAGGAGTGGTAGGCCTGGTGACTGTCCTGTACTGGTACCTGACCTGGCACTATGGCTACTGGAGGGCACGAGGAGCCTACACTTCACCAAGGATCCTGCCTGGGGTTGGCCACATGTGGGAGGTCTTCACCATAAATGTGTAGTTTCAGGAAGACACTATGCTAGACTGGACTGTAGGAGTGGTAGGCCTGGTGACTGTCCTGTACTGGTACCTGACCTGGCACTATGGCTACTGGAGGGCACGAGGAGTCTACACTCCGCCAAGGATCCTGCCTGGGGTTGGGCACATGTGGGAGGTTTTCACCTTTAAAAAGGCTGCACAGTGGTTGCATTGTGATATATACAAGTAAGTGTATGTAGTGGCTTGTGTGTGCCAGAATTGCCAACAAGTTCTTGACAGGATCATTCTTTAGGATGACAACATTTTTTTTAAATGTCCGTATAACCCCATTCAATATTGGTTTTGTCCACATTTTTGACAACAAAAAATTACAACTTTTTTGCCAAGTGCATTTGTTGGTGAATCCAGTTTAAAAACGCACCCTAATTCTCATTATCATATCACTGTTTTTGGTACCTCAGTAGCTCATATATTTATCTGCTTTAACACTGTTGTACCGGAATGATGTATATCTTGACGCTATTTACTGTACAGCTTGTGCATAATGTAAATAAAGATTTGTGACTATGACTATGACTATGACTACCACTTTTCAATATGATTATGTTTTTCTTGATATTATTTTATTACTTTTACTGGGGGCAAGATGTTTGACCGTTATGGCCAATGTCCGGTAGGTATAGTCTCCATGGCTTGACTGATCAGCTACAGGCACCTTGTGATCGACGTATTCAAATTTTATTAATTCATATATATATATATATATATATGGTGATGAACTATACATTAGGTGTACTAATATATTATTTTTAACAAGTTGGTACTTTTAAGATTATTTCAGTCATTGTTAAATAGTAAAATAAAACTTTACGGAATTTTGGTAAAATCGATATCCATAAAAAACTGAGACATTTGTAATCAGAATTCCTCTATCATTTCTGAACTGATTTTGACGATTGGTTTATAAAACAAATGACCTGGATCTGTAGTTGTGCGTGGTGGTTTACAGTTTTTGACTCCTCTATTCTGAATAAGGGTACAGACCCTCAAATTTATTTTTTGTCCATAAGAATAACTGAGAACAATTTGAATTCAATTCCATTCTAAAATATCTGTTTATTCATAAAACACAGCTTGACAGGACTAAAATATTAGCAAAACATAAATAGAAAAACTTCTGAAATAGTAACACAATCTGTTTAGTTTTAATGACAGCAAAAAGCTCCAATCAAAAATTAGAATAGTTCAATAGCAAAAGCATATTTTTGATCAACATGTAATAAAACAGCTATTGTTTTATTGTTTGCTTATTTTCAGCTAATAAAAGGAACGTCATATCAGTTAGAGTAAGAACCCTAGCAGATACATAAGAAAGCACAAAGTGCATAAGTGGGATCAGTTCTGATCTTTTGTTGGTTGGCATAAACAGAAATAAACAAACTATTAGAGTAAGAGGCACTTAATTTGGCTCAAGAGTGTACTATTTATTTCAACCTCTTTTTGTACACTAATCAAATTACAAACATAGTTGGACCACAAGTACCGTACTGCTGGTTTACAATTTCCTCATACAGGTTTGTTAAGTGCTTGGCATGTAGGGGAGGTAGTGCAAGAGAGATAGTGAATGCCTCAAATCAAATCAAATCAAATCAAAAATACTTTATTCTGATATACACAACTGAGATGTACATGAATTGCTTTAATAATATCAAAAAACTCTTCAAGGGAGTATAAAGGGTTATCAAGTAAAAACTTATTTAATTTGTTTTTAAAACTTTTAACATCATTAATGGTTTTAATTTCCAAAGGTAGACTGTTAAAAAACTTAATACCGGCATAAGTTGGTTGTTTAGCAAGAAGTTCAGTTCTATGATTTGCAATAATAAAATTCCCCTGGGTTCTTGCATTGTGGTAATGTATATCTTTTGATTTCTGAAGCTCATTATTGTTGTTTTTTACATGTATAATTGTCTGAAAAATATAGAGGCTAAATATTGTAAAAATTCGTACTTCTTTAAATTTATCTTTACATGACTCCCCATGCTCCAATTTTAACATGAATCTTATTGCTCGCTTCTGCAGTTTGAAAATTCTGACTAAGTTGGCTTTGGATGTGCCTCCATACAACATGAGACCAAACTGGATGTGGAAGTGTTCCTCTCCAATGGTTGCATACAATCAACTAAAAATGTTGCATGCTTCTGACATGTTTACATACATTCTGCTTTGTTTACTTATCAAACCAGCTGTATGAAATAAATGAAGCCGTTATAAATGAACGATTATAACTAATATTGGTCGTTTTGTATAATGCTAT
The DNA here is from genome assembly GCA_963675035.1 of Allygus modestus. Classification (NCBI taxonomy): domain Eukaryota; kingdom Metazoa; phylum Arthropoda; class Insecta; order Hemiptera; family Cicadellidae; genus Allygus; species Allygus modestus. The sequence continues at coordinate 65,825,536 of OY776115.1, forward strand.
TCACATTTGACGTTTATGTTGAATCTAGGCGATCACGAGAGTATAAATGCGTAGTTCGCTTTCACTCATGTAGTTCTAGCTGATTATTTAGCCCACACTGTTAAATGACTTGCTGTTTTGCCGCATATCGCTCTCCCGAGTCCTGAGCGACAAATGTAAACGTTGACCAAAATAGTCAAAACATATGTTTTGACAGGAAGACTAATATTGGTAAACTGACTGTTCCAAGACGCATGGAGGGGGGAAGACATTACTGTGCATGCGCAAACCAGGTGCCAAACATCGCGAACAGGGCTGCACTGTCAGATGGTGTTTGTTTACAAATAAATTGCAATACAAATTTTTACCTGCAATACAATTAATTGCTAAGTTTGAATGCAAGTAATTGTCTTTAAAACTGTCACAATTTACATTCAAGGTGCAACTGCAGCTACAGATGGTCATTAAAAACACGATTAAGGAACAAAACATATGTAAATTATATTTTAAGACTGAATGTTATGCTTAAGTTCGCAAAAAGGTAATAGTGTGTTTATTTATGTTTGTGCCAACTAGTGTGCCTCTTACTCTAACTTTTGCAAACTTAAGCATAAAATTTAGTCTTGAAAACATATTTGCCTTATGTTTTGTTTCATGATCATGTTTTCAAGGACCAGCTGTTGTTGCAGTTACACCTGTGATGTAAAACTTGCGACAGTGCTGAAGACAACTACAACTTGCATTACTAATTGCATTAAAACTGTAGAAATTTGTATTGCAGGTAAATGCATCCTTATACATCATTTATCTGGTTAACTGCTTTTTTCTTAAATTTGTTTGTGAAATGGTGATTTTACTTGTATTTTACCATATTATTTTCATAATAAATAATACATAGTTGTTTACCTTATAACAACAAATAAAACAACAACACAAATTGATTTGTAAACAAACACCATCTGATAGTGTGAGTAAATTGTAAACAAGCGGCATATGTGGTCCCACAACGTTTGTAGTATGAATAGTATACAAGAAAGCAGTTGAAATGAATAGTATTCTTGTGTGCCATCTTACATGCCTCTTACGAACAAAAAAGCACTAACAAACAAGTTTTATCCTGTTTTATTATCAGGTGTGATTGATTTGTTTACTCATCAAAAAATCACCTTTACTGAACCTCATCCACTGCCCTGTAGCCAGACGAAGGGCCAGCCTGCTGTAGGCATTTACGACTTCCGACAGCCAGCACTCCTCGTGAGAGACCTCCGGTTAGTGCAGGCCGTCCTGGTCAGCAACTTCTCCAGTTTCCATGACAACCATATAGAGGTAGATGAGACAGTTGACCCACACGCCGCCAAGAACCCCTTCATCCTCAAAGGACAAAAGTAATTATAAAGTTTATTGCTGATGAATCACTTAATTGTAGGCTGCATCCAGGTAACAAATAACCATTCATAGTTTTGCACAGTATGACTATAGATCAGCATAAATGTATGATTCGTGACTTGGTCCTCTAGATTCCAAAGTCTTATTAGTTTTCTAAATGTATAGAAACAGTCTGAAAAACAAAAGTTACAGTGTTTCTGATCAGCGAAATCCTAATTGGTAAGTAATTTTTAGGGTTATATAGTAATTAGATAAAGTTAAATTGTAACATAATTGTACAGGAGTTTGTGCTTATTTGTTATAGTAATACAACTCTGAAAACCCTTTTGTACACAAAGAAGTAGTTAAAACTAATAAAACACTTTAAATGGAGACCTCACTATACATTTACTCAAAAATATGGAAAACACTGTATAACGTACTTTTGTCATAAACATGTTTTTAAAAACATGCAATCGATTAATTATCTGTAAAAATTAATAAAAATGATCCTAATCTTGATATTAACCACTCTTTTAAATTAAAGGACATTGACAAGACAATATATACTGAAATTACTAACACAACAAACACCATTTACAGTGGAATAATGGTACGTCTATACCGGAGCAGGGATTGCATCCGGTTGGTACCTAGGATGGTAGTTTAAATTTTGGATGGACCAGATCCTAGATCTTTGCGACTATACAAGCAGGGATAACAGCCGCACACCACATAATTTATTCTGAATGTTTATCCTTAAAGGAATAGTACCTAGACCGAGCATTTTAGGAGCCGATTTCGAGCCATTGTATAAAACCCACCCCTCAGGGCTTCGCCTAACTAGCCTTAAGTATTGTGCGTTATATCCTTATATGAACATTGTTAGGCCTATATTTTTGTATAATTTTAGTATGTTTTTATTTATTAAAAAGGTGGATAAATCTTTTTTATAAACCCCAAGACCTCCTTCCAACTGGCATTAAAAGTTGTGCCATGTGATATTTTCTTATTTTTAAACCAAAATGTCTTTTTTCCTTCTCACAGGTGGAAAATACTCCGTCAGAAGTTAACCCCTGCACTCAGTTCTGTTCGAATCAAAAACATGTTCCCTATGATGGACAGAGTATGTCAAGAATTCAACAACTACATGAAGAAACATTTGAATGAAGAAATTAATGTAAGGAGGAATAGGTTTTTGTAAACAAATTATATATAAATTGAACACTAGCAGCTTAAAAAGGCAAGAAGTTACAATTCATCAAGCAGAAGCAGTAGTCGGCGCTGAGATTTTAAAATTTGCCACAGGTAGTACTCGGTACGATTTCAGAGTTTTGCACTGGCAGCACTCATATAGGAAATGTCTCCACTTCACTAGGTTCGTGCCTCGGTTTAGCTGCTAGTTAAAATGAACTGCCTGTAGCTTGGCAACTATAAAGCCGAATAACTGCACATTCTGAAAGAAATATAAACCACTAAAAAGGAATGACAAATAACTGTCCAGAGCAAAGCTGTTCAGCTTGAATCAAATGTGTAAGCTTGTTAATTAAATGTTAAAACCATTATGATTTTTTCAAGTTTTAACTGCTGCCTGATTCTGCTTGAATGAGCAGTGTTTATATGATTTGGGTTTATTATGGGTTTATTATGTTGAGGTTTATGACGATTATTATTATAATGGGAATTTAGGTTTTGTGTTTTATTATCCATACATCTGTAATGTAATAAAAGACGTCTTACAACACTTAAGAATATATTTACGCCTATACTGATTCACATACAGACGATAAACATATATAAAAGATGGTCTGTATGAGAATCAGTATAGGTGTAAATATATTCTTAAGTATTGTAAGACGTCTTTTAAGTATTAACAACACGTAATATGCTAATCAAAAAGTTGTTTATAATTATTTATCATGTTGCGTAGGTAATCATGTTTTATTATTTTAGATAGCTTCACAATTATTGATATTTCTGATGGTTACAGGTAAATCATGTGACTGGGCTCTATACCTCTGAAGTTGTGGCAAAGTGTGCTTTTGCAGTAGAGGGTAATGCCTTCAATGATTCAAATGCTGAATTTTACCAACAAGGGCGAAAACTGTGGGATGGGACTATTTTCAATCCAGTTTTTATGTTGATCTTAAGCACTTTTCCATCTATCAACAAAGTTCTTCGAAAAAGGTATTGGTTTAATCAAGTGTGTACTGCCTGCTATCTTACAAGATAAATGATGAAAGAAAGAAATGCCAAAAAACTTACTAGTTTGAAAAATATGTAGCTAGTATAGTAAACTAGTAAGTGGTTTCACTAAGAAAACAGTCAAACAAATTAACCACAAATTAGAAATTGTGTATAGGCAATAGGCATATGATGTCCTTTTCTCAATTGGTTGAGACTAGGGTCCTAAATCACAGAACCGATATTTTTCACTTATATTCCACAATTACCAAAATAACTGTAACTGGATGGCTTGCAGTATCAGTGATTTTCGGTGATCGGAGATTGTTTTATCGCACCAAACGTGAACGCTGTAACCGATATATGTCGCTATTACGCTAATGTCTGGTGCTGCCAGCACCAGTCAGTGATGTCGGTACTAAAGGCGATTGGGTGGGTCCTTTTTGTTTCCCGCCGTTTGTTATTTCAGGGTTAGTGTTTACTTTAATAAATCTTTAAGAACCCCAGTTTAAAAATTGTTAAATTGCAATAAATACAGTGGATAGGTATGACAGCAAAGACTACTAGACCAGCAACTAGCTAACCAGCTTTTGATACTGTTAGTATCAAAAGCTTAGACTACACTAGTATTGGCGGCCGCAGGAAATAATCAGCTGTTTCAGGGAAAAAGTTTGCAGAAATAGAAATCCACAGCTGAAGACTTCCGGCTCCACTAATATATGCTAAAATGGCCTAAAAACATAAAGCTTTAAGCTACCGTAACTCAAATAAGGTTGCTTAGAACGAAAAACAAACGACACATGCAGCTTCCCGACCTCAATTACCCCTAAAAATATCTTTTCGTAGCTTGGGAACCATTACAGCTCGAGAAACAGCCGCAGACGGACGGACCAAGACCTCGCTATACTCCAGGCCAGAGTCATGCCGCTGTGACGTCACAGCAGTGGATCCCTCAGAGCAGCGGCAATACACGTGTTTAATCTGGGTTTCAGTGGCAGGCTCTCATAAAACCTTTATCCCTCCGCATAGTTTGAACCTAATATACAAAGTATTTTATATCATTGTAATCTGCATGAATCGGCGGTCACAATGAAATAAGTACATTATGTTGTTTCATGTTGAACTAGCAATTATTTAACCTTTGAATTCCATGTAGTAAGTGATTACTTTGTATTTGTGTACACTTTCCACTACAACATATAAACATTACTTTTATTGAAATTAATTTATTAAAACTTCTTGGTTTATTTGGACACACAGCCATTTAACCACGCAATTATATGGGTATATAACAAGTATAGTTTAATAGTTAATGAAATAAATTGTTTAAGATGTATGATATAGTAACTGAATTTCTTTAGCTTGTCACTGAATCATGCTGAATTAAATGTCTTTCGTTAAAATTATTAATGCACACAACGGAACTATTAGTTGGTTCAAAATTCGACCTATGAATGGATTCCAGCCATTTATCCCGTTGTCCGAGGGGAATTTGAACATAGTCACTGGAGCTGAGGATCTATAATTGCTCGTGCAACCCGGCACACAACAACAACTCGGTATTCAGTCTACATTACCAAGAGTAAAATTCCAAGATTACCAATACCTGTCTCAATGAAGGTCACAGATGTAAGCAATCGAAATATAACGCGGAACACAAGAGAACATGCACCGGCCGTAGTAATTAAACAGCAGCAAGCGGCGTCATCTAAGACCAAATAGCAATTTTTTAGCAACTAAAATATCTGCGATTTAGACTCAGTGATACAAAAATAAATACTACAAAAAGAACGGTGACCGTGGAAATGAAGCACTACAGGAAGCTCAGGGAGATAACAGAATGTTTAAGAGCGTCAGGCATCTTGATTAAAAAAAAAAGAATCATATTTCCATGTGTTAATGTCATTTGTTTATTTTATACTTTATGTTGGTGGTAGATGGAAGATTATGTTAACATGAGTTTGCATACTGAGTTTTATTCAATTTGAATGATTCGTTATCTGTATATTTAACTTTGAAATTTTACCCCTTTATTTTTTAAGATGCAACTTGCAACATATCAATTATTTTTACTGCAGGAGTGATGCAACAGTTAAGCTCCTACCCAATGAACCATTGATTTTTTTGTCAGAATTGGCGTAAGATGCACCGTTATCGAGATATTAACGATTTTAGAAAACAGAATCATTTCTTCATGTGTTAATGTTACTTATTTATTTTATACTCTATGTTGGTGGCAAATGGAAGATTATGTTAACATGAGCTTGCATACCGAGTTTTGTTCAATTTGAATAATTCATTATCAATAAATTTAACTATGAAATTTTGCCCCTTTTTTGAAGATGCAACTTGCAATACATCAATTACAATCGGCGGCCAAGTAGCGCTGAACATAAATAACCCTCCTACTAATTAACTTATAAATTTCACTGATAAACCTAATTTTCGTCATACTCCTTCAAAAACGGCTGTTTTCAATATATGCGTTGCGGGGCTAAAGTAGTTATTTTTATACCTAGGGCAAAAAGAATCAAATGGTGTCGAGGTCATCAGCTGTTCATTTTTATCGTTTATATCAATGTAGCAAAAATGCAAACTTGGTATATCGATTATAAATAATCTATTATATTTAGAGTAGTAATAATCGGTTATTTTATCGATTGTAATTTATTTTTGTATTGTTTTCGGTATAATGATAGTCCACAGCGTTCGATATATCAATCGTAATACGTAGTTAGTCTAACCTAATACTAATACAGACTTAACAGACAATAGTTGAATACATCTGTAACAGCTGTGTGTTTTAAATAGCAAGAACAAGATGGGAGTCATCTTTGGAGCCAACTTTTAAAGGTATAAAAGTTGTTAAATTTTAGTTTTGTGAAGTAGGTAGTTAGCTTATTAATATATTGTGCAGTATGACGAAAAATATAGTTCATCACACAGGCCAAAAGTTGCTTTTCGATCCTCGCTTAAACTTGAGCTTGTATCGAAAAGCGTCACTTTTGGCCCTAGTGATGAAATATACTACATTATAGCTTGTTAAATGAATAAAGAGTTTTATTTATTAAATACTTTTTCAGTTTATCCACTCCTTGAAATAAAAAAAGACGTTTCTAATTTTATGTTGACAGGTAACTTGCTATAAAACTTTATTCCTGCATATTGGGGCTTTTTGTAAAAAAGTGCCAATCGATAAGAAGGAATAGATAATTCGTCCCCTTGTCTAGTATCGTATTGGTGAGTATTACCGTTGAGTCTTCGATCACCGATTCTTGATCTAACAGATATTATTACTTCATAGACGTATAATCCATAGACAGTAAGAATCTATAATTCAAAAAATTTGTCCTTAACTGAAGATTGAGGTTTTAAATTCAGTATTATTATCTTATTGCCTTTTTTTGTATTTTCAAGATTGAATCAAGATTTTTTTTATGGCTTACCCTTAATGTTACTTTTTTCATAAGATTAACAAAGAGGATAAGTTGAATTTTGTGTTTATTATTTGGAACTCATGCTAACTGGAAAAAATGTCTACTTTTTACATATTATAATGTGCTGATATTTGTTTACTTTATCTGTTCCTTATCTGTCTTATTTCAGTTTTTTCCCCAAAGAGCTAGTAGACTTCTTCAGAAATCTAATAAAGCAAGCAGCTAACTACAGGGAAAAGAATCCAGAGAAAGTTTCAGAAGACTATCTGCAATACCTTTTATCTCTCAGCAAAAAAGATCCAGGTAAAAACAAATAAGTCTCTTGTAGTACAGTGATATATACTAAGTTGTCTCCTGTAAGATGAAATCAAAATTTTGTAAATTAATAAAACGGTTATGTCAGAACAGGAAAAATTAAATTTGTCAATTATTGACTATTCTTTTGAATTATCTTGATGGGCATGTTAAAGTTTTTATGGGGGTCCATTATTTGTAAAAGGTGTTGTAAAATAAACCAATGCAAATCTATATTATAAAGAAGAGGTGGTTTCTGTCTGTCTGTCTGTTTGATGTTCCGTCTAAACGCAAAAACTACTGAACTGACTGGGCTGAAACTTCACAAAAAGGTAGATCTTGAACCCATGTAACACATAGGTCTATTCACTTCCTTAAAATCCCCTCGGACTACGCCCCGAGAATGTCCTAAGTTTCAATGTTTACATTTCAGATGAAAGTAAACATTCAGAAACTGTAATGCGAACAGCTGAGGACACTTCCATTTGACAGCTTAAAGAGCAGAAGCAAGAACAGCTGATTCAAGCTAACTAAAATGCAAACTGCATTGACTATAGAACGGGTAAAGAAAACCCCTGTGCGAAGAACGGGTACATCAGCTAGTATTTACGTAACAAACCATAAATTTGTTAAAGTTTAAAAAATACTATTGTGCGGTTTACGACTTCGGGTTTAGTTAGTCAGCGTCTATTGTTAGGCCTGGCCTATGTTATACTGCGGCTTAAAAACTGACTTCAGGAGTCTGCGCCTAAATTACTTAAGCTCGAGTTTACGTTAAGCTGAGTCTAACCTAGTCCACAGCCTAATGGGCAGGGAATCGTGGGGAATTCATATCGTAAGGTTGGCAGCAGCCCGGCAAAAATTATATCCTTATGAAGCAGTTTTTATAAATGCAACTCCTCCCTTATTTCTTGCCCAACTTTAATGTTTGAAATGTATAAAAATTTGACTCAGTTTGTAGTTTTGCAATAAGTTTTTAATTTTTGTTTTTTTTATTCTCAAGGGCACGAGCTGCCTTCAAAGTTTGTTTTTTGTCCATAAGATTAATATGGGGAATAATTGTATTTTAATTGCAGCTATTATTAACACATTATGGACAGGTTATTAGCAATACCAGACGTTACAAGTAAGGAATGTATTTATCAATATGAATAAAATAACTTTTGTTTCTACATTCCTTTGAGCAGTGAAATGTTGTATACAGCGTAGATATACTTTGTTTATCTGTCTACTTTTGTTGTACATTATAAGGTTAGGGGAGGTGGTATGGTCGGGGTTACAAGTAGATATAGAGGTACTGGGGGTAATAAAACTACATCAAGATATGAAATAACCCCGTAGCAGCAAACCTGCGTACTCAGCTAATTTACAAAGCATATATATGTATCTTAATACCACATAAAGCCACATACCAAGTTTCATCAATATACATTCATAAATAAACGATTTATGACACTTTAATTATTCTCCATTACAATAACATGGCGGCTGAGTGTGCAGGTTTGCTGGAGTAAGGAACACAAAAATGGGGTTTTATACAAATATCAATATAACCCAAGTAGATAAAGCCACATAGGTACCAAATTTTATTAATTTATGTTCATAATTAAGGGAGGTAACACGTTACTTATTCTCTATAAGAATAACATGGGGGCTGAGTACGCAGGTTTGCTGCTAAGGAAACTATAGGCCAAAAAAATTTTTTTAGTGCAAATATCAATAGACCACAACGATATGAAGCAATATACCAAGTTTCATCGGGATAAGTTTATAAATATGCGAGATATACAATTTTTCTTTTTCTCCATAGGAATAATATTGGACAACGTACTGTGTTTAGCACTTTCAATATCTCTGTAACCATTTGACTTAAAGCAATGATCAAAACACCAAATTATGCGTCTTTTTAAGCTGATTCCAATAGAACAAACTTTGACTTTTTCCAAAATTACATGTAAAATACTAAAAAAAAAAACATTTTTGGGGTACAAAACCCCCCAAATACCCCTTCGCATAGGTTGATCTGTCTGGTTTTCGAACTTAAAGTCATAAATGCTGCTTTACACGTTTATACTAAATTTCGTCAAAATCGGTTTATTTTTACGAGAGTTATCGTACTCACGGACACACACACACATATATATATATATATATATATATATAGATATATAGATATATAGATACTGTATATAGAGTTTTGAAAAAATGGTGTTTTTGGCATCTGGGGACCTCAAAACGAAAAGTAATCATGGTCCCGGGCCTAGATCTTACCATGCCGACTTCGGTAATAGCTTCTTCCCTATAGGGGAAATTCGCTAAAACAGCCTTTTCCAGTGTGAAATCCCCATAAGACAATGTACTGCGTTTAGACAATCAACAATTTCTTTAATAACTCGGGACGTACTTGTGCTAGAATGATGAGGGAGGGCTTAAAATTTTTGGGGGTCACGTTAGGAACTTCTATGGTGTTCCCGGGAAGTTTCACCGTGCGGGTCATGCTAATATTTATTTTTTGATTTATTTGGACTTTACTTATTGCTTCTAGTGTTTAAAACTACACTACGTTTTGGGAGGTAAGGAAACTCCTCCCATTATCAAGTGAACCCTACTTACATCTAAATATAAGTTCGAGTGCGCGATCTGATGGTGAGCGAACGTGAGAGTGAGGTTTCCTGTGTTTGCCGTCAGCTTGGAGGCAACGATGCAGAACAGGTAATGTATTGTCAGTTTTTCATTTGTTTGTGTATATAAATATTGTGTTAGTGTATTGTATTTGATTTTTTGTATATGTATTTGTTATTTTTGTGTTAGTGTAATTAAAATGTAAAAGAAAAAGATTAAGAAAATCCAAAAAAATGTAGGTTAGTTAGGTGTGAGAACTAGGCGGGGCTAACGTTAACGAGCTCGGGTCTTCTGAAGTCAATTTTTAAGCTGCTGCTCAAATACCAGTGAAAACCTCGGTAATCTCGGACTAATAAAGTTGAACCCGAACTCCTGAACCGCCCCTATGGGCAGGTTTCGGAGATCGGGTTTAACACTAGTCTCGTTCTAAAAACCGGTTTTTAGACTAGGACTAAGAAAATAGATTTCGGAGTTCGAGTTTAGCGATAGTCCAGGACTAATGTTAGACCGAGTCTAAATTGGGGTGGGATAAACCCGGACTTGGACTCTTGGGTTTCGGAGTCAAGGATTACATAAGCCTTGTCTAAAATTTTTAACTCTCCGGTTTCGGAGTCAAAATGTAGACCTCGGCTGAGTGAAAATGTCTTAGTCTAGGTCTAAATTTGTGCTGTTTTTAGACCTGGTTAGGGGCAGCTCCAAGTTGTGGTTTATCTTTACTTTCCTTATAAATAATTAATTAGTGAAATAACAAGTTTGTGATTATTCAATTCGTTCTCAGCAGAAAATTTATTTCCGGTATCATACCTAATTTTATTTTTTATGAATATTTTATTTTTACCATGTTAGAGCAAGAAGAGCAAATGGTTAACAGCAAAGAAAATTATTAATTTTGTGGTCTTCTGTGGTTCTTATTGGGGGTCCCAATCCCGGATCTATTTGAGTTGCCAGAATTGAATTAGTAATAGAGGTGTTGATTAGTCCTAATGCGTTGCCTAATATAGGCAATAAAAAAGTAAATCGTAATAATAGCAACCCGTATGAAAAATGACTACGCTATCTCAATTAAAATAAAGATCTTGTTATTTAAACACATTAGTACTATAATAGTACGTACACTCGAAAATCAATCAAGCTGTCAGAAAAATTTACTTTAATTGAGTTAATAGAATTAAATACAATTTCAAATGGGAGAGTCTAGTTGGAATATTACAACCATAAAAGACAAAGAATTGCGTGTGAAGTGCAAGACGATTATAGATTCCATATTATGAAAATCCTTAACAAAAGTAAACGTTCATTACTCATTCAGATAAACAACAATTAAAGTAACAAAAATTAATCGTTATTGACTTTAGTTGAATTGAACACACAAGCGTACATCGTGCAAACTTAATAAAGCGTAAACTTAATACAGAAAAACGCACACAATAACACCCCATAGCTATTAATAGCAATTAGTACAACTAAACCCCAAGGCAGAAGGATCTCAAATGTCAGCTTATAAACAAACAATAGGGAAGGCGCGCAGGTAGTAAAACAACTTTGACAGTTGTCGGCTGCTTGAACGTGGTGCCACTACTCAAAAACTAAAATTTACCAGTGATTCCCGCCTTAGTCCTGGTCTTAGTTGAGGTCCAAAGTTAGACTAGGAATAAATTAAACCCTGGTTTTAGAAATTAGACGCAAACTCCGAAACTCGATTTTTAGACCAGGTATAATTTAGTCCGGGGTTAACGTTAGACCAGATCTACGTAGACCCGAACTCCGAAACCCGTCCCTATATCTATTAAGTATAGGTCTAACATCAGTCCAGTGAAATTCAATATAAAGAAAACATATTCTGTCTAGTTTATGTTATTGATAAATATTTTTAATAACCATATACTACAAGTCATTATTACAACATCTTACCTTTTTTAACTTACATTTCTTAAATAAAGCTCCTCCAAGGCTGAACAAAGCGACCAGAAGTAACATTACGATAACCAGTACTACCATTACCACGCCACTTTTGTTCAGGTACTGGTAAGGCTTGTCCACCACTTACCAATTCAGCAACAGTCTGGGTGCTATAAACATCTGGCTCAGATGATTCAGATTTCCTGTAACGAACACCTCGAGGAAAAATATGAAGTTCATTCCGAACATACTGATTGCCCTGTTCACTCTCAACTAAATATGATCAAGGCCCTGGGTCCTTATTAACAACCACTCCCGGAGACCAAAACGGCAAAGGGCGTTTTTTAAACATGATCGGCTGACCTGGAGTAAATGGTTCTCGTGAGATCTCAGATTTGTCAAAGTATTCTTTTGAGCACTCTTGTTTGGCCTCTTTAATCTTTCTACCAGGTTCATAGTTTAACTTAGGCACCAATGTGTTGAATGCTGAAGAAATATTTGTTTTCAAGGCTTGTCCCATCAAATTTGTTACAGGAGAGTAAAGATTACCTTTCGGTATATTTTTGTAGTTCAGTAAAGCAAGATACAAACATTCATTATTTTCATGAACTTTCCGGAACATAGCCTTGACTGTCTTCACAGTACTCTCAGCAAGGCCATTGGATTGTGGATAGTGTGGAATTGAAACTACCTGCTTGAATCCCCATTCCATCGAAAATGTTTTGAACAAATCAGAATCAAAGTAGGAAGCACCATCAGTACAAACAGTGACCGAGATTCCATGCCAGGAAAACATCGACTTCATTTTGTTAATTATAGTCATGCTACACAGATCAGGTAGTTCAACAACTTCCGGGTGACAATGCATCAACAACTACTAACAACTTTTCTATTATTCCACTCAAATTTATCACAGCCCACTTCCATTCACGGCAAAAAAGGAATAGTCTTAGGCATCAATTCAGTTGTTTGCTTGTTATCCACATACTTTAAACAAGCTCTACAAGACCCAACCCATTTTTTGATGTCCTGAGCCATGCCAAGCCAAAACACTGAAAGCTTGGCTCTATCCATCATTCGATTCACTCCAGGATGATGAGAATGAAGTCGAGAATGAACTTCAAATTTCATCGAATTCGGCACAAGTACTCGATCACCATAAAATAGGATGTCATTCACAATATGAAGATCATCCTTCAAGTGAAGGTATGGCATGACTTCACCAATAACATCTATATAGTATTGAGGCCAGCCATTCTGGACATAAGTCTTGATAAGCGAGTGAAACAACAGAATCATTCAGGGAAAATCCAAGTACTTTTTTCCACCAAGTTTCCGTCACAGGTAGGTTTTCCACCAGGAGTGCTATCTGTAACTCAATGTCCTCGCATAGATCCTAATTCTGGATGCCAATGCAAGGCACATCCCTTGACAATGCATCGGCCAAAAACATTTCTTCGCCGTGTTTATAAACATATATCAAATCATAAGAATGTAAACGAAGTAACATTTTTTGCAACTTTGTTGGAACCTCGTAAAGGACTTTTTAACTCAAACCTAAGAATGGTTTATGATCAGTTTCCACTGTTACCTTATCGTGCCCAAAAATCCACATTCAAAATTTCTCAGCCCTAAAACAAACAGCAAAACGCTCCTTTTCAATTTGTGTATACCTCATTTGAGTGTCAGTAAGTGCACTTGATGTGAACGCTATTGGCTTGTCACTCGTAACAGTACAGCGCCCACCGAATGTGAGCTTGCATCAACACTGAGAGTCAAATCATCATTATCAGGGTCGAAAAATCCCAACAGAGGAGCAGCAGTAAGCAGCTCCTTCAACTGATAGAACGCTCGATCAACATAACGATTCCAATCAAAAACAACATCATCATTAAGAAGTTCTCTCAATGGAGCAGTCAATTCTGAATTACGAGGAATAAATTGATATACATATAATTAAACATACCCAAAACCCGCTGCAACGACTTCTTATCAACAGGAGCCTTGAGCGACCTTATGCCATGGACCTTATGGTTTTCCAGGTCAATTGAAACCCATCCTCAGAGAAGTAGTGGCCTAAAAAAGTAACCTTGTCGTTGTAAAACTCACATTTGTTGGGATTGAATTTAATCCCTGCAGTCTGAGCGGCACAAAGAACCTTGTCTAAAATAGTATCCATTTGCTCCTTTCAACTTGCCCACAGAAAAATATCACCCTGAAATATAAACACATTCTCAATCCTCTCAAAAGACTGTTCAGGTGAACATTTTCATTAAAAATGGTGCCGTCCCTAAGTAGTAAAAAAAGTACACAGTAGGTAACTCCTCTCATCAAACGGCAGAACCCAAAAGCCAGCCTTAGCATCCCGTTTAAAAAAAATTGTAGCACCTTTCACTTGAGCAAAAATGTCTTGGGTCAATACATAGTCTGAAGAACACATCCTTCTTTCTAATCACTACCAGTTTATTCACCCAATCGGAGGGCTCATCCATTGGAGTAATGATACCCATCTTTTCCATCTGATCCAATTCGGCCTTGACTTTAGGGCAGAGCTTGAAAGGAATCCGTCTATAACCGGAGAAACTATCGAACCTACACCTTCTTCCAATTCAATAGAAACTGTCTGATCTTTAGCCAAACCTATACCACCATAAAATAAACCAGAACATTTTTTAATTAATGACAAATCCAAATTGATAGAATTCACTCTGGTTATCAAACCCAGAATTTCACTACTCTGTAAATCAAGAATATTAACACAGTTTTTAGACACTACATAAAAAGGAAACGACAAACATTTTCCTTCATATATAACATCAAGCATACATTTACCTACAAAAGGAACAATATCACTAGAAAAATATGTCATTTTTACTTTTATCTGTACTAAAATCTTGTTATTGTACAAACCTAAACGTTGTAACTCAGGCATACCAATCACGTTACATTGTGCGCCAGTGTCAATCTTGAATGTTGTCAGATTCCCGTTAATCTTCAAATCCGCAGTGTACCACAAAGAGTTCCTAAGCACTCTTAGGAATCAGTTTTTCCTAACGTTTGGAAAAACGTTAGGAAAAAACGTGGTTAGCAATTTGGTATTACTAGTTCAATTCTGACAACAAGTATCTTTGGAACTGTTGTCGACACTATATCCTCAGCATCCAATTGCAAAACATTCATAAGTTACAAAATTCCTCTAATAGCGGTTTCTCCTCTTGACAATCTAGTTCATTCACGGCCTTCCTTTTGCACAAGGGGCGTTTTAAAAAATAATGCAACTGCAATGCTGACATACAGCACATTTCTTATTGTAGGCAGGACATCAACCTTTAACATGTTCATAGTCGCAAAACTTGCATTTTACTTTTTCCAAAGGTTTATCTCGATGGTCTGAGTTGTTGTTAGTTCGCTGTTCCTTCAGTTTGGCAATCATACCTTGTGAAAACCACAAGAACGAAAATTGAAACGAACCAAATCAACTTATTACTTTCTTATCTCTGATTTCACAGTCTAGACCTGCTACCTAATGAGCGCTTGATTTCTTGCTGATTTTAGCATTTTGTTACTATATCAACATCACCCAGATCCAGTAATTTAATTACTACCACTACTTCTTTATCTAGAATGCCACAAATAAATATATCGACAGGCCCATCAAATAAGTCACCAAACTCTCAAACATTGCCAAGTTCTTCATGAACTGTCATGTACTCTTCGCTGCCACCATGTTATAAAATAAACAAATGCAAATGTACATAACAAGCCATAAATTTATTAAAGTTTAACAAAATACTATATCCATTAAGTATAACATCAGTCCAGTGAAACTCAATATAAAGAAAACAATGATTCTGTCTTGTTTATGTTATTGATATATTGTATATGTAGTGTATATATTGTAATATGACATATGTAATATGTCATTATTACAGAAGATGGTTATTTGATTATTAGGTGAGAAGCTATTACAATAGATGCCATAGTACGAGTTAAGCCCGAGATGTCAAAAACACCATTCGCTCAGATATATATATATATATGTATACCGGTATATATATTCATCTAATATGTACCGGTGTCTATAAAATAGGTTTTCCTTATCACGATAACTGTTGAAAGAATCATCTAATTTAGATGACATTTTCATTAAATGTGTAAAGTGATATTCATGACTTAAGTTTGAAAACCAGAGAGATTCAAACCACTTTTCAACGTTTACAACTTTTCAAAAATCTGGTTTTAGCAAATTTCCGCCATAGGGAAGAAGCTATTACCGTTGTCGGCATGGTAAGACCTAGGCTGGGGACCATGATAACTCCATGACCATGAGGTTTTGAGTTCCCCAGACCACAAAAACACCATTCGTTCGAAACCGTATTTATATATGTGTCCGTGGGTGCGATAACTCTTGTAAAAAAGGTCCAATTTTGATGAAATTTAGTACAAAGGTGTAAAGCAACATTTATGACTTTCAGTTCAAAAACCAGCCATATCGCTCTATCTGAAGGGTTATTTTGGGGGGATTTTGTACCTCAAACATGGGTTTTTTGAACTTTTTACATATGATTTTTATATAATCAAATTTTAATTTTTACCATTGGAATCAGCTTTAAAAAACACACAGTTTGGTATTTTGATCATTCCTCTATGTCAATCGGTTACCGAGATATTGAAAGTGCTAAACACAGTACGTTGTCTAATGCTATTCTTATGGAGAATAAGAAAATAATTATATCTCACTTCTTTATGAACGTATAATGACGAAACTTGGTATACGGTTTTATCTGGTTGTGGTCTATTGATATCTGCTCAAAAAAAAAATTTTTTGCTTAAGGTACCCGAACCAGCAAACCTGTGTACGCAATCCCCATGTTATTCTTATGGAGAAAAATTCAAATGCTATGTCTCCATGAATTATGAACATAAATTAATAAATTCTTCTATATGACTTCACCTAGTTGAGTTATAATGATATTTTCCTAAACACTTATTTTTTCGTTCCTTGTTGCAGCAGATCTGTGTACTCTTGGGTTATATTGATAGTACCTAGAGGGCCGAGCTTTGCTCGGAGGAAGGCCAGTCACTTTGTTTAGATGACTCGGAGTAATATTTCACCACTTCCCCCTACTGCTAATCAGATTTGTATAACTCATTTGCCTCTTTTCTACATTTTTAAGGTCCCTCCAGTTGTTATTTATAGCTCAATGTCCCTTTGATTTTGTTTACTACTCTATATATATGTAATCTTCACTCAAATCTTTTAATCTCTGCTCTCAGGAAACCACATGTTAATAATCATAAACAACATGAGTATTACTTTGACAGTTCCCTGGTTGATTATGAACAGCTGTTAGAATTCTTTTATTTTGATTTGAAACTCCATAAGCCCAATGTTAATTTGTTTAACTTTTCATTTTAGTCTTTTTACATAAATTGATTTTTCCTGGGGATGAGGCCTGTCTATAACTTATTTTTATCCCAGAAATTAGTTATTTAGAACATTTTAAGGAAATCGTTGGAGCCGTTTTTGAGATCAGTGTCGCAAGCAAGCAAGCAAACATCAGAGGAGTTCAGAGGAGAATGTAGCGCTGACTGTCCCTGCTAATTCACCTTGGTCCCTCTTGTGCGCTACTGTTTACCTTTAAAATGTCAGAATGAGTATGTTTGTTTGTAAACTCACTAATAAACAACAGATTCCTATCAATATATTTCAGCCAGCTGATAGAATTTTAGCAATTAACTTTATCTGAAAACATTTGAATCCAGTCTGAATAGAGTCAAATATGCGATTGCGACTATATCCATGTTTGGGGGGCGGAGTTGTCACTAGAAATTGTATTTCCAGGGGCGGCCCGTCAGTTTTTCAGCGCCCGTGCAAAAACCAAGCTTGCCCCCCCCAGTGTCCTTAGAGCGGTGCAACAGATACAGCCGCATAGGGCATCGCGCCTACGAAGGCCTCGCGCTTGAGAGATTTTGATTTTGACGGGGAAGCTAGAGGTGTCATGGCCATAGCAGGGAGGAAACTTGTAGGCTATTGGCGATTAAAAATTAAACAGATTCCGAAAATGAAATATAAGGTTCCAATGTCTTTATCCTTAGTTGAATATAACCTAATGACGATTACAATTACTAGTACTAGTAGTATTTTTGTCTAGTAGTCTATACTTAGGCTAGTAAGGCTCGGTTCACACGAGCGAGAGGATCGCCACGATCTCACAAGCGATCTATTCTCGGCGAGATTGCGGCGAGCTTAGACATTTCGACAATTTCCCAATTGTTACTAATCTACAGCTTATACAGTTGCATTGCATTAGTATTAGTAACTGGTAAATCAAGGGCAAAGTTTGATTGGAACAAATTAATTTGCTATCAAGTTTTTAATGTATTTATTATAATTTAATATTTTACGTTTTCCCCCGCAAATGACAACCCTCCCCCCCTTGTTATATACCTATAATAGCAATATTAAACTCAAATCATTGCAACTTCAATTAAAGATGAAATCCCGTTTCAATACTTTCCAATCCTCAAACCATATATTTTCTCATCTATGAAGTAGTTTAAAATAATCGACGAGGGCGGATTAAAACAATTAGTTAAAATGTGTAAATTGATATTTTAACCTTGCAATTGTCTTGCGCATTGCGCGTTTTATTCACACTCTCTATACCAATCAGAATGCCCTGAAGTTGTCACAAAACGATAGAGGTCAAAACAACTTCTCGATTTGGAATAGAGGGGAGTGGAAGTTGTGTTATCTGATATGTAAATGTACTCATAAAATGAAGGTCATGGTGAATACACAACTTTCTTCCAAATAACGC
This sequence comes from Allygus modestus, assembly GCA_963675035.1. Taxonomy (NCBI): domain Eukaryota; kingdom Metazoa; phylum Arthropoda; class Insecta; order Hemiptera; family Cicadellidae; genus Allygus; species Allygus modestus. Next base: position 65,844,140 of record OY776115.1, read on the forward strand.
CTTTCTACAACTTATAATATTAGTATTCGTACTGTATTCAACAAATTTACGAATTCTTTACTTTACGGACTCTGCCCCCACCCCCGCACCCCGTGACATGTCATGAGCGCCGAGCACCGCCCCCCCAAAAGCGCCGCGCCCCGTGATGGAGCACGGCTCGCACTGCCCTAGAGCTGGTACTGTGTATTTCCATAAGCGTGTCCCTTCTTATAGGGTTATGTATACATTGTTGAAAGTACGTTATCTGCATTATTCCCAGATGTTATCATCCTTTTTAATATCAGATATTTTGTTATGTTTGTTTACAACTGAAGTAACCTTTAATTGGGTACAAACTTGCTCGGATTCGAGTAACAGGACAACTAGTTTTAATTTATGAACGAGAGTCAGTGACAAAATTCGCGAAATGAAACTTGAATACACTGTGCATACTCTACACATTTGCTTAGCAGTAGCAAAATAGGGTTTAATGATTTTCTGTTTCTTTATTAAAAGGCATTTTTTTAATTTACCTAAGTCTCTTGAGTGTTAATATGTCAGAAGCGAAAGCTCCGTTTTCTTCTGTCCAAGTGATTGCAGTGGTGAAGGCACAACGAGCCGTGTCCGTGTTTACTGTGTCTGTTTAACGGCCGGGAAGGATTGTCAAGTCGAGGCATGAAAAGCTACTGACTAGTCAGCATCAATGGAGCACCAGATTACTTAATGTACCAGAGTATATTGAACGGCCAGATTATAGAGATTCTACTGTATTAAGTTTGTACAAAACTGTATTTTATGCGGGCTTAACCCCCTTGGAAAGAACGGGACACAGGCTAGTTTCTTACTGTTTATGCTTGTAAATATATTTTTCCCCTTGACACAGAGTTCACTCTGGAGGACGTTCTGGCTCAGAGTTTGACGTTCTTCACGGACGGGTTCGAGACGACTTCCATGGTCGCCAGTTTCATGCTGTATGAGCTGACAGTCAACCCAGACATACAGGAACAGCTGAGGGAGGAGTTGAATTCCATGGAGGAATTCACGTATGAGAACATCTCTACTCTGCCCTTGCTAGACAGGATCTTTAATGGTTAGATTTCCCTCATAAAAATATTTAGTAACAGTTTGATGAAATAGTGGTATGGGCCATGAATCATTCCCAGGTCAAGTTTTATTTGTACTTTATTAACTGTCTAGTTCTGATAGTGTAAATTATACTATAAATACGAATAAATGTATAAACGTTCAAGTGTGTTTTATATGCTTTAACTAAAATTGAAATAAAAGTACCTTAAAAAGTTAAATTTTTTAGAGAGTACTGAAATTAATGTACCATACCCACGATGAGATTTGATTTGGGGAACTCTGTCTTAATAGTTTGATATATCTTCAAGTTCATACTTCAAAAAGAAAACAAAAAATATTTTAAACAAGCTAAGCAAATTTCATACTTAGCTAGCCTTCACATTCAATACCCTCTTTCCCTATTTTACAAAGGTATTCACATCCTATTTTCATCTTTAATTGCTAAGCTGCATAACTATTCCTGAGCTAGACCATCTTGACAAGTATTATAAAGTCTCTATTTTATGCACTTTTTCATTTGTTACCCTTTTTCTTTCAAATATTTGCCCACTACTTATGATTGGAATAGATGTTCAACATTTCATCCCAGTTTGAGGTATTTTTTATTAGTCCAGTCAAGTTAGATATTAACATATTCACTGCTGAAATTAAGGCTATTGGGTACCCTAGGTGCTAAAAATTTGTTGTGCATAATCATTTACCTTTTGGAGTATGCAGATGGGAAATTATGATTTTTGTTGTCATAAAAATTAAATTTCGCCATATTTTTGCAGCGTCATTTCCGGTCCGCACATGCGCGTGATGAGCACTGAGGGAAGTTAGCACACACCCAATATACTGCTAATAAGTAGTCGAAGCAGATAAAAAACACTAAAACTAATTACCATTGATTTACTTATATAAAAGTAAATGTAACCAAACTGTATACACATATGTACAACCCCCCCCCCCCCCAGCACCCCAGTGTTTCAGTTTACTTGTGCCAGTCATCAAAACATTGAATTATGCACAGTCAAGACACTTTATGCAGCTGAACTCGAAACTAAGCACCATTCCATATAAAGCAAGCCTTCATCAAATGGCGCAAACAGTATTAGGTCCTTTCATTGAGAGCTGACTGCTCCATGGCTGAATGAAATCAAAGCGGACCTACCCTGTACAAGTTGGGCTAAAAGGGAGAAAGTATGTGTCAGTTTCCTGATACCGTTTATTAGTTTCAGTTTAAATTTGTTCAACTCATTTATATTTTATCTGTTAAAAAAACAAAACAAATGTCTTCCTGCAGTTAAGTGGGAATAATTTGTTATGTATGTTTAATCTACTAAAGTCTACATTTTGAGAACGAGTCTTGTATTATATGAGTGTTAGGGGTACACAGGGAGGGGAGCAGGGGGGGTCAACTGCCACGGGGCCCGGGCACATCGGGGGGCCCGGAATCCGGGGCAGTTGTCTAAAAAAAGTCACCAACTTGGATCCATACAGCAATAATAATAATCATAATAAGAGCCCACACCGGCATGTCTGCCCAGAGGCCAGTGAAAGCTGAGTCCGTACGATTAGGGCCGTCCCTGGGGGTATTAATTAAAGATGTTTCATGTTGTTTGTAATATCTCTATTGTACAATAAATATAAATCACAAGTAAATGTTAAAATAATTTGAATTTTTTTTAGGTTTACTAGAATTTGTTTGTTTAATTTAAAATATGAGTGACCATTTTTAAAATTTTGAAAACTCTTTTTTGATTACTCAAAGAGGAGTTTTCCCATAATTTTCCACCATATGATATGTAACTGTAACAGTAAGCATAGTTTAAATCTAACTCTTTTATAAGATATTTTTTAATTTTTTGATATAACTGGGAGGAATATCTGTCTTCTCGCAATTAAATTATAAGGTACTTTGTGTAGTTATAGAAAGTGATTTCATTTATGTGGGGAACTTTTTGGAGTTATAAAACAGTTACAACTATAGGCTAACTAAAGATATTGTTTATAATTTTCTTTGACCAAGTTGTTTACAAGTTATTTGGATATAGTTGGCATAGTTTTCCCAGATACTTCTTGTATTTAAAATTTGCAGTACTAATCATCTTATTTTGATGCAAACTGCTATTGATTTGGTTTTAAGTATATATGGGTTGAACAAGATTGAATTTTATGTATGTGCAGAGACACTGCGGAAATACAGCATAATCTCTTTGACAAGGGAGTGCACACGGGACACAGAACTTCAAGTTGATGGGTTCTCATGTAAAATCTCCAAAGGCACACAAGTATGGAAATTTGTGTTGATATTTAACATTTAGTAATTTTTTGACATGAAATGAGTATTAATAGATAAGTAGAAGTAAATTAATAAATACATACTTCACAGACAGTTAGAATGTACGGTGATATAACAATATAAATTACCGGTAGCCTATATAGTTATATGAATGAGGAATTTTTTAACCCAGGCAGAGTCAAAATATACCATCTACCAGATCTGATGGAGTGTCTCTTAGAGATACTGGTAGAATTGCCAAAGTCGAGAAACCCTCCACATAACAATGGAGGACAGCTTGTTTATGCGTTTTGTCTTTGCCAGATTAAGGTTAGAACGTCTTCAAACATCTTACATGATTAGAGTCCATATATTATATTGATTTATGTTTTTAAAAACGTATAAATGTGATTCAAATTGATACAAAATATTTGTTGATACACTAGACTAAAGAGTTGCAGACTTTCAGAGGTTGATTGTAAATGCAGATAATTCTCTCATTTGAGCCCTATTGTTTAGTATGAGTAACGGAGGACCATGGAAATTAAATAATTAAAATAATTTACTTTAAAAAATCACCATTAAAAACCCAACTTTTCTTCTAAATGAACATTTTGACTTTATTTGAGTACAATGCAAGTAATTAGTAAAAAATATGAAGAAACATTAAGATAATAATTATCAGTCGAAAATTTTACAAGACAGTTAATAAGAAAAAAGTTTATATATTTAAACATTCCCGAACATACTGGCCCTTTGAAGCGACCTAGCTTCAACAGACCTCCGATTGTGGCAGTGGGAGGGGGAACACTTTTATCGCTGGTCGAGTAAGTGTGTCTGTAGAAGTCCGGAGTGTCACTAATCGATTAGTTTCATCAAGTCCTGGATGCACAGCGGTGACACGGGTGAGTGGCCAGATCAATGGGCTAGAAGAAGAATGAACTAAAATAAGATCTCCAACTTTAATGTTCTTGCATTTCCGAGTAGTCCACTTTGGGCGCTGATGTAGCGTATGAAGGTAGTCTCGGCTCCATCGTCGCCAAATATGGAGGTGAATTTGTCTGAGAAGATTCCAATGTTTTAAACGATTCTGAGGTATATGAGAGTCATCCTCAGCTAGGGTGATGGGAGGACTTCGAACTAAAACGTGGCCTGGCGTTAAGACCGTTAAGTCCGAAGGGTCATTTGAGAGAGGTGTGAGTGGGTGAGAGTTAAGCATTGCTTCAACACGTGTAGTCAATGTAATGAACTCTGGAAGAGTTAGTATAGTGTTTTCCTCATACGTCGCAGATGGTGCTTCGCACTTTTGTTGGCACTCTCCCATAAACCTCCATGATGAGGCACAGCAGGTGGGTTGAAGAGGAATGTTATTCCGTTTGTAGCAATGAAGCGTTCAATTATTGATTAAGAGTCATTGTTCTTTAAGATTGACTGAATCATTTTCCACAAAACGGTGTTAGCATCAACAAAATTTGTCCCTCAGTCAGAGTACAAATCACTGTATTTTTCTTGACGAGACATAAACCAGGTGAATGCGGCAAGAAAAGGTGGTGGTGAGGTCTGATATAACTTCAATATTAACCGCCTTGGTGACCATACAAATGAACAGACGAATCGAAAAAGGGTCACTATAATCAATTCCTGTCGATAAGAATGGCTTGGTAACACCCCATGAGTGGTTCCACATTCTTCATTCGGTGCTTAAAGCAGGTGATACTTTTGTGAATTTGTGACCGAATCATATGCTTCGAGCGCATACAATCCAAAGGTTTTGGGTTAGCAATGATTGAACCAGCTGTGGTCCAGCATGTAGATAACGAATGTGGTAGTCATCAATCAATAAATGAACGACATAATGGTGTTTGGGGAGCAAGATTGGATATTGCGTATCAAAAGAAAGTGACGAGTTTGTCAAACGTCCACCTACACGAATCAAGCCGTTGTTGTCTAAAAATGGGTTCAATCATTAAATGCGTTTCGTACAGTCTTGGTGGTTAGTCAGGAGGGGAAGTTTGTCAACAAATAATGTTTGTAAACTAAGGAGAAAATTTTAATTTTTGAATATCGAAGTTCATCGGAGGTAAGATATGTGATACGATGGTTAGGTGACCGACAGTTATGACAAAACCAAATAACCAACCCCATTACACTCACCAGCGTGTCCCAAGAGGAGAATTTGGTTAGTAACGACCTAGCCTAGTAGTAAGACTAGTCTGAGATTGGATTGGATTGGATTTTGAGCGTTATTGGAGGAAAGTTCGAATTTGGTACTTGACAAGAGGATGTCGATAACCAGGAAAGACCACCAAAAAGAGTGGTTCACCAGTTGCATAGCAACTAAGCCTCTTGACGCGCAGTCAGCAGGATTTTGTTCAGATGCAATATGTCTCCACGATTCACCGGGCACAAGTTCTTGAATGTTGGCCTGTAGAGATTAGTGACACAAGTTTTTAGTCCGTATGAGGGAGTACGTAACCAAGAGAGTACTATTGTCGAATAACTTCACAGGTATATGTGTTTGTCAACCATTTTATTGGAAAATATTGTCCGACAGTACATTACAAGTTGGGCTAACAGATTGGCCGCGCATAGTTCAAGTTGAGGGATTGTTACACGTTTCAGTGGAGCAACTTGGCTCTTGGCGATTATGGGATGGATTTTGATTTGATTACCAGGTATTTCGCATCAGAAGTAAACGATTGCTGCGTATCCAGATTCTAATGCGTCACAAAATCCATGTAATTCAGTGAGCACAGATGATGTAAGGCATAGTGATCATGGAATTGTGATATTCTTCAAACATGTGATATCTTTTGTGATTAGCAGCCATTGATCAAATAAGCCGGAGGTAAACGGTCGTCCCAGGAGAGACGTTTAGACCATAAACGTTGCATGAAACATTTCATTAGCAGAATAAAAGGAGTTAGAAAACCACAGGGAACATAAACTTTTGCTATGGTGCTTAAAACTATTCGTTTAGTGAGAGGTGCATCTACAGGTATTTGAAAATTGTAATAAACGAGTCAATAGATGGTGACCATTGAAGCCCAATTTGAATTAGGGGGTTGGAGATTCTTGTAAGAACGTAGGAGATTCCAAATGGATGCCAGGAACATTGTGCAGAAGGATAGGTGAGTTATAAACTCATTTACGCAACTCAAAGCCTCCACGTTGAAGTAAAGATATTTGTGTTTGGAGTTCCAATGCACCAGTTTAATTATCTGCGCCCGTTATAATGTGGTCGACATATGTGTGATGCTTAATTGCATAAGCAGCTTGTGGAAAATGTTGACCTTCATCATCAGCAAGTTGATGCAATGTCCAAATGGCAAGGTAGGGTGAACGGTTCATCCCATAAGTGACAGTATTTAATTGAAACGTTGTGGCATGAGATTGTGGGGAGTCTCGCCACAATAAGTTGAAAGTTGCGGTCTTCAGGGTTAATTAGAATCTGAAAATACATTTGACGTATGTCACAACAAAAAACAATATTGTGTTTTTGAAAATGATAATTTGTAAATTAAGACCAGTGAGAAGGATTTCATTGAGAGAAATCCCTGAAGAGCTCTTGCAACTTGCATCGAACACTGTTTGGAATTTAGTTGTGCTACTAGACTCTTTCAAGACTCCATGGTGAGGGAGGAGATAGTGTGGTTTATTTTGCAAATCACCAGAAAAAACGGACATATGATAAAGACACAAATATATTCATTCATAAAGTCGTTATATAAGTGGGAGAATTTAGGATTGGAACTAAACTTACGTTCCATGGCGACGAAGCGAGTTTCTGCTGCTTGTTTGGAAGTAACAAGACTAGGATGATCATCTTTAAATGGCAACCGAACAATGTAACGCCCGTTGTTGTCACGTGTGAGCGTTTTAGTGAAATGATTATCACAGATGTCATCTTCCAGCATTTTGATTGAACATGATAATGACTCTTCTTGTTGCCAGAATCTTTGAATACAGTCATGTAACTCAGGGTTCTAAATGGCATGTAAACAAATGTTTAAAGTCGATGATGGATTATTTGAAAGAGAGTCAGTCGATAAACGTGGAGCATTACCCATTTCAATGAATCCAAAATGAGAGCCAAGTAAAACTGGCATGTGTGGGCCAAGAAAATATTGTTCATTTGTAAACAGGAAATAGCGATGCTCCAAGAACAATGTCAATACATCCAGGAATATGGAAGTTTGGATCAGCTAGAGCATATGACTGAGTATGTTTTAGAACATCAGGAGAGATTGGTACTTGGGGTAAACCTATGGTAAGCTTGTAAGCTTGTCCAGAAAGAGGAATGAATGATGTTGGGAAATCAGCTGATCGGTCAAGGTTATAACATCTGCACAGATTTTCCCTTCATTGCGAGCTATGTTCTGGCTGATACCAGTGAGTTGAATATCAGATTTCTGTCAACAAATATTGAGGATATTGGCGGCATGTTTAGAGATAAGGTCGCACATACTTCCAGAGTCAAGGAGAGCACTAAATGTGTGTGAAGTGCCGTCTGGAGTTCTACGTTGAAGTAATATTGTCCCGAGCAGAACTGTGACATTGGAATCAGATTTAGGTGAAATGTCATGGGAGGGCAAAGTCACAGTCACTTCTTCCTTTTGACTAAGATCAAGATTAGGAGGAGCGGTAAATCTAGGTAACACACAGTGGCTTGGTTAGAATGAGGTTGGGTGAAAGGGAATTTATCATCGTTAAAATGAAGAAGTGTGTGGTGGTGTTTGTGACATATTCGACACATAGACTGAGACTGACAATTTTTGAGGTCGTGTGTTCCCAAACAGGAAACACAATGCTGTTGGGACTTCACAAGTTTATATCGTTCATGGCGGTTCTTATTCATAAATGAAGGACAAGTGTAGACTTTGTGAGAAGTCTGATTACAAACTAAACAAGGGATGGGTAAACATGATATCTGGAGATGAGTAGACGATGATGGAGTAGTTGACATGGTAACAGTTTTCTGAGGATATGTCACCTTTTGGCTAGCAATACCTCTACTATGGAAAGATGCATGATTAGGTTCTTAGGCACGAGGTACGGAATTTAACGTTGCGTCATCGTTATTACTACACTCCATAGTAAAAAAAATCAATGATTTCTTGCACTTCGGGCGTAGTATGCTTAGTGGAGTGTTTGTCAGAATTAAATGATTCAAAGCGTTTACGCAATTCAATATCTAATTTGCATAACAATAAATCAGCAAATAACGGATTAGAATCTTGGACAGGACATGCGAGCCGTTAGCGCTTGTTAGTTTTCAATAAACATATTCACAAACTGTCTTAATGACTGAATATGGGAAGCAGATATTGCGGGTAGGTCTAAAATTTGATTCAGGTGCAGAGATTGCAATCTACAGACGTTGTGGTAGCAGTAATGGAAACGTTTATAGGCTATTGCATAGTTTTCCGAGGATATATTAAGACTTTTGACTAGCTTATAAGGTTCTCTTGAAGGACACTCAACAGGTACTGAAATTTCATTACTTCCGGAACAGCATCATTATTGTGGATTGTAATGTCAAATAGATAAATGACGGCCAATTAGCAAGTTCCCCGTTAAATTTAGGAAGATCCAAATTTGGTAACCGTAATTGTGATGCCGTATTAGAAACGCAAGTGTCATTAGAAGTTTTAGAATTAGTTGATGGACTGCTCAAATGTATGAGTACTTCAATGTGACTCGAAATATGAATATGTAAGTCTAAAATGTCATCTTGGTCTTGAAAGAGTGTACCGTTAGACAGTTCCTCGCCGTCATTAAGTGTTAAAGAAACTCGGATTTCTTGGATTCAATTTCCGTTAAATAAGTGGTGAGTTTCTTTTGTTGAATGATTGAAAGTGGATCAGTTTGAGAATGTAACTGATCGACAGCGGTTTTAATACTGTGCAAACGGTTTTTAATGGCTGCAATTGAGCGTTGATATAAATCTGCCTTAAACTCGACAGTTTGAGGCATTGTGAGATGAGTAAAATCAAATTGAAATATATTAGGTAAGATAGCGGGACTGTAAGATTATCAATAGCGTGGAATCCTTCCGGCCTGTTGGGACCAATGTTTATTTTAAGTAATGGAGGACCATTGAAATAAAATAATAAAATTAACCTACTTTAAAAAAGCACCATTAAATCACAACTTTTCTTCTAGATGAACATTATGACTTTTATTTGAGTCCAATGTAAGTAAACAGTAACAAAATATGAAGAAACATTGAGATAATAATTATCAGCTGGCAGTTTTACAAGACAGTTAATGAGAAAAGAGTTTATTTATTTAAACATTCCCGAACACCTATAATATTCTAAACATCCAATAAACAGTTAAATTTGATTGTTTTCACTTTGTAGATACAGTGGAACCTCAATAACCCAAACCTCAGAAGGAACGGAACGAATTTGAGCAATGGAATATTTTGTAATATCGAGGTTCGACTTATCAAGGTGATCTTCCACAGTCTTTGACATATTGAGGGTCACGGTAACACAATCAACGAGTCGTGGAAGAGTAGAAATCTTCATTGCGTGTTTTGTACGCAGTGTAACTTATCATAATTAATCAGACCTTAATGCAAGTAATTAAAAAGATGTTAACAACTGAAAATGTCTAAAATACGTACCAGAGAATGAAAAACATCCTTCAGTGAACAAAGAACATTTTTAGAGTAGAAATCAAACATATAATGACTCACAGTTTGGCAATTTGGTGATTTTTTGGCCGTTTGACCACTTCCTGTCTGTTTATCAGACTTTTTTTCAGGTTGCAACATGAACAATAGATGCTCAAACACAGTATCTGGGGTTTTGAATCTGAACCAATAATATACAATTTCAACTTATAGAGGTTCTCCAATCAACACTATGACTTACAGAAGTACATCGACGTAGGTTTTCCAGATAAAACTTTGAGTTATGGAGGTGCTGCGGGAGGCTGAGGAGATCCAAAACTTTTGAGTTATAGAGAGTTTCCCGCCAACACTTAGACTTATAGAGGCAAAATAGCGTAGAATTAAAATGTTTAGAATTTGTTCATGTTGGATTGTTGGAATTTTACATTTAAATAAACCTAAAAAGTTATATGGGACTGACCTCAAGATATATGCAGTTGAACAAAAAAGTGAATGGACTGTTAAAACTGTCTCATAAACCCCACGCGTGCGTTCTGCACTTGGGGAATGATAACATGTAAAATTGTGTTATTTTGGAAATAAAGCATTTTGAATTTAATTGGATTGAAAGTATTATGTAGGCAAGTTCAAGGGGAATAACAAAACTTCAACTTATCAAGGAATCCAATTTACTGAGGTTCGGGTCATTGAGGTTCCACTGTAGAAACAAAGTTATCAACAAATTGACGATAGAAAATGCCTCATTCATGCTGATTCCCTCAATTTCCAACCAAAATCAGTTGGTGATTAACTTGGTGCTTGTATACCGTACCCATTACATTTGTTATGTTTGAAGGTTCACAACCATAATTTGTTTTAGATCATTTACTGATAGTTTTTTGTTGGTGGCAGGTAATTGTTCCCGTTTATGGCATACATCATGACCCAGATATTTACCCAGATCCGGAAACATTTGACCCTGACAGATTTTTGCCTGAGAACATAAAAAAGAGACACCCTGTGGCATACATCGGATTTGGTGTTGGGCCAAGAATGTGCATCGGTAAGTTTATTAGGTTAATTAAGACTAATTTAATGTTACATGAGATGCAATGGAAAGTTCCACTGTTTTCTGTTACCTTACATTATTGATTTTGAATACAGAATAGATGGCCCATCTGTAACCTGTAAAGTTATTTGCTTAATCGCAAAAGGTAATAAACTTCGAGCTGACTGGTCCACCAATTATATACTCGCTTAGCCTGAGAGAGAGACTCTAGGATTGAATATTGAGCAAACACAGATAAAAGATATACACTGTTTAATTGCACACTTTAAAATCTGAATACATGCTTATAATATAAAGGACGCACAAAAAAAGCTAAATAAAGTTCATATAGATTACATACAATAGACAAATATATCGTCCCTCCAGCACGTAATTAACTAATAAAGTGGACCCTCATAAAACAAATCTTCAAGTCTAAAATCTAAATCTAATTTACTACGTTCCCACAAAAACTACTCTACTATATGACACAAAAGGGCAACCCTTCTACTAGGGAATATCCTATAACAAGGACTTGGGTCCGCACTCTTTCCCAAAATAGAGTTCTTACACAAATGTTAATTATTTAAACATTCCCAAATCAAAATTAAATACAACACTTATTTATTGAAAATTCCTTAATTATATTTACATAGGGCCCTAAACCTATTATACTTGGATTACTTCACGTTTTAACGCTTATTTTCACTTACTGTCTATTAAGACTCTTTACTTAATGTTTTTCTTCCTTTCAGGCAAACCTTAATTGATTACCTCAATAAATTTGATTATGTTTTGTAATATTGGGTCATATGATGCTAAATAATTATAAACAGATGATTATTGTTATTGTTTATTTGTTATTTATTATGTTTTGGTTATTGCTTGAGATGTGATTAAAAATGATTGTTTCTCAGTTTGTAGCTTTCTTTATTTGAAATAAGTTTCAAATATCATATGTTTTATTACTCAAAAAGGAGCTTGTACCGTTATTTTAGCTTTTAATAACTTTGATTAAATTTTCGGGAAATGGAGCCTAACTTTCTGTGCACAAGTCTGACGATGTTCCACATACCGTAAGTCCCAAAGTGGTCCTGCCCCAAGAGGTTCTCTGCCCTGGCTGCGGTATTGCTCTCTGGGGTTGTCCAGGGGCCGCTGTCTGCCGGGCTCGCTGTTGGGGGTGGCCCTCGCCTCTTCGCACGGGTCCGCGGTGTCCTGGTCCGGGGTAGTGCCAGGGCCCTCGCTCGACTGAAGTTCGGGGTCGCTCGTCCCGCAGGGGTGGCTCCGCTCGAACGTCTCGGGAGGTCTGTGTCGGTGGTCTTCCGTCGACTTCCCGTCCTGGACTCTCTCGGCTGGGATGGAGACTAGTGATGAGGAATCTGTGCTTGTCTGAAGTGTGAATCTCGGTGACAGTCGTTGTGGAACTCTAAGGGCGGCTTAATACTCGTCCCCCAGATGTCCCTGCTCCTTTCCTAACCCTCCCAAGAATGACTTCCTTCCCTCGTCTTCCTTCCTCCCTCCTTTTCAGTTCCCTTTCTCTGTTCATGTTTTTCCCCCAGATTATGTCCATCCCATCATCTATTAACCAATCGGGGTGACGATTAGCCACGCCTCTACTATTTGATTGGCTGATCAACTGTCAGCGGAAATACGCCATTTTTGAATGCTGATACTGCCAGTTGGTGAGTTCTTTGATTTCTAGGCATGCAACTTTCCCACAAAGTGTTTATCCTTCTATTCGATACGTTGTGTTATTGTTTCCCATTGTATATTTGAAACTTTTGCTAGTGCAAGCTCCGTTCTCAGGCTTCCTTGTGTTTCCCACGTGCGTTCAGCCACATACGGTTCTGTATAAATTACTAGTCCCACAAATCAATTTTTAATTATATACATATTTTGTTATATAAGGTTTAAAAACCCGAAAAATATACCATGAAACTAGTGCTACACCATCTCAAAGGAGGCGCTGGCAACCAATAATGTTTCAATTTGCAGGATTTTTATCCTGTTTCCGGGATTTTTGAACCCTCCACGTAATTAAAACAGGATGCGTGATAAAAACACCAATATTACCTTCCCCACTTGGGGTCCCTCCAGTTGTTATTTTAACTCAATGTCCCTTAAAGCATTTGCTATATAGTATACTATTCATTTGGCATGATTCATTTGGGGTATTTCCACTCTAGATTGCAACGTTTTTCACTGGTCCTATCATTTGTTTGTACTCTACCATGTGAAAGTTACATTTGCAGTTTATTGGATATTTTGTTACAGCTGTTATGATTTCTTTTGTTTTGATTTGAAACTCCATAAGCCCAATTTTAATATTTCCAATTTTCAAGATAAAAATTAGAGGTTTTAAAATTGAAAACTGTTGCTTTTGGCAATTTGTCCAGGGGTTTCGAGGTACAAGATACCTGCATGCTAAATTTCATTTTCTACCTCATCTAGACGTGGTCTAGAATTTGTATACGTGAGTTACACATCGGGCTGTATAGTTATATAGATACTGTACAATTAAAAAAGAGCAGTAGGTAAAAGTAAATAGAAAACTATTTGATTCTGCAATCTAGCGGAAAATATATGAATGATCTCAGATTAAAAGCGGGTTGAAAAGGGATTTTTAAAGGTGAATCAGAGGTATAAAATGGGATTCTTTTTGTATGAAAAACGGGTTTGTTATTTTTCTTTTGTACGCAGCTGATATAGTTGTCTGATTAGTTGACCAGCTGATCCATTTTCCTGGCTTCAAAAATTAACCAGTCTTGGGATATCACAATACCCTGTGCCACTGAACATTATGAAATCTGTGCCTGAGGGGCTGATCGGCTGACCTCAATCTTTGTCATTTCTTATGTTATCCACATGTATTGTATTAAACTTTAGCCTGTATAGCAATTGTAATAATGCTGAACGGTTTAATAAAATGATTAAAAAAAATATTCTGTATTCAAAATCAATCCTTACATACAGTGTAGTAGAAAAGTCCTGGAACGGTTTAATATTTTTTAACCAATAAAGCTAAAGCAATAAAACTTAGTATATAAACACTACTGATAAAAATCTCCTTTTTGAAGTTACTATGAGTTTTTATCATATCAGGGGGACGGCTCACGAGGAGTAAGAAGAAAATCTTAAATGACGGCATAGGTCGAGATGTAACTCAAATTAAAGGTCTTTATTAGTAGAAAATAATGCCGCAAATCTGATCTCAAACGGACCACTGAGTCAAAATGGGCAGCCGGTCAAAGTTTATATTAAAAAGTACTACCTATTAGTGAATAATACAATTTTTATTATTACCGATACAAAGGTCCTTTCGAGATCTGGTTTGTGGTAGTGACTAATACTATGTCAGACCTTTACAATTACGTATAATATGGTCTATGTTTATTATAACATGTGTCAGACTTATCTTGAGGGTCATCTTATAGAGAAAACCTTGAAAACTTTATGATGAACACAAATCTTACTACACATAATTTTAAAGGTCTTACATAGTATTAGTCATTGCCGCAAATTGGATCTCGAAAGGACCTTTATATCGGGAATAATAGTGCAAATTTTAACATTTGCTAACAGTACTTAAATGTAAACTTTGACCGGCTGCTATTTCTGACTCAGTGGCCCATTTGAGATCAGATTTGCGGCATTGTTTTCTACTGATAAAGACTTTTAATTTGATGTACATGTCGACCTATGCTGTCATTTAAGATTTTCTTATTACTCCTCGTGGGTCGTTCCCCTCATGTGATAAAAAACTCATAGATGCTTCAAAAAGGAGTTTTATATCAGTACTTAGTGTTTATATATTAAGTTTTATTGCTGTAGTTTTAATGGTTAAAAAATATTAAACCGTTTCAAGACTTTTCTACAACACTTAATAAACCAATAATATAAATTTTTAAAAAGTATTTTAGCTGCAAAAATATTGTGATCAGGTCAGGTCTTGAACCTATGACTTTTGACTTACTAACTGTCCACACACCTTAACCCCCGCAGCTATTCTGACTCACGAGAATATCAGGATGGAGTGCGATATTCAAATTACCAGGAGTCTACACTTACACTACTCGGATAATACTTTAGTTTTATTTTTCTAAGTGGATCTACTCGTGCACATTACTGGAATAACAGTAATAAAAGTTGGAACAAATTAATCTGGTTCATTTGATTCATTTAGCTATTTTCTTGCCATGTTATTGTTGTGAGAAACTGTGAGCAAATTAATATATATTTAACTGGCTGCCATCTTTCCCGGTTTTACCCGGGAATATGACAGTTGTGTGTCACAACTGTGGTTGACCCATGGAACTGCTACGAGTCATAATCAGCTGATAGAATTTTCATCAGTTCAAACCAAAGTGAAAGTCCATAAGAATAACACAGGGTTGGAACTTTGAAGCCCCGTGGGGCATGGCCCTATGGGAATTTCTTAAAATCCCTTCTTAGTGGGTGCCTATGCTATAAGAGGAGTCAACATGCAACATTTTGTGCTTCTAGGTGCAGTGATTTGGCCTGGGCGTTGATCGGAATTTTGTATTTATAAATATAGATATAATTATAATAACTAGCAAACCATTTGTTTGTATCTTTAATCCCAGCTGTTCTGATCTTTTGTTTTGATTTGCTGTCCAATCTTATTTAAATTGGCCAAAACTGTACTTTGAGGGCTTCCCAAGGTTTTCTGATTACATGCACTGACTTGAGATCCCCAAAAGGCACATCAAGACGTTAAGGGCTTTCAAACGACACGTAAATCATCAAAATCAACCCAGTAGTTTAGCCATAATATTCTGCACAAAAATCACCTTATTCTTTTAATATAATGATGATAAATATTATGTTAATTACTATTATTGTTATCATTATTATTATATATATAATATACGAGGGATGTTTTTAAAGTAAGTACCATTTTTCAATACTGCTGTTGGTGGAGCTGCGGTTAGCATTCCTGCATGCTCCATTGTGAACCTGCATCTATTGGCAAGCCTGGGACGCAGTTATAGCAAAAATTTACCAGATTTTCATTTGCTTATAATGGCGCTGACGATTGAGGTCCCTGCCGACTGTGAAGTCGCGCTGTGATTCAATTGCTAAGTGTTAACGATGTGAACGCGGCTGAAATCCCTCAGAGGAGTGTTCAACACCTTTAGCGTCAAGAAGTGATTCGACACCAGTGACAAATTGGTTTAAAAATTCATCATTTTCCCCCTTATACCGCTCAAGGGAAGTCAACGCACTTCCCACATGCTTGGTTTTGTGCACCTCAGACTACATTTTTGAAGCGTGAGCAACAACTTTAAATAATTTAGTTGTTCAGTAACAATTACATAAAAAAAACACTTCTTAACACTCAAATAAACTCATAAGATAGTGACGAAATGGTAAACCGTCTGTTCTCACTCACGTTTTTATCAACTTTATGCAACAAGCCTTCAGTAATGACAGAGAGTCGCCCACTTCCTTTCTCGCCATGAATATTCATGTGGCCATCTTGAAATGTTCTAACCCATCTCTCTGCCATTCTATTGCTTATTTTGTTTTTCCATACACTTTACAATATTCCAATGAATTTCAGCCGCTTTCACACCGTTAAAACTTATAAACTGAATCAAAGCGCGACATCACAGTTGGCGGGGACATCTCAATTGTCAACGCTATTTTAAATGCTCACAAACAAATGAAAATCCACACGGTTTTTGCCGTAGTTGCCTCCTAGGCTTGCCAACAGATGCAGATACACAGCACAGCATACGGAATGTCAACCGAAGCGCTATAACGGCGGAATTCAAATACGGTTCTTACTTTAAAAACATGCCTCGTATAACTAAGATAATTAATAATAAAATAATTATAACTGTTTCTGTAACCTTTAAATCTTGTTACTTAACAAATAGGGTTACATACCTTGTCGTCATTAATCTACTAGTTTATATGATTAGGTATTAGTTTCGGGACTAGTTTTGTCCTACTATCAAATCTTGCTGTATCAGAGAATAAAATAGTGTCATCTTCTTGAATTTAAAAACAGTTCAATACTAAACACAAACTTGTACTAACTAACACATAGAAACATTAAAAATTTTAAAATTTACAGTAAATATACACTTTATTTCCCATGTGTGGCCGGCTAAGGACAAGAGTAACCCTCTTAATAAACAATTGTTTATTAAGAATTACTGCACTCCTCCTATTAATTATACTGCTGACTAATTGGCTATTTGTGTAGCTTTTCATTACTAATTCCCAATTAAATGGTTTAAAACAAGTTTAAATTATATTTGTTTATGTCATATTTTTATTCAAAATTTCATACAGTGTTCTCACTTCATATCTTCCTTGCCAAGACACATCCCCATCAGATTTGGCTCAGACACTCCCAGATATCTAGCCTAGACATCACCAGATCTGGCCCAGGCATCCCCAGATCTAGCCAGTACCGTACTGGTCCATCACCCAAGTTTTCTGGGTTATCTGGCCCAGTACTAAATGTTTTACAGTACTGGATGTTTCTGATTCTGATCACACGTTTGCTTGCAGGCTACAGGATGGGAACAGCTCAAGTGAAGGTTCTGGTGGCCAACATTGTTACTCACTTCAGACTGCTTAAGTGTAGTAAGACTGCAGAGAAAATCAAACTACTAAAAACAGTATTTTTTCTTATCTCGGACGTAGGGGTTTGGATTCAGTTTGAGAAATTGTAAAATACAAAGTAGTGATTATTAATGCAGTATTTAATGATGATCACTTTTGTTAGTCGTATTGTAGCCACATATGATTCACATATTTGTATTTCTTAACAATTACTGAACTTATAACTTAAAAAGTTACAATAAAGACTAGGTAGTT
Source organism: Allygus modestus (assembly GCA_963675035.1). Lineage (NCBI taxonomy): Eukaryota > Metazoa > Arthropoda > Insecta > Hemiptera > Cicadellidae > Allygus > Allygus modestus. The sequence continues at coordinate 65,861,993 of OY776115.1, forward strand.
TCTTGAGTAGCATAATATGTGTTGTTACAATTAACAGGATAAAATAAAACTACGTCTGACAACACTACACAATATATTTATACTTATACTGTACTTATATACAAGATGGTAAATATACAAAAAGTTGGTACAAGGGGATCGATTTCAACCAGTCACACCGGTCATCATCAGGCCCAATCATTGACTCTTGGGCTGATTCGCTGATTGGGCCTGATAATGACCAGTGTGACAGGTTGAAATCGATTGCCTTGTATCATCTTTTTGTATATTAACCGTCTTGTATGTAAGTATAGTATAAGTGTAAATATATTGTGTAGTGTTGTGAGACGTAGTTTTATTTTATCATGTTAATAATTACTAGCTACAAAAATGTAAAGAACATCACACTTCATTCAGTACATTCTCCTATAGGTGCTCTAAATACTAATACCAGTGCTGATTAAAAAAAATAAAAAGATATATTCTCACTTCCTTTGTTTATTGTTATAAGAATAAACTGAAAATCCTTACAAATTTAAGTCTGTCAGAGATGATTAATTACTTGGATTATTTATAAATATATTATTAAATCTGTTTTTGTACTGTTATTTTCCTTGAAATTCTTTATTAGTTTTGGAAGTCATTGTGTATAGGGACTGGAGATAGACAAGATTAAGTTTATAGGGTACAGATCAAAATTATACCTTTTATCCTAGGAGCACCTCAATGAATGCATGTCTTGAAATCAGCTGTTTTTGAAGCAGTATGACAAAATAGTATATTTCATAACAAGAGCCCCATCAGCACAAATCGTTGGGCCAACGTTGGCAAATAGTCGGCGGAAATGGTTGGCCAACGGTGGGCATATCGCGAGGTGCGAGCTTGGCCCATCGATGGATTAACCATCTATTATCCAACAATGCCAACCAATACCCAACCAAATGCCAACGTTTCATAATTTTGATTTAAATGCTTATTTTAATTTAAAATACCCCCGTAGCAGCAAACCTGCATACTCAGCGAATTTCCAATGAATATATACATATCTTAATACCACATAAAGCCACATACCAATTTTCATCAATATACATTCATAAATAAACGATTTATGACATTTTAATTATTCTCCATAAGAATAACATGGCGGCTGAGTATGCAGGTTTGCTGAAGGAAGGAAAACAAAAAATGGGGTTTTATACAAATATCAATACAACTCATTTAGGTAAAGCCACATACCAAATTTCATTAATTTATTTTCATAATTAAGGGAGATAACACGTTATTTATTCTCCATAAGAATAACATGGGGCTGAGTACGCAGGTTTGCTGCTACGGGAGCCTTTGGCAAAAAATGGTTTTATTGAGCAAATATCAGTGGTCCACAACCAGATGAAGCCGTATACCAAGTTTTGTCAGTATACGTTCATAAATAAGCGAGATGTAAAATTTTTCTTTTCCTCCATAAGAATAACATTAGACAACGTACTGTGTTTAGCACTTTCAATATCTCGGTAACCAATTGACGTAGAGAAATGATCAAAATACCAAATTGTGTGTTTTTTTTAAGCTGAATCCAATGGTAAAAACTAAAATTTGACTATTTCAAAAATTATATGTAAAAAATTTAAAAAAACATTTTTGGGGTACAAAACCCCCCCAAAATACCCCTTCGGATAAAGCGATCTGGCTGGTTTTCGAACTTAAAGTCATAAATGTTGCTTTACACGTTTATACCAAATTTCATCAAAATCGGATAATTTTTACGAGAGTTATCGTGCTCACGGACACACATATATATATATATATATATATATAGATATATATATATATATATATATATATATACAGTTTCGAACGAATGGTGTTTTTGGGGTCTGGGGACCTCAAAACGAAAAGTTATCATGGTCCCGGGCCTAGGTCTTACCATGCCGACAACGGTAATAGCTTCTTCCCTATAGGGGAAATTCGCTAAAATCAAGATTTATCTAATTGAATTGTTTAGTAAACCAATTATAGACACTAGCGTACCTGGCGCATGAAATTGTGCGCTGTCAAGGAGAAACTCTGTCCACCAATGCGTGTAGGCAGTTAATCTTAAGTGTTGCTATTTAAAAAAATCAAGTTAATTCAATAATGATAAAAATTAATTTATTAATAAACCTTATAAAATTTCTCTATAAACAATATTGCGAGTGTAAATAGGGTTGTCTCGACGAAGTCGGCCTTGGGGTTCTCCATCTTTTATGTAGACTTTAAGTCCATCAAATGATCGGGCTCTACTTACTGCGACATACAATTGGCCGTGACCAAACACCGGTTCTGGGAGAACTACTCCAACCTTACCCAAAGATTGGCCCTGTGCTTTGTTTATGGTCATAGCAAATGCCACAATTATCGGGAACTGTGTGCGCTGGAGACTAAACGGTAACAGGGTATCGGATGAGCGCATATGTATTCGTGGTATAAGGATTCTTCTATTTGTTTGAGCTCCAGTCAATACTTCACAGTCAATTGAATTATGATGCGATCTCTTGACTCTCATCCTTGTTCCGTTAATTAGAACTTTTGCTGTATCAAGATTACGAATCAACATAACCACGGCGTTCTCCTTCAACTTGAGTTCATTAGCCGGAAGTCCGCTAATAATTGATAAACTATTCAAGAATTCCGTCGGGTAGTTGATATCGTCGCTGCCATCTTCTGTGAGTACCTTGTCAAAACTATAATAAGTTGTATATTGGCCTGGTATTTTCTCCAAAATTGTTGAATTTAGCGAAGAACAATCTTCGTTTTTCGGGCAGAGAATTGCACGATCAACGATTTCATCTGTCTCAATAATCTGCGAAATCGAACCATAAATGTCTTCAATTGGATCGCCGACACCAATGATTTGATTAGGTAACTCGATTATGTCTTCTCCTAGATCAAGCTTATGCAGCAATTATCCAACAGTCCTAAATTGAATGTGAAATCTTCAGGCGGCTGTTGGAGAGCACACTTAAACCCAACACGGAAGGGTGCTTGCTGTATTCGGCTATCAACGACAATAGTATTATTTGTATTTCGTTCGCGTCTACCAGTTAAAGTTCGTCGGCCTCCTCCTCTTGGCCGTCCTGGTCGACGTCTTATAGTCTCCATTATGTCGAACGTTTTTTTGGTTATGTTTTGATTTTGTGCAAATAAAAACTGGTGTTTTGTTGCCAGCTGTACGTTCAATAACCATTTTTCAGGGTCAGATTTTATTTGTTTAACCACTTCCTTAAATAAACAGCTGATTTCTCGATCGTTGGTTTGTAATTGCATATTATGTCTATGGGGAAAATCGCGACTTTGACCCCATATTTTCCCATGTCCACGGTGACTTTTATAAATTTTTTTAATTGATGGCAAAACTACATGCTAATACCTTTCTAACGACACCTTGGACATGGTGATCGGTAGCACCACCGCTCCAAAACAATTATGACAAAAATATGCCTAGCGTATTAAAAATATAGATTTTAAACAGGAATTAAATTGCAAATATATCGAGTCACGGTCGGGTCTCGAACCTACAACCTTTGAGTTACTGAACACTCGCCTTAACCCCACGGCCAATCTGACTTACAAGAATCAAAGGATGGACTGAGATATAGAAAATTACCAATAGTCTGTACCTGCACGACTTGTACTTGCCTATATACTATTATGTTTTATTCTTCTAAGATTGGATGGTACTCATTTGATTCTTCTACGTGAATCTACTCCTGCAAAAATCACAGTAATAAAAGTAGGAACAAGTTAATTTGATTTATGTTTCTATGAAATATGAAGAACTTCTAGCAAATTACTATATATTTAATACTAATTATAATAATAAAAATATAATGTTAATTTATACCCCATCAGCACAAATCGTTGGGCCATCGTCAGCATTATAGGATAAGGTAGGGAAATGGTCAGTTGGCATTAACGCGGTTGGGCCAACGAACCAATTGTTGGCTAGCCCATGTTGGCAAATCCAACCATAGCCGACGTTGGGCCATCAAACGCTATTGTATCTTATATTATTACCATTATACTTACTTACTTACTGAAGTGGCCACTCGTACCCCAGTCAGTACTTGGCCTCATCAACACAGCCTCTCCAGCAGCATCGGTCGGCAGCATCCTCCGCGGAAACCCCCAACCTCCTCATGTCCCTCTGGACCTGGTCCCACCATCTTGTTTTGGGTCTTCCGGCTGGTTTCTGCCTTCAGGAATATTCCTCAGTATATTGCTTACAATTGAGGTCTCCTCTTTCCTCAAGATGTGTCCAGCCCAACGCAACCTGCGGCTCTTAATCTCCCCTACCAAATCTGGGTACTTGTACAATTGGTGAATTTCAAAATTGTGCTTGATTCGCCACACTCCATCTTCATAAGTCGGGCCAAAGATCTCCTTTATTACCATTATATTATTATTAATTATGTATGATATATATATATGAATATATAATTAATAATAATATAATGGTAGGATTTGCCAACAATAGCGTTTGATGGTCCAACGTCGGCTGTGATGGTTGGATTTGCCAACGTGGGCTAGCCAACGATTGGTTCGTTGGCCCAACCGCGTTAATGCCAACCGACCATTTTCCTACCATATCCTTCAATGCTGACGATGGCCCAACGATGTGTGCTGCTGGGGAGTGGAAATTCACTACACTACTCTGAGATCAGCGGTTTTCGTTATGTGTTTATCACCTGCGAAACTTCATATTTGCATACAGATGTCTAATGTTTACAGTGGAAAGTAATGTTTACTGTGGAAAATTCTCACTTTCCAATCTTGTTATGAAAATATACTATAACATTTTTGAAATGTACCTAATTGTAATACAAAGTTAATATTCCAATGACTGTTTTTATTTTAAATATAATTAGTCTTAAGGATAGTTAATATCTGTAGCATATTTTTCACTACACTACTTTGAGATCAGCTGTTTTCGTTATGTATTTATCATATGAGTTGTTGCTAATGGAAAATTTTCCACAGTAAACATTACTTTCCACTATAAACATTCAGTGGAAATATGAAGTTTCGTAGTGATAAACACATAACGAAAACAGCTGATCTCAAAGTAGTGTAGTGAATTTCCACTCTTGTTATGAAATAATACTATTTTGTCATACTGCTTCAAAAACAGCTGATTTCAACACATGTATTCATTGAGGTGCTTAAGTTGTTCTTTAAACTCCTAGGATAAAATGTATAATTTTGATAATACTTTTCATCCTAGGAAAAAAAAACATTATTTGATGACACTTTTCGGTCAAGGTCATCAGCTGTTAAATAAGAATTGAACGAATTATTCAACTTGTAAACAATATGGAAACAAGTTTAACAGATGTTTGTTTAGAGTAGCAAGATCAAGATGGAAGAAAAATTATATATAATTTAATCAAAAATAAACGAAATTAATATTTTGTGAAAAGTTAAGATTGTTAATCTTAATATTATTTTCAGTATGACAAAAAATATAGTTCATCACTATATAGGACCAAAAGTGGCTTTTCGATCCTCGCTCATTTTCAGGTTTGTTAAACTTCAGTTCGATAAAACTTAGTGCCCTAGGACGAAAAATATCATAAAAAAACCTTTTTTCCGAGGAATAAAAGAAACAACTTTTTCGCCCTACTGCTTCAAAAACAGTTGTTTTCAGCACATGTGTTGAGATGCTAAAGTTGTTATTTTTATTCCTCCGTTAAAAATGTATTGTTTTGATGATTTTTTTTGTCCGAGAACAAAACATAATTTGATGACACTTTTTGGATGAGTTCTTCAGCTGTTAATATGAATTGAACTGATTATTCAATATGTTAACAAAAAAATTTTTGACATGATCGGCCATGGAATTTTCCTAGCCTTCATTCAAAGTCAAACTGGAAACTAAACCTGCATGTGACGGTTTGTAACATCCAAATGGAGATTTAGATCATATAATTTTTCTTCTAAATGCTTCTGACGTTGTTGAAGATGGTGATTGTATTCTTGGTTGATTACTTGGCATTCTCATCTTCTTTAAATCTATATTAAGTGAAACCAATTTTAAAATTTAAACCATTGTCTCACTTAATATTGTTTTAAAGAAGAAGATGAGAATGCCAAATAACTAACCAAGCAAATAATTTTGATTTGCTTATATGAAAAATCTACATTAAAATATTCAAAATTGTTCAAGGCCCTGAAATTATTGGAAATTTTTATGTGCTAAATTTACTCAAAGAAGATAACCCTGAAATAATTTGTTTTGTCATTGGCAATATTTCTAATAGAGGGCATTACTTGTTATAAAAATCATATAACTATTTAATTGACTGTGGTGTATGTGGAGTTGTCATTATGAAACATTTGTATATCAATCTATTTAGTGTTTTGTAACATATTTATTATTTATGGTTGCTATTGTAATTTTGCTATGGGCTTTAATGGTATTCTGCCAAATACGAATAAAAATACCCCCGTCGCAGCAAACCTGCATACTCAGCGAATTTCCAATGGAGATATAAATGTCTTAATACTACATAAAGCCACTTACCAAGTTTCATAAAAATATATTCAGAAACAAGCGATATATACAATTTTAATTATTCTCCATAAGAATAACATTAGGGCTGAGTACGCAGGTTTGCTGCAACAAGGAACACAAAAAATGGGTTTTTATGCTAATATCAATAGAACTCAACTAGGTAAAGTCGTATACCAGTTTTTATTCATTTTTGTTCATAATTAAGGGAGACAGAGCATTTCATTATTCTCCATAAGAATAACATGGGGGCTGAGTACGCAGGTTTGCTGCTACGGGAGACTTTGGCAAAAACTTTTTTTTTTTGAGCAAATATCAATAGACCACCACGAGATGAAGCTGTATACCAATTTTCGTCAGGATACGTTCATAAATAAGCGAGATATAAAAATTTTCTTTTCCTCCATAAGAATAACATTAGACAACGTACTGTGTTTAGCACTTTCAATAACTCGGTAACCAATTGACGTAGAGAAATGATCAAAATACCAAATTGTGTGTTTTTTAAAGCTGAATCCAATAGTGTAAACCAAAATTTGACTATTTCAAAAATTATATGTAAAAAGTTCAAAAAACCCATTTTTGGGGCACAAAACCCCCCAAAGTACCCCTTTGGTTAGGTCGATCCATCTGGTTTTCGAACTTAAAGTCATAAATACTGCTTTACACGTTTATACCAAATTTCATCAAAATCGGATAATTTTTACGAGAGTTATCGTGCTCACGGACACACATATATATATATACAGCATCAAACGAATGGTGTTTTTGGGGTCTGGGGACCTCAAAACGAAAAGTTATCATGGTCCCGGGCCTAGGTCTTACCATGCCGACCACGGTAATAGCTTCTTCCCTATAGGGGAAATTCGCTAATTCCCTATAGGGGAAATTCGCTAAAAATTCCCCCTGTCGCAGCAAATCTGTGCACTCAGTGAATTTCCAATGCATGTATATGTTTCTTACTACCTCATACAGCCACTTACCAAGTTTCATAAAAAATACATTTATGAATAAGTGATATATAGCATTTTATGTGTTCTCTATAAGAATAACATTAAAGGCTGAGTACGCAGGTCTGCTGCAACAAAGAACACAATAAATGGGGTTTTATGCTAATATAAATATAACTCAACTAGGTGAAGTCATATACCTTAAGTTTATAATTTAAGTTTAAGTTTTATTAATTTATGTTCATAATTAAGGGAGACATAGCATTTTAATTACTGTCCATAAGAATAACATGGGGGCTGACTACGCAGGTTTGCTGCTACAGGAACCTTTGGAAACAATTTTTTTTGAGCAAATATCAATAGACCACAACCAGATGAAGCCATATACCAAGTTTCGTCAGTATACATTTATAATTAAGTGAGATATAAAATTGTTCTTATTCTCCATAAGAATAACATTAGACAAAGTACTTTGTTTAGCACCAATCAATATCTCGGTAAACAATTGACGTGGAGCAATCATCAGAACACCAAATTTTGTGATTTTTAAGCTGAATCGAATGGTAAAAACTAATTTTGACTTGTTTAAAAATTATATGTAAAAAATTCAAAAACCTATTTTTGGGGTACTAAACCCCTTAAAAATACCCCTTCAGATAGAGCGATTTAGCTGATTTTCGAACTTAAAGTCATAAATGTTGCTTTACACGTTTATACCAAATTTCATCAAAATTGGACCTTTTTAGCGAATTTCCCCTATAGGGAAGAAGCTATTACCGTAGGTCTCATGGTAAGACTTAAGCCCATGATTACCATGATACCTTTTTGTTTTGAGGTCCCCAGATGCCAAAAACACTATTCGATCACATTTATATATATGTATATATATATGTGTCCGTGAATGCGATAACTTGAGTAAAAAACGTCCGGTTTCGATGAAATTTGGCTCAAATGTGTAAAAGAGATTTATGACTAAGTTCGAAAACCAGAAAAATCGGACAATGATAAAGGGGGTTTATGGGGTTTTTAAATTTTCCAAAAATCAGTTTTTTGTATTTTTACCCTAAAATTTTTAAAAAACTTAATTTTGGTTTTAACCATGTTATAGAGCTTAAAAAAACAAATAATATAGTATTTTGAATTATCAACCTCGGTTAAGTGGTTGCGGAGAAAATCCATAAAACCTTCTCATAAAATCTCCCATGTTAATCTTATGGGAAAACAGTTTTTGGCTTTTCCTCAGTTTATTTTAATGTAAACTTCACATTTGCTTTTACCAATCTGTTCAGTTCCACAAAACAATCATTTTCGTGTTTAAATTTTGATTCTACGCCCAACCGTTGCAGAGATATTCAAAGTGCTAAACACAGTAAGTAGTCCTAGCGGGAGATGAGTCCCAACATTGCTCTTATGGGGAATAAAATACTGGAGATCGTAGTGGCTTATCACTTTCTCCTGCTGCTTATCTTATCGCGCCTTCCGGTCTCAAAGTCCACTGTAACTGACTGTAACCGGTTTTAATGGTCACTAATAAGGTAATTCGCTGAAACTAAATGTATCAGAAACGTGAGGAAGCCACCAGTATAAACTAATTATCTCTATTGTTACGTCAGCGGATGTGATAGCGTCGAGGTCAGAAGCTGACCTTAGCATGATAAGCTCTTGTTTAACGCCTAATTCTTTCTTGGTGGCTCCTAAACTCACTTTTGACCATGTGTTCTAATCCAATTTTAACCTCGTGTGTTAATCTAAGTTTTGACACTCTTTTAAAGATGACAATGCACACGTCACGGTAAATTCAAAACTTAACTTTTCCAGAATGGTCATGTCTCAATGGTGCCAACGAGCATTGCTCTTATGGGGAATAAAATACCGGAGAACGCAGCAGCTTATCACTTCCACTTGCTGCTTATCTTATCGCACCTTCCGGTCTCAAAGTCCACTGTAACTGACTGTAATTGGTTATAATAACCACTAATAAGGTAATTTGTAAAAGTTTTAAACTTATGTATCATAAACTTGAGGAAGCCACCAGTATAAACTGATTATCTCTAAGGTCGCGTCAGTGGATGTGATAGCATCGAGGTCAGAAGTTGACCTTAGCAAGATAAACTCTTGCTTAACGCCTACTTCTTTCTTGGTGGCTCTAAAACTCACTTTTGACCACGTGTTCTAACCCAACATTTAACCTTGTGTGTTAATCTAAGTTTTGACACTATTTTAAAGATAGCGGTGCCCGTGTCACGGGAGATTCAAAACTTTTCCAGGATGGCCATGTCTCAGTGGTGCCAACGACCATTGTTCTTATGGGTAATAACATACCGGAGATCGTGGCAGTTTAACACTTCTTCATGCTGCTTATCTTATCGCGCCTCCCTCTTAAGTATACTGAAACTGACCTAACCGGTTATATCACTAATAAGGTACGTAATTTGCAAAAGTTTTAAACTAAATATATCAGAAACGTGATGAGTCACCATTATAAACTTATTATCTCTATGGTCGCGTCAGAGGATGTGATAGCGTCGAGGTCAGAAGCTGACCCTAGCAAGATAAGCATTTGTTTGACGATCACTTCTCTCTCGGCGGTTGCGCGTGTTAGACCTTTCTGCGTCATTTGTGCTTTTGGTACTGCATAACCTAACGTTATGAACCTGACTTTCTAGAGTTTTATTTGATAACTTTCGCGTGAGTTTGACTTGTTCATTTATTATTTTGTAAGTGTTAAGTGAATTTTATTTAACTGTGTGACTTCCTCTTTCTTAACTGTGCAGTAACTTCACTTTTGAGAGTTAACATAGCCAACTCAGAGAACCTCAGATTATTCACTATCCAGTAACCTCACCTTCTTGTATGACTTTAGCTAGGGTAGAGTTGCATGTTTGAAGTTCGAGACAAGCAGTAACCTTACTGTTGTGTTTTACTTGGTTAGAGTAGAGCTTTGTTTTCTGTCTTTTAGTAACCTTACTTGCGTGACTTAAATTTATTGTGTTTGCTAGTAGTTATTTGACTTGCGTAGTTAATTAGAGCTTTGCATTGACTTGTGTAGTTATGGAGGAGTGTTTACGCTCTCTTCGATATTCCCTATATACCTGTTTTTTTGTTTTTTTAGATATCAATGACAATTGTATCAGTGACTGTAAAGTATCAGTAACGATAGATTTGAGATCCAAGTAGTAAACAGTAAAAGTTCCATTCTATATCTTGTTCCTGTTTTTTTTTTTTTTTTTTTTTTTTAAGATTAAAACTGTTCCTAGGTATCAATGACTGTATAGTATCAGATCCAGTAGATCAAACTAGTGAAAAAGTAACAGATCCATTCTATATGTATACATATATATATATATATATCTATATAAATCTAGCCATCAGGTCCGCTTTCTCATTCTACTCTCAGACGTGAAGCTGGTCAGAAGTGTTTTGAGCTGCTCTGATATTACGTAACACGCTTGTATATTCGTTAGTATTGGATTAAAATAATTAATAGTTCTCTTGCACTAATTATTGTTTCTTATTGTAAATCACTATCATCCTGCGTAATGTACGTGGTTACTTCATAGTTCAGCTATCTGTGTTTGTTATCCATAATATTTATTAAATTAATTTGAACTTGGATAGGTGTGTCTGTTTGAGTTAGAGGTGGTGTATTTGCTCATAACAGTTCAGCTTGGTTTACTGTAAATTATTTATTGTGTTTATCTGTATTTAATATTTGTACGTGTTAAATGATGGAGTCAGTTTCCAAAGCTAAAATGGACTCTTCAAATCCGGTAAATTTAATTAGCAGTGATGAAACCTATGTAAGAAAATTCAGACTGTACGGAACTAGAACAGTCTTTAAATTTTCTAATCCCCCTCCTAAAACTAATGAGATTGATTGGCTAAGACAAGGTTTTGCTAAAATTGTAAAGGAGATGAAAGACAAGGCCTCTGAGAACGACCAGCTTGGGTTTACTCTGCAGTCTCTAAACTTAAAATCTAAGGGCGATGGTTATGTTTCTTTCCGATATGCGAGTGAAATAAATGAAGACATCCTTTGGCAGATTTTTGGAGGAATTGTTCAATCAAATTCAGAATCAATTAAATCTACTGACACTTTTAAAGTAGAATGTACGCGAGTTAATCTACCGGTAGGTTCTGGAAAAGTACGACCAGGCCTGTACAACAACTTTGAAGAAGAATGCAAAGCGAGGAAGGGGATCGTAGTCATTAACAACAAAGATAACCTTTGTCTCCCCAGGGCTTTGGTAGTAGCCATGGCTCAAGTCACAAAAGACCCTCAGTACAAGTCAATTCGCAAAGACAAGGCTAAAAGACAAACTTTTAGAGCTCAGTCACTTATCCAGGAAGCTAGGGTAGAGATGCCAAACAATGGTGCAGGTGTCATCGAACTTGAAAAATTTCAGACACATCTTAAAGATTTCAAAATTACCGTTTACAATTACAACACTAAAGGCCGCGAAGTATATTTCGAAGGACGTGCTGAAGACGCTAAATTAAAAATTAACTTACTCTTCCACAACAGTCACTACAACGTTATAACAAGCCTAACGGCAGCTTTTGCTTGCACATACTTTTGCGAGGCCTGTCATATCCCCTACGAACACAAGGCATATCACAGATGCTCAAACATCTGCCCTTACTGTCAAACCATCTCACCTCCCTGTAAAGAAGATAATGGGGGAATAGTTTGTCCTAAATGTAACATAACTTTAAAAAATCAACAGTGTTTCAAAGCCCATCTGACTGATAGATGTGGATCAGTTAGAAAGTGCTCAGACTGTGGGAAATTAGTTACGACTGGAAACAAATCCGCATACCATAAATGCGGAGAATTTTATTGTAAACCTTGCGGTTCCTTCAAAGACTCAAATCACAAATGTTTCATACAACGGAACGAGGTTAAACCCAGAACTAAAGACTATTTGTATATTTTCTTCGACTTGGAAACAAGGCAGGACGAGTCTCTTCCATCTGATCCCGATCAAAAAGTACATCAAGTTAACTTATGCGTTGCTCAACAGTATTGCTTTAAATGTATTAATGGCATTGAATGTGAGACCTGTTTGGACAGGCAACGTGTCTTTGAAGAAGATCCAGTAAAACAGTTTATGGAATATGTAATGGATATTCGGAAATCATTTAAAAATGTTTGCGTAATTGCTCACAACGGCCAGGGTTTTGATTTTCAGTTTTTGCTAAAGTATATACTGGAAGAAACTAAGTTCACGCCAGAACTGATCATGAGGGGAACCAAAATCATTTTAATGGAATTGGATAATGTACGATTTATCGATTCACTTAGTTATTTCCCCATGGCCCTCTCTGCACTGCCTAAAGCTTTTGATCTACCTCCCGAGAAAAAGAAAGGCTATTTCCCGCACCTCTTTAATACATTGGCAAATCAAAATTATGAAGGCCCCATACCCGACAAACAGTACTACTGCCCAGAGTCAATGTTTGAGAAATCTCACGAAGACTTTGAGAAGTGGTATGATGAACAAGTGGCCAACAACTATGAGTTTGATTTTAAAAAAGAAATTCTGGAGTATTGTATATCAGACGTGGAAATTTTGGCACATGCCTGTCTTAAATTTAGAGATATGTTTTTGAAAGAGTGTAACGTTGAGCCATTTCTTGAGGCTGTAACGATCGCCAGTGCATGTAACCTAGCTTTCCGCCGCAACTTTTTAAAACCTGAAACTATTGGCTTGATCCCTAAACATGGATACAGACTGACAGACAACCAATCAACTGCAGCCCTTCAATGGTTGACTTTGGAAGAGGAGAAACGCGGAATGAGGATTGAACATGCTGGAAGGGGCAAAGAAGTCAAAATTAATGGTATGAAAGTAGACGGGTTTGACGGGGAAAATATTTACGAGTTTCACGGCTGCTATTGGCATGGGTGTCCGAAATGTTTTCCTTATAATCGAGAGGCTCCTCTAAACGAAGATCCCTCAGATTCGCTCCACATGAGATATGAAAGGACTTTGAAAAAAATTAAAAAACTTGGCAATGTAATTCAAATTTGGGAATGTGAATTTAGATTACTAAAAAAGACAGAAAACCTTAAACACTTGAACAGCTTGCCGATCCTTAACAATCTGCCCCTGGACCCAAGACAAGCATTCTTTGGGGGTAGAACAGGTAACTCCAAGACTTATCACAAATGTGGAGAAGGAGAAAGAATCCATTATGTTGACGTGTGTTCTCTCTATCCGTATGTGTGTAAGTATGGAAAGTATCCCCTAGGCCATCCAACGATCTACGTAGGGGATAAAGAGTGCAGACAGAGAGGTCTGCTGATAGACGGTCTGCTTAAATGTAAAATCTTGCCACCTCTAGACCTCTACCACCCTGTCCTTCCTGCTAAAATGAATGATAAACTTATGTTTGTTCTTTGCAAATCATGCGGGGAAACTCAGAATCAGGGGGAATGCAATCATGAGAGTGAAGAAAGAGCATTAATAGGGACATGGACGATGGACGAAATTAGGAAAGGTCTTGAGAAGGGTTATGTTGTACTTGAAATGTTTGAGCTGTGGGAGTATGAGGTTGCCACTTATGAAGAAGGGGGCTTGTTTACCGACTTCATTAATAAGTTCCTAAAAATGAAACAAGAGGCTTCAGGGTACCCTAGCTGGTGCGAAACTGAACAGGACAAAGAACAGTATATTGCTGACTATTTTAAACATGAGGGTGTTCAGTTGGACAAAGACAAAATTGTTAAAAACGGAGGACTCAGATCATTGGCTAAACTCATGTTAAATTCATTTTGGGGGAAATTCGGACAAAGAGAGAACCAAACTAAAGCAACAATAGTAAGGGAATCAAAAGAACTTTTTAAAATTCTTACTTGCCCTGAAGTACAAGTTAACAGAGTACAGATTGTAAACGAAGAAGTTGTTGTAGTTAACTGGGAGTATATCGAAGAAGTGGGCAAACCATTGAGTAACGTTAATGTTGTGATCGCGGCCTACACTACAGCTCAGGCTAGGCTAAAACTGTACGAGTACTTGGAGGTTCTGGGCTGTCAAGTCCTCTACTACGACACCGACTCAGTGCTCTACATTTATAAGGGAGGTTTGTATAGAGCTCCTACAGGAGATTACCTCGGGGAAATGACAGACGAGCTGATCGAGTACGGGGCTGGCTCTTTCATTGTTGAATTCGTTTCTGGGGGGCCGAAAACCTATGCGTACCTTGTCTGGTCAACTGACAAACAAACCCTGATCTCTGTATGTAAAATAAAGGGACTAACTCTAAACTTGAAAACATCTAAAGTACTAAACTTTGAAACGTTGAAAGAGATGGTCCTTAACGAAGCTGCTCAAATACTAAACATTAAAGAGAGTCGAATAAGACGAACTAATACCCGAGAAATTGTTACTGTAGATGAATTAAAACGGTTCAAAGTAACCGGACCCAAGAGAAAATTAATAGATGATCATGACACCTTACCTTTTGGATTCAAAAAACTAAGAGTTGCTTAACGAAACTTTTCAAACCAGTATAGATTGGCACGTGTTTAGTACTGAATATATATATATATATATATATATCACTACTAATTCAGTAACCTCATTCTGTCCTGAGACGTAGAACTGAACGGATGCGTTTGTGCTGACACACTCAGTTTTCTTTTAACGTGCATCTTGTTTTTCCCTTCTTGATTCTTGTACAATGTCTTCAAAACATAATACATCCACCATTCAACCGGTGTCTTTGAAGTTTATATCAAAAAGAAAGTTAAATGAAAATTCTAAATTTCACATAACATGCTCAGAGTATGAGTTCTTTCTTACCGACTCGATAAATTCATTGGAATGGCCTTTGGTATTTTCGGAGTACATAGTAGATAAAATAATAGAGAACTTTCAATCAAACGCCTACATCGGAATATCAATAACACACGCTAATGATTCAGGAAATATACCATTTATGTCTTTAGCGAAACTAACACCGTCAGTTTTTGATTATCACTTTGAGAAAATATTTTGTAAAGCTGAGAAAATATCAGGCGTTTTAAGTGTTGAAGTATCACTTGTCTCAATTCAGGGCTGTTAATTTCGTTGAATATTACATCTTTCTCTAAGGAACTGTGTTATTGTAGATCTCACGTATATACCTCTACTATTAGATCATTCTGTTCTAAGTCGTGGGTACTGATCGGACGTGTCCCAGTGACATGGCTGTTAAATACTATACACTCAATCACAAACCGCTTTTGGTTATGTTTGATAATGAAGGAAAGCCATGGTTTGAAGCTAAAAACGTAGCTTCTGCTCTAAAGCATGTTAATAGCGGGAGTGCAATTAATTAGGAAACGTGTAAACATGGAAAAGTGATATATTAACTGTGTGGAGTTTTTATGACGCCCAAAAACAGGTTGTAGGATCGATTGAAAAAAAACAACAGTTTTCATGAACGAAACCGGATCATGTACATTGATGTTGAAATAAACTACTCCTGAAGCAAGACAGTTAATAACCAGTCTGCTGCCGGAGTGGTTTTACCCCTTACACAAATATGAAAGATGAAAGTTCACTTTAAATGTTAATTTTCTTTAAAATCACAAGTTCCCACTGTATGTATGTGTGTGTGTGAATGAAGGTCAATGGCGCGGGTGACGAAAAGCCCCGTAAACTTGAAAGAAGGTCACTGGCGTGGGTGACGAAAAGTCCCGTAAACCTAAATGTGTGATGAAGGGTTTAGTAGATTGAGGCACCGGGCTAACACCCCGGCTACTCCTTCAAACAACCCGGTGTGAATGAAGGACTATGTACATTGAGGCGTCTGGCTAACACCCAGGCTACTCCTTGGAATAGTCCGTACGGTGGTACTTGTAAAAATAAAATAAAAATAAAAAAAATAAATACAAAAAGTAAAAAAAATACAACAAAAATATAAAGTAAAAAGTACAAGATTCTCTGTTTATCTTAGTAAATGTAGAGCTGAAAGGTGTTAATATGAATGGACTTTGTCTTAGTAAATGACCGCCTTCCTCATACACAATGAACGGATTGTCAGAGAATACAGAATATAAAAAAGGAGGTAGCATTTTGCTATGGACTGGCTACCACAGTGAGAGGCGATGGTTGGGGCCTCTCACCCCAGAGGTTTTAGGGCTCCTGGCGACGCTCTGGGTAACCAAAAAGAACGCGCCGACGCTCCTACGGCCTATTCTTACGGCTTACCGTGGTGTGGAAACGTGAGCGTTCAAAATTATTTCACCGGATTTATAAATATTTGACTGGATCATTTAAAACATTACGGTCAAATTAAATGTTCCCCCGGTAAACACTTTTCACCAGACTGTAAAATAGATTACGGAACAATTTGAAAGATCCCCGTTAAAGTAAAATGTAACACCTTATAAAGTACTTTCAGTGGACTTGGAAACTTTTGGCCGGGAAATTTAAAACACTACGGTCAAGTTAAATGTAACCCCGTTAAAGTAACTTCAGCGGACTTGGACATAATTTACCGGAGAATTAAAAACATTACGGTCAAGTTAAATGTAACCCCCGGTAAAGTAACTTCAGCGGACTTGGACATAATTGACCGAGAAATCACACCGTCAAAATACATCACGGTTCCCGGCAAACAGGTTAATGGACCCATAGAGTTGGGGTATAGCTTTCTTGCCTGTCCATTTCTGCTAGTTTTTACAAGCCTTTTCTCTACTTTAAGTGCCCCTTTACTAATCAAGCTCAGCGGTATACTATGTATAGTTATACATAGGGGTATACAAACCCCTCAAGTCCGTTTCAAGCCATCACGGAGGAGCCCTCAACCGGAAGCCAAGCACCCCATAACGTTACTAATCACCCGTAGAGGAACTCAAACTTCTGTCTTACCGTCATCTTGAAAAAACCGCAAAAGACAGGGTGTTGATTTGTTTTATAAATCCCTAGTGGAGATTATACTAGGTGTTATTACTTGAGTTACTTCAACGGTTATTATATAATTCCAATAGACACCTTTACTCTTTTCCACTGCATAAGACCTCTAACTACTTGGAGCAGCTCATTAGCAAACATATTTAGAACAGGCTTAAAAGCCACATAAGCATCGTTCCCTTGAAAATGAGGGTTTCTGAAAATTAATCCAATCATGTCGTTTGCCGATGAATCCTCTTTGATATAGTTGATCAAATGCTCAATACCTTTTACCAACTATTTAATATCACTCACACCACTAGGTGGGGGAGTAATTGGAAATTGTATTTTCCTACGACATATTCCGAATGTTTTGTTAAAAACTGGCTCGGCAGTGTTTATTATTGACGGAGGGTTACTCATTTTTCCATCTTATCGAACTTAACATCAGACATCCAACTGAGATGAAACACGTGACTACCCAGATAAATAGGACAATAGTTGCAGAAACAGCCAAAATACCTGAATGATAACGAAGATAAAAGAGCACATCAGGGAACTCCCGAATATAATCTGAAGAGTCTAAGAATGGCGGAAACACCCCGATTGAGCTCCACGAACACAATCATACTGGCCGTGTAATTTTACCTGGAAGATTGTCAAATATATTGTGGTTGGGTGTGAAAAGAATTGCTTTTGGGTTGGACGGGGTTTGGGATGTGTCGAGGCTGGGTTTGGATTTGGATTACGTTACCCTCAAAATTGACAAACTCATTTTACAATCACATTGTAATGTCCATTACAACGAATTAGTTTTATATCATGTTTAGCACTAGAATTTGTACCATCGAACGCTAATTCATATCCTCCAGGTATGTACTGGTATACTTTAAGATTATCTTTCTTCAGGTGTGCTTGCAGTAACCTGAGTTCACTAAGACCGAACACCTTAATAGGTAGTCTTAATTTTGCTTTATTCAAGAGAATCTTAGCCTTAAGAGATTGTTGGTGTTTTCTGTTTTTGCGGATAAGTTCATATTCAGGGTCATTCTTAAGCTTGGCTTTACCCACAACTATCGCCTTTAGTAAACTCAGGTCATCAGTGTTGTCAATCCAGACTACACTTATTTTATTTTTACAATAATTCTTAAAAGAGTCGTAATCGTTGGAATTCCTCGTATTGGCTCGCAGGTGTCGATTTTTTGAGATCCTAGTGGGTAATCTTTCTGATTTACGTTCCGTTAAAGTGAATCTATAGCGGAAACCATAATAGGTGTTCTTACTCGAGTTACATCTACGGTGATTTTATAACTCCACGAGGCACCTTTATCTCTATTGCTTTGCATAAGACCCAGAACTACATGGAGCAGATCATTAGCAAAAACGTGCTGAGTAGGCTTGAAGGCCACATATGCGTCACTGCCTTGAAAATGAGGGTTACTGAATGTGAAACCAATCTTATCGTTTTCTAAGGAATCTTCTTTGACATAGTTGATTATATGCTCTATGCCTTTTTCCAACCAATTAATATCACTTACACCACTAGGCGGTGAAGTAATTAAAAATGTTGTCTTCTTGCAACACAGCCCGAATCTTTTACTAAAAACAGTCTTAGAAGCGCTTAGTATTGACAGAGGAGCGATCATTTTTATGTTCAAGCAGTTTCAAGTCAGAAACCTATCTGAGGAAAAACACAAGATTAACCAAATTTACAGGACAAGAGTTTTAAAAAGAAGCAGAAAACTCCCGAAAGTTATCAGAAAGAGACCAAGGATGGTATAATCGGCTGTTTATGCCAACCGACGCAATCAGTTAGACATACCCTCTTTTAACATAAAAAGGTATCGTTAGGTTAATTTAATATAGCTAAGGTTAGGTTTATTTTTAAAAACTTCAGTAAATCAAAAATAATAAAATTGAAGCAACACTTAGGTTAATTTAAGCTAGCTAAGGTTAGGGGTATTTGTAAATGTTTGCAACAAATAAAAAAAATAAAATTGGAAAAAGGAAAAGTAAAAAAATGCATTTTTTTACTTTTCCTTTTTCCAATTTTATTTTTTTTATTTGTTGCAAACATTTACAAATACCCCTAACCTTAGCTAGCTTAAATTAACCTAAGTGTTGCTTCAATTTTATTATTTTTGATTTACTGAAGTTTTTAAAAATAAACCTAACCTTAGCTATATTAAATTAACCTAACAATACCTTTTTATGTTAAAAGAGGGTATGTCTAACTGATTGCGTCGGTTGGCATAAACAGCCGACTATACCATCCTTGGTCTCTTTCTGATAACTTTCGGGAGTTTTCTGCTTCTTTTTAAAACTCTTGTCCTGTAAATTTGGTTAATCTTGTGTTTTTCCTCAGATAGGTTTCTGACTTGAAACTGCTTGAACATAAAAATGATCGCTCCTCTGTCAATACTAAGCGCTTCTAAGACTGTTTTTAGTAAAAGATTCGGGCTGTGTTGCAAGAAGACAACATTTTTAATTACTTCACCGCCTAGTGGTGTAAGTGATATTAATTGGTTGGAAAAAGGCATAGAGCATATAATCAACTATGTCAAAGAAGATTCCTTAGAAAACGATAAGATTGGTTTCACATTCAGTAACCCTCATTTTCAAGGCAGTGACGCATATGTGGCCTTCAAGCCTACTCAGCACGTTTTTGCTAATGATCTGCTCCATGTAGTTCTGGGTCTTATGCAAAGCAATAGAGATAAAGGTGCCTCGTGGAGTTATAAAATCACCGTAGATGTAACTCGAGTAAGAACACCTATTATGGTTTCCGCTATAGATTCACTTTAACGGAACGTAAATCAGAAAGATTACCCACTAGGATCTCAAAAAATCGACACCTGCGAGCCAATACGAGGAATTCCAACGATTACGACTCTTTTAAGAATTATTGTAAAAATAAAATAAGTGTAGTCTGGATTGACAACACTGATGACCTGAGTTTACTAAAGGCGATAGTTGTGGGTAAAGCCAAGCTTAAGAATGACCCTGAATATGAACTTATCCGCAAAAACAGAAAACACCAACAATCTCTTAAGGCTAAGATTCTCTTGAATAAAGCAAAATTAAGACTACCTATTAAGGTGTTCGGTCTTAGTGAACTCAGGTTACTGCAAGCACACCTGAAGAAAGATAATCTTAAAGTATACCAGTACATACCTGGAGGATATGAATTAGCGTTCGATGGTACAAATTCTAGTGCTAAACATGATATAAAACTAATTCGTTGTAATGGACATTACAATGTGATTGTAAAATGAGTTTGTCAATTTTGAGGGTAACGTAATCCAAATCCAAACCCAGCCTCGACACATCCCAAACCCCGTCCAACCCAAAAGCAATTCTTTTCACACCCAACCACAATATATTTGACAATCTTCCAGGTAAAATTACACGGCCAGTATGATTGTGTTCGTGGAGCTCAATCGGGGTGTTTCCGCCATTCTTAGACTCTTCAGATTATATTCGGGAGTTCCCTGATGTGCTCTTTTATCTTCGTTATCATTCAGGTATTTTGGCTGTTTCTGCAACTATTGTCCTATTTATCTGGGTAGTCACGTGTTTCATCTCAGTTGGATGTCTGATGTTAAGTTCGATAAGATGGAAAAATGAGTAACCCTCCGTCAATAATAAACACTGCCGAGCCAGTTTTTAACAAAACATTCGGAATATGTCGTAGGAAAATACAATTTCCAATTACTCCCCCACCTAGTGGTGTGAGTGATATTAAATAGTTGGTAAAAGGTATTGAGCATTTGATCAACTATATCAAAGAGGATTCATCGGCAAACGACATGATTGGATTAATTTTCAGAAACCCTCATTTTCAAGGGAACGATGCTTATGTGGCTTTTAAGCCTGTTCTAAATATGTTTGCTAATGAGCTGCTCCAAGTAGTTAGAGGTCTTATGCAGTGGAAAAGAGTAAAGGTGTCTATTGGAATTATATAATAACCGTTGAAGTAACTCAAGTAATAACACCTAGTATAATCTCCACTAGGGATTTATAAAACAAATCAACACCCTGTCTTTTGCGGTTTTTTCAAGATGACGGTAAGACAGAAGTTTGAGTTCCTCTACGGGTGATTAGTAACGTTATGGGGTGCTTGGCTTCCGGTTGAGGGCTCCTCCGTGATGGCTTGAAACGGACTTGAGGGGTTTGTATACCCCTATGTATAACTATACATAGTATACCGCTGAGCTTGATTAGTAAAGGGGCACTTAAAGTAGAGAAAAGGCTTGTAAAAACTAGCAGAAATGGACAGGCAAGAAAGCTATACCCCAACTCTATGGGTCCATTAACCTGTTTGCCGGGAACCGTGATGTATTTTGACGGTGTGATTTCTCGGTCAATTATGTCCAAGTCCGCTGAAGTTACTTTACCGGGGGTTACATTTAACTTGACCGTAATGTTTTTAATTCTCCGGTAAATTATGTCCAAGTCCGCTGAAGTTACTTTAACGGGGTTACATTTAACTTGACCGTAGTGTTTTAAATTTCCCGGCCAAAAGTTTCCAAGTCCACTGAAAGTACTTTATAAGGTGTTACATTTTACTTTAACGGGGATCTTTCAAATTGTTCCGTAATCTATTTTACAGTCTGGTGAAAAGTGTTTACCGGGGGAACATTTAATTTGACCGTAATGTTTTAAATGATCCAGTCAAATATTTATAAATCCGGTGAAATAATTTTGAACGCTCACGTTTCCACACCACGGTAAGCCGTAAGAATAGGCCGTAGGAGCGTCGGCGCGTTCTTTTTGGTTACCCAGAGCGTCGCCAGGAGCCCTAAAACCTCTGGGGTGAGAGGCCCCAACCATCGCCTCTCACTGTGGTAGCCAGTCCATAGCAAAATGCTACCTCCTTTTTTATATTCTGTATTCTCTGACAATCCGTTCATTGTGTATGAGGAAGGCGGTCATTTACTAAGACAAAGTCCATTCATATTAACACCTTTCAGCTCTACATTTACTAAGATAAACAGAGAATCTTGTACTTTTTACTTTATATTTTTGTTGTATTTTTTTTACTTTTTGTATTTATTTTTTTATTTTTATTTTATTTTTACAAGTACCACCGTACGGACTATTCCAAGGAGTAGCCTGGGTGTTAGCCAGACGCCTCAATGTACATAGTCCTTCATTCACACCGGGTTGTTTGAAGGAGTAGCCGGGGTGTTAGCCCGGTGCCTCAATCTACTAAACCCTTCATCACACATTTAGGTTTACGGGACTTTTCGTCACCCACGCCAGTGACCTTCTTTCAAGTTTACGGGGCTTTTCGTCACCCGCGCCATTGACCTTCATTCACACACACACATACATACAGTGGGAACTTGTGATTTTAAAGAAAATTAACATTTAAAGTGAACTTTCATCTTTCATATTTGTGTAAGGGGTAAAACCACTCCGGCAGCAGACTGGTTATTAACTGTCTTGCTTCAGGAGTAGTTTATTTCAACATCAATGTACATGATCCGGTTTCGTTCATGAAAACTGTTGTTTTTTTCAATCGATCCTACAACCTGTTTTTGGGCGTCATAAAAACTCCACACAGTTAATATATCACTTTTCCATGTTTACACGTTTCCTAATTAATTGCACTCCCGCTATTAACATGCTTTAGAGCAGAAGCTACGTTTTTAGCTTCAAACCATGGCTTTCCTTCATTATCAAACATAACCAAAAGCGGTTTGTGATTGAGTGTATAGTATTTAACAGCCATGTCACTGGGACACGTCCGATCAGTACCCACGACTTAGAACAGAATGATCTAATAGTAGAGGTATATACGTGAGATCTACAATAACACAGTTCCTTAGAGAAAGATGTAATATTCAACGAAATTAACAGCCCTGAATTGAGACAAGTGATACTTCAACACTTAAAACGCCTGATATTTTCTCAGCTTTACAAAATATTTTCTCAAAGTGATAATCAAAAACTGACGGTGTTAGTTTCGCTAAAGACATAAATGGTATATTTCCTGAATCATTAGCGTGTGTTATTGATATTCCGATGTAGGCGTTTGATTGAAAGTTCTCTATTATTTTATCTACTATGTACTCCGAAAATACCAAAGGCCATTCCAATGAATTTATCGAGTCGGTAAGAAAGAACTCATACTCTGAGCATGTTATGTGAAATTTAGAATTTTCATTTAACTTTCTTTTTGATATAAACTTCAAAGACACCGGTTGAATGGTGGATGTATTATGTTTTGAAGACATTGTACAAGAATCAAGAAGGGAAAAACAAGATGCACGTTAAAAGAAAACTGAGTGTGTCAGCACAAACGCATCCGTTCAGTTCTACGTCTCAGGACAGAATGAGGTTACTGAATTAGTAGTGATATATATATATATATATATATATTCAGTACTAAACACGTGCCAATCTATACTGGTTTGAAAAGTTTCGTTAAGCAACTCTTAGTTTTTTGAATCCAAAAGGTAAGGTGTCATGATCATCTATTAATTTTCTCTTGGGTCCGGTTACTTTGAACCGTTTTAATTCATCTACAGTAACAATTTCTCGGGTATTAGTTCGTCTTATTCGACTCTCTTTAATGTTTAGTATTTGAGCAGCTTCGTTAAGGACCATCTCTTTCAACGTTTCAAAGTTTAGTACTTTAGATGTTTTCAAGTTTAGAGTTAGTCCCTTTATTTTACATACAGAGATCAGGGTTTGTTTGTCAGTTGACCAGACAAGGTACGCATAGGTTTTCGGCCCCCCAGAAACGAATTCAACAATGAAAGAGCCAGCCCCGTACTCGATCAGCTCGTCTGTCATTTCCCCGAGGTAATCTCCTGTAGGAGCTCTATACAAACCTCCCTTATAAATGTAGAGCACTGAGTCGGTGTCGTAGTAGAGGACTTGACAGCCCAGAACCTCCAAGTACTCGTACAGTTTTAGCCTAGCCTGAGCTGTAGTGTAGGCCGCGATCACAACATTAACGTTACTCAATGGTTTGCCCACTTCTTCGATATACTCCCAGTTAACTACAACAACTTCTTCGTTTACAATCTGTACTCTGTTAACTTGTACTTCAGGGCAAGTAAGAATTTTAAAAAGTTCTTTTGATTCCCTTACTATTGTTGCTTTAGTTTGGTTCTCTCTTTGTCCGAATTTCCCCCAAAATGAATTTAACATGAGTTTAGCCAATGATCTGAGTCCTCCGTTTTTAACAATTTTGTCTTTGTCCAACTGAACACCCTCATGTTTAAAATAGTCAGCAATATACTGTTCTTTGTCCTGTTCAGTTTCGCACCAGCTAGGGTACCCTGAAGCCTCTTGTTTCATTTTTAGGAACTTATTAATGAAGTCGGTAAACAAGCCCCCTTCTTCATAAGTGGCAACCTCATACTCCCACAGCTCAAACATTTCAAGTACAACATAACCCTTCTCAAGACCTTTCCTAATTTCGTCCATCGTCCATGTCCCTATTAATGCTCTTTCTTCACTCTCATGATTGCATTCCCCCTGATTCTGAGTTTCCCCGCATGATTTGCAAAGAACAAACATAAGTTTATCATTCATTTTAGCAGGAAGGACAGGGTGGTAGAGGTCTAGAGGTGGCAAGATTTTACATTTAAGCAGACCGTCTATCAGCAGACCTCTCTGTCTGCACTCTTTATCCCCTACGTAGATCGTTGGATGGCCTAGGGGATACTTTCCATACTTACACACATACGGATAGAGAGAACACACGTCAACATAATGGATTCTTTCTCCTTCTCCACATTTGTGATAAGTCTTGGAGTTACCTGTTCTACCCCCAAAGAATGCTTGTCTTGGGTCCAGGGGCAGATTGTTAAGGATCGGCAAGCTGTTCAAGTGTTTAAGGTTTTCTGTCTTTTTTAGTAATCTAAATTCACATTCCCAAATTTGAATTACATTGCCAAGTTTTTTAATTTTTTTCAAAGTCCTTTCATATCTCATGTGGAGCGAATCTGAGGGATCTTCGTTTAGAGGAGCCTCTCGATTATAAGGAAAACATTTCGGACACCCATGCCAATAGCAGCCGTGAAACTCGTAAATATTTTCCCCGTCAAACCCGTCTACTTTCATACCATTAATTTTGACTTCTTTGCCCCTTCCAGCATGTTCAATCCTCATTCCGCGTTTCTCCTCTTCCAAAGTCAACCATTGAAGGGCTGCAGTTGATTGGTTGTCTGTCAGTCTGTATCCATGTTTAGGGATCAAGCCAATAGTTTCAGGTTTTAAAAAGTTGCGGCGGAAAGCTAGGTTACATGCACTGGCGATCGTTACAGCCTCAAGAAATGGCTCAACGTTACACTCTTTCAAAAACATATCTCTAAATTTAAGACAGGCATGTGCCAAAATTTCCACGTCTGATATACAATACTCCAGAATTTCTTTTTTAAAATCAAACTCATAGTTGTTGGCCACTTGTTCATCATACCACTTCTCAAAGTCTTCGTGAGATTTCTCAAACATTGACTCTGGGCAGTAGTACTGTTTGTCGGGTATGGGGCCTTCATAATTTTGATTTGCCAATGTATTAAAGAGGTGCGGGAAATAGCCTTTCTTTTTCTCGGGAGGTAGATCAAAAGCTTTAGGCAGTGCAGAGAGGGCCATGGGGAAATAACTAAGTGAATCGATAAATCGTACATTATCCAATTCCATTAAAATGATTTTGGTTCCCCTCATGATCAGTTCTGGCGTGAACTTAGTTTCTTCCAGTATATACTTTAGCAAAAACTGAAAATCAAAACCCTGGCCGTTGTGAGCAATTACGCAAACATTTTTAAATGATTTCCGAATATCCATTACATATTCCATAAACTGTTTTACTGGATCTTCTTCAAAGACACGTTGCCTGTCCAAACAGGTCTCACATTCAATGCCATTAATACATTTAAAGCAATACTGTTGAGCAACGCATAAGTTAACTTGATGTACTTTTTGATCGGGATCAGATGGAAGAGACTCGTCCTGCCTTGTTTCCAAGTCGAAGAAAATATACAAATAGTCTTTAGTTCTGGGTTTAACCTCGTTCCGTTGTATGAAACATTTGTGATTTGAGTCTTTGAAGGAACCGCAAGGTTTACAATAAAATTCTCCGCATTTATGGTATGCGGATTTGTTTCCAGTCGTAACTAATTTCCCACAGTCTGAGCACTTTCTAACTGATCCACATCTATCAGTCAGATGGGCTTTGAAACACTGTTGATTTTTTAAAGTTATGTTACATTTAGGACAAACTATTCCCCCATTATCTTCTTTACAGGGAGGTGAGATGGTTTGACAGTAAGGGCAGATGTTTGAGCATCTGTGATATGCCTTGTGTTCGTAGGGGATATGACAGGCCTCGCAAAAGTATGTGCAAGCAAAAGCTGCCGTTAGGCTTGTTATAACGTTGTAGTGACTGTTGTGGAAGAGTAAGTTAATTTTTAATTTAGCGTCTTCAGCACGTCCTTCGAAATATACTTCGCGGCCTTTAGTGTTGTAATTGTAAACGGTAATTTTGAAATCTTTAAGATGTGTCTGAAATTTTTCAAGTTCGATGACACCTGCACCATTGTTTGGCATCTCTACCCTAGCTTCCTGGATAAGTGACTGAGCTCTAAAAGTTTGTCTTTTAGCCTTGTCTTTGCGAATTGACTTGTACTGAGGGTCTTTTGTGACTTGAGCCATGGCTACTACCAAAGCCCTGGGGAGACAAAGGTTATCTTTGTTGTTAATGACTACGATCCCCTTCCTCGCTTTGCATTCTTCTTCAAAGTTGTTGTACAGGCCTGGTCGTACTTTTCCAGAACCTACCGGTAGATTAACTCGCGTACATTCTACTTTAAAAGTGTCAGTAGATTTAATTGATTCTGAATTTGATTGAACAATTCCTCCAAAAATCTGCCAAAGGATGTCTTCATTTATTTCACTCGCATATCGGAAAGAAACATAACCATCGCCCTTAGATTTTAAGTTTAGAGACTGCAGAGTAAACCCAAGCTGGTCGTTCTCAGAGGCCTTGTCTTTCATCTCCTTTACAATTTTAGCAAAACCTTGTCTTAGCCAATCAATCTCATTAGTTTTAGGAGGGGGATTAGAAAATTTAAAGACTGTTCTAGTTCCGTACAGTCTGAATTTTCTTACATAGGTTTCATCACTGCTAATTAAATTTACCGGATTTGAAGAGTCCATTTTAGCTTTGGAAACTGACTCCATCATTTAACACGTACAAATATTAAATACAGATAAACACAATAAATAATTTACAGTAAACCAAGCTGAACTGTTATGAGCAAATACACCACCTCTAACTCAAACAGACACACCTATCCAAGTTCAAATTAATTTAATAAATATTATGGATAACAAACACAGATAGCTGAACTATGAAGTAACCACGTACATTACGCAGGATGATAGTGATTTACAATAAGAAACAATAATTAGTGCAAGAGAACTATTAATTATTTTAATCCAATACTAACGAATATACAAGCGTGTTACGTAATATCAGAGCAGCTCAAAACACTTCTGACCAGCTTCACGTCTGAGAGTAGAATGAGAAAGCGGACCTGATGGCTAGATTTATATAGATATATATATATATATATGTATACATATAGAATGGATCTGTTACTTTTTCACTAGTTTGATCTACTGGATCTGATACTATACAGTCATTGATACCTAGGAACAGTTTTAATCTTAAAAAAAAAAAAAAAAAAAAAAAACAGGAACAAGATATAGAATGGAACTTTTACTGTTTACTACTTGGATCTCAAATCTATCGTTACTGATACTTTACAGTCACTGATACAATTGTCATTGATATCTAAAAAAACAAAAAAACAGGTATATAGGGAATATCGAAGAGAGCGTAAACACTCCTCCATAACTACACAAGTCAATGCAAAGCTCTAATTAACTACGCAAGTCAAATAACTACTAGCAAACACAATAAATTTAAGTCACGCAAGTAAGGTTACTAAAAGACAGAAAACAAAGCTCTACTCTAACCAAGTAAAACACAACAGTAAGGTTACTGCTTGTCTCGAACTTCAAACATGCAACTCTACCCTAGCTAAAGTCATACAAGAAGGTGAGGTTACTGGATAGTGAATAATCTGAGGTTCTCTGAGTTGGCTATGTTAACTCTCAAAAGTGAAGTTACTGCACAGTTAAGAAAGAGGAAGTCACACAGTTAAATAAAATTCACTTAACACTTACAAAATAATAAATGAACAAGTCAAACTCACGCGAAAGTTATCAAATAAAACTCTAGAAAGTCAGGTTCATAACGTTAGGTTATGCAGTACCAAAAGCACAAATGACGCAGAAAGGTCTAACACGCGCAACCGCCGAGAGAGAAGTGATCGTCAAACAAATGCTTATCTTGCTAGGGTCAGCTTCTGACCTCGACGCTATCACATCCTCTGACGCGACCATAGAGATAATAAGTTTATAATGGTGACTCATCACGTTTCTGATATATTTAGTTTAAAACTTTTGCAAATTACGTACCTTATTAGTGATATAACCGGTTAGGTCAGTTTCAGTATACTTAAGAGGGAGGCGCGATAAGATAAGCAGCATGAAGAAGTGTTAAACTGCCACGATCTCCGGTATGTTATTACCCATAAGAACAATGGTCGTTGGCACCACTGAGACATGGCCATCCTGGAAAAGTTTTGAATCTCCCGTGACACGGGCACCGCTATCTTTAAAATAGTGTCAAAACTTAGATTAACACACAAGGTTAAATGTTGGGTTAGAACACGTGGTCAAAAGTGAGTTTAAGAGCCACCAAGAAAGAAGTAGGCGTTAAGCAAGAGTTTATCTTGCTAAGGTCAACTTCTGACCTCGATGCTATCACATCCACTGACGCGACCTTAGAGATAATCAGTTTATACTGGTGGCTTCCTCAAGTTTATGATACATAAGTTTAAAACTTTTACAAATTACCTTATTAGTGGTTATTATAACCAATTACAGTCAGTTACAGTGGACTTTGAGACCGGAAGGTGCGATAAGATAAGCAGCAAGTGGAAGTGATAAGCTGCTGCGTTCTCCGGTATTTTATTCCCCATAAGAGCAATGCTCGTTGGCACCATTGAGACATGACCATTCTGGAAAAGTTAAGTTTTGAATTTACCGTGACGTGTGCATTGTCATCTTTAAAAGAGTGTCAAAACTTAGATTAACACACGAGGTTAAAATTGGATTAGAACACATGGTCAAAAGTGAGTTTAGGAGCCACCAAGAAAGAATTAGGCGTTAAACAAGAGCTTATCATGCTAAGGTCAGCTTCTGACCTCGACGCTATCACATCCGCTGACGTAACAATAGAGATAATTAGTTTATACTGGTGGCTTCCTCACGTTTCTGATACATTTAGTTTCAGCGAATTACCTTATTAGTGACCATTAAAACCGGTTACAGTCAGTTACAGTGGACTTTGAGACCGGAAGGCGCGATAAGATAAGCAGCAGGAGAAAGTGATAAGCCACTACGATCTCCAGTATTTTATTCCCCATAAGAGCAATGTTGGGACTCATCTCCCGCTAGGACTACTACAGTACGTTGTCCAATGTTATTCTTATGTGGAATAAACAGAATTTGATATCTTGATTAGTTATGAATGTATGTTGATGAAACTTGGTATGAGGCTTCACGTAGTACTAGTAAATTGATATTTGCACAAAAAATTGAGTTTTTGGTGATTATTCCCTTAGCAGCAAACCTGCGTACTCAGCCCCCATGTTATTCTTATGGAGAATAAGTCAAATGTATTGACTCCCTTAATTATGAACATAAATTAATAAAACTTGGTATATATAGCTTCACTTGGTTGAGTTATATTGATAATTACATAAAAGCCATTTTTTTTGTTCCTTGTTGCAGCAACCCTGCTTACTCAGCCCCCATGTTATTCTTATGGAGAATCACTAAAATGTTATATAGCGCTTATTTATGATTGAATATTGATGAAACTTGGTATGTGGCTTCGCCTAGTTAAATTATATTTATATTTGTATAAAAAACAATTGTTTGTGTTCCTTATTTCAGCAAACCTACGTACTCGTTACCAATGTTATTCTTATAGAGAATAATTAAAATCGCTTATATGTGAATATATTTTTATGAAACTTGGTATGCGGCTTTATGTGGTATTAAGACATATATTATGCATTGGAAATTCGCTGAGTATTCAGGTTTCCTGCGACGGGGGTATTTATTTTAAGAGTTATTGCACTGCCCACACACACACACACACACACACACACACACATACGGTTCTGAATGAATGGGGTTTTGGAATTTGGGGACCTCAAAACGTTATCATGGTCCCGGGCCTAGGTCTTACCATGCCGACTACGGTAATAGCTTCTTTCCTGTAGGGTAAATTCGCTAAAAAAAAACAACAAAAACTTGTGTAGCGTGTAGCAGCTGTTTCAATGAAGCAAACTTTTAACAGCAAACAAGTATACAAAATGAGTACTTTGGTATTATACGGATGCCACCCTTATACAGCGCGCTGCGGCAGTTATTTTAGGATGGGTTATCATAAAAATGATTGTAGGACTTTCCTTGTTTCATTACGAATCGAATGATACCTGATGAGTCATACTTCAGGCCGCCAAACCCCCTCCAAATAGGCCAAGGTCAGGTCGTTGACCGGAACGTGCGCATCACCTGTCACCGCCTGTATCTGGGTCAGTGTCATGAGTGATTTATTGCCGTCACTACGTTACATTTGTTTTCATAATGAGTGACGTTCTTTTGGTGTGGGATTTACATCAAAATGAAGAGGAAACCGTACGTATTTTTATGATAACCCATCCTAACATAACTGCCGCAGCGCGCTGTATATTTGGCGGAGTACATTTGGCGATCGGGTGTGGCTGCTAGCGGCGGCGACGCATTCAACACGATCCTAGCGGACATCGCTGTCTTTTGGGAGGCACAACACAAAGACCGCTCATCAGAATTATGTAAAATCTTTACAGTAAGTCAATAAAAGTACGTTTTTTCGAATTATGTAGTTATCCTTTGTATCCGGTAAAAATTTAACCTCCAAAAATAGTGGCATCCGTATAATACCAAAGTACTACAAAATGTAATTTTTGTGATATTGTTATCTTAATATTATTTGCAGTATGACGAAAAATATAGTTTGGACCATCAGCATATAGTATCTAGAATAATTATACGGTATAGGGTGGAGGCACCAGTAAGTGACCCGTTAAGAGTCATGTCTGTACTTTACTTTGCCCTACCATGTCATTTTGATATTTAAAACCACTAAACTAATTCTGTCTTTTACTGCATATCTGAGGAGTATTCAGCGATAATTATGATTAAAATATACTAATAAAAACATATATAAAAAAATAAAATCTGTCCGAAAGACACGGTTCCAGTAAGTGCTGACCGGTCTCGATCCAGTAAGTGACCGTACAGACCCCAGTAAGTGACCGGTGCATTTTATTTAGAAAATATTATAACCTTGAAATAAAATGAGTTTAATTAATACAATCTAATTATAATCTGTGCATAATCCTATACTCTAATAAGAGCTATGTCTGTTTGTTTGTTTGCAAAATTTATCTCAAGATCCAGCGGAAGGATTTTGCTGAAAGTTTGGGATTAGAGGCTTTTTGGGTCTAAAAAATCAATTGATGAAAACCACTACCTCAGGAAAAGTTTTCCAGTCTTTTCTTCTCTTGAACTTTTTGTTTACGCGTTTCCCACAGTTGAAAAAGCATTCATTGGTCACTGTCCACTTCGGTTTTCTGTTTTTGTGCCTGGTTGAATAGGCCCAGATTTTCATTCCCTAATTCAAACTCAATTTCTTGGAGGGTAGTTCTGTAGTCCTTATGTGTGTCTGTTTCATTCAGGGGCGGATACAGACTATCATTTTGGGGGGGGGTCATGAGGTCGTGATTGAAAATCATATAGTATCGAGCAAATAGTTTAATACATCTATTGTTATCATACACATATTAATCTCCAGAAAAAGTGAAGCCTATATGGCGGCGCCATATTTTCCCTTCTGCAATCTCCGTTCCTACGGCAAAACATCTAACCACAGGCCATAAAATAATCTGCAATTTATGACATCCGTTTTCCATTAAGCAATAAAAAGATTTTCCTGAACACCATATTTTTAAAGTATTGTGTTTAAGATTGAATCATCAGCATTTGAATCGTTAATGAATATGGAACACAAGGATATAAAAAAATTTACTTTTAAAATACAACTTTTATATAAAACATATTTTCGATCAAATATTTTCTGGAGACCATTGTTTTTCTGTGTTTTTTTACCAAACATATCTTCTAGTGAGGCTTCACTTTTTCAACCCAGAAGAGAACTCTAAGATGTATTAACCTCGTTGGTATTGAGTATGCGTTTTCTTAGGGGGTTTGGCGGTCAATGAAAATTGGATAAAATCCTTCTACGGGGACTGGAATAAATGGTTGTGAAAAACATTAGCCTATGTTATGTGAGTTTTAGGCCATAGAAGTTTATTTCACGGCTTTACTAAAAAAAGTTACGAATTTACTGAATTAATTTTATTACTTGTAATATATTTTTGTAATGACTATTATTTCCAATGGTTAAAAAGTTAATAAACGACTTTAGAAACAATACATCAAATATTGTAAAACTAACTTGGCTCATATGAACACAGTTCAGTGGATGCAAATATACAATGACAACCAGCCCTAGTGATTAATGATTAAAGCAATGTTAGGGTTAGGTTTAATAAAAAAAATCCTTCAACAAAAGGCCTAAAACCCCTCCTTAAGCCATGCCTCATAGAAGAATAAATTTTAAATTGTACATCAACATATTTGCTATTGAAAAGAGATTACATAGGCCTAACCACAGAGAAGAAAGAATTCTTTCTTCTCTGTGGCCTAACCTAAAAGTATGATAAAGTTGTAGTTGTACGGTTGGTTATTATCAAGGAGGTCCATTGGTTATACTGGAGACAACACTGCCTAACGATTTGCGTCAAAAAAGTCAGTCGGTGATTTGGTTAGGTTATAAAGTTGTAATGTACATGATCGTTTTAACTATGTGTTCGTGTGTCGAGTCGTATCAGTGTCGTGTGCGTGTTTGTTTGTTTTTTGGGAACTTGACAACCTTCGAATGAAGTGCAAGGACATTTTTGTATAGCCTGAAGATGACTTCATATAGAAGTCGAAACTAGTAGCATTAGTGTTACCAGTGAATTACACGAAAGCAGGTATTTACACCACATTTAGAAAATATTGAAGTTTTAACAATCAATATACCTATATCAAATAATTCATCTTGATTCGATTTTTAATAGGCTTAATCATATGTTTTTAATCATTATTAATTAAAGTTGTTTAGGCCTATTTTTACATTGTATTATAAAGTAAATGAAAATGCAAGTAGAAAATGAATGTGATTTTATTAATTTTAGATATTGGTGCTAACAATGTATTTAGGCCTAATTCGATCGAAAATTGTGTTGTTTTTCTACAAGATAAAGAAATCATATCTAAGAATCAAAATTTCAAAGTGTGTGGAGACCGAACCAAAACAAAAATAGGTGGTGAGAACTCAAACTTTCGATGTCTCAGTTGAATCTTCTTGGCGTGCACTAACAAGATCCCTTAAAACTGACATTAAATCAGATGATTTGGCTTCCCATCTAGTGGAGTATTTGTGTCCCTGTACACTGAGGTAAAAATGTCTTTGGAAGATCTATTTATTCATTTTTTTAATGAATTTTTACTGTTTTATATAAAACCTTTACCAATTTTTGTATATAGGTAACATAATTATATGGGTACCGGTATGAGTTATAGTATTTGGTTTTGTCTTTATTTTATAAGTTAGCCAAGCGTTGATAGTAGTAACATTAAATAAGAAAATAACGATTATGAAGTAGGATGGTTACTGTTTTATATAAAACCTTTACCAATTGTTGTATATGTAATTTTGTGTACCTATGTAATCTACCTTTTTAAGATTATTTTTACATTTCAAAGTAATAAATAACATTAATTAAGAATTTAAAATTGTTTTTTCTTAGACTCTATAAAGTAATAAGCAGTTTTATTCTAAGTTCAGAAAAATAATCAGTGCTGATCAGGAATATCATCAACTGATCAGTCCTGAGCAGGATAATGGCATCAGAACTGATCAGACCTGATCAGGAATGGCATCAGAACTGATCAGGAAATGCACCAATTCCTAATTTCAGAACTGATCAGGACTGATCAGTTCTGATTGGTATTCCTGATCAGTTCTGATTATTTTTTTTATCAGACCTGATCGAAAATTTTCATTGGGGAGTACAAAGCACGGTTATAGATTATTTTTCTGGTCCTGGGGCATTGCAATACAAATTTCTGTATCCCTTAGGGCCGAGAATATTTCCTGTCTTAGAGCATGTGGACATCCCAGTTTCATCAAGATTGAAAATTCTGCTTGAATAATCAATAATCAATAATCAATAATCAACGTTTATTGTCAGACAGCACTACAATCATGCAAAAGACATGGTCAGGCAATATACATGCAAATGTTCAGAAATTAGTTATAATATAAAACAAGAAATAACAAAAAGCAATAAAAACAAGCAGTAGGCCAAGGTAATAGAATAATAACCTAAATACATGCATAACAATCCATAAGTCCAAATGAGCAATTACAGTCAACAGTCGGCATTACAATTTCAAAAAAGAGTAGACAAGCACTCTGCGATTGGAAACAAAATTGTGAAATTCAAACTTAGGTCAAACATACGTAATAAAAAAAATTAAAAAAATACAGGTTTAACAATAACAATAAAATGGTACATGCAAAATCCTTAAGCATAAGTACTGAACAATGAAAACATCTGATTTGGCAAGGTTTCTAAAATTCAAAATCATTCAAAATATCTGATGCATGTTCACTGTCTAGGTACTTTTCGATCTCATAGTGAACCATTCCTTAATTATTTCTTCTGACACATTCGCCCCAGATCTAGAAAAAATGTCGGCATTCCTTTTTACAATCTCTGGATGCCTTTTCAAAAATAGCTTGAACCACTTCTTTCCTTGGCCGGTCATTTGCAAAAGGATTTTTCCTATTTTATTTAAATCTTTCATAATTGTTTTTACCGTGTCCTTTACATCCTCGGCATGCAAAGGGAATCCTATTTTAGCCATTCCCAAAATCCAGGATTCAATGAGTTTTTCTTCGTTTGGTAAAAGGACTGAGGATGGTCTCATTTTTGTTGAGATAGGTTAATTTGAATGAAGCTTTTTTATCAATGTTCCTTTCGGAATGCCACACTCGAGGGAAGCCTTATTTACCGAGATTCTACCCACCCTAACTTCTTACATAGCATGATTTAGCTCTTCCAAAGAACAATTTTGTTTCGCTTTAGAACTTGGATTATATTTATATATCAACACTCTCCTAAAAATAAAGAAAACCATTTGAAATTCCACAATTAACTATCAGTGTTAAATTTTAATTGGTTATAAAACCTCAAATAATAACCAAAAAAGCATTAGTTGGTATAATTATCACCACGTGGCTCAATTTTTCAGGCCCGTAAGTGACCGCTGCTATAAATTTGGTAAACAGATTAAATTTAATTGTTGAATAGCTTGAAAATTCACATAAGTTCTTCAAACATCCAAAACTACATCAGTTATGAAATACTATTTCTCTATTCAAGAGAACTTTGAAAATTGACTTGATACATAAATGTTTTTACACTTTTGTGAATGAGTTACATTTACTGCTTGTTGTTCTGTTTTTACTTAGTTTTCTGGGAGGGATCCTGCCTGTTTTTCATTTCTGATTCCTATTTTCCGTTCTTAGTAAAAAAAATTACTCCTCCCTCATGCTAATCTGCTCTTTATTTTCTGTCAAAACATTCACCACCAAGAGCAGTCTATTTTCGGCTATCCTAGCTTTAGCCTTTTATCTTTGCTTTTAATTTATCTCTTGACAACAACCTCCCTTTTTGAGGATATGAGATCATTTTTGACCGGTCCTATACCGGTCGCAAATGAAGCGGTCATTCAGGACTACGCGGGATATATATATATATATATATATATATATATATATATCAATTCATAAATAAATTCATAATAAATGCATTCATATATAAATGTAGTATATGGATTGGATCATAACAATTGACCAATGGGAAGGGGTTTAACATTTAATTTATAATCCTTTGTTTTAACAGCTTCAGTTGTGGAGGAGGTGTAAATTTATTTTAAAACCATTTTTGTTATAAATGTAAGGTATAAATTTGGTACTGAGCAATGCCAAAGTCTGAAGAATAATATCAGATAACAGACAAACCCAAACAGGGACTCTCTGTTGCTGTCACTGTTCCATATCATGGTGAAAACCGTTTCACAATGTTCCGCCTCGATCAGAACATCTACAGGAACGGTTATATTCAGGATTAGGTAAGCTGTGTCAGGACAAGTGGCAATCATCAAGTTGTATAAAAGAGAGGTGTGTGCATAATCAGCTGATGTGACGTAGATGGCCTCGCTCGCTAGCGCAACCAATGACGTGGCTGCAAATTCTACTTATTTAGCCTTCTGAAATGTCGGTTTTGTGTCTTGTCATAAGATCCAAAAGTTAAAGACATTGTTTGTTTACTATTATTGAGAGCCCATCTCTATGTCACATCAGCTGATCATGCATACACCTCTTTCATACATCTTGGGTGGCAAAATAACCCCTATAAGGCGTATTAGCGAATTTCCCCTATAGGGAAGAAGCTATTACCGTAGGTGGCATGGTAAGACTTAAGCCCGAGACCATAATAACTTTTTGTTTTGAGGTCCCCAGATGCCAAAAACACTATTCGTTAAAGTTTATATATATATATATATATATATATATATATATATATATATATATATGTGTGTGTCCGTTACCGCGATAACTTTTGAAAGAAGCGCCCGATTTTGATGAAATTTGGCACAAATGTGGAGAGTAACATTTATGACTAAGTTCGAAAACCAGATCAATCGCACTATGGAAAGGGGGTTTAATGGGGGTTTACAATTTTCCAAAAATAGGTTTTTTGCAAATTTGACCCCAAAATGTTAAAAACACTCAATTTTGGTTATAGCCATTTTATAGAACTTAAAAAAACAAATAATTTAGTATATTGAATCATTAACCTAGATTAAGTGGTTGCGGAGAAAATCCAAATAAAACGTGTGCCATGTTAATCTTATGGGAAAAAGGTTTTTAGATTTTTCTCAGATAGTTTTACTAAAAACTTCATATTTCTGTTTATTAATGTATTTAGCTCAACAAAAAAAACATTTTGGTGTTTTAATCGTTGTTCTACGTCCAACCGTTGCAGAGATATTCAAAGTGCTAAACACAGTACGTTGTCCAATGTTATCCTTATGGAGAATAAATAAAATTCTATATCTCAATTATTTTAGAATGTATATTGATGAAACTTTGTATGTGGCTTCAACTAGTTGTGGTATATTGATATTAGCACAAAAAACAAGTTTTTTGTTGATAGTCCCCTTAGCAGCAAACCTGCATACTCGGCCCCCATGTTATTCATATGGAGAATAAGTAAAGTTGGTTATCTCCCTTAATTATGAACCAAAATTCATAAAACTTGGTTTATAGCTTCACCTGGTTCAGTTATATTGATAATTGCAAAAAAAACATATTACTTATCTTTCTCGTTGCAGCAAACCTGCGTCCTCAACCCTAATGTTATTCTTATGAAGAATAAATAAAATACTATATCACTTATTTATGGATGTATTTTTGTGAAACTTGGTAAGTAGTTCTATGTATTAGTGAGTCACATATATATGCATTGGAAATTTGCTGAGTACGCAGGTTTGCTGCGACGGGGGTATCTTCTATTTTTGTTCTTTATTCTACGCTTTCACGAATGCATTTATCTTTTGATCTTAGTTTTAAATTTACATATTTGCACCCATATAGTTTTAGATTATTTTCAATTAATATACCAAATATATTAAATCAATTGATATTAAAGTCAACAGTTACAAATCTTTGGGAAGAAGATTAAGAAGAAAACATATTTTCTTTAAATTCATGAATAGGATTTGTTAAAAAAAATAAAATAAAAAGAGTTCGAGTCAAAGTTAACAAAATCTTTCAATAAAACTGTCTAACTGGATATTAGTGTTGTTAAAACCATTTTTGATGAAGAAACTGTTAATTTATATTCAAGACTTTTCAAGCAAAACATTTTGTGAGAAGTAAAACAAAACTAATACCTAATACCATAGACTAACTATAGTATAGACATTGCACCTTATGGGCCTTTGCGTAGCACTTTTAATCTGGCTCCCGACGTAGTTCAGGGTAGCCCTGGTATGGTGGCGTTAGCATCGATGATGGTAACGTAGTTCACGAAGAGAGACGGAAATAAACGAGCGGTTCCGAAGGCCGCACCGTCACGAAGAGAGACGGAGACAAACGAGTGATTCCGAAGTATTGATGCACGATTACGAGAGGATTCGGTTGTTGAATGGTTGCGTTTCGAATGTTTCCGATGACGCAATCGAATGGATTTTGATTTTGATTTCGAAAATTTACTAGCGTTTATTGACTTCCCAATCTATATAATTCTTATTTACTTATTATTAAGTATTATAAACATGATGGAATTAAATTATGATCAGCGAATGCATACTAAATATTTGGTAACATTTCGAATGGCTACAACAATCGAAACGTTTCGAATGGTGCATCTCGCAATCGCTCTTTTGGGGTTGGGTGGAGGCCGCTGAGATCAAAGGCAAGGCGCAGCCAATGCCCTACTAGATACAGGCCGTACAGCTCCTCCACCAGTTTTGGCGCCACGTCATATCTTTGGGAGGGCTCGAGGCGCGGCCGGCGCGGGAAACTGCGGCCGCGACATCGGGCTGCGACTGTCTTTGAACTGCCACTAAACAATTTTAGTTGTACCTTATCCTTGATGTATGTCAGAACTTACTCTAATAAAGTCCGATATAGTTTAATAATATATATATATATATATATATATATATACTTTAATATATAGTTTATAATAAAATTTTTATTTATATAGTTTAATAATATATATATATATATATAAATATATTACTAAACTATATCGGACTAGTTTAATTAGAGTATTGTCTGTACATTGCTTGGAATTATAACATTTTTGCATATTTTCACGTTTTACACCCTAAAGAAGCCAAAACAAGTCTTATCTAAATTTCTGTCTGTCTATCTGTCTGTCTGTCTGACTGTCTGTCCGTCTGTCTGTCTTTGGTAACGCTCAAGGACGGGTTTTTGTTCGCTTTTCATGGGAAAACGGGTGCACTGACATGAATTAAACTTTGTTTCATTGATCTATATATGCGTGAGAAGGTTTTAGGCTACTTTAAACTGTCATACGCCTTTTGGAAAAAGAATGGCGGCCGCTCAAAAACGTGATTTCGTGCGATTAAGGTCACGTTTTGTTCGCTTTTCACAGGGAAACGGCTGCACTGATTTCGATGAAACATTTTTTCTATGTTCTATATGTACGTTTGAAGTTTTTAGGTTTAATTGATATTTTGGAAATCACCTTAGAACTCTGTCCCACGGGGTTTTAAAGATCCTATGTTCTTCTTATGGGCAAAGCATTTATTTATATTGAACCAGATGATGACTTAAGAATAGTTATTCTATAAACAGATGCTGTGTAGTTCTTATTTAAAACTTTGAGAGAAGATTGGTAATAAATTACATAAGTAGACAGAGAAGATATCTATATACAAAAAATAAAGTTTTGTCTGTACATTGCTTGGAATTATGACATTTTTGCATATTATCGTGTTTTACACCCAATGGGAGCCAAAACAAGTCTTTTCTCAATTTCTATCCGTCTGTCTGTCCTTCGGTAACGCTCAAGGACGTGTTTTGTTCGTATTTCACGGGAAAGCAGTTGCACTGATTTTGATGAATCTTTGTCTAATACTTTGCCCTATGTTGTAGAAGTGATTATGACTTAAGGGTGTTTGGCCGCTAGGCTAGTCTGGCGGTGAGGAGCAGTAGTTCTACAAGTCGCCACCGCGCGCCGCTAGGAAGACAACTCGGGCAGTGCTGTGAGTGTGTGATCTGGCTGGGGGGAGAGAGGAGCGCGTTCTCCCCATTTCACCCCTCCCCCCACGCAGCACTGTCTTTCCGTCTGCCGTCTACTCGTTCTTCGTCGGTCCGGGGCGCACGGCCCGCGGCTTGACTGGTTGACTAGGGTTGGGTTGCTTACTATTTTCCACTGGTGTGCCTTTCAATGTCGCTGACAACTCATCTTAAATGTATGTTTATTTTGAGTGTTCACTTTATAGTTTTGATGAGTACATTTCTTGTAGCCTATACAGATTTTATCATTAAAATGTTTGACATAGTTGTGAGCAAATTTAAATACAGTGGAACTCGGATAGTTCGAATCTCAAGGGACCGCGGTAATAAAATTCGAACTATCCCAAAAACTGAATTTTAATTGTAGAGGTTAGAATTATCTAGGCCCAAATAAGCTAGGATAGCTTTACTGTATTAAAAACAAATAACATTATTATTATATAAACATGAATTATAAATATAAAATGTTTTTTAATTTTAAGAATTACAATTTAACAAATATATTTAATCATAATACATTGATCTTATTAATTTCTTAAAATACTGTATTAAATAAATGTACAGGGTGTCCCTGAACTATGCCATAACAATTTTTCCATAAATATACAATTGTGGGATATTTTACTCCAATCACGAACATCCTAACCTTTGTTATATGTATGTTTTCGCTATTGTTGTAATTTAGAATCCGTTTGTTGTTAAAGCTAAAGAAGAATTTGTTACTTACTGTTACAAAGTAAAATTTAGGCACGATCAGGGGCGGATCCAGGGAGTCACATTGGGTGGGGGGAAATGCCCGGGTTTTTTTTGGGGAGGGGGTGTATAGAATACCCCTCAGGGGTGGGGGGTGTA
The DNA here is from genome assembly GCA_963675035.1 of Allygus modestus. Lineage (NCBI taxonomy): Eukaryota > Metazoa > Arthropoda > Insecta > Hemiptera > Cicadellidae > Allygus > Allygus modestus. The sequence goes on from OY776115.1 coordinate 65,903,363, forward strand.
TAGAATACCCCTCAGGGGTGGGGGGTCCGGGAGTCCTCCCCCGGAAATTTGATAAAAATTCCATATCAATAATAATTTGATCGGCCGTAAAGAATAGATGAACGCGGTTTATTAACCAATATGTTTGTTATCGGCCTAAAAACACGACTGTCTTGAATTCATGGACCAAAATCAGCAATTTGACCGGGTTTTTCGGATAAAAAATTGCAATTTGACCGCAATTCATGGTCGCCGTAACTTTTAAACCGAAAATGGAAAGTAGGCCTAAACGTTGTTTATCGGCCAAGGAAAACCGCAATAGTTTATACCCAAACCGTAATTTAAAGACGTAAATTTTACGAATACAATCGGCGATTCGACCCCGTTCTATCACCAATGAGCGCCTACTTTTACTATTTACTGATTTAAAAACATACATACTCAAATCAAAAATATACAATGCTTGGAAAATAAATGGATTGTACGGTTCTCTTTATTTATTTATAAAAAATATTAAAAAGTTATCAGTAAGGCTTCAGGAAATATGTTTCAATATCAGTAGTTAAAGCATTTACTATGCCTGTTCAAGTCTTCTCTGTTATTAATTTGGTTGTTTAATAAATTTGAATATAGTACATTTTCAGTGAAAAATCCACATATTTTATCTTTGTTTACTCCGAACTAAATTGAGATGGAGTTGGAAATGCTTAGGCCTACTTAAAGCAATACAAAACGAGTTCGCACCATCGAGGTAAATCTTCTGGAGAGATCGCTAAGTGAGCTAAAAACGGTCCGCGTGGGACTGAGCGGAACAGAAATGGTGGGCCACTCTGTGCTCAGAGCTGTTTCTGGCGTTGAACGCACGGTCGTTTACACGCTCCTGGACTTCACTGCCATGTTTGAATTGTAATGAAGTTTATATATTCTTTGTGTACGTGAACTAAGGAATCCGAAAGTATAAATATTGTTTTATTTTACCGTGTTTTAATATTTTTAATAATTAAAAATCTTACGTGTTATTAAAGAGGGACATGAAAAAAGTTACTCAGCGAGGAAGTTTTTTATTTTTGGGTTAGAAACAAACTTCCAGCGGGAAAGTTGTAGATAATTAGTTTCTCTAAAACTTTTATTTAAAACATTTTTCGGTAAAGTTGTTGGTTTGCCTACAATTCGTTTGGAAAGATGCTGAAACTTTTCGCCGCGCTCTATCCAAGACGTGCCACGCTGTTAAATTCAACTCAGTGATGCTGTGTTACAACATGGCCTAATTTTTTGATAAAATACATATAGTTATACGACTTTTGTTTTAGTCGTCTTTTGCCAAATAATCTTACAACATTCTACAATGCAACTGTAATGTGTAATGTAACAGTTAATCAGTAAATACAAATTAATTTTGAGAAAAATCATTTCATTTAATCCTATGCCTTCCAAAATACTCTTAAAACTGACTAATGCTACGGATACAATTATACTATACCCCATTATTATTATACTGTACTTGTATCGTCTCTTAAATAAATCATAATCAATTGTTATCATACACTGAAGATAATTTTTTGTTATTCAATAGCGAAATGTTGTATTAATGCAACAATATGTAATCGTTCTTACTACTCTACGTGGACGGGTGAACGAACCATTTTGGAAATTAATGTTTATTAAGAATACATTTGCTATTAAAAAGTATTTGTCTTGGTATTCATTCATCAACAAAATTTTATGATATAGGCCAATTAACTTTCATACAATCTACAACTTTTGGCGAACGTCGAAGTTTATATGCTAAAATTCTAAGTTTCACTAGTCCAAAGAGCGATATTACTGCTCATAAAAACTGTAGTTAGTCTATGCTAATACATATATATATATAAGATTACATAAACAATATAGTATATTGTTTATTTAATCTTCTCATTTTCAATATTAAAATGTAAGAATGTAATATAAACAATTGAAACAAAATTGCAACCGAGTGGGGTAGCGATTATTGCATCTCACATTATGGAGGTCTCGGGTTTTATCCCAGGCCAGCCATTTTGAGAAGAGTTTGTACGGTTTCTCATCTCACTTAGTCAAATGCCGGAATGGTTCCCAAAAACGGCCGTACCCCGCCAGGAAGGGAAAGCTAGGACTCAGGCCTACCTTACCTGGTTACAAGATTTCCCCATAAAATATCTTTTTCATTGTAAATTCCAATACTTGGTAAAACGTAGTCACGAAATAAATATTATTATTATTACTATCATCACATTGTTAAAATACATTTTTAATTACCTCCATTTACTGGTCAATGTGCAACGTGATCAGTGGTCTGTGAATTTTTTGAAAAAAATCCTTTTCATTACGTACTGTCCCCAAAGTGCTGATTTGGATTAGATTGCGACAGTAGCGCTCCTAGTGTAAAATCCAGGACTTACTCTGTTTTTCTCCGTCACTCTATGTCTACCATTTGGTAAGTCTGCATGTCAATATAGTGTTGTTATCAAAGTGTGTAATTTTTCCGTATTGTAATATTTTGTTTTCTATTTTCAGGAAGGCATACCTTCAGCAAACTGGAGCAGTTAACGCCTAAGAGGTCATAGGACGGATTTCTTGGATATCAGTACAGTGAGTAGGCCTTATTAAGTATTTTAAGTTGAAGTTCATGACCAACTAACTACACGTCCCTATTGCCAGGCATGGTGACACGTCGACTTCTTATTCTAAAATGCCTATTGATTTTCTGCCTTTTATAATTGATAAATCATCCCTAAATCGAACCCCCAATTCGAATTAGTTCTTCTTAGCGATTCATGTCCTCTATTTTGCACCGATAATAAATTTTGCGGCTCTACTTACAAAATAAATCGAGTACCGTATGACGACGTGTCACCGACCTAAACCTGTTTGTAAAATCAAATCTGAAGATTTTGTGATTAATCCAAACTTTATCAGGCTAATTATAAGTACAATTGTTAAAACTAATAATAATATAAATACACCCCTAATAATAACTTCTAAATGTTGAGTGAAAATTAATTTGGACTTTGCTCTTAATTTTTGTAGGTACATTTCTGGCCAACAGGGTGAAATGAAAAGCCTAGAAGTTCAGACCAAATATTTTGGCATGACAGGTATTGCAGAGATTGATGAATATGTCTTGTGTGTTATTTTCCCAAATAAGCAATTAACTTAACCTATTTAAGCATAACTTAGGCTATATATAAATACTTTATAAACCTAACCTTGTTTGAATTAAATGGTTTTAACTTAAATCAAAAGTTAAATAGGTACTGTATGGACCTAGCCTAGTTTTTTGGTATGTTTTAAAAAAGTCCAAAAGACAAAGCAAAAACTAAAATGAGTGCATATGAGCTCAGCCTATTAATAACTTTGGATATTCCATGTTCATGTAAGATACCGGTAGCCTACTTACTTAAAACTTGATTGCTTTTTTATCCTTGGCAAGCGTAGCTGGTTAGGTTGCGCAACTTGACTAAACGTAATTTATTTACTAGTAGCCTAGCTTAACTTATACAAGATATAAAGAGTGTATAAATTTAGGCCCGAAGCTTTGAAGATTTATAATATTGTGAATAAGGAAGATATTACATAATAAACATTTTGCTTTTAGTGGCTACTTTTAGATAAAAACCTTAAATTCTAATGTTGGTATTTGTTTAATATCTGGTAAACTCTTAGATTTTTGTAAAAGTGGTTTTAAATTATTCCTTTCACTATTATATAACTAGTTCCAAGAGAAATTTAGCTGTGGAAAAGCCATTTTCCGCTATTTCCGACGACTTTAATATGTACGTATATAGTCCATTCTATCTAGGGAACCCGGTGAAATCGTGGGAATTCGTGGGGTGGGGGGATTTCCCGCGAGCAGGGTAAAAAGGATAATCGATGGGAAGCTGGGGTAATTCGAGGTTATGATGGTGGATTGTGGGTAATATTACAGTGCTGCCTGTCATACTATAATTTATTGCACTTTTATGACAATTTCAGCATGATGTTATACGATAGTTTTGCTGGCATAGTGTGAAATGTTGTGTGTATACAATAGTTTTGTTTTGATATCAGCAGCACTGGTGACCTAAACATATGTTATGATTGCCATTTTAAAACCTCAATCCTCCCTAAACAAGTCGACTAAGGATGTATACTGTTTATATGATGTACATTTAAAACATATTTTAGTTTTATTTCACATTATTGTTTTATGTAAAGTTATTAATTTGAAAGTTATTCCTTTTATTTCTTGACACTTTTGAATGTAGTCTACATTACATACCTATTACGTATGGGATTTTGTACATTAATTATAACAGCCCCATAATTCCTTGTTCAAGCAATACAGCCATTACTGTTCTGTTTGGCGCTTCTACTTAAATTTAACGGGTGACATTTTAATTTGATTATTTATTCTTTTCGTTCTTTTTGTTGTTAAAACTTGAGATTTATTCTGGTTAGTACTTCAAATTCTCATAATTTTTAATGTTTATTTGAATTATTGTGTATCATTTTTGTGATAATTTAGTTCTGTTGCTGGGATCATTATTCTTATTCAACAGCATAATCTGTCTTGTTTGTGCCAAGGCAACATTTGAAGAACGAATAGTTTAACTACCGATAGTTCAATATTTAAAGTATTTATTGGCATGGTTGGTTGTTGGGGTCAGTATGGTGGCCTGTTAGGTTAGGTAGCTTGGGTTAGGTTGGGTTTTCAAGTTTCATAATGGTCTTCTGGGTTTGTTTAGTTTTGTTTTTATATTTTACCGGTAACTCCATCCTCATACCTCTAGTTAGGTTAGGCTCGGCAGGTTTTCTATAGCTGTTGAACAAATAGAGTATAAAATAGGTCACTCCATTCTCCTACCCTTAATTAGGTTAGGTTTAGCATAACTTATAAACACATCAAACTGTCATAAGTGAGGCCTACCACATTAATTAATCATTCATTACCTCTTTAATTTATATGAAGGTGGTTTTAATTTCTTCCTTTCAATATTAATTTGACTAGTTCAAAAGGCATTATCTCAGAGAAAAGCCATTATTTGCCAATAAGTTAGATGTCAAAATTACTTTAATAATTAAGTATTTCCATAAGTTATATACATATTTTATAAGTTACTCATATTTACCATAAATTAATTCAAAAATTACCCTAGAATTACAGAAATGACCCAAATTAAGGGAAATTACCCTATATTTCCTAAAATTACCCTTTTTACCCTGCTCGCGGGAAATCTCTCCACCCATTACCCTGCGATCTCACCAGGTCCCCTAGATAGACTGGACAGTATACGTTACATATTAAAGTCGTCGGAAATGGCGGAAAATGGCTTTTCCGCGGCTAAATTTCTCTTGAACTAATTAGTTATAGAATTATGAAAGGAACAATTTAAAACCACTTTTTCAAAAATCCAAGAGCGACCCCCCCCTCCCTCAAGCTCAGAAATGTGTGTAATATACCTTCTGTATACAAATAGTGCAGTTGTTTAATTTGCATCTGGTTAAATGTGTTTTGATTAATTCTTTATCGCCAATCCAATTTATGCATTGCCTACCATAGGTTATTTTTCTAAACAGTCTGTATGCATAATAAAGTTGTGGAATCAAGCATAAACAGCTACAGTGTAGTGGGAGTGATAATTTTGTTCTGATGACGCCTCTCAGTTGGCTACACTAACACAAGGACATGACTGTTTTTACCTACGAACCACCTTCACGTTACTTAGGTGTGGGAGCCGGCAAACGTCAAGATTAACCCTAGCCGTGGCCAACCGGCACGCGGAGCTCCTTTCACGTGTCGCCTGAAATGGCCACCAGCACGCGGAGCTCGTACGGGTCGAAATTTTTGTAACGGTAAAAAAATAATTAAAAGTCAACTCAGAAGTGAACAATATTTATACCATTCGAAAGATCACATTCTAAACTTTCATTTTATTACATAAATGAACCGTTTACAAGTTGTATAACAGTGTCACGACGATTATAATTACTATGAAATTTTGCCGCTACGCCATTCTTGCAGTCGACGCTCGGAAAATGTAAAAACACGACTACTTTGGAATTACCCTGCTCGGGTAATTTTTGTCTTAGGATGTTGCGGGTGGTACCACTGCATAGCCAAAGAATTTAGTTTCACTGTGGTATTGATTTTTAGAACGAAATATTGATTGCACAACAGTTACGATTTTATAAACACAGCTGTTTTCTGAATTCGTAACAAATGGCCAACCGGCATGCGGAGCCCCTATGGAAAATGCGAATTACATCCAGTGCAAGTTATAAATACTAGTCATATAATATTTCATTTTGAAGAGGAAGAAATTTAGCTTTTGACATTGGCAGCCTTGCGCATCATCATTTCCGCCTGCGCTGTGGGAGAAGAAGGAAATACGTCACTCTTCTGACATATAATGCGTCGTAGAAGTCGCCATCACATGATTCTTTCGCCGTGCTATGTGAGTTCGCGCTCGCTTGTTATCTGCGAATTATTGCTAAATCCTTTATTATTTCGGAGTGTTAGTGTTAGTGAAGTGTATGTGTGTATATAACAGTAATCTTTATGCATTTTATTATGCATAAATATTACTGAAGTGTGTGAAATAGTGTTTCTAAAAAGTTGTTTTTCTTACAATGTCTCGAATGTTCGATTGTGATAATAAACCAACAGGATAACATAATAATGGGACGGGGGTGAGTAATTATATTTATTTTTATTACTTTTACAATTGTAAGGTAGGATATATTTCATTTATTGAGTAGGCCTAATATAAAAAATAACAACTCGCTTCGCTCGCTGGGGGCTCCGCCCCCAGACCCCAGACCGGACCTACAATCACACGTTATCTCTTATATAATATGCCACTACCCTGTGTATATGTATATTTATATATTTTATTGTTTCTAAATACCTGCAGGAATAATATATAGATATAATATACTAAATGTATATATAGTATTTGGAGGAATAAATTTCTAAAAAAAGTTATATACTAAATACCGTAGAATTTTTTTTCCGAATACCCTAAAATTTCCAAAATTCATCTAATCATAAGTGATATCAATTTTTTACCTTCAACTTTATGACTTTTTTACATTTATTATTTCATTATCTTTACAAATATATACATATTATTATTAGCATATACATATTTACATTACCTATTTACAGTACTAACTAACACTGTACAATTTTCACGTTTTGCGGTTTTCCGTATATACTTACATAATACTTACAAATAAAATTCTTTCCCCAACATATTATACATTTCTATGTAGGGCATTGAATGTCCTACTAAATGTATATATAGTATTTGGAGGAATAAATTTCAAAAAAAAGTTATATACTAAATACCGTAGAATCTTTTTTTTCCGAATACGCTAAAACTTTCAATATTCATCTAATCATAAGTGATAACAATTTTTTACCATAAACTTTATGACTTTTTTACATTCCCTATTTCATTATCTTTACAAATATATACATATTATTATTAGCATATACATATTTACATTACCTTTTTACAGTACTAACTAACACTGTACAAATTTCACATTTTGCGGTTTTCCGTATATACGTACATAATACCTACAAATAAAATTTTTTCCCCAACATATTATACATTTCTATGTAGGGAATTGAATTGTCTACAAAATGTATATAGTGAATTTTCCATAAAAAATCGGACAAAAAAGTTTTACCGAGACTGCTTTTGAAATTTCAAAAATAAATTTCAATTTTTTTATATTTTTTTTACTTCGCTGAAAAAATTATCTCTTAGATCTTTTTTATTTGACTATTACATGATGCCCCTGTTCTTTCTGAACAAAAAGAATATGTGGTTGGCTATGTTTAGTTCTCATTTCAATTTTATACGAATTTTCAAAAAAAGGTCTGCAAAATCGCCAAAATTGGTTGGCCATTCTACAGTTTTTGGCTGGCCACTGCTAGGGTTAACGTTATGTAGCGTGCATTCTGTTGTGAGTGTCAATGGGTCAATCAGATCTCAGGTACAACAGCGGTAGCTCGAGTGAGCGGGGCGACGAGGTGCAGGCAGAGTGGTGTGTACGTGACGTTACCATGGCAATGGGAGTTTGACCGCACAGCCACTGTGTCCACGTGATATTATTTGTCATCACGCCCTTATACTGCAGAGTGGTGCGTACGTGACGTTACCATGGCAATGGGAGTTTGACCACACAGCCACTGTGTCCACGTGATATTATTTGTCATCACGCCCTTATACTGCGCATCAACGCTGTTCTGCCTTTTCTGTCTTAACTTAATTCAGTTCACTTTTTAGTGTATATTGGGTTTAACTATTATTTTTAGTTTTAGTATTTGGTTATTTTTTATTTTACAATTACTATCCGTAACAATAAAAGTCGGGGGGGGGGGGAGTGGGGTATTCAACCACTAAGTTCGCCCCCCCCACCCTAATGCTGGATCTGCCACTACCTACTATAGTGTGTACTATTGTGAACTACTGTCTTCTATTGTATTCTATTTTATTTTGTGTAAGTATCTTGTTGGTTTGTACATGGGTCCCGTACTCTGCGTGACTCGAGTTTCAACCATTTTCAGTTGTTATAGCCTAATTGAGTACCCTACCATTTTTACCAAACCAATATAGATAGGCCTAACTTACTTAGGCCAGATACATTTAGATAAGTTTAGGCCTAAGCGGCCACTGACTAACTCAGGCTATCTGGTTAGATTTATTCCAAATAAATCCATTAGGCCTATTAAAATTGTTTATTTAAGGTGGTTTGTAAACATAAGTTTACTAAGTTTGGTTAGTGTCGAGTGACCATGAGAAAAGTTTAGTATCGAGTGACCATGAGAAAAGTTAGTGGGAAATGAAGCTTTTCAAATAAAGAACATTTGTAGTACTTCCCATAGCCTCTGTTTATACATGTATATACCTATGTACTGTATTATATTATCTTTCATCCATAATCAAATCAAATCAAATTTGTGCCAGATTTTTAATTGGCCAGTAATTTCTTAGCTAAGATTGTAATTTTGATCTAGATGTCAACTCTGAAAGTCAAAAATGTGGTCGGAGCTATGAGACACATTCCATTTTCAGTTGAGTTGACCATTTACATGATTTACCAAATTATGAAATTTGATACCTGCTTCTATCAGAAAATATCCTTTGTAGGGGAAAAGCTGTTACCGAAGGTGGCCTGGTACATCCTGAGCCCAAGACATGATGACTTTTCATTTCCCGGGTGCCAAAAACACCCATTTGTTCAACTATATAGGGTTGCCACATCACCGGATTTCCCCAGAGATTACCGGATTTTGAGAGTAAAAATATTGTTCTGGGGAATTTCTGTGAAAGATTAAAAATCTCCTCTTTTTTGATATTTTGACAAAAATGTGTTGAAATCCTATCTGTGAACGAAAATCTATTTACATTTTCAACTTTATCGTCATGCAACGATTTCCAAAGTTAAATACTGTCTTCCTGTAACTCTTACCTCTTATTTGTCACCCTTTGGCTTTATTTAGGCATGAAATATCGTTAACTTTCTATATCACCGTTATCGTACGCTGAAAATCAGTAGGGCCTATGCAGATGTATGGATGTCTGCAGTTCATTAAATTGTACATCTGAAAAGTAGGTAGCCTTTATTGTTTTAGGCTATTCATTTTAGTTTTAATATTTTTCTATAGTTTTTATGTGATTTACGATGGGAAGGGGTATTAAAAAATGTCCTCTTTTCAGGGGTCTCCAGCTAAAATCTCTTTTTCCCACACTACCATATGAAAACCCTAATTGTATAGTATTATATAATATAGAGGCTAGTATTTTTTTGTGTGTGTTCTGTTGACAACTTTTGAAATAAATAAAATTTAAATGAAATTATAGTAAACATAATGACTGCTCTTAGAAAATCTTATTGATTGAACAATGGGAAAGAGGTTTAACATTTCTAAAAAATCAAGTTATTAAGTGTTTTTTACCCTACAATTTTTGTTTTGGCTTCTTTGTAGAGCTTAAAAAAACAAATAGACCTAATTTAGTTCCTATCTATCTTAAGGGGGAGTCTGCGCTTAAAACGACAACAAATTTTGTTTAGTTCTTTATCAATTCTTTAACAAAAAAAATATATAAAATATCCCCGTCGCAGCAAACCTGCGGACTCAGCGAATTTCCAATGCATAATATTTGTCTGAATTCCACATAAAGCCGCAAACCAAGTTTTATAAAAATATATTCACATATAAGCGATTTTAATTATTCTCCATAAGAATAACATTGGTAATGAGTATGTAGGTTTGCTGAAACAAGGAACAGAAACAATTGGTTTTTATGCACATATAAATAGAATTTAACTAGGCAAAGCCACATACTAAGTTTCATCGATATTCGATCATAAATAAGCGATATATGACATTCTAGTTATTCTCCATAAGAATAACATGGGGGCTGAGAAAGCAGGTTTGCTGCAACAAGGAACAGAAAAATGGGTTTTTATATAATTATCAATATAACTCAACCAAGTGAAGCTACATACCAAGTTTTATTAATTTATGTTCATAATTAAGGGAGTCAGTACATTTTACTTATTCTCCATAAGAATAACATGGGAGCTGAGTACGGAGGTTTGCTGCTACAGGAATAATCAACAAAAAATCAATTTTTTGTGCAAATATCAATATACTAGTACTACTTGAAGCCACATACCAAGTTTCATCAATATAAATTAATAAATAATCGAGATATCAAATTTTATTTATTCTCCATAAGGATAACATTGGACAACGTACTGTGTTTAGCACTTTATCTCTGCAACGGTTGGGCGTAGATCACAATTTAAACACCAAAACGATTGTTTTGTGGAACTGAAGAGATTGGTAAAAGCAAATGTGAAGTTTACTTTAAAATAAACTGAGGAAAAGCCAAAAACCTTTTTCCCATAAGATTAACATGGGAGATTTTATGAGCAGGTTTTTTTGGATTTTCTCCGCAACCACTCAACCTAGGTTAATAATTTAAAATACTAAATTATTTGTTTTTTTAAGCTCTATAACATGGTCGAAACCAAAATTAAGTTTTTTTAAAATTTGAGGGTGAAAAATGCAAAAAACTGATTTTTGGAAAATTTAAAACCCCCATAAACCCCCCTTCCCATGGTCTGATTTTTCTGGTTTTCGAACTTAAAGTCATGAATGTCATTTTACACATTTGAGCCAAATTTCATCAAAATCGGACGTTTTTTACTCAAGTTATCGTGTTAACGGACACATATATATATATATATATATATATATATATATATATATATACATATATATAAATTTGAACGAATAGTGTTTTTGGCATCTGGGGACCTCAAAACAAAAAGTTATCATGGTCTCGGGCTTAAGTCTTACCATGAGACCTACGGTAATAGCTTCTTCCCTATAGGGGAAATTCGCTAATAAAACATGCAATAAAAAGTTTGTTTTTTCACTCTATAAAAATGTTGTTAAAAGTTAGCTCTGCAAATAAAAATTATGTCATACCGTATAATAAAAAATATATAATCTATATTTATAAAAAAGGATGTTGGTTTGTTTGTTTGTGGTTTTTTATATTTGAAGTTTATGGACTCGGCCACCATTGGACCGTTTGCCATGAAACTTGGTATATATATATATATATATGTAAAATTTCACAGAGAGAAGGTTTTTAAGCCATCCATTTTGTCCTAACTCAATTGGGTTCCTCCCAAGAGGCCCAAAAGGGTTCCCATATAAACTTTTTGGAAAGATATTGTTGTTTACATAAAAGCTAATGACTTTTTTACTTGAACAGGTGATCTTGGTAATATTGATTTTACTTGGTAATAGTCAAAGGCATGACGTTTGCCAGGTATCAGCTAGTATTTTATATATATTTACATATATGAATCCTGGCTGGTAAATATATATATATATATATATTTTGGAAATTCGCTGAGCACGCAGGTTTGCTGCGATGGGGTTATTTTTGTTTTGTGGCGTTTTTCGAAAGTTTGTTCTTTTACGACGGGATAAGTTAAATTTTAAGTTTTCGAAGAGATATAGCCGTAATTTTATTTGTTTTAATCAGCATTAAATTCTCTTTGCAATGGAGTATGGGTTTAGGATTAGGATGTGACTAAATAAAAAAAATCAAATATTTTATCATTAGGACTAAAAAATATGACACTAATTCCTAGAGTATAACTAAACCCATGCCCATATCATTAGGACTAAAAAAAATATGACACTAATTCCTAGAGTAAAACTAAACCCATACCCTATGGGCATAGATAATGTTGTTAGGAACTAAAAAATTGCAAAATTATTTATGTAGAGAAAAACTGTAGAGGAAATGTCTAGAGCTTTTCCTGTAAATCAATAAAAAAAACTTTGAAAGTCGCCCCTCCCATGGGAATTTGAAAAATTCAAACCTTAGTTTTTGGTCCTGAAGTATACACAAACATACTTTGAAATTTAAACAAAATATTCAAATAAAAAAGTTCAATTTTTTCTTAAGAAGTTGAAGTGTTAACCAAGGTTAAGTAATTCCTATACTTACAGGTTACTTACAGTGTTTGTTTTATGGCTGATAAAAACTTACTCTCCAACTTATTTACGCAGCGTCTTTTCAAAAGTTCTTGAGAGGGTAGGGACAAAAGCATATCGGAAGCACTTTTTGACGTTACAAGAGATTTAATAGGCTAAGTTAATTCTATTTCAGAGGGAAACCGGATGTTGTTAAATATTCTTGGACCTGAATAAAGTGTTTGCTCCGGCGATGGAGTAACATTACTTAGGAAATTAGAATACATCGGAATCCGAGGGCTTTTCTCTTGATTGTTTAAAAGTTAATTGTCTGGCAGATTTCAAAATGTTTTGGCAGTTCTTACATTGAAGTACTTTTCAAGGCAATATACTTGGATTTGTTTTTTATTTTATCTATATTAATAATATTTCAAAATCAAATCTAAACTGAACACGTTTTCTATATGCGGACGGTATTCTAATTTGTGCCTGAGGAAAAACATGAATGGAAGCATGTTCTAGAGCGCAACATGACTTAATGTTATTATAAAAATGTTTTGACCAAAATATTCTCACGCTTAACGCTACCTTCCTATGAAAACAAAACTCTTACCTATTTCTCTCAGCCTAATATTCATATGATTTTTTGGATATTAGCCTATCCAGATTCATAAAGTGCTATGCTTTTAATAACATAATGTATTGCTTTGAATCTTTAGAGAAAGTAATGACATAAATATTCAGGGATAGCATAGTACAGGGATCTTGGGTTATTCAAACTTATATAATTCCAAACGGAGTTATCGAATATTTCAAAACATCGAGGTTGGACTTATCAAGGTGATTTCACACACACTTCGACTTATCAAGGGTCACGGTAACACAGTCGATGAGACATGTAAGAGTAGAATCCTCTCATTGTTTTGTGATTTGTAGGCAGTATATTATAACTAATCCATAGTAATTATAGTTAAACTTATTTTTAACAATTGCAAGTATCTACTCTGCAACCTTGAACTGTTTTGTTCAGATATTTGGGTGAACGTACTAGAGGTTGAACCACATCGGTCAGTGAACAGTGGACATGTAGTAGAGTAGGAAAATGATCAAAATGTTCAGAAATTTAGTTATATTTTGCCCGTTTGATCACTTCCCGCATATTGCTTGCCCGACAACACACCTCTCCCCGTCTTTGAAGCTAAGTCAGTTCTAAAAAATGAAGTTTCATGCATTTCATCCACATTCCAGAAAATACACGGTTTCGAATCCAATCCAATAATGTAAAATTCTGACTTATAGAGGTTCTCCAGCCAATAGTACTTATAGAGAGGTACGGCGACTTTAGTTTCAAGTCATAGAGGTTTTCCAGCACAAACTTTGGGTTATCGAGGTGTTCCCCACCATTCCTTCGACTTAAGGTTAAATAGCTAGTATAAAATATATAAGGTCAAGAGGAATTACAAAACTTTGACTTACCGTATACCGTAAAGGAATTTAATGTTGTTGAGGTTCGAGTTATTGAGGTTCCACTGTATAAACAATGTTTAAAAAAACTTGGTTAGGTTTAATTTTTAACCGGGCCCTTGAGATTTGAATTATCCGTCTCTATCTGATTCTCACATGAAATGAAACGATCACATAGTCTATGTTTTGTTTTGAAAACTAAAATTAGAAAAAAAATTGTTGTGTACAATTTAGTCACATTTTTTTATCTATCAATAAATTAAACTGACATAGTATATGCAAATGTTGAGTCTTTGTTATTTTTTTGAATTGCGGTTTGGGGAGGGGTTTCAATCCCATACGTAATTTATTTATAATCCAGGGATTTGGGGATTGCTTTAGAATAATCCTGGGACTAGAGAAATTCAGTTTTATGTACCGTACCGGTAGTCTAACTTAATTTTTATGGTCACTCGCAATATGTTTTTGAAACATACTGCTTTACAAACTTTGGACTATATAATTTTTGCTTCTAAATGCTGTAGCCTAATAAACTGATATTCAAATCAGAATATTTTTGTGTTAGATGAAATCAAAGTTCATTACAAAACCACAAAACGTAAATAAAACTACTAAATAAAAAGAAAAACACTAAAATATTGCAACCAAACTACGTGAAAATACAACACGGTACTGAATCGAACTGCACTAATGTTGCCTCAGTGAAAACTGGAAAATAGCTATTAATATTAATTTAGTATGTTGATTGACAATCTCAAAGCAAAGTATTTTAATGTAAGCAATATAACTGGTTAGGGGGAAGTTAAAATAAAAACTTTTTGTCTGTAATATTACCAAAGGCGTGTGTCAAAACGGAAATCTGAGTGGGTGAGTTCAATGTGAGTGAGTGAGTGAGTCAGTCAGTGGTATTTGTGTTTTATATATTAAGATAAGCTTGTAAGCAAAGTTTTGTAAGGTTAGTTAAAGACATTTAATCTGCAAACAGTTTTCCGCAGTTATTGTATATGGAACAATTACCCACATGAAAAAAGGCAAAGGATTACAGCCCTACAGATGTTTTTCATTCATGTTTTGTTACAGATAGTATAATTTGAGACAATGCTTAACGCATATGAAAACAATTCTTATAGTTTTATGTTTTGATGATGGGCAAGTCAATGAAAAAGTGGACAAAACCATAATTAGCACTTAACCGTACACCAAAATCCTGGTCTCGAAGACTCAAGTTTCAAACTTAACAATTTGGTTTGCAAAGGAAAAGCACTTGGCTTGGGAGTTTCATTGAGAAAAGGTGGGATACACAGCTAACTCACCTGAAGAAACTGGTTCAGATGAGCACAGCAACAAAGAAAGTATTTTTACACACATATTACATAATATTTCGTCTCCATTTGAGACTTCTTCAGATGTAGAGAAAGACTGAGACTGAGTCTCTCTCTACATCTGAAGAAGTCTCAAATGGAGACGAAATATTATGTAATATGTGTGTAAAAACACTTTCTTTGTTGCTCTGCTCATCTGAACCAGTTTCTTCAGGTGAGTTAGCTGTGTATCCCACCTTATCTGAATGAAACTTAACAATTTGTATTGGCTACAGTGGTGGTCGAAAGCTGCTCTTTCCTTTAGTACTTTCCAATTACCTTGAATTCTTTTAGATGGGTAATATTGATTTTTGCATAGTTCCATTTTCACATAATGCAAGATCCAGAATGGTTTGTGAGACCCGAGGGTTTATGTCGGTGCATGTGCTTTGGTTTGGAAAGTAAATGGGTTTCGTCTGTGAGTCCGGGATATATGTGGCTGATGAAATCAAAACCATATCAAAGTGAAACGTACAAAAAATGTTCTTAAGTGATTAAAAATAGTCTTTTAATCGAACCTCCGAATTTGTCTTGCCATATGACCAACGTATATAATATATACAAAAATAGGCTAACAATACAAGGAGCTCACTGACCGAAGGTTTTGGTAAACGATTAATCAACATATCAAAGCGAGGGTTTCAGTATAGGTGTTAAGGCTGCTGCACATTGGTGCGAGTTAAGAGCGGAGCGAGGCCGGGGTGAGGAAGAGGCAAGGAACAGCCTCGGCCGCACATTGCATATTGCCACGAAGCCAAGGCAAGCATCGAGCAAGAAAGCGAGTACTATATCCCTTACTAATATTTATCTTTCGATATTGATTCTGAGTCTGATGAAAATCATACGTTAATTATCCATGGTGCAAAAACAATTTCTCAAAAACTACAAGATTTACAAAGAAACATATTTTTCAACGTCATTTGGTTTGTTGGTCGATGGAAATAACATTTATTTATAGCCTATTTGAAAATATAAGCCGTTTTTAAGGACTTAGACATGGTTGTAGAAATGCAGCTTTTACTGCGGCAGAGTAGACTCTGAGAAGTCTGATCACACTTATGCGGATTCCGGGTTATCCAGGGTGATGATCTTAAATTTTTTTGTTGCAACTAAAAATATAATAAAACGGAACTTTACGGTTTACCACCTACAATTTTCACACAATCATCCCGCATTACACAAATGTCATGTAGTTTGCATCGCCAGGCGCTCTAACCCGACCTCGGATGGTCCGAATCCTCGCTTATAATAGCCCAACTGTGCCGTTATCGGTGTTTGTTACTGTTTAAAATGTATCCTGTAAGCTGTTCCATTCAGTTCTTCTTCTGTAGGCCTACATACATTTGTAAACTACAGTTTTATCATGTTTACATGTAAAATGAGTTCCTTTGATAATCTGACCTTTTTTGTGTTCCTGACCGTTGCTCCCTGTGCTTTTGCAAGGCTTTAAATTCTATTTCAATTTTACATTCACCTGTGCAAATGTCTAAACCACTATTTAAAATAATGTTTCTGGGATTTTATTTTAATTCAAAATATTTTAATTGCCAACCAAGTATGATCAGCCAGTTCATGTAAATTAGTGTTTAGCCACTGGTTTTGTCACAAAATTAAATTAAAACTTTGGAAAGTTAGTCAATTAAAGGTAGCCTATAAAAGATCCAAATATATACTGTCGTACTTATCTGCATACCTATCAGAATGGACCATCAATTTACAATTTTTAATTGACGTTTTGGGTTGTCATGTCAGCAAAGAAATATCAATATAAAATAAATAAGAAGTGTATATCATATTTATTTATTTACATCATCTTATACGCCCTTTCATGCAAGGTTTGCCTGAGCAATAGACTTGTCATATTCACATTTAAATGTAGGACTAAATTTCTATTCTAACTCTAAAATAATTAGGTAACATATCATGAAATTGATACAAACTTTACTGTGAACTAGGATGTAAAATTAGCAGCCAGCTCAAGAAAACTACCAATACAGAACGTTTTACACCACGTTAGGGCATGCTGACATGAGGGTAGCGACTTGCCATATTTAAAATATATAAAAAAATAATGTGCTGCTTAGAAAAAAGAATGTGTTGTTTAAACTAACCTTTGTGCCAAGTTTTCTACATAATTGACAATATTTTGTTAGGCTGTTCTGTAAGATACACCTGATTCTAATTATCTACAATTTAAGGTCTTTGTGCATTATGAGGTTGGGTAGAGAGTAACACATTCGGTGCGGATTACGTTAATTAACGTAAAATTCTAATATTGGAACACATGTGATTTTCATGTTTAAACATGTTTGTCAGCATGTTTGTTAGCAATGTGCTAAGTCAGGTCTAATAATAGGTATGACAGTTGTAGGGACGATGAAACTACGCAATTTATGAAAAGCATCTTTTTATAAATATATTCTTCTACTAATGTTTCTCAGGGTACATGTTAGGAACTTGTATGGTGGCCCCTGGCTTAGGTAACACCGTGTGGGTTATGCTAATAGCTAACTTTTGTATAGGAAATTTGCTAATAAATTAAAGTAACCCAAGTTTTCAAGACGTGCACTATGTTAATACAGCTTCTACTTTATGTAATTCCAATAATCTTGTCTTTTATTCCAAAACTTGGCTTCCAGTGTGCGCCTGATCTAAATATTGTCATTTCATTATATCTCAGGGTGAGCTTGAAAATGATGTAGATTATTCTTCCAGTTGCTTAGGAAAAAATGAAAATAAAATCATGTAAAATTAACATTTTTATGACATGGACCAACTTCTAGTAAACTGAACTTCCAACCTGCAAATTAAAAAGCGTGAAATAGGATCTTTTAAAACGGCAAAGAATAGTTTTGAATAACATTGAATTTTTCGGTTTTACAGTTAGATTCATCATAAAACATTCAGTTATACAATTTTAATTACATATTGGTATGGCAAGTTGGTTTCAATACTTAGGGATTTTCATGGCTTGGATTTAAATAACTGCATATCTATTCAACTTTAAACCTTATTATTTTTCAACAAATAAAAAGAAGTCAACGTTGAGTTTTACTTTTGGATCAAAGGGCATCCAAAGTGACCAGTTGTGAGATTGAGATTTGGTGATAAAGCTTTTTGTTGTATCACTTCAAGTTCAAGGGTTATCATAATGGCGTCGCTTGCGTGTTGAAGAGTACAATATAGTTTTAAAAATAATTGTGTTGGTTGGTTATTATAATTTGAGTGAAGAAGAGAGAACTAACTAGACAGCAAGGGGCAGTGGAGGTCCATACTATGGATGGATATACTGTCTCATACTGTCATACTGTCTCAAATATATTCTTGGATAATACAATTTTTCAACTGCTGATGATAAACTTCTTATTGAAAAACTCATAGGCAGTTAAAAATAAATAAGCTGACAAATGATGCAATTTTAAGTGTAATTTTTTTGTATTCTTCAGGGCCAGCTTGCCATTAGGCAAGTTAGGCTACTTCCTAGGGCAGTAAATTCTTAGGGGCGGCAAACACAAACAAAAAATTGAAAAAGTAAAACTGCAAAACATAAAATAACTACTATATGGGCACGGGCCATGGACCAATCGCCAATTCGTTGCAGTCATGTAGTAACCGACGCATTACCGAATATTATTTGTTTGAAAGAGCTTTTTGAATGTGAATGTGGGGAGACGTAACAAGTTAAGTCTTAGGTAGCCTATAACTTGGTTTGATTATGTTGAGACTTACTTTATAAGAATTGAAAATTCTTGGTAATAGTTAATTTTTCCTTGCTTAACCCAACTGAAGTGGTTTCAGTTAAGTTTACAAGCCAACAAGCAGCTCTATTAATATTTAAAATACTAATTTTGGAATACATGTAATGAAATGATCTGCTGTCCAAGTTGACCTTGTTATTGTGACAAAAACGTGTATTATAATATAATCCTATAGTAGCCTTTAACTCCTATGATGTTAAAATTCTGAAAATATTTCAAAATCATTTAGGGCACCGCACCTTTTGGTTTTAAGTTTTAAAGTTTCAAAATATTTCAAAATCATTTAGGGCACTGCACCTTTTGGTTTTAAAGTTTCAATTTGTAATTGCTGGCAGATAATGATTTTATATGGTCAGATGATTGGCACACATTTCAATTAAACATATGTTTGTATTTTCCTGGTGTATTTGGGATTTCTTGGCCGATTTCAATTTAAACCCCTTTCCGTAATTTTCAGTAAATGTTATGATTTTCCTAGTAAAACAACGGGTAACATTTAATTGGATGAACGAAGTGAGTCCATGTACTCAACAACAAAATTCGTTAACATTTTTGTGTGTTTTGGTCGCATAACTCAAGAACGCTTTAGTATATTACAGTTAAATTTGGCACACACATTCTTTGCTTTGATTTGTAGGTCAAGTTCGTTATCTGGCCTATCCACTGCAATGTCACATAAACATGACTATACATTCATTTTCATTTAGTTTTATAACTTCTTAATAATCCTTCTATAATTTGTTCCTTAAATGTTAATTGTGTAAAATAGGCTATACCTGAATACTTACTTTTCCTCAAAGGACCATTTAATTTTTAATAGGCCCATATCACCACCCCTCAAATCTGCCACTATCTCAAATAATACAATTTATAAATTTTAATCACCTACTCAAACATAATTTATTAGATTTAGTCATTTAATCAAATACCTAGATATAACACTAATGTAAAAGGTTGTCTCAGATAAATAATTTTATATATAATAATTTTCAAAATTGATCTCTATTAAAATTTTATTCCAAAAACCAAAGTGCAGTGTACAACAGTGAAAAGCTTCAAGAACATGTGGTCAGCATTGTTGAAGATCCATCACCAAGCCCAGATACCTCTTCCTCCTTCTGAATCCAACCATGGCAGTGAAAGCACCCCAGTAAGAGCATTGCTCATTATTTTCTCCCCTTCCCAATAAAAATCAGTATATTAGGTACCAAAAACCTAATTTTTAATAGGCCACTAGTGCTCAGTAGATTATTCATCCCTTTTTGCCACCTCAAGCTAAAATTTATTACTGAGTGAAGAATAATATAATAGTATCCAGTTGGTAAGAACTTTCCATAAACTTTCGGCCTTATAATTAAGAATTTCAAAGAAGAACTAAATTTATTGGACAACTTTTTTTAAAACAATTTCATCAAGATCAAATTTTAATATCATTATAAAAATCAATTTCAATAGAAGCAAGCTATTTATCATAGTAAGTCAAGAGTAATTTCCAAAGAACAATTTCTGTGTCTGGCCTAGATTACTAGACAATGAATCAAGTGGACTTTTAACCTAAATTAACTTCTTTCAGAGATCCATTTTGGTAAAGTTTTATTCAGCACAAATCTTAAATAATTGGTATTCATTTTCATGTATTTTATTTTATCAAATGTTCGATAATCTTTGAGCCAGCTCGATCAACCACCCCTGAGATTTAAGAGAAGCTCATAGCCGCCATTTTAATTATATTCATTTTTTTAACATTTTAAATTTCCCACCTGCCTGTACTTCATTGTTAGCCCCCAAAACTCGTATCATCTGTTTTTATGTAATTTTGAAATAAATATTGTTTGTGAGACAAACACCTTAACGTCTAGTAATTAATTATTCTTTAATAATAGAAATAGAAAAAGAAAGGGTATATTACACCACTTACACCCTTTTCGTATGGTGGCCCTTTGAAATCGGTAAAAAATTATAACTCCTTTACCGTAGGTCCGATTAAAAATATTATTGAACCATCCTTGAAAAATTTTACTTTAGACAAGATTTTTAACCACCCTTTTACGATCCTCCGTTGCATCACAATTAATAATATAAATTTTGGTCCTTCGCGTTTTTTCTTGTCTATCAAGTATCAGGATAGCATAGATTATTAGGTTCTTTCCTAGGTTTGTTTCACGAACGATGAGTTATATCATAAATAACAAAATTCATTTTTGCCAGTCCTTGTCTTAGTCGTTTAATGTAATAAATTTTGTTTCAATTTCAGGGGGGTTCGGTACAAATTCCTTTCTAAGATTTAAATATGTTCAGTTTTGCACTTATTCATTTTACAAATTCTCTGTGACAGTCCGTTGAAATTAATTGCTGGCAGAATATTACTCCGTTATCGTTGACAACATTTTGATTGTGATGAAACATTGGGTTCATCGGTTTCCTTAAATGTCACTCTGAAAATGTTATTACAAATCTTAATTATTGTGATGAATGTATTAACATTTTTAATCAGTTTTACATGGATTATAGGCCTATTTCAAGTAAAATATGTATTTTAGGATATTATTAAAATCAAATCTTCGTTCATCCTCTTACGGGAAGTATGAGCGTACACCTAGTAAATATTTTCAAATCCATTTTCTGTTAATACTGTTTTTGGTGTTTTTTTGTTGTAACAATCTATATTTCAAACGCTAATTCTGGAATGCAAGTTATTAGATAGGAAACTCACCATGCCAAATTGAATATATTATCGTTACAAAAAACACATTGCATATTTATTAAGGATAAGGATGATTTTTTGAAGATCAGAATAACCAATGAAGAGCATGAAGAGAACATTTCAAATAAATTGTAATTTTAAGTAGGCCTAATAATAAGTTGTAATGCTGATGCGAATTTTGTCAAAGCAATAAAATTTATTATTATTATTTATTATTGCGTTGATTGTTAGAATTCCTTCCTCCAAGTATCAAAATTCAGAAAATCTCCGAATTTTCCTCCGGGCTTTTTACTCATTAGTTTTAAAAGTTTCAATATTTATTTGTGGCAGACAAATTCATTTCTGTCAGGTGAATATGCAACCATCAGAAGGCATAAGTTAGTCGCAAGAGTTCATCAGTTTCTGTATAGAAAGCAGCACTGTTTTTGGCTCTCCATGAATCTTCCTCGTGTAACTGTGTTTGTTAGGCCTATTAATAATGAATGAAAAATGACGTTATAAAAATATTAGTTATTAGAAGCCTTATTTATTTGCCAAAAGCCAAATTCAGTTTGGAATTCACATTTGTTTTTGCCTCGTTTTACAAGTTAAATAAACTATTATGATTTATTATGTTTAAGGCTTCATTTGAACTTTTTACGAACTAGTCAAGTAATGTACTTAACTCTTTGAAGTATAAAAAGTCAAAGCCAGTTAGTAATGTTATTGTCTGAGGTTGCATGATTTTTAACAAAGTATTTTACTATGATGGAGAAGTAGTACAACAGGGAAGAATCATTAGAGGTGAGCATTTGAGTACTACATTATTAGTTGTGTAAGGCGTGAGGGGAGGGAGTGACGAATCTGACCTTTGCCTAGGGTGGCAAGAGTGTTCGCGCTGGCCTCGACATTATTTAACAAATTAAGTAAAAGTATTTAGTGGAGCAGTGTCAAAAATGGAATCAGTGAAAATTCAAATACAGTAAAACCTCGATCAACCGTCACTCTTTAAACCGTCACTCTCTGTTATCCGTCGTCCGTCAATGAGAATATTACTATTTATTAGACTCAGGATTTGCGCCGTACGGCAGTGTCTGAGCATCTGCATGAGCTATTATATTTTTTCAAACACCATAAATATGTATGTAGTGGGAAGTATTATCCTTTAGTACAAAGTTTATCTTCATTTCAAACATTTAAAAATGTAGTTACTGTACACGTTTATATTATGATGTTTCTATTATCCGCCTATTCAGTTATCCGTCACAGTCCCGGTCCCGAAGGTGACGGTTAATAGAGGTCCCACTGAAGTTAATAACGTAATCAGAAGTTGTTCATTAAATTCATTTAGAAACAGGAAGCAAAAAGTTTACCTCCCCATCTTTGTCCAACAGAACAAGACACTTTTCCTTAATGGGACTCCCACTAACCCCCTCCCCCCTCCTAGGTACCGGGCACCCCACTGGTACCTGCCCAGTCCAGTACAATAAATAGGGGCCAGGAGCATCAGAACAGCACAAGCTTAGGGCATGATACCCCTCGAATCTTGCAATTTCAAAACTGATAAACCAAAACTTTTTCGCTTTGATTCAGCTGTTTTTATTAGTCAGCAGGCACACAGTTGTGATGCGGTGAGAAACGGTCAAACTACCATAATTTACATGCTGGTTACTTAAGTGCCAGATTTGGATGAAATGTTTTAAAGCATCAAATAACTTTGCACATAAAGTTTTTCCCAATTTAAATTATAAAATAATTAAATATCAAATAAATGAATAATTTTGGTTATTAGAACTCAGTTAGATTTTGGCATTACATTGTATTATATAGTACCGGTTTTCAATAAAAATACCTGCGAGAAAAATTTTAGTCCTGAAAGAAGTTGCTATATGGCATTTGGGATTACCTGTTTTAGTTTCTTGGGGGTTAAATATAATAATTTTAAATGCGGCTATTTATTTCTACTTTTTATAATCTAATATCATATTCCTTTGTGATTTTTTTAACTAACTGTCCGCGTTTTTCCACATTTTTAATAAATGCAAAACATAAAAATTGAAAGCAATTATTTAGGCTGCATGGTGGATTACATGGTCAATAAATTCCCTATGCCAAATGAATGGCTTATTTATTTACTGTTCCAAACTCAAAGGAAGAAAATGCAATCCCTTTATTGAATTTGTCTCAGCTGTCATATGTTATTGTTTACTTACCTAACGTAAAAAATGTCAGCTGCTAGACATTTTAACTACTACAACAGTATCTATACTTGTTTAATAGGCGAGCAGGTTTTTTTGTGACAACCACTAGTCCTAAACTACTGAACCGATTTTTATGTTTTCGGTGTCATTGGAAAGAGCCTAACGTGAAGTTGTGCAGGAAACTTTTTATAGAGAAATAATTTGTGAGTGAGGCCTTGGGGCCCCTTAAAGTTAAGTTTGTTCTCATAAGCTTAACATTGGGAAATAACTATAAGTTGTAAGCAATCAGCTGGATAGAGTAAACACAGTTAATCAGCAGGCCGTGTTGGCTTTGGAACGGTAACACAATATTTATACGGGATTGTCAGTATAATATAACGAGCGAGCGAAGCCGCGACAGGCTACTAGTTAGAATTCTGACTTTTTCATTTCTCTCTAAAGGACCTCATTTTATCCCCCCCACTAGAGATCCTAAAATTTCCTTAATAAAGCTCTAGTCCCTGAAACGGACACAATGCATTATCACCTGCATCATGGCACAGTATCGACACACATTATCCTGCCATACTGGTCAATAGTTGGGAGCGCAGAATTGACTCAGTCCAGAACGGTCCCAGCAAATTACCGTTCAGTAAGAAATGTTTCGCGCCAGAATTCACTGTGTGCACGCCCCCAGCCGCTACGTGTACTTTAGCAACCAACCACGCCATTTCACCACCGGTTGCTGAACCGTCCTCAGTTAAGAAACTCATAAAATTTGACAATTTCCAACTATGAATCTTAATAGTTTCTGAGGGTCCCATAATTTTACTTTGAATGCTGGAAGTTGGTAGAACTGCTTTTGATATGAAAGTAGTGGGCAGAAGACGTGGCTTATTGGTACAGAACACGCGCCTGCTGGGGAGATGAGGGAATTCGTTCACGAAACATTTAATACTGGTAGCGTTCCCTGCTGGGGCAGTTCCTGACTGAGCACTTTCCATAGTCTCAAATAGACCAGATATAAATATATAGTATCACAATTAAATATGCAAATGGTATGTTGAGATTTAACATTCATGGTAAATTCTCCTATCTGTATAAGTCTTGGACACTAAAACACAAGAAGAAAATATGATAATTGTACAACTAATATAATATAACTGCCTTTATACAACTTGTTGATCATCCAGGGTTTTTAGGGGTGGAGCTTCAGCCAGATAGCCCTCCTAAATCTGCCTCTGGATTGCAATTAACTTTTGGAAATTTGTTTTGTTGCAGTGGTACTGTAGACTCGGCGCGAATCAGGACTTCCCATCACAATGCAGCAAGGAGTAGAGGAGGGAGAGGGTTATGGAGGGGAGAGTGCCAGCTGTGTGTATGACGACATGTTCCCGGCACTGCCAGAGTCGGCACCCGTGACACCCGCCACACACAGCGCATGGGGCCAGAGCAACAGCAGGATGAGGGTTGGCACCTCAGACATCACTCAGGTACCAGACCGATACCATACTCGCTATGCCCAAAGCAGTCCATAAGTTATAAGTTGTTCATTTTCAACCCCCTCACTCCACTTAAAAATTACACCAGCTTTGGCCAAATTAGGAAATATTTAGTAAAATATCAAACAATAACTCATTTCTCTCAGCACTCTGAATTATGAATGTGGGAGCTGATAAGGAGTGGTGAGTTTGTGTGGTGTAAAAGAGCTGTTTGCTGGGGTATAAGGGATTTTGAAAAAGTGCTATTTTTAATCAAAATTAATAAAGAAATTATTTTTAATCATACATCTTGACAGGAGATGCATATATTCAGGACAAGATAATAAACCAGGATTGTTATTTTTGTGAAATTGGACAGGTAAAACACTGTTCCTAACATTTATGTTGTATAATATTACTATTAAATCAGGAAGTGTATTAGAAATAGTTAGGCCTAATACAATTAAACAACATTTTAATGATTCAGTATTTTTGTAGCCTACTTTAATTTGAAAAAAGTTTTACGATTATTAAAAGTTAAATTGGTTACAAATCAATTGTTAAAATTTATTTAATTTTCAAATCAAACCCCCCTCCAAATCACTGTCATTTCAAATCCGCACCCCCTCCCCAATATTTTCAGATGGCATAATTTATGTACGGCACCTAATTCCAGTTCAGTTAATAAATGCCTATTTCTGAAACTTAATCTTTGAAATTCAGTGTTCAAAGTTGAATATTCATTATGAATTATTATTGATTTTACAATGTATTCTTGAATGTTGCTATTTAAAAAACTTATTTTGTCATGAATTGGTAGTTACAGTTTGAAGATATGGGGGTCAGCTTTCATAATTATGTATATGGGAACTTGGCTCTCAGTACATTAATATTTACCATACCAATTTTGTATTCAATCTGTTTATTTAGTACTAAACTGGGATATAAGTAATAACAAACATTTGTGTTCTAAGTCCAAGTTGTTTACATTTTTTCTCTCTAGTAACATAGTTTTCATGTTAGGAAGGTGTAAGAAAATCAACAGGTTAAATCTTCATGTAAGTAACTAATTCCTGTGTATTGTATGTTTTCCTGTGATCTGAGGACAGTTGGAAACATGAATATGCTCTAGAATAGTTAGATTGGAAGATGTGTGTGATTGGAAGTAAATTTTAGGGTAGTAAATATATTTTGAATAAAATTAGCAAGCATATCTGTCGCAAATTATGTTTCAAACCCTTTTTTCCTCCATAGGGACGTGCTTAATGAATCATTGGAAATCACTAATCTGTAATTAAAAATCAATCAACTTTCTATTCAACTTTCTAATAACTATTCATCAGGTATTCCACGTTCCGGCGGAGGAGCGCAGGTACGACCATAACAACAGTTTCGGAGACAAAGAGTCGGTGAGGACGTGCCAGAGCATCATGAAGGAGACCGGGGCCCGCATAGAAATGTCCACCAGCAAGGATCAGAGTCTCACGTTCCTCGTTAGCGGCAAACAAGACGCGGTCCTCGAGGCTCGCCGTCGCATACTCAACAGCTTCCAAACCCAGGTGAACTGGCAGGGGGTTTAGGGTTGGAAAAAACACGTGGAATATAGTCTGATAGTGTAGTAACTTTTATTTTACTAAACTATTTATTCATGCAAAATTCACAGTGAGAAGTGTGGAAAGCTCGTTTATCATTATAGTTTATGTCTGGAAGGTTCATCGCTCATAAGATCAAATATTTTTGCTGCTGATTGTATGTGATGAGGAGAAACGTTCTCAGACTGAAAAACTGGGAAAAATTAAGGGAATTTCATCTCACAATTTTTAACTTAATTGATGGTGGAAAACTAATTTACAGCATAACCACAAACAATAACATGATTTATTTATGTGATATAAATTATCAGTTAATTGTTATATCCAGTAGCATTAGAATGTTTTGATTATTCAGTATTTAGGCCTATTAAGTTTATTAGACCAACTTATTCTAGGTATGATATATCAACTTACCCTTCCCATGCCTCTTTCCTTTTAAAAGACTTTATTTATAAATAACTCTGCCATCATTCATATAGTTTAGTTTAAAACTCTGATAGCATATGCTATACTGTTATGACATTTACTAACAAGAAACTAGAAAGCCTTTTATTTTTAATCGCTTGGCTATCAGCTGCCAGTCAAACAATTCTTTTTGGGGTTTGTCCCTCCAGCAGCCCGAGTGAGCTGTAGTTTTAATCTAGTTTTGTCCTCCAGGCAAGCTCAACTATCTCAGTGCCTAAGGAGCACCACAGATGGATCCTGGGCAAGTCTGGCAACAGACTGAAGGAACTGGAAAAGGAAACAGCCACCAAGATCTCAGTTCCTCCCATCGGCGAGACCTCTGACAAGATCACCATCCAGGGCACCAAGGACAGCATTGACAAGGCGGTGCATGAGATACGACTTATATCGGACGAACAGGTAAAATATTATTCATGTAAAAATTGGTAATATATTTTGGTAGTTATGTCATTAGACTTAGTCATTTGGTTTCTTGCTAAGTAATAAACAGTGATCTCCCCACAGTTAGTAGTGTAAGTAATTATTTTTTCAGCTGAAATGTTATCGATAAGCTTAATACTGGAATTTACTATTGACTAACATTGAAAGGTTGCCTCATTGGAAAACCTATCAGAACCTAAAATAACTGCACACTGTTTACGATTAGCAGGTCCCTATTGCTTAACCCTCTAGGTGCCTTGTCATAATTGTCTTAAATGCCACGTGATTTTTAGCTCTCTTACAGGGTTTTATTTGAAAATTAATAAAAAATTTTAACTATCACTAAATGGTATACTGTTATACATTTTTGTAAACTAGATAAAATTGACTATCTTACAGTACATACCTTTATGTCCTTATTTTATATACAAAATATCCAGTATAGGACCAAATCCAGAAATTGCAAAATAAAATTTACTTTCCTTATGTATCCACATATGTACAAAAAAGGTTGTGCACCAGGTACAAAATTCAAGATATAAATTTTGTTCAAAATGTAATTAGGAACAAGTATATATATACTCATTATTAATAAAATACATAAGATAAATATCTGTGACGATAAAACCAAATTTGATCACCATGGTACTAACCTAAATCCCATAAAGATGCATGTAAAACCAACCAAGACACACAATATCACTTATCGCTTATATTTTTACTAATAACCTTGTTCAAACACTTTATTTGGCAATAATAAATGCACTTTAATGATAATAAACAACATTTTCAATTGAATATAACCTAAAAAGCAATAATAAATGACGAAAACGTAAAAAAAACAGAAGGCAGAAAACAACAGTGACATAAAAAATCTTGGCGCAGATGTTTTCTTTCCAACATAGAGTAGAACCTCTCGAGACAGACATTGGAGTAAAGATTGAAATCTGCCATTTACAGTGATACCAAATTCAATGCAGTTCAGTACAACTAGAGTGTATTCAGACCGTTGTAACTGAACGTCTGCAAAGTTGCCCGAATTCGGGCAGGTAGCACTTGTACGTAAACAAAAGCCCGCCCGAATTCGGGCGGGCGGTACCTAGAGGGTTAAGTACAAGATAGCCTAATGCCTGGCGATATATCTGCACAACAAATATTGATCATAAATTATATAAGCTTTAAAACTTAGAACTTTGAATTTGTTATGTTTTATGTTAATCTAATAATGTAGAAAGTCTGAATTTGAATATACCCGGTACTCAAGCTATTTGAATTCCTTTTAATAAAATCAATTTCGTTTGATACATTTGATTAATGGGGTTTTCCCATAAAAAAATCTTGGGCCAAGTAAAATTCAGAAAATATTTGCTAGTTGTTTTCCTAGATTTCAGTTTTGTATAGTTTGCTAATGTCAAATCTGTTGTAGTCCAAGAAGGCGCTGGAGAGGTTTGACGTGCCCAAGTGCTACCACCCGTTCCTCTTCGGGCCGTTCCAAGAGACGCTGACCCAGATGAGGTCAGAGACGGGTGCCAGCATCAACATCCCTCCACCCTCCGTGGACAAGACAGAGCTGAGCATCTCGGGGGAGAAGGAGGGGGTGGCTGCGGCCAAGGAGCGCATCATGTCCATCTGGAAAGATATGGTTTGTAGTTATGAGTTTTAAAATGTTCACAACAGGAGTGTATTGCGGCAGTTACTAAATAGCTCCTCAATATAGCTATTGCTAACAAATATTACATCTAATAATTCATGATAATAATAAACTTACCTTTCCCATAAATCCACGAAAAAATAAAACTGGAAAGCAATTTCAATGTGTAAAACACATTGTAGGGTTAGGTATAATGTTATGGAGGGGCTGTTTATGGTTTTTGTTTTTGTGTAACTATGTTTGAATTGAATGGCGGTTTAAGGACATCAAATAATGTAATGTTAATGTTTCTGATGAACATTCCAGTACCAGTATTCCGTTGTTATTACAAAGACAACAGGTCATAACATATTTGGTTATGCGGAGATTTTAAAATTTTTTTATGTACAGTACAGCCGATGTTATGATTCCAGCTGGTGAGTATGATGGAATTGGAACTGAGAATTACTTTTTTGTTAAGTAACGAATCAAGAATTTTAAACAGGACATATCTAGTAATTTATATATAAAAGTGATCAGAAATTTAAGTTAGCAATAACTTTATTGTGAACATTTTCAGAAAAAATATGAGTAAAGTAAGTTTAGGTTAATATGGGATTATGGTGGGTTAGAAAAGATTATGTTAGAAGACGTACAAGTTAGATGAGATAAATCGTCGGAAAATCCCTTTCTAAATTTTATTTGATGTTGGCAGGAGAGCCGGTGTGCTACGGTCTCGGTGGAGGTGGCCAAGCCGCAGCACCGCTTCGTCGTGGGCCCGCGAGGCTCTGGCATCCAGGAGATCCTGCAGAAGACGGGAGTCAGCGTGGAGATGCCTCCGTCGGACTCCGGGCCTGGCCAGGGAACCATCACTCTGCGCGGGCCACAGGAGAAGCTGGGCTTAGGTGTGTTACAGTAGAGTCACGGAACATGTTACTAAGATATCTAGCTGATTTTGGGAATTTCATATTTAAGTTAGGTTATCATAGTTGTTGGCGATTTCATATTTAAGTTTGGTTCTAATAGTTATTTTTGAATTAATTCAATACTATACTTAGATTTGGACATCACAATTGGTTCCAGTATTTTTTTAGTGTGTAATATTAATATTACTGGTACTATAAAATTAAATGAATAAACTAGAAATATGCGAGTACAGGTTTTTCAAGTCGAGTCAAGTAAATGGCAAAAGATTTGAATCTTGAGTTCGAGTCGAGTTCACAAATAAAAATGAGTTAGCACGCAGCACGCTGACATGAGGGAAGTGAATTTCCACATACAAAACTTTTAAAACTCAAAACCAGTGTAAAAACATACCTACATTTATTCCAATTTTATTGAAATCTGAAAACATTGATTGTTTGGCTGTTCTGATGCTCCTGGTTTCATTTTCCTCCAATGCTAGAAATACAATTTTCCGCATTATAAGGTTAGGAGAAGGTCCAGTCAGGCTTGATAGTAGGTGCGAGGTTGCCAGGGATGATACAAATATACCAAAAAAGAATAACATTTTTTATAATGTAAAAACCCTATAAGACAACGTACTGTGTTTATCCGATATACATTTTCTTTAATAACTCGGTAAATATTTACGCTAGAATGACAAGAAAGGGCTTAAAACTTTTGCTTCACTAATTCCCATCTTAATACATGTATTAATTTTACGTCTGGGGCTTTTCTGAGCTTTTCTGACCCTTTTTGGCCCCAAAAACTCAAATTTGAAAGAATAATCCCCAAAAAGGAGTTTAGAGTTTTCCTGTTGTTTAGCGCAAAAACTTGTCCAACTGATTATAGAAAGGAACGTCCCTACCAAATTTGAAGTAAATCGGACAAAAAATGTGACCACTAGAGTGCATATACATATATATATATATATATATATATATATTTATTAGGGGTGTGCAAGTAGTGGTCTGGATATATACTATATATATATATACTATTCTATATATATATATATATATATAGAATAGTCTGGAACCCATCCCTACCATTTTTAAAAAAATTGTAAAACCCTAGATTTTTGATGATACACAGTGATGTAAATTTAATAATGAATAGGCCAAGTTTTGTTATTGTCCAATTGTGTTTTCATTTCGTAGGTAGCCATTATTATTAGGTAAACATGAAGATGGTAAGAACAAGGTAAAAAGAGTTAGGATAATAATAAGCAAATCAAGATGGCAAATAGGAACAATGTGAAGTAAATTTTATTAACAAAACGAGAAAGTAAAATAAATCAAAGTTAAATAGTTATAGTAAGAGTATATAAACAATTATAACTATATACAAATAAAACAAATATTTGAACGTTAAAATGAGTTTACAGTTTTTTTATTTGTTTACTTGACTCGAACTCGAGATTAAAATATTTAGCGATGTACTTGACTTGAACTCGACTCAACTTAAAAAACCTGTACTCGCACATCTCTAATATAGATAATCAAAATTGATCTCCTTTGCTATACTTATAAAAACCTTTTAAACCTACGTGTTCATTGTTGTGAGAATGAACAGCAAGATTTCTCTCTCTCTCTGTGATGCAATGGCCTAGTGATTAAAAGTGTGTTTGGGTCCCAACCCAATAGTAAATTATTCCCAGTCAAGAAGATATATTAAAATCTTAGTGAAGAACTGTAATATATTGGTAAGATCTAGCCAACTCATTAACAACTACAGAGAAGAAACTACTTAACTTATTTGGACAATAATAAATATTAACAACCCTATCCTTTTGTAAATCATTTGTATTCTTCTTAACTTCAATTTATCACATCATAAATATTTAATTTTGAATATTAACTATATATTTCTGTAAAACTAGGATCTTATTTATTAGATTAGAGTTTATTTTTAAGTCAACCTGTATAGGTGTTTGTACCAGTAGGCTACTTACCTAGTTCATATCAATCCAATAACAGTAATGCAAATAACAGTCCCATAAAACATAAATAAGACAAATATATTTCTTTATAAATTTGTATTCATAAGTAAGACGATAAAATAATAAAAGCTAAGGTGTGTGTTATTTTCAGGCTACATAATTTATTGTTTAATGTTTAAGGTTGTTTAATTTAATGTTGTTGTTTAATGTGGTATGAGTTTATAGTAGGGTGAGTACTCAAAACGTCCGAGTTTTCGGCCGAGCATTTCAATTGAAGACTCTACTTGAAGTGTTGAAAAATACTCTAAAGTTCGAGCGAGTATTTCCTCCGATTTCCGCACGATCGCTAACAATTGCGACCGGCCAAATCGCATGGTAATGGCCGGAAACAGCTATCCAGGGTCCCCCACCCAACTGGGAAACCGTTAATAAGCCGTGAATTTTGACATCAAACCTTAATAAACGGTATCAGGGAACTGACACATACTTTCTCCCTTTTAGCCCAACTTTAATGAATAAATTACGTTTTATTTACTAAATATAGAATACAAAGCAAGGTCGAATGTACAGAAAATCTTGTAAACAAGTTTTTTTTTAAAACATCCACCCAAATCCCTGCTTTGGAGGCACTACAGAATCCATTGCTACACTCATGGTTTTAAGAGGGGAAATGCCCCCTATCCCCCCCAGGGTTATTAAGGGGCAACATATTTCGAATTACCTCTGTTGGTCAACGCTAAATTGACAAGCATATCAAGTTTGAATGAAATTTATCAGTAAATAAGAGATAAATAGTAATTGTTGTATTCCCCATAAGAATAACATTGGACAACGTACTGCGTTTACCGCTAAATGAAAATTTCAATTTTCTCCGAAACCAGCAATCGTAGAATAGTAATTCAAAATATTAAATTATTTAGTTTTTTGAGCTCCTTTTAATGGTGAATAGTAATATTTTTTTATATTCATGTCTTTTTATGAAAAATCCAAAAAACTGAATTTTGGATGTTTAAGTCCTGTAATTTTTGAACCCGAATTTTTACAGAATGCGGGTGGTCTCGTTTTGTTAGAAAACTAAAGTTCTACAAACGACTAAAGTTTAATCAAAATCGTTAGAGCCGTTTTTGAGAAATTTTGATTTTTCATGTTTTTTGGCGGTTTTTGGGGGATAATTACCCTTAAAAATCAAAAATTCAAAAAAATTAAAAACGCCTAGAGATATCGTAGATTAGTACCTACATACCAAATTTCATAAAAATCGGCCCATTGGTTAGGGCTCTAGCTCTGTACACATCCACACAGACAGACAGACATCACGTAAAAACCACTTTTTTGGGTTCAGGGAGCACCAAAACGAATATTTCCACTAACAACTCAAATTTGAAAATTTTGACGAAAACAATACTTTCTCCATATACTATTTATAGAGGGAGAAAGTAAAAATATGAAAAACTTGAAAAATAATAACTTATACCACAAAATATCTGTTGTTTTGAGATAGGAAACTACCAACATAATTATTTAGTAAGTTGTTGAAAAGATGTCGTTAATACCAATGGTGAATACCGCGTCAGCTGCCTACTTGCAGATTACAGCTGTGAATGATTAAGGCCTGGTTTCCACAGTGCAAAGTAACTTGCACGACAGTTGTTAAGTTGCTTGTGCTTTTTTTACTGTCAACTGGCTGTTGACTAGTTGACTTGCACTTGTCTATGACCGTTTACATGTCTTTTTTACTGTTCGTCAGGCCTGGTTACCACGGTGCCAAGTAGAAATAGAAAACCGTGAAAAACCTGTGAATTTGATTATTAAGTTTGAGTGGGAACTCTGCCATCGCATCACGTATAATAATCATGAATTGGTCATAAAAAACAACCGAATGTGTGTAAATGATGACCGTACCGCGTAATTTATGCCGTAAATGATAACGGTATGCATAATAATGGCAACCGGGCCACTTAATATCGGCCGTAAATAACGATTTCGTCATCTAATATTGATTATAAGTGATGTCTGGACCAAGTGATATTGACCAAAAGCCAAACTGGACCGTGTTCTGTCAGCCAGAAACGAATGTCAAACCGTGTTTTGTTTTTCAATACAAAATCCAGAGTAATAGTACTGGCAAAAAATTTGTATTGCTAGTAATGTAATAATTAGAAACCATGTTAAATTATCGAAAATCTGAAGTAGTATCCAAATCCCACTACACTATTTGAAACAACCATCTGATGCAAATGCTCGCTCGAAAATACTCAAAACTTGCACACCCTTAGTTTACAGTTTGGTTAGATGGTGAGTTCACCATCACTAACAGTGAATTTTAAACCAAGGACATTAGTAATGTAGTGTGATGATATTTGGCAGCACTGAACATGGTTTACGAGAAATCCAACAGCATGCAGACTCAGATGCTAGATGCTCCGGAATGGCTCCACAAGCATATCATTGGACGTAAGGGGGAAAACATCAGGAAAATCACTGGTGAAAATCCCAAGGTAAATCACTACTATTTAGAGCGATATAAAAAACATACTGAATACATTCATTCACACAATACGTACAGATACAATACAATGCATGTGTATGTATTCAGTTAACATGCCTATTTATATTTATATGGTATTTCATGACAAAAAGTACTTAATGTGTTTGAACACATTATGTAAAGTTGAGAATTAATTGATCCTAGGAAACAAAAGTATTAAATCTTAGTAGGCCGACTTTTTTTGATTTTTTTTAACTTTTGTTAAACTTTTAATTATACTATTATTATCTAATAAAATTTGGAAACTATATGTAAAGTTTTGTGAGATGTAGATAAATTTGTATGACCATTTTAAAATTTCAGTGATGGGATTTTAACAGTTTTCTACTGAGGAGTAACCTGAAAAGTTCAGAAATTTGCTTGAACATATTAAAATGATAGGGAATGAAGAAAAACTTATATTTCAGACAAATTTACTATGAAAGAGATGGTGGGCGTCAAAGCCACTCAGTGGTTTCATGAACTGTGAAATCCTGATTTTCAAAATGAGTTTGGGAAGGTGAATATGTATGCCAGTGGTTCTCAAACATTGGGTTGCGACAGAAGTTTAAAATTATGATGATAGTACATGGAAATAATGTGGACTGACAAACAACTTATTAAATATAAATTGAGACTGTGGCCGATATGATTTCAATAGGTAGGAGCACACAGTCTAAGATCGCATAGTATGTGGGTTTCCTAGATAAATCCAGAACAAAAGCAATTATATTTGAATTAAATATAAACTGATTAATGTAACAATTTTAATACAGTAATCCTTTTGGAATATAGTTTTTCACGCATGTTTCACAATAAATATAATACTGTCATGGGTTCGATTTCTTAGGAATCCATGATCATTTTGGGTTTGGACTGCTTCAACTAAATGTTTTGATTTACAGTCGACTTCCAGAAATCAGGATTAATATGGCAGAGGTTGGTCCAGATTTAAAAAAATCCAGATTTCTCAGAGGTGGGCATGAGTCATTAATTCTGCCTTTATGGCAAAGAATATGACAATATGCTTTTATGTTAGTGTGCTAATACAACAACAAGCTTCTGAGAGAAAGTTATAAGCACTCTGTAATAAATTACAATAGGCTACTTTACTGTAGTATTCTGTACAGTAGTAGGCCTACTGTACTGTACGGTAAAGTTTAATTTTTTCAATACAATTTTTAAAAATCAAAATCATTGGTCTGGACTACCCTAAGTTCGGACTAAGCCGATTCGGATTTCTGAGAGTCTACTGTACCATATAATAAAGTGCCTGAATGTGAAATGCAAGAAGGTTTCTATAATCTCTAACACTAAACAGTTTTCTTATCTGCTGAATGTGTTTCAACAAAATAATTAATGTTTTAACCGGTGGACAGGTCCACGTGGAGCTGGCCGATAACAAGATCAAGATAGAGGGGCCGCCGGAGGAGGTGCGGCAAGTGAAGGACCAGATGGAGGCGGTGGTGCGCGACTTGGTAGCCAACATGACCTACACGGTGCTCACCGTCGACTCCAAGCACTCCAAACACATCATCGGCAAGGCGGGTGCTAACGGTGAGTCGCACATGCGATGTAAGCTGCAACATGTCCAAAATATCCAGCTACGCATTTGTGCAAGAAACTGGAGAACAATCTGAAACAATTGCATAGGTGGGACATGGGAATTTGTAATGGGACACAAGTATTTGACATGCCGACATGCATTCAATAGGAAGGAGCGCACAATCTAAGACCACATAGTATGGGGGGTTTCCTGGATAAATCCTGAACAAAAGCAATTATATTTGAATAAATATAAACTGATTAAATTAATGTAACAATTTTAATATAAAAAACCTTTTGGAATATAGTCTTTCATGCATGTTTCACAGTAAATATAATACTGTCATGGATTTGATTCCCTAGGAATAGGAATCCACGATAATTTTGGGTTTGGACTGCTTCAACTAAATGTTTTTACCAGATTTACCCCACTCTCCTAGAAAACCAGAATTATTACTCCCACTCTTGATATTTTCGCTTTCAGTTTCAAATTCAAATTCTGTTTCAGTCTATAGTATGAATGTATGGGTAGGACAAGTAGGTTTACCTTGGAAAGTACATACATCCTAATTATAGCACACTCTTAAACATTACCAAAAACACATAAAAGAATATTTCAAAGCCACTGACCTCTTTGTCAACTTGGTACTTTCCAAGGTAAGACTGCTTGTCCTATCCATGTATTCCTGCTAAACTGGCAAAAAACCCCATCCAAAATTAACCAGTCTATAGTGTATTAATATTTACATTTAGTGTCTTCCAGTAAATTTTTTAGGGTTTTGAAACTTTCTGCAACTTCAAACTGCTCACAACCAACGCAAATTTCTTTGAAATATTGTCACAACATAAAATACCACCGTCGCAGCAAACCTGCATACTCAGCGAATTTCCTATGCATGAATATATTTCTTACTACCACATAAAGCCACTTACCAAGTTTCATAAAAATACTTAAATAAATAACTGATATATAGCATTTTATTTATTCTCTATAAGAACAACATTAGGGCTGAGAATGCAGGTTTGCTGCAACGAGGAAGATAAAAATATGTTTTTTTGCAATTATCAATATAACTCAACCAGGTGAAGCTAAATACCAAGTTTTAATGATTTATGTTCATAATTAAGGGAGATAAAAAGCTTTACGTATTCTCCATAAGAATAACATTAGGGATGAGTATGCAGGTTTGCTGCTAAGAGGATAATCAACAAAAAATCAATTGTTTGTGCAAATATCAATATACTAGTACTAGGTGAAGCCACATACCAAGTTTCATCAATATACATTCATAAATAATCAAGATGTCAAATTTTAAATATTCTCCATAAGGATAACATTGGACAACGTACTGTGTTTAGCACTTTGAATATCTCGGCAACGGTTGGACGTAGAATCACAATTTAAAAACCAAAATGATTGTTTTGTAGAGCTAAACTGATGGGTAAAAGCAAATGTGAAGTTTACAGTAAAAGTAATTAAGGAAAAGCTAAAAACCATTTTCCCATAAGATTAACATGGGAGATTTTATGAACACGTTTTTTTAATTTTCTCCGCAACCACTTAACCTAGGTTCATGATCCAAAATACTATATTATTTGTTTTTTTAATCTCTATAAAATGTTAAAACAAAAATTGTGTGTTTTAACAATTTCAGGTTGAAAAGTGCAAAAAACTGGTTTTTGGAAAATTTTGAAACTCCATAAACCCCCTTTCCCATGGTCCGATTTTTCTGGTTTTCGAACTTAAAGTCATGAATGTCACTTTACACATTTGAGCCAAATTTCATCGAAATCGGACGTTTTTTACTCAAGTTATCGCATTCACGGACACACACATACACACACACATATATATATATATATAGATACATATATATAAATTTGAACGAATAGTGTTTTTGGCATCTGGGGACCTCAAAACAAAAAGTTATCATGGTCTCGGACTTAAGTCTTACCATGAGACCTACGGTACAGGAATAGCTTCTTCCCTATAGGGGAAATTCGCTAAAAAGAATTACTTGGAGGTTCAAGTAAAATTGTAATAGGGTATGTACAATACAAATAGCTGGGAAATTGCTAACCATTTTTTGCACATCATGAGCAGCAGAGAAAATTATTGCAACTTTTATTAAGAGTGGTAGTACACTTTGACTGAATAGTGTTATTAAACATTGCCATCTTAAAAAAAATACAAACTATAACTGTAACTCATGAAGTTCCGTCATCCTTTAAATTTATGTAAATAACTAAAGTTTGTTTGATTTTTAAATTTTGACATTGTATGACATTATGTTGACGAGACAGTGCCCTAAAAAGAGAATAAGAAAGGGTATTGGATAGTAGCCAACAAGTTTGTAGGTGGACAACCTAACCTGTTAACCTTTTCTGTACTTCTTAAGTCTACTATTAAAATCATAGCCAGTAAGTTTATGGTTCCTATTATTGAAAACCATGGCATTTCAAGCTTTACATAACTGAGTTTAATCTATGAATGAAACATAACATTATTCTATTAATTTACAAGTTTATGAATATAAAGTAGTCTGTTAATTTGTAGAGTGTGAACAGGAAATGAGTTTAGTAATTTTTACATTGTGAATTATTTCATGAATTTTGTTCACTTGCGTTTAAATATAGTCAATGGTTTCAAGTATACTGAATCTTAAAGTGTTATTTTATAAGTGTTCAATAAAATATAAGTTTTAACACCCTTCTGAATTTTTTACAGTTAATAGGATTAAAGACCAGACAGAAGCCCAGATTAGTATCAGTGAAGCAAATGGACTGAGCAACATCCGAATTGAAGGGAACAAGCAGGGTGTCGAACAAGCCAAACAGGCAAGTATTACAAACTATTCAGAAATAGGATTTTTAGGACTGAATTATTTTGATCAACAATGAATGTTTATTATGTGTCTGGAGTATGACTATGGAACACTACATCACTCTAAATTATAAAGAACAACATAATTAAAAACTACAACTTGTTTCCTCCACAGTAATAAAAGTTAAGTTCTAATTCCAACCCATGGGACTGATAAACACTTGGAATTCCAGTCACACTAATATATTCAAATATTTGACCAAGAAGGCCTGCTATCCTTGATATTTCTAGAGGTTTATAAAACACAGTCATAGATCAAGCAAATAGAGTAGTGTTACTTTCTGTAATTTGAAGTAAGCTATCGTTTAACTGGTCTGCTCTAAACTAATTCTCATACTTGTCAACACAAAGTAAGTTGTGAAGATGTAGCTTATCACAGAATCCAAAATTGAAACTCATTTTTCCAAACTCAGAATGATTCAGAGTGGAGTCCCTCAAGGATCAGTTCTGGGCCCATTGCTCTTCCTGGTATCCATCAGTGGTATCACTTGTATAGTACGGTCGCAGAGAGTAACCTTTTTATGTCTGTGGATGACACAACTCTTGAAAAAATCGGGAGACTTTTGAATTAGTCTTTGTAAAAATAACCAGCTTGCTCTATTTATTTAGACAATCTTTTGAAATTAAATCCTGAATAAACAAAATGCATGATCATCCAAACTTCTCCAAAACGCAAACTTAACATTAATATATATGCCCTTACAATTTGTGTTATTGATAATGAATTGGAAACAACTAATTCTGCTGAACTGTCAGGGATGGCATTGGATGATTGATTATCTTGGTTGGAATGGGCATTTGGTCAAAATATAAAAGAGGCTGGTTAGAGGTACTTGTGTTCTTTGTAGCCTCAGCCCTTTGAACAATCTAGAACCATTGAAAAATTTCTACTACTGCCCTAGTTGAAACACACATCTCCTACTCCATCGTTCTTTGGGGAGGGCAAGATAAACATTTTGTTTAAACCATCAGCGCTTTGTTGATACTGTTGTTCCCCCTATGGTTTTACTTTCAGCATTACTTCAAAAGACTGGAAATACAGTTCCTTGTCTTTACATTTTTGAAATTTCATGTTACATGAAATCATATCAGCTAGAATTCATAAATACAGTACACATCTATAATACCAGGAACAAAATGTAAATGCTGAACATCAGAAATTGGAACTTTTTTAAATTAAACCCCAAATACTTTGGACAAAAAATAAATCAACATCTTCCATTGCTCATCAGAAATGCAAATCCACTAACAAAAGTTCAAAATCAAAGTGAAAAAAATTGGATACTGAATTTCTTCTTCCTGTTTTAATTAGAGATAAGTTGATTCCAATTTTTTTTTATTCCGATTCTTACAAATCAATTCCCGATTCTCGATTCCGATTCCATCGATTCTTAATAACAGGTGAAGTAGTCATGTTTTAAAAATGATTTAAAGACAATAAGTAGTCAGTAATTGATTTTATTTAATAAATTGAGACAGTCACATTGATAGCCAAAGCAAAGTATTTTTACTTACTACAATTATCAGTTCCATGGGAGGGTTATGTTATAAATTACTTAACAGACGTAACAGTGTTACCATATTTCAAAAGACCACTATCTTATTTTTCCAGCTTGTTAACCGTATCATAGGGTACTAGTAGTGTTGTTCCCCGTCTAGAACCTTTTTCCATTTAATTTAAAAGTACTTTAAATAATTGTTGTCTATTTGGAATTAAAAAACATCTAGTTGATATACTCAGTTGAAAACTGAATGTAATATCAAACATATCTTCATATGTGAGGCGGAAAGGAAAAAGGGACCTCTTCGCGGCAATTTTAGATTTTGAGTTATTCATATTTTTTAATTCCTCATTTAATTCCTAACAATTTGGCGCAAGTCCCATGAGTACGAATTTTTTTGTTAAAGTTATAGGACTTTGAAATTACGTGAGAGAAAAGGGCCATTTTTGAGAAAAATCAATTTGAAAATTTCAAATAAGCTAAAACATATATTTTTCATATTTAAGCAACGATTTTGGTATCAAAAGAAAGCCCTAAATGTCGTCTGAAATGGGAATACCTATTTTTCTCTTAACTCACAGTAGTTTTCAAGAAAATAATGTTTTTATCGAAGCATGTCTTGAAAAGTGATATTTCAGAAAAGGGACCTCTTCGCGGCCCTATGTTATTTCTCCATAACAAATCGCAAAACTCCCGTAATTTATTGTTTCTACAGTAACAATAAACAACAGTAACTTATCAAAAATAGAATGTATTACTTAATAATAATATCAATAGTTAATAATACAATAATCAAAGCTTAACATGCAGTTTTAGGTGTGTCAGTACAACTACTAAATGTATTTGGATTTCAAACCTGTAAAGAAAAGGTAGTTGGGATCGAGAAAGGGATTTTTTTTAACAGAAGACGTTCTAGATTTACAATAAACTCATAGTAGTTCATCTCGTCACCGCCAGAATTCGTCAGAGTGCAGTTTTCAAAGTGTTGCATAGCTATCTGATTTGTTTTAAAAAGGGACCTGTTCGCAGCAATGTTATTTCTCCATAAGCGCGAAGAGGTACCTTTTCTCAAGCTAGACATCGACTACTTTAATCATTATTTTGAATGTTTTATTCGATTACAACAGTTTTGTAATCGATTTCAACTGGTAAAGGACGAAATGAAGCATATTAAAATGCAAACAACCGAAAATCAATATTTTTGACCTCATCGATAAAACTGCCCGTACTGAAATTTTTACTGTGCCGCGAAGAGGTCACTTTTTCCTTTCCGCTTCACATATTTTTATCTAATTGTAAAATAGGTAGTTTATTGACATGTTCAATAAATATAACAGGACACATTTTAAAAATGGGTTTGCTACTAACAAAATAAAATAATCTACTATATTTAACAACCATCATAAACAGAAGAGAATTATTAAGCATGTACTCCCGTCAAAGGTTTGTGGATTAGTTTATGAAAACCAAACCTGAACATTTTAAACAAGGAAGTGATCACAAATAACAAACTCCTAGACAGACAGACAGATCAACATTTTTGTTTTGTCTATGCTCCAGGTAGTTTTTTGCTCACTTTCAGACTTCTACCATTAGCACCTTTCATGAATAGAGAGCAGTAAATCACTTATCTGTACCTATGCCTTTGAAAATTTATGATTGAATCCCGTTGAAGCAGAAGAATACTTAATTCCTAATTAGCTCTATCTGTACAGTTTTAAGGGATTTTATTTTAAGTAACGTATACAATTTTAAATCATATGTAGCCAGTTTACAATTATTTAGTAGGTATTTTATGGTTAATTTTTAACCTAATTTACAACCTTGTCAATTGCAATTTGATATTGATTTCACCAGTATCCTACAATAATATAAAATAAACAAAATCAGTTTAATTT
Organism: Allygus modestus; assembly: GCA_963675035.1. Lineage (NCBI taxonomy): Eukaryota > Metazoa > Arthropoda > Insecta > Hemiptera > Cicadellidae > Allygus > Allygus modestus. The sequence goes on from OY776115.1 coordinate 65,946,139, forward strand.
AAATTTATAATGGGGAAAGAGCATGATTATAAAATAATTAGGGATGAGTCGATTCCATTGTCGATTCTCGATTCCATCGATTCTCAGCCTTAGAATCGGAATCGAGAATCAATGGCCCAAAGTCGATTCCGATTCTATCGATTCCAGGCTGTCGACACTCCCACCGTTTACCCAGATTTACGCCGTTAACCATTGAAAATTCGAGTCGAGTAGTTGAAAAATGCATAGCTACAAATATAAACAGCTAATGTTTAACAAAATATATGACTGAAATAAAGACAAATAAGCTTACAATCTTAGTCAGGGTGTCTAGCAGTCGGGAAAGTCGGGGAAGTCGGGAATTTGTATAGAAATTAATAAAATGACGGGAAAGGCGGGAATTAATATATAAAATTGTTATTAAGTCGGGAAAATGGATAAAACTTATAAACAGTGATATCAAGGTACTAGTATTTATAATCAATGGCAATTGCAACAAGATGTACGTTGTGGAATAACCCAAGCAAGCGCTTGGCCCATAGTTTTTCGGAGAAATTAAGAAAGCCAGTCAAGTACATGCCGTTACGTGCCTTTACTATGGCAACGCGAAAAGGAAGATGAGTCACGAGGGGGAGGAGGGAGAGCGGTGACCTTGAAGGTACCTCTACACTCGCCCGCGTCGTTCGCCATCCCTCGGCTAGCGGACTCTGATAGTGATAGACAAGTTCCGATACATCCGATCCGAGTAGGTATCGAAACTTTGTTTTCGGAACTCTGGGCATCGGTTAACCGATATTATCGTGGTATCGAAAGAAAAGTTGGAGTATCGGTATCGGAAAAATAGTACATTTTTACGTTGTTAAAACATATAGATTAGTTTTTGTTAAATATACTTTTTAGCAAAATAAACACAAATAATAACTTCAAATATAGTTCTTGTAACTTATGATAGAGAGAATCGAATCCAAGCTATCTCCCGCGTTCCTCTTAGAGTACTGTAATGGGTATCAATACTTTGGTTCCGATTCGTAGCGATACCAAATATCGGGTCCAAGCCAGTAGCCCAGTAGTATCGTATCGGAACGTCCCTAGACTCCGACTCTGATTCTCACACGCACACGTCGCGTCGTCGTAGTACCTGCGCAGTTGCGCGCATTGACGCATAGTGGAGCAATTAAACCTGTAGGTTAAGATTATATTGACGAGTGAAGTGAGTTTAAACCGAGATTTGTCCGTAAATATTGAATAATGCCTGCAGATTATTGGCGGTACAGGTTAACAACTTAACTATGATCTATTCTTATTTCCCTTTACATTCCAACAATGCTTCAAATTTTGTTCAACGGTGAGCGTGAGCAATACACACTTAAGTTAATATTTTACGTGTTAAAACTTTTAAGTTTACGTTGCAATTTACTTCGAACACGGCCGAATTTCGTTGTCTGCACCGCTTGCACTGTGGCCTGGTTTCCACGGAACGGGGCGAAGTAACTCGCCCGACAGTTGTTAAGTAGTATTAAGTTATACAATTTTATAGTTTTAATTGCAGTTGTTAACTATTTCTCAGATCATCAGAAGACCATTAAACAGTGGCTTAGTGACATTTGAACAATGTCGTAAATAATATAGCCTACTCACTAAACTAATGTGAAGGTATCTGTAGCAATCGAAGCTCCTATAAAATGGGCATTTATATCTTGGAACACCTATATTTTCGCGAATAATAAGTTATGTTTTACCCTCTACTAATATTATTTCAAATTACAACATTTTTTAAATCTGTAAAATAGTTACCCTAGGCTCTATAACGTATTATGCCTATATTTTAACAAAATTTAGTGAACTTTTTCCGAAGTTTGATAATAGGCCTATGCCCATGTTAGGCTGTTAAGCTGGACTAATTAAGTTACTTTACTTCTACCCTTGGAAAAATTAAACTGTGGTCTGAACATGTTTACTAATTAACTGTTTATAACATTTAATAAAGTGGTTCTGTGTACAGATAGGCTATATAGGCCTAAATATCAAATAAGCCTAGTCAGTATAATGTTTTAACTTACCTTTGAAAACATTTTAACTAGGCCAAAGCTTACTATCGTCTGGGTAATTTTAAACTTTGATTTAATCGCCAAATTATGTCAACATGGGAGAAATTTTAAAAATTTAAGTTAGGCCTAGTTTTTTAAAACTGAACTTAATTAAAATTAATTTAGGTACTGATATAAAAAAATATATAAGTTAGGTGACTTGTTAAATATTTTTTTTGGCCAGTGATGAGATCGACAGGCCTAGATTTATACCTAAACATGTTTTCTAAGTTATGAGTAAAAATTAGATTTACTTTAGCCTTTTATTTTCATATGCCAACCTATTCGAAATTTTGTATTTGTTGCTGTACATGAACAGGCTACTAAATTACCGATACTGTATTTTATTTTAATCTTCATTGCTTTCCAATGTATAAAGAGGGTACACTTTCATAAGCGGAACGATGTAAAAAACCAAAAGTAATTGTTCATACGGATTATTTAGGTTACAGTTACGTTCAGTCTAAAGAGGTGGAAGATACTTATCGTCTTGAAATTTGTCCAGATAACAAACTTTTTTAGGAATACGTTCCGAGCACATCGCCAACCATCTCTATGTGAATACTTATTTAGAATTAGGGTGAAAAACTCTGGAAAATATCCTTTTATGTTCTTTTAACATGCTGATATTTTATGCCCTTTTAAATTTGTTGACGTTTTTTTAATTAAATTATTTTGTATATAGCTAACCGGTAACGTTTATTTCATTTGTATTTTAAGTTTAATTGGAAAAATATATATATAAATATTTATGTTCATATATTATGCAGTATTTGACTTTTTAATAAAAAATATTATATTGAGTTTTGGTTTTGTTAGTGATTTTTCTTCTAAGTGTCATTCTTTTTCACTATTTAAATTTGTTTACCATAGTTTAAATAAACGGTATCAGAAGACTGACACATACTTTCTCCCTTTTAGCCCATCTAAATGGCACTACAGAATCCATCGCTACACACGTGGTTTTAAGAGGGGAAATGCCCCCTATTACCCCCCCTCAGAGTTATTAAGGGGCAACATATTTCAAATTTCTTCTGATGGTCAATGCTAACTTGACAAGCATATCAAGTTTGAACGAAATTGATCAACAAATAAGAGAGAAATAGTAATTTTTGTATTCCCCATAAGAATAACATTGGACATCGTACTGTGTTTACTGAAAAATGGAAATTTAAATTATCTCCGCAACCAGTAATCGTAGAATAGTAATTCAAGATACCAAATTATTTAGTTTTTTGAGCTTTTTTAATGGTGAATAGTAATATTTTTCACATTTATGTTTTTTTTATGAAAAATCAAAAAAACTGAATTTTTGATATTTTAAGTCTTGAAATTCCTGAACCCGAATTTTTACAGAAATGCGGGTGGTCTCATTTTGTTGGAAAATTAAAGTTCTACTAACGACTAAAGTTTAATCAAAACGTTAGAGCCGTTTTTGATAAATCTAGGTTTTTCATGTTTTTTGGTGGTTTTTTGGGGATAATTACCCTTAAAAATCAAAAATTAAAAAAATGAAAAAATACCTGGAGATATCGTGTATTAGTACCTACATACCAAATTTCATAAAAATCAAACCATTGGTTTGGGATCTAGCTCTGTACACATACATACAGACACACAGACATCACGTAAAAATCACTTTTTTGGGTTCAGGGAGCACCAAAACAAATATTTCCACTATCAACTAAATTCAAAAATTTTGACGAAAACAATACTTTCTCCTTATACTATGTATAACGGGGAGAAAGTAAAAATCCAAAAAATGGTAAAAACATGATATTTTTACTCTTATGACGTTTGTAGTATATATTTGTACTATCTTGCGAAAGTCTGGAAAATTTTGGAAAAAGTCTTAAAAAGTCTGGAAAAAGTCTTGAATTTTGAGATCAAATATCACTAGACACCCTGCTTAGTTGAAATTGCATAGCTACTCCCGCCGGTTACCCAGATTTATGCCCCTAACTAATGTTTAACAAAATATATGACTGAAATAAAGAAAAAATAAGCCTAAAATCTATTTTTAGCTCATATAATAGGAGACAATGACAATTTAATTATTAATCTGGTTAATCTGGTTTTAATCTGGTTATTTGTGGATACCTGTGAAGTAAGATAAGTAAGAGAGGGGCACGGAGAGTGTTTAGGTCGGGGGCAAAAATTCTGACCTTGGAGATCAGGAAGGATGTCAGGACGGGAGAGGAGAGGTGGGGTCCAGTTGAAAGCAATAAATCAGTCGGCTGACCAACATTATTTGTTTCAGTCATCATCTTACAACCACGTTTTTTCCACATGAATTATGAATATATATTAAACAGTTTTTGTTTTTCTATATTACAGTACTACACTAGAGAAATTATCAATAAATTAAATAAATATTGCATTAAAAATTAGTTTGATAATTAACTACAAAAAGCTGCTAAATACAGTATATTTAAAAACGTCGAGCTACAATAATTAAAAAGTAATACCGGTAATAACAAATTACTTTCTAACTTTAATACAAAATTCAAAACCCTAAATTTAACATTAAGATTGCAAATGTATTTTTATCGGTCAGGAATAGTTAACATCCAAAGTGATTGTTTTATAACACAAGAAATCCAATTTCAAAAAATTTCATGAGAGATTTATGTCACTTAAAGCATAACAATTATTTGAAAAATAAACATGCAATTCAACTTAGTTTTTTTAATTATTTATTTTGTAAGTTTTATTTATAAATGAAAAGTAATCACTAACCAACTGATAGTCAAACTTATTGTCTTTATTCATTTTCAAAACATTACTTTGCCTATTATTTGGAATCGATGGAATCGGAATCGAGAACCTATTTGTAAAAATCGGAACCGGAGTCGGAATTGAAAAAAATTGGAATCGACTCATCCCTAAAAATAATATACATTTCTGCATTCAGAGAGACAGATGTTTAACAGTGACTGATAATTTTGTTCGGGACCTGTCATCTTCAAGGTATAATTTTTGTCGCGAACCAAACCCTCTCCGCCCCCTTCGCCTTGCTCCCTTATCTAGCCAACCCAACGTTCATCTCCATTCACATTCCTCCATAAATAGAACTGTTAATTCTCCTTTCGTGTTAGTTGAGAGTTATTTTGGGGCTGGAAAGGAAGTGATTAGTTGTCGGGAGGAGTCTTACTTCAACCACTTATTTTGTTAAACTTTTTTTATCTTGTCATACTTTGTTTTTCCACGTTAAGTTGTTTTTTGTTACTGACGGCTTGGAATCGATAGAATCGGAATCGACTTTAGGCCATCGATTCTCGATTCTGATTCTTAGCCTGAGAATTGGTGGAATCGAGAATCGACATTTGGAACCGACTCATCCCTAGTTTTAACTCTATACAGCAAAATTCCTGCAAACTGCCGGTCCCCTTCCCTCAAAACCTGGGACCCTTATTCAAAGGACACTTTGGTTTTGGTTTGTCCAATGCCAACTTATTGGCCAACAGGACGAGAAAGTAAGTAAAACTGTTCTAAACTCATATGTATCTTGTCCCAACAGGAACTAGAAGACCTGATAAACAAATTGGAAAATGAAAAAGAGAAGGATGTCATAATCGAGCAGAGACTCTACAGGAAAATTATTGGCCAGAAAGGTGAAAAGATCAGGGAAATTAGAGAAAAGTTCAATCAAGTCCAGATCACATTCCCTAATCAAAGTAAGTAAATGATTCTTTTAGGCTTTATTTGTTGGCTAAGTTAGTATTTTGTAAGGGTAGAGATTATTTAAAAGATTGAGATAATATTAAATGTGCATTCTTCCACATTTATTTTGTTTAATTGAGGAACTAAACAATAGGTTTGAACTCAATAACATTTTTCATATAAAAAACCTTTAATGATAATTCAATGTTTTCTTTTCTTTACGATTTTAATTTATTGAAGGCCCTATTGCTTGAAAAAAGCAAAATCTTTCCTAAGACTGCCATTAGGCTTTATAATCAATTTGCAATAGACACACTAAACAAACTTGTTTGGAAATCAACCTTGAAATTTTGAGGGTGGTTTTGTTTTCATAAAAGGTAAGATTAATTTAACCGATATTTGATTTTGATACTGCTGATATTTCAGTCAAATGATTTTTGTAAGTAAGCTATTTTATATTGCTATTTGCTTTGTAATTCATATCGATGTTATTCCAAGAGTGAACGATAAGAGCTGCCTCCAATGGTGAAATATTATGGTTTTGTGTGGAGTTCCAACTTGTACAGCACGCTACTGCAGTTAGGTTAGGTCCCCATGGCAGAACAACGGGCGACAGTGCGACATTGTTGCAGAAAGAAAGCGAGGGCTACAGAAAGATCTGCCACATAAAATTACGGCTGCAGAAAAACAAAATGTTTCAATAATAGTTATTACTACAGAAAAACTCTCTTATCCTGCAAATAAAAACTATCGAGAACCATATAAATTCATGTAAATGTAACCCCAAAAATGTGCAGTCTAATTCTAGAGGCAGAAATACGATCCGCGAGTCCGTGAGTGTAGACAATTACTCGTTGAATGACAATGAATGAGCTCGTACTGGCTGAGAGTGAGCGATCTGAGTGATGTTCGATACCTATCGTATCGTTCCGCAATGTCACGATTAGGGGTGTGCGATGCATCGAAAAGCATTGAAATTTCGATTTGATTCGATTCGATGCGGAAGTAATCGAACGTGTTCGATGCTATCCTAATCGGCAAAGTTCGTACCGGCTGTCTCACAGTCGTAGAAATAAATAAATAAAGTATATTCTAATGTTTTCGTTTTAATTTAATCCCTATTTTCCAGATGTATCCTTTAAGATATGTTTTAGATATAGCAGCTAGCACATAACACAGTTTATAACGTGGTTTGATTTGAAACAAATCGGCAGCAGACGATTAAATGACGACGATGACGCAACGACAGCTGCAAAGTAGTGATGGGAGAATCGAATGCAGAATTGAACAGTATTCGAATACAGCCCAAGTATTCATGTATTCGAATACTTCAATATTGTATTCGAATTCGAATTCACCTGAAAGTTGGCGCAAAGTATACACTTTACGAAAAAAATCATTAGGACTCATTTATGTTAAAATTGCTGTAAATTGCATTTAATTTAATTTAGTTCATTAAATCTGTATAAATAACTACTAAACTCTAATTATAAGAACAGTTTCTGTTGCCAGCAAATGAGGGTGGTTTCGTTTCAAGTGCATCTTCATGTTGCTCGTGTTGCTATGGTATTTAAATTTTTTCTTGCAACTTACACATCACAAACTCTATCAATATGATTAAAATGTTCCGACACAGGAGACCTTTTGGGAGGCATATTGCACAGTTAATCACAAAAGGCTACCAATAGTTAATTAAAATAATAAAATTGAAATACAATAACTATATCACATAAACTTTCACTAATGAGTAGGCCTACACAAAAAACTAAACTGTTTTGCACAAAAAACTATGATGCAATACCGCGATCACCGCAGCCGTCCGCGGACTATTTTGACATTTGAAAACAAACAACAGGGTGCGGGGAAGGGTGGGGAAGACAAGTCTAGACATGAATTCCAAGAATCCGCCGTGCCGTTCCGCCACCGCCAGTTATCCAGCCGGCCGGCGCAGCGTTCAGTACCGGAAGTATTCGAGTTCAAGTATCCGAATACGTATTCGAATACAGGGGTGTATTCGATTCTCCCATCACTACTGCAAAGCAGTAATGATAATCACATCTCTTCGGAAAAGTAGTTCCACTATTACGTTGTTAAAACATTAATTTGTTGGGGATTTTATAATTGAAGGAGAGTTATTTTTTCAGAAACTAAGATTGATAACTGGTTGTAACACTTCCGATATAATTGAAGTTAATATTAAGTTTGATATTCCTACGCGTTAAACAATGGCGGACCACGGAGGAATATTTTTGATTTAGAAGTTTTTATTACGCACTGATGTTACCTGATACGATATTCAGTGTTGCCAGATGTACGATATTTGCACCATAAGTCCTCTTATGATATCGTTAATTGCACCAAATATAGGCCTACTATTGTTGTTTACTATTAAATACTAGTTTAAATTAGTATTTTCGTAGTTTTTTAATACGTAAAATTGTGATAGTGAGTTATTTGAATAAAGTTTTAGGGTGGGTACAATAGAATTGTGTCAAAATACGGTGGTTTTACTGGCATGGTAGTAGAGTGTTTCCACTTGAGGGATTTTTATCCCATATATGGGATATTTTGGAAATCGGCATTACGTCTGCTAGTTTGCTTACGACCAGACCACCTTAGCAGAGCACTTCTAATCTAGTGGATTTTCTTGTCGTACTGGCAGTTGCGGGGTTTTCAAATTCCCATGTTGTTATTATTTTACCTACTTTATTGTAACTATTAGTGATGGTCAAAACCAGAAATTTTGAATCTCGAAACCGAAACCGAAACTTACAAAATCAAATCTCGAATCTCGAAACTCAAATCGCGAAACCCTATTTACTTGCCTGGGTATGGTTATGAAAAATAAATCCAGAAAAATTAATTAAAACTAATTATATATTTTGGTTAGAGTTGTTCTTTCTGAAATAAAAAATCAATAATCCAAAAAAGTTGAAGGTAGACGACCGATGACAGTAGGCTTTTGACCTTTGCATTATTGATCGAAACACGGGTGTGATTTCTGTTAAAAAAACAACAATAAAGACACAAAAAATCTCGCAGTTTCGAGTTTTGATTCTCGAAACTCACCGATCGAATCTCGAAACCGAAACTTTTCCAAAGTTTTGGTGGTTTTGAGATTCAAGTTTTGGTTTTGGCACATCACTAGTAACTATTATTATTTTATAATCGTCTCAGAACGAACACTAAATCACGCCAATGAATATCGCTGGCCTGGCCATGTTGGAATTAACGAGGAAAATATTTGCTGTTATTATTACCTATGTCGTACTCTTTAGTACTATACAGTGCCATTATAAATACCATTATAAATTTATATATGCTTGTTAGTAATTTGGATTTAGAATTTATAAAAGTCTTTATTTATTTTGTCCAATATTAGTTAATTAACAGTAATTAGGTTACTATAGGTATTATAGTATTTATTTTGTTCAATATTGGTTTATTATCAGTAATTAGGCTACCATAGGTATACTTAAAGGTCTATTGCTCACCTTTTAGTTGTTACCAACTCAAACTATAACTAGACTTTGGCCAAGAAGGTAGATTACCCATGTTGGTAATAAACATTGGTGTATAGGCTGAGTTTTAATCACTGAAACATGTCGCATTGAATCGAATCGAATTGCATCGATTCAAATCGAAATTCTTTGAATCGCATCGTTGCATCGAATCGACATAAAATCGCTGCATCGCACACCCCTAGTCACGATGTGACAAGGTGTGATACAATATTTCGATGGTGTTGATATTTCAAATTGCATCGGCACATAAAAAAAATAAATCCTATGTTTTTGAGTGCTTGTTTTGGAATCAAAACACATTATATAAGGGAACCCTGTAATATGTAAACGACACAATATGTCAACAACGATGCAGTGTTAGTGAACCGCACACTACACAACCCTGATACGATACGGCAGTACAATATTTGATCGATACAATATTTTATTGAATCGGGATGTTCCGTATTCGTAGGTAGTGCCAGTGCCACTGTACGTCGCTCGGATAGGTCACGTGATCGTGCGGCTCCAATGCCTCCAATCAGTGACGCTAATACATTGTGTTTCCGATTCTACCAACCAACCAATGGCCGGGCCGTTAGCAATGTGTAGCGCTATTACCTGCTAGTTGGTTAATTGTTGTGGAGCACCAATGAGATAGTGGCCTCCGGAGAGCGGGTTATTTGATCTGTTTGTTTAGAAAGGTAATTATAAAAATTTAAAGACCATTACGGAGGCATCAACCAGTATTGTCCGTTAAATATAAGTCTGCCAAGAGCGAAAACGTCGGGAAATTATTTCATTGCCCTTGGCGAAAAGACCTAAAATAGATGAAAGTAATCTAACGCCATCACTGCGCAAAAACTGGCCCTTTGTCAAAAATATGGCTCTGTAGGCTACCACAACAATTTCAAGCCAGTTTATAAAAGTAATCTAAATCTCTGAAATGGTATCATCAAAAGTGATTAGGAGAAAACAATAATACCTAAATATTTCTTTGCCTTGTTTTAAGTTATGGAATAATCGAGTAGGTACATTTATTAACAGTGCAACTTAGGGAAGTGACTGGGTCATTACTATATATATATAACAAAAAAAAAAAAAAAATATATATATATATATATATATATTTGTTTGAATGCAGCAAATTATGCCTACAGACCATGAATCTCAGTCTATAAATGAATTTAGAAGTACAGTAAGTGCTTATTTTAGACTTGTTGCAATTCAATTAATTTCCTTTTGGATTCCGAAAAAGAGAATTATTTGGAGAGTTTTCCAATATGATTGGTTTATTTAAGTAATTTTTTTAGTTTCTAGTTTTTTTAAAGTTGCTTTATCTGATTCTAATGGTTGCGGGAGGCGCATGAAAAATTGTGTTAGGCTTGCAGAAAGTTTTGGGAGTTTAAATATTTTGTTGCAGAAAGAATGAAAACATTCTGCCTTGGGAGATTAGGTTATCTTTAGGGGTGTGCAAGTAGGGATTTTTTTATTCGAGTCGAGTAGTGCCAGTTATTTTCGAGTTTTGAGTATTTTATAGAGAGTATTTGCCATCAGTTGGTAGTTTAAAATAGTGTAATGGGATCTGGATACCACCCTAGATTTGATAATCTAAACATGGATTCTAACTAATACATGAGTAGCAATACAAACTTTTGGCCAGTACAATCAAACTGGATTACGTATTGACAACCAAAACACGTTTGACATTCGTTTCCGGCCGATAAAACACGGTCCGGTTGTCATCTGGCCAATATCACTTATAATTATTATTAGATGACAAAATCGTTATTTACGGCTGATATTATGTTTACCGTCGTCATTTATGGACAAAATTACGCGGTCCGATCGTAATTTTCGGCCGATTTTACGTGATGCGATTGCCTTGAGCGGCCGATACCACGCGTTTTGGCTGGTCGCAATCGTTATTGATCGTCATTTTCGGCCGATTTTACGTGATGCAATCGCCTTTTGTGGCTGTACTACGCGTTTTGGCCAGTTGCAATTGTTAGCGATCGTCTGGAAATCGGCGGGAAATACTCGCTCAAACTTTCGATTATTTTTCAAAACTTCAAGTCGAGTTCGAGTATTAAAATACTCGGCCGAAAACTCGAGGTTTCGAGTACTCGCACACCCCTAGTTATCTTATTATTTATGAATAACAAAACCTATTTTAACCTACGTGTTGTACTGTATATTTGTATTCCATATATTACAACAAGTTTCAACTGGTTGATTAAAATATCAATAGTCTCGACATGAATATTGGTTAAAAATAATCAGACTGCTTATAAAATGGAACCCCAAGTTGTTTAAATATTTATATTCAGCTTGTAACTTCTGACTTGGCTGTTAACTATATACTGTTAATAAACGGCCGTTCTATTGTGAAATTCAATTGAACTTACTAACCATGTATGTATAGGACATACAAATCTGAGGGTGCCGCTTCAGAATATTTGTGTCGGAAATTCAAATCCACTTTATACAGATGCAGGTAAAAACCTTTACTTTTCAATCGCAGAAATTGGCTAGAAGAATACATTTTGTAGTCAAACCTCCAGTTTGGTTGATTCAAGGTTCAATAACCCGTTAAAACAGATGCCCAAACCATGTAGTAAACAGTGATCGGTTTCAGGCGAGAAGAGGGATGTGGTGAAAATCCGAGGACCCAAGGAAGACGTTGACAAATGTCACAAATACCTGATGAAACTGGTGAAGGAAATCAATGAGAGCAGTTATACTCTGGAAGTGCCTATCTTCAAACAGTACCACAAACTGGTCATTGGCAAAGGGGGAGCAAACATTCGCAAGGTATGGTATTTAAAATAATTTCATAAATAAGTAAATAAGCTTGAAAAATGTTTAGCAATTTACTGTAAATAAACATTGGTGGATTAATTTTTGCGTATTTGTAACTGTAACTTTATACAGGTATTTCAAGCTTAATCTGACAAAGTTGAAAGCCTTAGGCAGTTCACTTTTAATTGATTTAAGAGCTCACTTTTATCAATATTTAATACTTGTTTAAAAATAATTATTTATGTTTAGATCCGGGAAGAAACAAACACCCAGATTGATTTGCCAGCCGAGGGTGACAAAAGTGACAACATCGTTATCACTGGGAAAAAGGAACATGTCGAAGAAGCTAGAGAGAGGATTCTCAAAATTCAAAATGAACAGGTAAATATATTATGATAATAGAAAAATAGTGATTGAAAATACAGTTACAACATTATAACAATGATCGGTATTGCAAAAATAAATGTTAATAACAAAATCAAAATCTTGACGATTCATATCTAAATATAATATAATTTATTTCATCTTTGTTGTGCGTTTGCCTCTAAATATTTGTACCTTGACACAGTTAAAATTGTTACACTGAATGATTGTACCGTTGTATAATGTTTTTCAGTGTATAATGTTTTTCATTGTATTGTTAGTCACAGGAAGATGGTAGGAATAAATTTGATGTTGAACATTTTTCTCATGTTTTATTTGATTCAATTGAGTTTGAACACATCTGCTGTGACCCAATGAACCACATTTCCTCCTTATTGCCATGATAGACAAAGGAACCTTCACTAGTATAGTAACAATTAAGATATTATTGACACTTAAATTTGGCATATATGTACAAAATAGGCTGAAGTTCTGTTGTCTAACCAAACATTTTACTTTGATAGACATTTCAAACATAGAACTTTTTGGTTTAGAGCCACAACCTTAAGAAATGCTAACTTTAATTCGATTCACTTATACATTCTGTGATGTATGCTGCTTCTGTGTTGACAATTTTATAGAGCGATGTGTTGTCCAGGCTTAAAACGATGAGGACCATTTAAATATTAGGTACATCCAGTTGAATGATCAAAGTCATTCCAATGAACTACACTGTTATTTCTCACAGTCAGTGTATTATTCAATGTGGTTTCTCTCTATATAGGCCAACATTGTCTCGGAGGAGGTGTCTATTCCTCCCAAGTATTACAACTCCATCATCGGTGCCGGTGGCAAGTTGGTGAAGCATATCATGGATGAGTGTGGGGGCGTTCAGATCAAGTTTCCCAATTCTGACAGTAAGAGTGATAAGGTAAGATACATCTCACTGCTGTGCACGTTATAGTTGTGTTTGCTTAAATCCGTTGATTCTGTTGATACTAAGTTAGTTCTAAAACATTCAACATTTATCACACTTTTGTTGTTTATTTCTTTTATTCTTAAAAAAAAACACAGTTAGATCAGAGGCCATTGTAGTTGAATTTTTAATTATTTAGTAGGTACTGCAGTTCTTGGTACAAATGTGGTACAATTTCAATTGTTGTAGTATTCTGTTAGAAAATAATGTCCTGCCATAAAATAAATTTTAATAGAAGTTTAACTACTGTGGGTTTATTAACCATATTTACAAAAAGCACTCTTTATCGAGATCAATATCGTATATTTTTCAGTAAAATAACACATGGTCTATTTTACATTTTCTTACAATCGAGCCATTTGATCATGATTTCTGACAAAATATTAGGATTTTGCTTATAGCCCGGGAGGCAGCGACAGAAAAGTGAAGTCAGTTTTAAATGGATGAAGTCGTGTTTATTCTATAATTTGGAGCATTCTGCATCATAAAATAACAATATTATGTATGTTTAGTGGTAACTGTAAATGTGGGGAGCTTCCAAAATATCATAATGCCTAAAGTGTTCATAATTTTTATTGTTTTTAAGAATTGTCCCTTATGTCAGCCAAACAATAGACAGAATATTATACGTGACTAAAGTATTAGTATTCGAAATAACCAAAAAACAAAATTTTTGAGTGGTCCGCCCATTATTAAGGTGTGTAACATGCTAATTTCAAGCATTTTTAGCATATTTTTAAATTTCTTTTACAATATTTTCCTTAATTTGATTATTTTTGGCAAATAAAAGAAAATTGTTAGCAACGATGCGTTTTATTTGCTACAAAGAACAATACTGAATAATTAAAAACAATAGTGAGCATATCTTAGTGAAGTACGCAAAACAAATCAGAATAGACTTTATTAATAACTGAAAATTACGTATTTTAGTCATTTATGCCATTATAACCTTATTAATATGACAACTATTAGGTATAGGAAAAGGATGAAAGTTTTCAAAACCACCTATGCCGTCCCACTTCATCAGTTTATGTAATTGTAAATGCTCAATTTGGGTACCTGTGGTTATCAGACCCCTCCAAAACGCCTTATTTTGCAAAAGAATTTTAATTTTTGTTGAATAAACAATATTTCAGTGATATAAGTTATCGGGGATACACAATGAAAAAGAAAACTTTTCAAAATACTAGTAAATAACAACCTTTGTTAAAATATATCATTATGGATATTCATGAGGCCTAATGTGGATACCCGTGGGTGCTAAAGTCATAAAATGACTAGTTGTTACTACAAAAATCAAGATTTTGGACCTAGTACACAACTTTCTAGTACCATAACTTAAATATTTCACAAAAGGAAAAGATCAAACTTGTTAAAATAGTTTGTAATATCTTCCTTTTTCATCAAATTCCTTTTTCATGTAATATGCCATTCCTGAGTCCCAATGTGGGTACCTCTGGCAGCTAGATCCCTAAAACGATTGTTTGTTACTCTGAAAATCAAGATTATGGGTCTAGAACACAACTTTCTAACACCATAATTCAACTATTTCACAAAAGAAAAAGATCAAACTTGTTAAAATAGTATTTAATATCTTCCTTTCTCGTAATATTCCTGATGCCCAATATGGGTACCTGTGAATGCAACAGCCTTAAAACGACTGTTTGTTACTCCGAAAATCTAGATTTTTGGTCTACTACTTAACTTTCTAGTACCATAAGTCAACTATTTCATAAGGAAAAGGTAAAACTTGTTAAAATAGTTTGTAATATCTTCCTGTCTCATAATATACCATTCCCGAGGTCCCTATTCATAAGCCTTCATACTCAAGATCAGATTTGATTAGCTCATTTGCCTCTTTTATGTATGTTTATTATCACTCCAATTGTTATTATAGCTCATTGCCTTTTTGATTAGTTTTGGATATGACATGATAATTTTAATGTCATGTTCATTCAATGATTTTAGTTTATTTTAGTATATGCTCTCAGGAAACCACATGTTAATTATAAAAAAGCATGAATATTACTGGTTCACTGGTTGATTATTAACAGCCATTACAATTCTTTTGTTTTGATTTT
Source organism: Allygus modestus (assembly GCA_963675035.1). NCBI lineage: Eukaryota > Metazoa > Arthropoda > Insecta > Hemiptera > Cicadellidae > Allygus > Allygus modestus. Next base: position 65,961,593 of record OY776115.1, read on the forward strand.
AAACTCCATTAGCCCAATGTTAATTTTTTTAATTTTAATTTTTTTATGTAATAACTACTTTTGTGTACTTTGATATTTTTAACTATTTGCTTATTGATTATTTTATTAAGATAATAATAACTTCTTTCTTTCTTTCTTATCCTACTTGAATGTTTATAAACAAAACACAGATGTGATTGCCTTCTGCTAGCTAGGGGTTATGGGTAATGTTACTTCAACTGTCTATGCATTCCTCTTCACTGTTTACAATCAATTACACTAAAATAATGGTGTCTCTGCCTAAAATGAAAACTCAAGGGTACAGAACAAACCTATTGTTTATTGTAAAAACATACAAAACAGATATTTTTTAAAAGAAAAAGGGACTAACAATATATTTACAAACTTGGGGAAAACTCTACTATTTACTTTGACAGTTATTAATTATACAGAAATGTTTTTGATTGTCTCAGGGTTCACATGAAATTCATTTATCAGGTTGGGGTATCGTGCGGCATTAGAATTTATTCTTATGATCCTTTTTACTTAATAAACTCTTGATGAATAAACATAATATTAAATAAAGTTCTGAATAAATTATGATTTTGATTCTGAATTATTAGATGTTGCTCAATAGCAGGTGGATAAGCTATAGTTCACTGAAAAGTTTGTAATGTCCAGGATTTAGGTGACGCTCTCAAAATACCTAGTAGGCTATTGTTCAATTAGATATTAAAAGTTTCAAAATTAATTGGATACAATTAAATTGCTTTAAAGTTCTTCTTGATAAAATTGATTAAAAGTTGTGATAGATAATACAATTTTTCTTGGACTTTAATTAGTTGAAAGTTCTAGAAAAGTATGATGTGGCCTAAAACTGTAATTGAAATGGCATCCTTGGTACAATAAAAGGATGAATCTATCACGGTTTACAAAATTCCTTGCTACAGGTAAATAAGTCTTCTTGGCCTTGCAAAAGGGTCAAATACGGCCTGTAGCTCTTCTTTCTAAATACAAATTTGGACTTTTAGTATCCAAATACTAATTTAATGGGATTATTAGGCTGGGAAATGTGTCCCACTTATTTAAAACATGTTAACACTTGGCCATCTTGAAAGAGAAGGGAAGGTTCTGGTGTTGTAAGAAATCACACATGTCATGGTTCACTAGATCACTGTTGGCTCTTGTTGCCCACTACTACGCATACACTATATAAATAAACGGTATCAGGAAACTGACACATACTTTCTCCCTTTTAGCCCAACTTTAATGGATAAATTACTTTTTATTTACTAAATATAGAATACAAAGCACGGTCGAATGTACAGAAGATCTCGTAAACAAGTTGTTTTAAAAAACATCCACCCAAATCCCTGCTTTGGAGGCACTACAGAATCCATTGCTACACTCGTGGTTTTAAGAGGGGAAATGCCCCCTATTCCCCCCAGGGTTATTAAGGGGCAACATATTTCAAATTTCCTCTGTTGGTCAATGCTAACTTGACAAGCATATCAAGTTTGATTGAAATTGATCAGTAAATAAGAGAGAAATAGTCATTTTTTTATTCTCCATAAGAATAACATTGGACAACGTACTGCGTTACCGCAAAATGAAAATTTCAATTTTCTCCGAAACCAGCAATCGTAGAATAGTAATTCAAAATACTAAATTATTTAGTTTTTTGAGTTCTTTTTAATGGTGAATAGTAATATTTTTTTATATTTATGTATTTTTATGAAAAATCCAAAAAACTGAATTTTTGATGTTTTAAGTCCTGTAATTTCTGAACCCGAATTTTTACAGGAATGCGGGTGGTGTCGTTTTGTTGGAAAACTAAAGTTCTACAAACGACTAAAATTTAATCAAAATCGTTAGAGCCGTTTTTGAGAAATTTGGATTTTTCAGGTTTTTTGGTGGTTTTTGGGGGATAATTACCCTTAAAAATCAAAAATTTGAAAAAATGAAAAAAACGCCTGGAGATATCGTGGATTAGTACCTACATACCAAATTTAATAAAAATCGGCCCATTGGTTAGGGCTCTAGCTCTGTACACATCCACACAGACACACACACACGGACACACACACATACACACACACAGACAGACATCACGTAAAAACCACTTTTTTGGGTTCAGGGAGCACCAAAACGAATATTTCCACTAACAACTCAAATTCAAAAAATTTTACGAAAACAATACTTTCTCCATATACTATGTATAGGGGGAGAAAGTAAAACTGCTAAAGAGCTAAATTTTGATTTTGGAAAATTATTAAAATAGATTGATATTGATTATGAAGCAATTTTGTTACATGGTGATACAAGCTATTATATATTTATTGACTAGGCTATTTTGTATTTTCAAATCTATAAAATAATAACTAAATTACCTAATAGGCCTATCTAAAACATTCCTAATATGGGGTTTTCAAAGGAGGCTGGTATTTACAATTACATATACATTAAATATTGGAACATGATATTAAAATCAGTGGTTTTTAGGGGCAAAATTATCAGGGTAAATATATGAATTGTTGGATTTACATTATTTGATTTTTCCTGGGGATGAGACCTGTCTAGAACTTATTTTATCCTAGATATTAGTTATTTCCAACATTTGAAGGAAATCGCGGGAGCCTTTGTAGAGATCAGAGTTGCAAGCAAGCACGGACGGCTGGCGCAAGCAAGCAAACCTCTTACTCATATTAGTATAGGATAGGACAGGATTAGATGGTCTTCTTATTTGTATGCGGTAAGTCATTATTTATATTTCTGTTTCCAAGGTAATAATTTAACAACTATTATGTTTCAAACACTAAAAAACCTTAAATCCTATCTAATCTGTTAAAAATATTATCACATTAAGATAGTTCAAGGGTAATAATAAAAAAATCTTAGTTATTTAAATAGTATTATTAATTTTTTAAATTTTCTGGATACCTTGTACTTTAATTGTAGTACCTTGTAGTAGGCCGATTGTATTTCAATCTGGTTTACAAAACTCGGCTCGTAAACAGATGTCCAACGGATTTCCGCTACTAACCCATCTATACGGAACTGTTAATGTTGCTATTGTGTTATGTGAGGATGAAGTCAGTAAGGTAAATATTGTATTCATTGTATCGAGGAAGGTTTTTATGATAAAACTATCACAAATCATAGTAAGTTAATAATTGAGCGAAGCTCTCTTTCCCTCACTTTGTCATTTCTTTGTAACGGCATCACAGTATAATGGCTTTACCGATTGATATGAAATTTGGCCAGTAGCTAGGTGGTACCGAGGAGAAGGTTTTTCTTTGGAGAGATTTGCAAAATTCCTCCTAGGTTACGCCCCACTTGGTCTTAAAGTTCACATGTAATTGTAATGCAAGAAATATTTTATTGGGTTTATGTCACATGTTTTTAACTGACTTCATTTAAATTAAATAAACTGCTGTTAAAAACTGTCACTGTTTTGTTTACATTATTTTAAGTTTGTTACTAAATATAGCGTTCTTCCCCGTAGATCTTCTTTGTTCGCGCTTTAATGTTGTAACTGTTGCTTCGCTCATTTATGCGTCTAAAGTGTAATGGCAGACCATCCTAGTATTTACTTGAGAAGAAACATTTAATTTGTTTTGTTATTGTTACATACAGAACAGGATACCAACTAAAACTTCTGTTAATAGAAAAATGTTACGATTCGTCATTACTTGTTTTATATATGTAAACAAATCGTTGGTTATATAAGCACAATTGAGTTAGGCCTACAGTATTTTTAACTAGTTCATAAATAGTAAATAAACGGTATCAGGAAACTGACACATACTTTCTCCCTTTTAGCCAAACTTTAATGACAAAAATATTTGTTATTTACTAAATATAGAATATGAAGTATAGACAAATGTACAGAAAATTGTCTAAAATAGTTGTTTTCAGAAATATCCATCCAAATTGCTTTTTTGGAGGCACTATAGAGTCCGTTGCTACACACAGTAGTTTTGAGAGGGGAAATGCCCCCTTGCCCCCCCCAGGGTTAAATAGCAACACATTTCGAACATCATCAATGTTGGTCAATGCTAACTTGACCTGCATATCAAATTTTAATGAAATTGATCAGTAAATAAGAGAGAAATAGTTATTTTTGTATTCCCCATAAGAATAACATTGGACAACGTACTGTGTTTACCGCTAAATGAAAATTTCAATTTTCTCCGCAACTAGCAATCGTAGAATAGTAATTTAAAATACTAATTTATTTAGTTTTTTGAGCTCTTTTTAACGGTGAATAGTAATCTTTTTTAACATTTATGATTTTTTATGAAAAATCCAAAAAAACTGAATTTTTGATGTTTTAACCCTAGAACCGCTGACCATTTTTTTCCAAAACGCTAAGGGATTTAAGACAGTTTTGCGGTACATGTAGTTAAATTTGATTTTTAAGTTAATTATCACCCACAACACTAACATATTATATATCATTTTATTCTGTACAAATCAAGGAACATTTTAACAGTAAACATTATGGACTTACCATATTCTTGAGTATCAGGAGTCTCAATGGATTGGAAAAAATATTTTTGAAAAAATATATTTTCTGACTTAGGTGACATATATTGCACTTCAAAACAAACATTAGGAACTTCAGACTGCAACTACAAGAAGCACAATTTTATGCTGAAAACAAAGATGTATAACACTTATAGTTTCAATGTAACAAAGAGTATCTGATAGGCGAAAAACAAATCATGCGCATAGGCCAAAAATCACCGCATCTTGCCTATATTAGTCTTTTTTTTATATACTTCACATTTTGTACTAAAACTTATTTTGTAATATTTATCATGCTACATTTCATGCTCATGCTAGATGCTCATATACTTATACATGCTGAAAATAAAATCCATCACCACAAAAGGTCCCAAAAATAAAATAAAACTAAAACAGTCATTCAGCGCACGGAAACTAGTCAGAATCATCCCCCGCTACTGCCCTGTCATTCAAACTAGGCCTCCCTTTATTGGTTGGCCTCCAGAAGTGGTTAAGCTTGTGAAAACAAGCTGGATGTATGCCCCCATTGCAGCCTGGGCAGTAAAAGTGGCTTCTAGACTTTTTACCAGAAGCCGAACATACAAGACATCTACGGAGCTTGACACCAGGAAGACGAGTAAGTACATGGCCGATATCTCCTCCAGGGCCAGGCATGGGGTTGTCATCTTGCTGGATAGGAGCTTCATTCCCCTCAACTAGTGACTCTACAATACTTACAATAAAGTCATGCCGGTTCAGTGGCTTGTCGGTATTTTTGGAATAGAGAAGCCATGCGTCAAAAAGTGCCATGTCTGTAATGTTGTCGAAAATTTTTTTCCAGTATTTTTTTGTTTGCCTGGAACATGATACATGGTATACAGATTTATCTTTAGAGTCTACCCCCCCCATATATTGGTTGTACTTGTGGATTAGGATTGGTTCGCGTGCTTGTCGCCCACTCTTACTCGTTACAATGTCGTCTTTAGCGTAACAGCCTGTAGTAATCAGGTATACAGGTTTCCGCTTTTCTTTCTGCTTGTAACCTACCAATAAAATGTCTTGTTTCCTGAAGTAAATGCTTTGCAAGGGTTCTAGATTTGTTTCAATTACTTGTTTTGAAAGATCCTTGGATTTTTTATTCACTGTGCCGGTTAGGTACGTTTTGTTATCTAATAGCTTTTGTGTTACAGGTAGCTTGGTATAATAGTTGTCCATGAACAAATGATACCCCTTCCCCAACAAACCACACTTTCTCATCAAATGCATCACTACCTTTTGTGTAAAAGGGTCATCACCATCTTGGCCTTCTAAAAACCCCTTGCCAGGATATAGTTCAGTATGTAAAATATACCCAGTTTTGCTGTCGCAAATTTCAAATTTTTTGATTCCGAATCTGGCGTGTCGCTTATTGGGCATATACTTGATGAAAACACAGCGATTCTTCATTCCTATCATAGATTCATCTAGAGAAATGTTTTGTTCAGGAATAAAATATTTCTTGAATGCAGTATTCATTGAATCGAGGAAAAACCTTACTTTATACCAAGGATCGTGGCCAGGTTGGTCTTTAGGAATAAACCGAAGCGAACTTATTTGAAACATCGACCGTATTGCTTCGAATCTATTTAGGGACATAACACTGGAGAAAAAAGGTGTCATTTGGGATTTAGACTTGCTCCAATAGTCTGTTATATTTTTTTTCCTTATCAACCCCATATTTAGTACCAGTGCAACATATCTTTTGATTTCTTTTTCAGTCACATCGACCCACCTAGTTAGCCTACTCTTTGGCCCAAGCAATCCAGAGTTTCTTTTCATGTTTATTACTTTATTAGCGTAGGCATTTGTATTCCTAACTATCAGCAGCCAAATAAGATTAGTAAAAAAAAGAGAGAAGTAATCAATAGGGTTACTATTTCGGGGCGGGCAATTTCTAATTCCTGGATTTCTTACTTCAAATCTTTCCTCTACATTGAATTCTTGTTCGGGTGGATAAATTCTTACCCATCTAGGATTTGTGGATAGGTTTATGGGCCCTATAAATGGTCCAGGGAGAACATCAGGATCATTAGCTGCAATTTCAGGAACAGGTGCAGTTTGTCTAGGCCTAGGCCTAGGCCTAGGAGGCTGATTCGCCTGAGGTGCTGGTAGTTCCAGGGACAGGGTAGGCCTACCATTTGAAATATTATTCGATACCTGTTCAATATCGGTAATTGACGTATCACTGTCAAAGTCTTCAGCTCCAGGATTCCAGATTTCCCCACTTCCAGATGAAAAATCAAGAAGGGATTCATCTGAGCTTTCGTTTTCACAAACGCTGTTTTGACCGATGTCACTATCAGGATCGTCAAAATCACTTTCGAGAGGTTCTACATCATCAAAATCAATCAATGCATCACGAATAGCACTTGAATTACTAAGTTCACTCATTTCTAATACTAATTATCACTATTATAATGTTCTAAAACTAAAATTACCTTGTAGGAGTAGTAAACAAACAATCGCGCACAATAACAGAAGACAGTCGCAGCCGGCAGACGACAGCTGACCAACAATCCACAAAATCCAAAGACGTAAAAAGCTGATACTTTTCGCTTTTGGATTCACTAACGCCTCCAAAATATAGAGTGACTCTTTCGCTTCATTACTATATTAAAAACATCAAACTCGGTTAACAATTAATGAATTTACGGCTGTTATAGTGATGCGCTGAAAAAGGTATCGCGATCGCGACTTTAGCGTTTGAAATAGGGTAAAAATAGTCGCGATCGCGACTCATAGCGTTTCTAGGGTTAAGTCCTGTAATTTCTGAACCCGAATTTTTCCAGAAATGCGGGTGGTGTCATTTTATTGGAAACCTAAAGTTCTACAAACCACGAAAGTTTAATCAAAATCGTTAGAGCCGTTTTTGAGAAATTTGGATTTTTCATGTTTTTTGGCGGTTTTTGGGGGATAATTACCCTTAAAAATCAAAAATTCAAAAAAATGGAAAAAACGCCTGGAGATATCGTGGATTAGTACCTACATACCAAATTTCATCAAAATCGGCCCATTGGTTAGGGCTCTAACTCTGTAAACATCCACACAGACACACACACACACACGGACACACACACACACACACACACACACACACACACACACACACACACACACACACACACACACACACACACACACACACACACACACACACACACAGACAGACAGACATCACGTAAAAACCACTTTTTTGGGTTCAGGGAGCACCAAAACGAATATTTCCACTAACAACTCAAATTCGAAAATTCTGACGAAAACAATACTTTCTCCATATACTACGTATAAGGGGGAGAAAGTAAAAATTCAAATAACACAAGTCTTATAATAAACACCACTCCCGATATACCTTATTATTAGCAAGTAGGCCTTATAACAAATAAATTATCTTAAACTAGCCCGCAAATTGAGAAAGATACAACGCTAAAACCCACCAAATATATTATTGTGTTATTGATTTACAATTCATAGTTAAAGCCAATTTAACGGTTAAAAGATTGCATACCGGCATTTTTACTTTTGACAATAAATAGATTTTGTTTATAATAACCAAGTTTTAGGCCTAAACGGGTTTACGATTTCTATTTAACAAACTGTTAACTATTTATCAAATTAATAGATACCTGAATCAGAATTAAAATAGCAATACATCCATAAAGTAAAATATTACAATTTTATAAAAGTTTTTGAAATAATTTTCAAAAGTAGAGTCCTAGCATTTTTATACTAATTTTTTTGCAATCAATCGAATATATAAAAAATGTAGGCAATTTATTTCCCTAAGTGGAAATGTGTTTGATTAATTTCAAAAAAAATTTACCCGAATTACGGAAAGAAGTACGAAAACCGGGAAAAATCGAGAAACTTGCGCTGTACATTTGAAAAATAAAAACAAAATCAAAGGTATAAAAGTAATACACTAAAATTGTTACATTACTAAAGATAACAATAAAATTATTGGAAATAATGAACTTTTTTACAAAGTAATAACTGTTTTTATGTCTTTATATGAGTTGAAAAACAAAATTTGAGTTTCACCAAAAGCCAAAATTAGTTATTCGAAACTAGATATAATTTTTTTACTTTATTATAATATAATAAATAGTACATATGTTTATAATAGAACACATTTTTGAACAAGAAAATATGTATATCTATAGAGAAATATAAACAAATAAAGGTTCCTCCATAAGCACTTATTGATTTTTGAACCTAAATTTACAGCATGGGCCTAGCCGTATTTGAGAAAAATCTTACTACAAACCATCAATGATAACCCTATCATATGCATAATCTTTTTGTTCTTAACCCATTGAGGTAGTAATTTTATTCTATTTGTAGTAGCCTATAACGGGAATTGATTGGTGCTGCACTCTAGTAGCAAAATATGTAACTAATGACCGCGGGCGTCTACGGTTCTATCCGCTAGGGACGCGGACTGACTGAAAACCCTTAATATCGCCGCCAGGCCTTTGGTCGTGTTAGCTGAGTTGGCTACGTCGTGGAAACACCTTGGCCAGGTGGCGATACGATGTTCGTGGGTTCGATTCCCGCACACGACCAAAACTGACCAGTTGTGCAACTCTCAATGAGTTAACCGGTCTGTGGCAACGTTGGTGGGAGGGCCCAAGTAAAATAAACGGTGGCAGGCTTGCTTGGAAGTTGACGGGATCGGTTAATTCTTTGAGACTTGCACATGGTCAACACTGATTTTGCTAATTTTTACTTATGTCTACTGTGTGTGTGCCAATGCGACTCTCTAAACTGAAATAAAACAATATTTTAATTAAAATATGCCATTAATCCATTTAAAAACACCAATTTTATACTCCAATTCACACGTTAATACAATTACAAGTAAGGAACGAGACCTGCTCGTATGTCTACGCCAACGGGTTAAAAGATCAGAGAATTTGAATTGAATAAAATAAATAAAACGTGATTGAGTAGATTTTTATATAAAGTAAAGAAAGTGAAAATTTACAAGTTTCAATAAAAATCCTCACCATTTTCAATAACGCACATTTGAACATAAATAATAATAGTTACCTATCGTAATATGGATAAATATTAATACTAGCTCACACACTACACGGCAGTACACTTCTTTTACACTAAAACACTAAGATTTGATAATACGCAAAATAACCTAGCCACACTAAAAACCGCCATTGCCTCAGGCTAGCAGAAACATAAACAACTCGTATTTCCGGTTATGTAAATTGAGTCACCTGACACTCCATACAGGAAGGCACCGCTACAAAGAGGAAGAACTTTTTCTTGGCTTCAAAGAGGTATGACTTACGTCACGCTACATCAGTTATCGATCTGTTTATTAGTGATTTATAAATTCGCTGTATTCCCGGCGAATGAGGCAAATAAACAGCTGATTTCAAAAATTATTTCTCAGAAAATTATTTCTCAGTTGTATGCCAAAATTTCTCTTTACGAAAATAAAGAACAACCAATGCTGTTTCCAATGGTACAAATCGCTTCCTGTTTGGTCCAAAATACAGACACTACGATTTTTTTTAAGAAAACATGTTTTACGAGATTTCACTAATTGCGAGTCGAAAATGTTTCGTGCGCTAAATTTCGTTCAAATTATAATAGCAATTATATTGATCTGTTACTGCTACGAGGTTCGTTTATATATGAAAATGAAAGTTTAGAATCTCCTCTGTTAAATGGTATCAGTATTATTACGTTTCTGGATCCAATTTCAATGCGCGTTAAAATCAGTTGAAAAAAAGACCCAATTCACCGGTTTCTGGCGATTACCCAGCTGGCGCACACATGCAATCGCCGGCGAAACGGCAGAAGGCAGTCCTAGGGTTTTAAATAACAGTGAAATGTCAGTCGATATGCAGACTGAGTAAAAAGTTAAAACCACAATAATTATGCGACAAAAATCTTAACGATTTTCTGATTATCGAACTTGTGATCACCTTTTCCACAGGTCTGTAGCCTAGTCAATGAAGACAAAATATCACCTAATATCGGAAATAATTCCCCCGAAGCTGGATTTTTCACAGATGATAGAACACATTGAGACATGCATTATTACAAAAAGTCCCCGGTTTCCCCCCTTGTGCTTCACCCGCCACTCCCCTTTGAATTTGCAAGCGTTTCATAATATGCTAATATTTGCATAACTAGTGCAGCAAATAGAACATTCCTTTTATTGTTGTGTTCCATGTTAGTAGACCTATAAAAAAGGTTATTATTATGCTTAGTTTGAAAGAAGCAATATTTTCTTTTCAATTCATCATTAAATTACATTTATTAATTTTTAAATAATATTTTATTTATTATTTGTAAATAAAATTGTTTTGAGGCTATTTTTGAGAAAGTATTTGATTTAGTTATGTAGAAAATATTTTAAGCTTTAAATCAATATATAAATAAACTTGGTTTAGAGAAGGGAAATGGGGTACAGGCTAGAATCAAAGTGGGAGCGATCAACTAGGCTTGGCGGTTTGGTGCATGAAGTAGTGCTGTAAAAATAAGTAAAAAAAATTAGCAATCCCTAGGATTTTGGTTCAGTTGTTGTAATTTTCTTCCTGTATAACATATTAAATGTCCTCCCCTAAAAGTAATGCTGTAATAGGGCCGCCATCTTGAAAAATGTTGGCCATTTTTCACTTTTTTACTTATAACTTTTCTCATACAAATAATGTTGCAAATGAAGAGATGTACAATTTCGCTTATTATAGTTTTTGCTCTAATCATGATGGGTTTTCGAGTTATTAATGATTTAAAGTTATAAATATATAAAGAGGGTGAGAAAAATATGGTATGTTATGAGAAAGGAAGATATTATAAACTATTTTAACAAGTTTTATCTTTTCCTTATGTGAAATAGTTGACTTATGATTAAGGGTCTGCGTTAACAGAAATTTAAGATCGGTACGGTTTGGTACGATAAATATTTTTGTACCTCGGTTCTCGGTACAAAATCGGTATGGTACGCAGCAATAAAATAGCAGCAATTTATTATAGCCAAAGTGTATTTGGAAATCAAACAGAACAAATACAGAAAAAATATTTTAAAAAGAAAAACATACTGGCAGACATAAAAATGTACTTCAGTAAGCTTTTGGTTATAATTAAATACAGGTTGAATTATAAATTATAGTCTCCAACAACTTTTAAATCTTGTAACCAAGTAACACAACAGAATAACAATTTGTATTGCAATCAGATGACACATACTCAGCAGACGTCGAAGTTGTAGCCTACTCGTCGTAACAGAAGTCGACGTCGTTGGCGGTTCATCAAGAATACATTACAATCACTCATTGTTTGTTTTAAATAGTTAAACTATAAAGGCTATCACAAACAAAACTTGTTCAAAACCTTTTATCAAAAAAGATGACGTGCAACGACTTTAGGAAGTAGTGATTACATCAAAACGTCACCGTCACACAAAGAGTATACCTAGAAAGTGAATATCAGAGAGAAAGAAATATGCAGTTTCCCAAATTATGAAATATGACATAAAATTTCCAATCTAGGCTAACCTGTTTTATTTGTTACAACAGTAGTATGTGTATAACATTTGTTTTTTTTCATTAATCAGTGTTTTAGCAATCAAACTAATATTTAACCTAAACACTCTTCTAAACCGTTCACGGCATATTTAATATTGAATCCAAACATTTTATTTTGGTTGGTTTAATTTCCATCCATAATATGTTAGGAAGTATCATAATGCCTATTAGGAAGATGTTATGATAAGCCCGATTTGTGATTTTGAATTGATGTACATGTTATTACGTTTGCATATCAAAATAAGTGTCAACCTAGACCTTCTGCATGTTATTACTCTCTGTAACATACGATCATAAATCAGAATGTATTTGCCAAATGTTTGGCGATTTTAAGTAGTATCAAGGTTAGAGGTTAGGGGGCCGTTATACAATCGGCAATGTACAACACAAAACGGTGATATAATTTCGTTGATAAAAAAAACAAAAAATCAGAGATTGATGTGTTTATCCCTCAGATTGATTTAAAAATGATAAAATGCCATACAAATTTGGTTGTAGGGTTTTGTTTACGTTTATACCGCCTCCATACACTGGCCAAGTCTAGGCGAGCAAAGACTTGCGTGACAGTGTATATACAAAATAGTTTGTTATTAACCTCTGTTAGTCTCGATGTTTATGTACATTATAAAATTACTCGCAGAGTCGTACGAAACTCGACTAAACGTTTGGCCAATGTGTGGATGTGGCTTTATCAATGCTGTAAATGCAACTCGTCATCATTCGTTATCGTGAACCCATAAACTTACGAACGCTGGTCGAAGTTGAAAGTTGCTGCCGTGAGCAAAGGAACGTCACGTCGTGTAAATGGAATGTCAACGGACCAGAAAGATGTTATAGATAAAACTGAAGGAATAATGTGGTTGATAAACAGTGAATACTGATTTTTTGTAGTAATAGGCTGTGCCATACCGATGTAGTACCGGCACCGTTAGTGTTACCGAACCGAATTCGGTAATTCGTTTAGGTACCAATTTTTCGGTGCACCGCAAACCCCTACTTATGGTACTAGAAAGTTGTGTCCTAGACCCAAAATCTTGATTTTTGGAGTAACAAACAGTTGTCTTAGGACTGTGGATTCCGCAGGTACCCCCTGGAAACATTAGGCCTCGGGAATGGTATATGATGAGAAAGAAATATATTGCAAACCATTTTAACAAATTTTATCTTTTTCCTTTTGTGAAATAGTTGACTTATTGTACTAGAAAGTTGTGTACTTAACCCAAAATCTAGTTTTTTTTTAGTTATAAACAGTCGTTTTATGGCTGTAGCATCCACAGGTACCCATATTGGGCATCGGGAATTGTATATTATGAGAAAGGAATACATTACAACCTATTTTAACAGTTTAATCTTTTCCTTTTGTGAAATAGTTGACTTATGGTTACTAGAAGTTGTGTACTAGACCCATAATCTAGATTTTCGGAGTAACAAACTGTCGTTTTATGGCTGTAGCATCCACAGGAGCCCACATTGGAAATCGGGAATAGTATATTATGAGACAGGAAGATATTACATACTATATTTACAAGTTTTATGTTTTCCTTTTGTGACGAAGGTGACTTGTGGTACTAGAAAGTTGTGTACTAGGTCCAAAATCGTTTAAAAAAGGTTAACGTACCTGATAGTCTGCCATCTGATCCAAGGGTTATCCTTGCAGGATTACGCACTTTTCGACAATAACGTTGTCATCTTCAGATCCTCTGTATAAAACTTATCCTATCTTTAACATACACGGTACACGAAAATGAAGTTACGGACATGACGAATTTGGTATCTTGATTATCGGAGTAACAATCAGTTGTTTTAGGGCTCTACCATCCACAGGTAAAAGACATTGGGCTTCGGGAATGAGAAAGGAAGATATTATAAACTATTTTAACAAGTGTTATCTTTCCCTTTTGTGAAATAGTTGACTTGTGGTACTAGAAAGTTGTGTACTAGAATGCTTGAAATTAGCATGTTACACTTCTTAACAGTGGGCGGACCACTCAAAAATTGTGTTTTTTTGCTGGTTATCTCGAATAATTTGGTCACGCATAATAGTGTTTGGTTGTCTGTCTATTGTATTGTATGTCTATAGTTTGGTTGACATTAGGGACAATTTTTAAAAACAATAAAAATTGAAAACATTTAAGGTATTATCATATTTTGGAAGCTCCCCACATTTATAGCTACCACTAAACATACATAATATTGTTTTTTCCTGATGAGGAATACTCCAAATTATAGAATAAACATGATTTCATCCATTTAAAAATGACTTCACTTTTGTGTCGCTACCTCCCGGGCTATTAGTATTCCTTCATGACCAGGGAAATTCTTAACACTGATTATTTACCACTATTACTAATTACCAATCAACCAAACTGGTTGGACCGTTAGTGTGTAAATTTAGTGTTGGACATTAAAGGAGTTAAGTTCTATCACTAACTACAATTCTAAACCACCTGTCGAGGGCATCGCCTTAGGGTTTGTATCGCTTTGATTGCTGAGGGAAAAGTTTTCTTCCATTTTTATTACTTTTTTTGGTAAGCAACACAAACTGCGGATTTTGGCTGTTGGCAATCAAAAGGAAACATTCAATGTGTATTCACATTGTATTTTCAGAGTGTATGGTACAGCTGTTTGAACATGTGATTTTGCAGGTGATAGTGCGAGGGCCTAAGGACGATGTGGACCGAGCCAAGCAGCAACTGTTGGAGTTGGCCAGCGAGCGGGAGCAGAACAGCTTCAGTGCGGAGGTGCGGGCCAAGCCCCAGCACCACAAGTACCTCATCGGCAAGAGCGGAGCCACCATCAGGAAGGTGAGGATAGCCGACAAGTACTGGATTGAGTTAGTAGCCAAGGGTTATTAGGGACAAAACAACAATATGTAGTATATGTTTCATCTACCCTTCTACCTTTCCCTTATATCACACCAAAATAGTGAAGCAATGCAACCTACATGAGCTAAGTATACTAGGTTCTTTTCTAATTATAGTAAGGATTAAGGTTAGCTTGCTGGTAATGGGCCTGATGATGGATCGATGTTACTCATCACAATTGGTTGTCTTGTACCCTTGATTGATTGTGTTGTATGTCGATTTTTACCATTGTGTGTCTAAGAAGAGAGGATGTGTAGATTTACAGCTGGCCCTCTCTTAACCGACCCTCACGGGACCTAGAGCCTAGGTCAGATAACCTAAAAGGTCGGTTAAAATGGGCAACTATGTAGACATATAAAATACTGTAGAAATAAAACGTATTATTGATATTATATGAATACAAAACTAGGTTGTACACACGCACGACAACACAAGCGAAAAAGCTCTTTACTGTACTCGATGCAGAGTAGCGAGAAACTGATGTTGAGTGATGTTCCACAATATTGTATGTTTCCCATGTCATTCATAATAAAACTTGACCTGAATGGATATGTTTATATTTTAGTAATGCGATAAGGATGGGAATGAAAGTCTCTCGATTCCTAGAAAAGGTTGGTTAAACCGACTAGTTTTACAATTTAGGGCGGATAATCCGACCTCTATTTTGTGCCCGAGCAGAGGCGGTTAATCCAGTGGCGGATGATCCAGGGTCGGTTAAGAGAGGGTCTAATTTATTTAGTAATGTTTAATTTATTACATCGTGTTTAAAACAAAACGTATCATACTAACTAGAAGTGTGCAGATAGTGAATTTTTAGTTCGGATCGGTTTCTGTTCCGATAGCTTAAGTTCGGATCGGATAGTAAAGGTTTCGGGTCGATTAATTTTCAGATTTACTTTGCCAGTACTGCACGTTACATCGATCTCTAAGAATTACCATATGTTCAAGTTGAAACTTAACATTTTCATTTCCCATGCAAGATATAGCCTACCATGTTTCAGCTAGGTAACCTGGTTTGGTTCATTCTTTAATAAGCTTGGTAGTTTACCCGGAAACTTAACATTTTCATTTCCCTTGCAAGATATAGCCTACCATGTTTCAGCTAGGTAATTTTATTCAATAGCTACACAACAAGTGGTTATTATTATTACAACTGTATCTTTCTGAGTAATTGTAGACTACTCATGACCTCACCAGAAAACAGCATGTCTAATTGGAGGAGCGATATACCAACCTGTGTACAAACTCAAGAATACTATATTATCTGCAGTGAAAAATACAAGAAATATGTTTACTGGATGAGCTAAACCTTTGTAATTTGGCAACATTACATTTGTTATTAAATCAGTGAATCAAAACCCACCGTCTATGATGTTTTATTTGAATAGCCAATGTTCTTACTCTAATTTAAATAGTCTTATAAAATATAAACTGGTAGGCTAATATAAATAATTGAACTGGTTGTAAAGAAATAACTTTATATTATTTATTTTGGAAACTGGATGATTAAAGAATCAAATGTTTATGAATAAACTAAATCTAATAATATATTTGCCAATATCACAAATTCCAAACTGTGATTGTAAAACTTGCTAATAAAGGTCAAATAACAAATTAGTTTACTTGACTTTAGTGGTAACAACAAATTACAAGTTATAAATAATAATTTGATAAAGTTATATAATTTAATAAAAGTAGGCCTAGATTAGGCTACTCAACTTCAATCATTTAATGTCCCCATGACTCTCATCCTTGTCATTATGATATAACTCTTTAACCTATCTGGATGTCATAAAAAAACAAACATATACATATGGTCAGACAAGAGAAAATACCCCCGTAGCAGCAAACCTGCGTACTCAGCGAATTTCCAATGCATATTCAATTCAATTCAATTCAATTCAAAACATCTTTATTCATCTTTTATGTACATAAATACATTGAATAGCGTCAGTACATTAAATTATGTAGGTCCTATAACAAGTATTGTTTAAAATAAAATAACACACTACATAGCAAATACACCAATTCCAATTCCACTCCATTATTCCAGAGTATTTACATGTTTAAATATTCCTCAATGGAGTACAGCCTCAATCCCATAATGTATTGTTTTAATTTTATTTTAAAAGTGATCTGGTTTGGTTCATTCTTTAATAAGCTTGGTAGTTTACCCAGAAACTTATTTCCCATATAAGATGATTTTTGTTTATATAATTCTAATCTGTGGTGATTTCTAATCATTTCAAATTTTCTTCTAGTATTATAGACATGAGGCTCAGTTTTTTTGTCTTCACTAACATTGGTCTTTACATACAAAATTAGCTCATAAATATATAACCCATATACTGTTAATATTCCCAAATTACTAAATTCATCTTTAACACTGATTTCACTTTTCAATTTTAACATTATTCTTATTGCTTTTTTCTGCATTTTTAATATTTTGTCCATGTTTTTCTTGCTTGTTGATCCATAAATTGTTATTCCAAATGAAATATGAGATTGAATGTAGGAATGATAAATTGTTTTTAAAACTGAAATACTACACAAATATAACATTTGCTTTAAGGCATAAAGCCCTGAACTTAATTTTCTCAAAATAAAATTTACATGTGCATCCCAACTTAAAAAATTGTTAATTTTCATACCCAAAAAATTGGTCTCACAAACCTCTTGTACTCTATTAGAATTGATTTTTATAATCGGTTCAATTGGATTTCTGTTCTGTCTAGTTGAAAAAGTAATAAATTTTGTTTTATTCGTGTTTAAAAACATATTATTAGAATTAAAATATGAGTTTAGGTTTGCTAATTCGGTAAAAGCCACACTCTCCAATTCGTTATATATTTGTGGTATCTTAATACCACATAAAACCAAATACCAAGTTTCATCAATATACATTCATAAATAAACGATTTATGACCTTTTGAATTATTCTCCATAAGAATAACATGGCGGCTGAGTATGCAGGTTTGCTGAAGGAAGGAACAGAAAAAATGGGTTTTTATACAAATATCAATATAACTCAAGTAGGTAAAGCCACATACCAAATTTTATTAATTTATGTTCATAATTAAGGGAGATAACACGTTACTTATTCTCCATAAGAATAACATTGGGGCTGAGTACGCAGGTTTGCTGCTACGGGAACTATAGGCAAACAAATGTTTTTTAGTGCAAATATCAATAAACCACAACGATATGAAGCAATATACCAAGTTTCATCAGGATAAGTTAATAAATAAGCGAGATATACAATTTTTCTTATTCTCCATAAGAATAACATTGGACAACGTACTGTGTTTAGTACTTTCAATATCTCGCTAACCAATAGATGTAGAACAATGATCAAAACACCAAATTGTTTGTTTTTTTAAGTTGAACTTAATAGTGAAAACTAAAATTGGATTTACTAAAATATTATATGTAAAAAACTCAAAACACCCATTTTTGGGGTACAAAAACCCCCAAAATACCCCTTTGGATAGAGCGATCTGGCTGGTTTTCGAACTTAAAGTCATAAATGATGCTTTACATGTTTGTACCAAATTTCATCAAAATCGGATAATTTTTACGAGAGTTATCGCACCCACGGACATATATATATACAGTTTTGAACGAATGGTGTTTTTGGCATCTGGGGACCTCAAAACGAAAAGTTATCATGATCCCGGGTCTAGGTCTTACCATGCCGACTACGGTAATAGCTTCTTCCCTATAGGGGAAATTCGCTAAAACAAGGAAACATTTTAATATGATGACAGCCTATTAAAAGACCGGAATCACCGATATTAAAAAGTAGCAGACATCACAACATACTATTAGGCTTAGCACGACTTGGCAATGAAACAATGACTCAGTAGGCCTTCTCTGTATGAGTTAACTAGGGGTGTGCGAGTAGTGATTTTTTTAATCGAGTCGAGTCGAATAGTGCCAATTATTTTCGAGTTTCGAGTATTTTTGAGCGAGTATTTGCCATCAGTTGGTAGTTTAAAATAGTGTAATGGGATTTGGATACCACCCTAGATTTGATAACCTGAACATAGTTTCTAACTAATACATGAGTAGCAATACAAAGTTTTCGCAAGTACAATCAAACTGGATTACATAATGACAAACAAAACATAGTTTGACTTTCGTTTCCAGCCAATGAAACAGGGCCCGGTTGTCATTTGGCCAATTTCACCTGGTCCAGACATCACTTATAATCAATATTAAATGACGAAGTCGTTAGTTACGGCCGAAATTACGCCGTCCGGTCGTCATTTTCGCCGATTTTACGTGATGCGATCGCGTTTTTGGCCGGTCTCAATCGTTCGCGGTCGTCATTTTCGGCCGATTTTACGTGCGGCCGTTACTACGCATTTTGGCTGGTCACAATCGTAAGCAATCGTCCGGAAATCGGCGGGAAATACTCGCTTGAACTTTCGAGTATTTTTCAAAACTTCAAGTCGAGTTCGAGTATTAAAATACTCGGCCGAAAACTCGAAGTTTCGAGTACTCGCACACCCCTAGAGTTAACCAAAATCATCCATGACCAAAGAATTTCCTTTGTTTTATGAATTTACTAACTAGTTTGAACTTTTGTCGTTTACTAAAAAATAGAAACTTTGTTTAGTTTGTAACCGGAATGTATACATACAACATAACCTTAATGCTTGCATTTCAGAGATTCAGCAACTTCACTATCGGCTTGGTTCTTTTTAGAGAATTTCCATATAATGCTATTCTTTTTCGGTTCCATTTTAAAGAAATGAATTTAACAAAATAAAATCATAACTGAACGATGAAACCTGTGTAAATAAATAATAGATAACTAAGCGATAGTTTCGTGAATCCGCCGCCATCGCTGCTTCGCATCGTCGTTAATACACAACGAGCTTAATATATCTACAGGTCACGTCTGGGGGTAAAAAAGTGAAGTATTTTCTTCGAGTATGAAAACACTAGATGGATTAAGCTCGTTGATCATACCGGGAAACTTTCGTAGAGAAAACCATGTAACTCGTTTTGCGCAAGTCAGCAATATTTTACTCAGTGTTTTAAAGATATTGAATGGGAAAAATATAAGTAGCAGCAATTTTAAATTTAATACACTAACATTTCTGTTTGCATAGTGGAACTTTGGAATAACAACTCGATGGGAGCTTGATCCTTGAATCGTGAGATGTTGATACAATCGGATATTGAATATCGACTGTAAATTATCGACTTATTAGCCACTTCGCCAGTAATCCACTACTGTTGTTTCGTTGTCTGCGTCCATCCCGTGAATCATCGCGTTGTAATGTTGTTTAAATTTGCGATTGTTTACATCAAAAACGTTTGCTATCGCACATTTCTCTTTATATACCGTAGTCATTATTTATTTACTACAATGATGCACAATTCAGCCGTGTATCTCGATATGATACATCGCAAATCTACACTAATATCGTATCGATGCATTGATACATACTCATTACAGAAACTGAAAAACAAAGCGACAGGCATTGTGTCATGTCATCTTGAACTTCAACGACGACGTCAGAGTCAAAGCGTTTAGTAATGGTTCAAACGTATTTATTGTTTAGTTTCAGACTTTTTATTCCCAGATATACAGTCTGTCGGAATAAGTCTGATTTATACTGGACCTTATCGAATATCAAAAAAACCTTCGGATCGGATTCGGATATTCGATCCGATCTGAAACCGAACCCGCTTTTCGGATATCCACACACCTCTAATACTAACAAATAAATTGTCTGAAGGAAATATTAACTGAACAAGAAAATTACTTATTTGGAAACCATTGTCTAGTGTTTATGTGAACTATACAAAAGTGTGAAAGGTTGTTGTATACTTCTATTTAAACTTTATTTCCTCGTGAGTCGTGATCACTCTACTACATTATTATTGTTGTTGTAGCTGAGAGAGACTACTGGATGCAGAATCATTTTCCCCTCGGCAGATGATGAGGACCAGGAACTCATCACCATCATCGGCAAGAAGGAAGGCGTCCAAAAGGCCAAGGAGGAGCTGGAAGCAACCATCAAAGACATTGTACGTAATTTATTTTTCTTATTATGTGGTTGAGAAGTTGTAAATAATCAATGTTACTTCCTAAGGAATATTTTGTTCGGCTAACGATGTTTTACATCGTTACTGATTTTGACAATTAAGGTGTTTAACTAAAATAATTTTCTTTTAGGTGATTAAAAAGGAATTGATTTTTTCCCTTTGACCTCAGGGTTCTGTTTGAGGAGGTAGCCCTAAAAAATGTTAAGTTGTACTTGCATATAAAAGTTGTTATTAGGTCATTGTGTTGCAACTTAATTAATTTAGTATAAGTAAACTGTTACGTTTTTGTATGATAGCAGAAAAATATCTCGTTTGATAGTTAAAATTCTCAAATTATAGGTAAAGTTTTTGTTTTCACTAATTAAAAGAAGCTATGAGAGGATAAAAATAATACCCCCGTCGCAGCAAACCTGCGTACTCAGCGAATTTCCAATGCATATATATGTGACTCACTACTACATAGAGCTACTTACCAAGTTTCACAAAAATACATCCATAAATAAGTGATACATAGCATTTCATTTATTCTCCATAAGAATAACATTAGGGTTGAGGACGCAGGTTTGCTGCAACGAGGAAGATAAGTAATTTTTTTGCAGTCATCAATATAACTGAACCAGGTGAAGCTATATACCAAGTTTTATTAATTTAGGTTCATAATTAAGGGAGATATGCAACTTTACTTATTCTCCATATGAATAACATGGGGCCGAGTATGCAGGTTTGCTGCTACGGGGACTATCAACAAAACACTTGTTTTTTGTGCTAATATCAATATACCACAACTAGTTGAAGCCACATACCAAGTTTAAATAATATACATTAAAAAATAATCGAGATATAGAATTTTATTTATTCTCCATAAGGATAACATTGGACAACGTACTGTGTTTAGCACTTTGAATATCTCTGCAACGGTTGGACGTAGAACAACGATTAAAACCCCAAAATGTTTGTTTCGTTGAGCTAAACACATTAATAAACAGAAATGTGAAGTTTTTAGTAAAACTATCTGAGAAAAATCTAAAAACCTTTTTCCCATAAGATTAACATGGGACACGTTTTTTTGGATTTTCTCCACAACCACTTAACCTAGGTTAATGATTCAAAATACTAAATTATTTGTTTTTTAACCGCTATAAAATGGATATAACCAAAATCTAGTGTTTTTAAAAATTTAGGGTAAAAAGTTAAAAAAACTGATATTTGGAAAATTTAAACCCCCTTCCCATAGACCGATCGATCTGGTTTTCGAACTTAAAGTCATAAATGCTACTCTCCACATTTGTGCCAAATTTCATCAAAATCGGGCGCTTCTTTCAAAAGTTATCGCGGTAACGGACACATATATATATATATATACATATATATAAATTTGAACGAATAGTGTTTTTGGCATCTGAGGACCTCAAAACGAAAAGTTATCATGGTCTCGGGCTTAAGTCTTACCATGCCACCTACGGTAATAGCTTCTTCCCTATAGGGGAAATTCGCTAATAAACGTTTCACCTTCTTTAGTTTGTAGAGAAAGCGTAGACTGGAGGCTGGCTGGGGTACCCCATTCCTGTTGTAGTTGGTAGGCCGACGTGAAGGCGTCTGTCTTGTCTAATATTGTTCACTTTTCACTGTCACTTATTAAAGTTTGAAATTAAAATATCCTCTCAAAATATAAAAAAAAACAAAAGATCCTTTTTGATTAAAAAACAAGATTTTTGCCGAAGCAAATAATTAAAATTAATTAGGATTCACCATATAGCGGGTAGCGCAATGCTGATGTGGTCGCTATGATAGACGGCAGTGGACTGTGTGTGTGAGTGTGTGTGGTGGCCACATGATAAGAGAGTCCAAAGGTTAGAAGG
Source organism: Allygus modestus (assembly GCA_963675035.1). NCBI lineage: Eukaryota > Metazoa > Arthropoda > Insecta > Hemiptera > Cicadellidae > Allygus > Allygus modestus. The sequence goes on from OY776115.1 coordinate 65,984,459, forward strand.
GTTGGTCTCTGACATAAACAGTTGTTCTAGAAATATTTTACGATCGCCTTCCTTAGTGCCTGTGTTAGTATAATGTTCATCGGCACTTTTTGTCCCCCCACTTGGAGATCCTAAACCAGATATCAGAGAAGTGGTGTAACGTCTCCTTCACTAGTGCTGGTGTCAGTATAATGTACATCGGCACTTTGTATCGTGCCATGGGGAGATCCTATACCGTATACCGAATATCACAGGAGTGTTGTGGCGTGACTATCTACTTCTCTAGTGCTTGTGTTGGTCTAATGTATCCAATGTTGGTCTGTTGTAGGATAACGTGGTAGAGGATGAGATGCAGGTGGACCCCAAGTATCATCGGCACTTTGTGTCGCGCCGTGGGGAGATCCTACACCGGATATCAGAGGAGTGCGGCGGTGTGACCATCTCCTTCCCTAGGCCGGGAGTGCAGAGTGATCGAGTGGTTCTGAAGGGAGCCCAAGAGTGCATCCAGGCTGCCAAGCAAAAAATACAAGAAATTGTCACTGACTTGGTAAGGAGCTAGCATTTGTCTTTATTCAATTATGACAGGTTTTATATTTTAAAATATTGAACAATTGGATGAAGTGTTTTAAATTTTCATGAAAAAAGTACAAATTTGGATATTTTTATGTATCAAAGTTATTTTTTTAATATTTTTGGGAGGAACTGATTTGGGAGTGTAACCCAGCAAGCATATTTTAGCATATTTATATTACTTAATTTATTTCTACAATGCTGACCCAATCTGAGTTGCATGATTTAAGGTGAATATGCATGAATTATTAGTGGGATGAAACGTGTAGCCTAGTTACTGATAAAGTCTAGGTGATTAATGAATTCTGACTCAGTAGCCCAATTACCAATGGCTGCTTTGTCCAGTTTTGAATATTCACAAAATATTTAGATTCTGCTCAAACACCACAAAAGCTATTTATTATTTTCTGTAGTCAAGGCACTTCTATATCACAAATGAGATAGCTTGTATCTAACAAAATAAATAATGCTGGTAGTCGGCGTTTGTGGGCTTGAAAAACAAATTTTATATGGAAGGCAAAAAATAGGCTACAACTTAACTTAAAAAACATAAGCATAACATTACTAGGGATGTGTCGGTTGTTAAAGTTGGTTGTCGGTTTTACCGGTTTCGAAACCAAGAACCGATGTTCAAATGTCGGTTTCGGGTTTTCACTGTCAGTAAGTGCTCGTATTGGAAATAAGCATTATAATGTTGTACAAATATCGAATGATAAGCTAAACAACGTTTAACAAAATACGTGGTTGAAATAAGACATCCTCCCGACAACTAATCACTTCCTTTCCAGCCCCAAAATAACTCTCAACTAACAGGAAAGCAGAATTAACAGGAGTTATGTTCTATTTATTGATGTACGTGAATGGAGACAACAGATAAGGAAGCAAGGCAAAGGGGGTGGGGAGGGTATGGTTGCGACAAGATATTTGACCTTGACAGGTCCCGAGCGCAATTATCATTCCCTGTTAAACATCTTTCTCTCTGAATACGGAAATGTATATTATTTTATTATCGTGCTCTTTTCCCATTATAAATTTAAATTAAACAGATTTTGTTTATTTTATATTATTGTAGAATACTGGTGGAATCAATATTAAATTGCAATTTAAGGGGTTGTAAATTAGGTTTTAAAAATTAACCATAAAATACTTACTAAATAATTGGTAAATGGCTACATATATTTTAATATTATATACGTTATTTAAAATAAAATCACTTAAAACAGATAGAGCCAATTAGGAATTTAGTATTCTTTTGCTTCAAAGGGGATTCATTGTTTTCATAAACTCTCAGAGGCATTGAATGGCAGGTATAGATAAATGATTTATTGCTCTCTATTCATGAAAGGTGCTAATGGAAGATGTCTGAAAGTGAGCAAAACACTACCTGGAGCCTGGACACAACAAAATGCCATCTGTCTGTCTAGGAGTATTATTTGTGATCACTTCCTTGTTTAAAATGTTCTGGTTTGGTTTTTATAAACTAATATGTAATCTATAAACTGTATTTACGATTAGATTACCGGTATGGGTTTCCAAAGTCTGCAAAACTAAAAGCAAAAAACAGGTGAACTTATTTTGTTTTTAAGATTAGGCCTACAGTAGACTAAACTTAAACCTTAACATCTTAACAAAGTTTAAGTTAAAGATTATTTAGACTATGTTATTGCCCTAGGCTAACTTCTTATTATTTGGCTAAACGAGGTTTTAAGCCTAGGTGATTAATTAATTTTGTAATGGCCTATAATATTAAATTTAAATTCATTTGATTTGTTTTTGATTGATTACTTGTGACTTTTTAACCAACTCTAATGCATAGTGTGTCTGCAGCAGTATTTATGTAAACCAGTGAAACAAAGTATGAAATAGGGATTTACAGGTACCGGTATATAATCAATTATAGTTTTTTTTTAGGCATAATTTTTTAATCCAGGTAGAAACTTAAATTTAAAGTATGGACGAGGCAGTTATTAGGTAAGTTCTTTGAAAAAATACCAAAACCGACAACCGCTTTTTGTAAAAAACCAAACCGAAACCGAACCGATAAAAAATGCAACCGACCCATCCCTAAAAATAACATTCTAACATTTCTTAACACGTTTAGTGCTAATAATTATGATAATTGCGGATCTGAAAAGCTAAAAAATTATTATGTGATTACTTACTCAGAAATGATGTCAGGATATCCCAAATGGTATTTCCAGTTGTCCAGGGTCCATTTTTGTTGAATTACGTGACGTAATTTCCGTGACGGGAATTCCCGTCATCCGCTCCTGGCGCCCGTCCTTGCCGTCAGCACATCACAAAAATAGTCCCAGAAGGCCACAGTAACACAATAAATGCTAATTTTGTAGTCGACAGTTAGTATATAATGATTATTTGGATAAAAAATATATTTACAACCCCTCCCCAAACCATTGTATCAAGTGTTTTAGTTCAGACACAAAATGTTTACAACAATTTAGGACAACATGTAAAAAGAGATATTTTGTTTGAAAATAACAAAGTCTATAACTAAAAAATGAATATTACTTTACATACTACTATATAGATCCCCACCCGCCGCCATTTTGTTTTTATTTAGTCTTGGACATCTTCGTGGAACTTATCGAAGCATCTAACTTCGCAGAGTCCCGGTTCACCAGGGCATGTGGCACAAAAGTAGGTAGTGTCCTTCCTTTTCCCTTCCTTGTAGCACACACGGCACCTTTTGGTCAATTGCTTTCCATCAGATCTGCGTTTGTCCGTTTGGGAAAGTCTTTGCATACTACCCCTGGTCGGTGTGATAGCCAATGGGGCTGGTTTCTTGGGCAACAATTGTTCTATGACTTGTAAACGAAAGTCGTACAAGCTCAGTTGCCGGTTTATGTTATGCATATTGTACAGAAAAAAAGCATTGGTCATAACTATCTGTAGGAAGTGGACAAATATCTTTTTGTGCCAACGCAGTGTTTTCCGCTCGCAGGGGTAGTATGACATCATTTGGTCCATGCGATCGGTCCCCTTCATGTGTGCGTTGTACTCCATAACAGGTTGGGGCATCACTTTCTGTTGTTTCCTTCTGTTGGTCACTGTTACAATCTGGTTGTAAAATTGAGTCGAAATATAGGTCACGGCATGTTTGTCTTTCCATTTCCCTATCATGATACTCTCAGCATAGCGAGAAATGGTTTCACCCTTGGACAATACGGCGGACTTCACATCTGCTGAGGTGTGTTTTCTATCCGCACGCAAAGTGCCAGTCGAATACGTTAGGCGTCGCAGGAGTTTCGATGAGAGTATGTAACTATTATAAAAATTGTCCATGAACAATGCGTGTCCCTTGCCTAGAAAATCTTTCATTAGTTTCATAACTACTTTTACAGTGTGGCCTTTTCCTGCTACACTGTCATTTTTCCCGGTATATACATGGAAACGGAGCATCAGTCCCTCGGGTTCATTTAGAGAGTATATCTTTATACCGTACTTATGGCGTTTGCCTTTTATATATTGCCTAAACGCCAAACGACCACGCCACAGCACCATTTCCTCATCTATAGTTAGTTCCTTGCCAGGGTAATAAATTTCTCTCATTTTATTATTGAAATAGTCAATGATAGGTTGGATCTTGAAAGCCCTTTGGTCTACTGGTTCTGGGTTGTCAGCTGTTGGTACTCTAGAGAAATGTAAACAACGTAGGATTAATTTAAATCGATCTCTGGACATGTATTGGCTAAAAATATTGCTGGTTTGAGAAAACAACCAATGGGTTTTCCAGTAGTCCTGGATTCTATTCAGTCTTATGGTCCCCGTATGCATGAGTAGGCCAATGAAGGTGTACAGTTCCTGAAGAGTCAAATCCTTCCATTTTGTAATACGGGATTGAGGAGTAGTGTTTGGGCCACAAAAAAATTCCAGCGCATACTTATTGGTTTCGGCTACAATATGCTGTAAGAATATTACATCAAGCAAGAGATTAAACCAATCGAATGGTTTATTATCACCAGGAATTGGTACACGAATACCTGGTTCGCCTGTAAACGGGATGTCCCGTAGTTCCGCCATTGCACTAGGGGTGGCCGACCATTGGGGGGGATCAACCTCGGCGTCATCTTCCTCAGAGCTGCTTGAACTTGATTCCGAGTCGTCATCGATGTCAGAGTACTCGTTTTCAACACAAGTTGGGTCGTCTGGGTCATCCATTGCACTTATACAATCTCAACACTATGCAGTAAACATAACACAATAATACTACACACCCGACAAAATGAAATGGCCAAAACGAAAACGAAGCGCGCCAAAAACTTGGGAAGACTGTCCAAAAGTGCGAGGAACAAACACAAGTTTCCCCGCCCGCGGCTAAGCTCACACTGAACGAAGGTTGTTGCTATGCCAACATGACGGGCGCGCCCGCCAGACGCCAGGTGTGCCAACTGCGGATGGCGGGCCGGCCCGTCACTCGCACGCAATGTGTTAAAACAAGTTAACTCAGTTAATATATGAGTTTATGTGAATTAAATTATTGTCTTAAAACTGTTAAAGTAATGAGAACAATTGAGTTTTAGAATATAAGTAGTTGAGTTTTGAGGGGCATTATCAGAACCAGTTGGGGGCGTATAAATTAACCCTCTAGGTGTCACATCAAAAAACCTGAAATGTTACGCCATTTTTTTAACTTTTGCAGAATTTTATATAAAATGCTATAAAAAAATAAAATTTTGATATATTGGTAAACAAGTATACATTTTCTTAGAGAGCAGAAAATGGGCTATCTTTTAATATAACATTTGTTGGCCTAAATGTATGGTATAACAAATCTAAACAACCCCCAAAAAAAACTTATTTTTTTATGTTACGAGACCCGTAGAATATATTTAGACAGCCATAATCAAAAATCCAAGATATACATTTTGTTCAAAATTTAATAAGGAAAAAGAAAATATACATATATATGTATATATTATATATGTATATATATATACATATATATATATATAATACACAACAACGTTACAGGATTCCTATTGAAAACATAACTAAACAGCTGATTAAAAACGGCTGCAAAATTATTAGTTCGCAAAAGGGCGAACATTATTAGTTGCCATGAAGCCCAGATGTTGCCGATCACTTTGGTATAGTGGATGGTTCGAAACGACCGATCGTCAATGAGATATACACGCTAAACTGGATGTCTGCAAAGTCGACTGAAATCAGTCGATTAACACTCGAGCGTCAAAAAAAGTCGACTGAAATCAGTCGATTGACACTTAGAGGGTTAGCTAAGTGGGATTTGGTAGTGGGGCTTAGCTAAAAATCTTTATAATAGCGGATAGTTAAGTTGCCAGTTGAGGGCGTAGTTTGCCAGGCCATCAACCAAGATCAGCCAATAGCAGACGTACTGCATTGCCACACCAGCTGATCAAAATAACATTTGAGTAATATTTTATATGGCAAAATGGCAACAGTAACAGCGTACAACCATGCTATTGACTACAGCCCAACTGTCAACCTAATTGTCTGCTATTATAAGAACTGCTTCCATAGAAAATTATGACCGACTTTAAGTATTATTGCTGCACATTTTTAACATATTTTTGATGGATTTTAATTGTTATGTGATTTTGTCTGTGTCCACAGGAGTCCATGGTGACAGTGGACTGTGTGATCCCTCAGAAGTTCCATCGCTCAGTCATGGGCCAGCGAGGAACTAAGGTCCAGGACATCACCTACAAGTATGATGTCCAAATAAAGTTCCCTGAAAGGAGTAATTATCAAGGTAAGGTGTGGACTAACTTGTAAATTGCTGTAGGACAATAAGTTTTATTTTGTTATTGGAAAAATGGGTGTCTTATTACTTGGGAAAAGTTAGCTGGGGACAGGTTTAGAATCTTTAACTTAACTTTAGTCTCTACAAACTTGTCAGAAAACCTAGTTTGATAGACAATTTTAACTTGCCACTACAGTAGAACTCCAATCATCCGAATTAATTGGGGATCGGGCCAATTTGGATATGCAGAAATTCGGATAATCAGGTATACCTCGGGAATTAAGCAAAAAAAAATCACCATACATAAAAAATCAGAATTTTATCGACAAAGTTATTATAAATGTAGTGAACAGAAAGTGAGCGAACTGTATCAAGAATATACATCATAAAAATTAAATTACAGGAGTTAAATTGAATATAGTATATACAGTTGCTCTTTTCAATAGGCCTACATACTGTACGTATTTCACTGTTCAATGTTGGTTATTTCACTTGAACATCTCGAGCAAAGTGAGTTTATCACTTAGCGAAAGGACAACACGTTTACGTTTTGTACTCATTTCGAACGATAATCTCGGTGAAAGAACAGTAGCGACTGATGATGAGCAGGGCGGGAAGGGGGTATGACTCATTGTTCCCTGCGAAAATATCGTCCGGAAGGTAACAGCGCAGGCTTTTATTTTAGCGCTCACGGCGCATTATCGGTACACACGCTCCTGCTGTTATTTTCTTGATTTTTATATTTCTATTATTTCACTCAAAATCGATTCGGATAATTGGATATTCGGATAATTGGGGTTCGGATAATTGGATTTCTACTGTATTCACTGAACTTGAATTTGCCAAGCTTAAAATAAAAACTTAAATCAGGAACAAATACCCCCGTTGCAGCAAACCTGCATACTCAGCGAATTTCCAATGCATATATATATATATATATATATATATATATATATTTACTATATACAGCCACTACCAAGTTTCATAGTACATATTAAAAATCAGCCGTATATTAAATTTTAATTTTTCTCCATAAGAATAACATGGTTATTGAGTACTCGGGTTTGTTGCAGCAAGGAACAGAAAATATTAAGTTTTAATGCAAATATCAACAGACCACAACCAGGTGAAGCCACATACCAAGTTTCATCCGTATCCATTTATAAATAAGCAATTTATACAATTTTAATTATTCCCCATAAGAATAACATGGGAGGCTGAGTACACAGGTTTGCTGCAACAAGGAACACAAATTATGGCTTTTTATACAAATATCAATGTAAGTCAACTAGGTGAAGCTACATACCAAGTTATATTAATTTATGTTCATAATTAAATGAGGCATAACGTTTTTCTTATTCTCCATAAGAATAACATGGGCACTGAGTACGCAGGTTTGCTGCTACGGGAACCATCGGCAAAATTTTATTTTTTTGAACCGTTATCAATAGGCCTAGACCACAACCAAATGAAGCCATATACCAAGTTTCGTCCGGATACGTTTATAAAAAACCAAGATATAGAATTGTTCTTATTCTCCATAAGAATAACATTGGACAACGTACTGTGTTTAGCACTTTCAATCTCTCGGTTACCAATTGACGTAGAGAAATGATCTAAACACCAAATTGTTTGTATTTTAAGCCAAATCCAATGGTGTAAACTAAAATTAGATTCCTTAAAACATTATATGTAGAAAACTCAAAAAAACCACTTTTAGGGTACAAAACCCCCCTAAAATACGCCTTCGGTTAAAGCGATCTATCTGGTCTTCGAACTTAATGTCATAAATGTTGGTTTACACTTTTGTACCAAATTTAATCAAAATCGGACCATTTTTACGAAAGTTATCGTGCCTACGGACACACATATATATATATATAGTATTGAACAAATGGTGTTTTTGGCATCTGGGGACCTCAAAACAAAAAGTTATCATGGTCCCGGGCCTAGGTCTTACCATGCCGACTATGGTAATAGCTTCTTCCTTATGGGGGAAATTCGCTAAAACAAGGTTTGTCACTTTATAACTAGATTTCTACCTGTTTATAATCACTATCCAAACCAGGTAATCTTTGCTGGCCGATAGATTGTGATTAAACCTGAATATTTCGTATTTTATGAAATTGTGTGTAAAATAAAAACTACTTGAATTGGTTAAGGAGTGAATTTAAATGTACTAAACATTTCCCTGCCAATCCTCTGTTGCTACGTTTAACCATTTTTTCTACATAGTTATTGTATAACATTTTGAAAAGTTTTGCAACTGACTTAAGGTAACAGGGTGCAGGAATTGTAATCAGAAATAATTATATAACATTAATCTTGCAGCATGATTAATCTCCTAAGATCTATTCTAGTTTAAAACCCAAAGTTTTATTTTGTAAGTATTTCCACTAGTAAAAAAAATATGTGAAAATTTCCGAGTTGCTGGATCTGACACTAAAGTAATGGTTACAGATGAAGAAGAGGGTGATCACTCCGCAGAGAATGGAGATCTTGTTAATGGAGATGTTGCGCCCAAGGCCTGCGACACCATCAAGATCACCGGCAAGCCTGAGAACTGCGAGGCTGCCAAACAAGCCCTTATCGACAATGTGCCTATCACCATCCAGGTAAAACTGCTGTTACTCTTATCGGTCCAGATTATGAGCAACAACATCTCGACACTCTTGATTGAGAGTTTTATACTTGAATAAATGAAATTTCTTTGATTTTTGTCTTGCCTGAAAGGTAGAAAGGTAAGATGTTTCTACTAGACATAATTTAGCATTGAGGAAAATAAAACAAGAAGCAATTCATAAAGAACTCATCCGTTTTGTCAGTGTCGCCTATGCTGTTCAACATTTAAAGGTCCGCATAGATCCTCCCCTTCAACTTTCTCATTGACCATGAGTCTTTGTGACATATTAAGGATATGAATTTTAAAACTCTGTGAACTGTACATAAAGACCACAGGCTGGGTGGATTGTACCAGGAACACACATAAAACTGATAAGACCGACAGCCTAGCAACTGGCAGTATTTTTAGATAAGGCACTTGACATAGTTCCCTTATTTGAGTCAATCCAACAGACCTCCGGTAGTGCTTGTGTCTGTTTCATTGCCGAGAGTTACTTTGTTTTAGGATTTGCAGATCTGTTGATTACCACTCAAAAATTATTCTCTTTTTATGTTTAATGTGTATTGTAATTAATCAAGTTTGTCAGTCAATTCTCAAATTGAATTCTCAATTATGTGAATTTTCATTTTATTCACACATTATTCTCTTGTTTTTCTTGACTACCAGTTATGTAAAATGTAAAAAAGTTAAGGTTTTTTTATGGTTAATTGTGTGAATCCATTTGTGATTTATAACTTTTATGGTTTATCACTCAAATTATTTTCTATCAACAATACCTATCAGTTAACATTAATAATTTAAAACAGAATTTAAACACATGAAAGACCATTATTATATTCAGAATACTTCAATACAATTGGTTTTACATGCCTGGGACTAAACAAAGTTCGAAATGCTAAAAGGTATTTTCACAGTTGTTCTCCCTTCAACTCTACTACTGTTACTTCAAAAATCTACTGCTGTTACTACAATGACATGTTTGTTCAGGTGGATGTTCCTTACGACTACCACCGGTCTATTATTGGCCAGAAGGGCCAGTCCATCCGGGACCTCAGCGACAGGTATGATGTACACATCGAGGTTCCCAACAGCGATGACCACTTAGATTACATCAAGGTATGAACCCTCTGTCTTACTCAGGGATAAAGTGTGTACTGTAGTTTACAAATTGAAGAACCTACTGAGGAAGCAAACTAACAATTAAGATAAGAGCTTGGTTATGAGCATAAGTTGAGCTGTGAGAGGTGTTCCGTAAACACCACCAATATCATTGATTGGTGTGTATCATAAAATGTCTACATCTATTGATATTACCATAACAGTTATACATTCGTGTAGCTTTTATGGGACCAGTACATAGAGAATCAGTATATTTCCTTGCTTTCCTTATTTTAAGTTAATCATGGTTTTCATTTTGGATGAACTACAAAATAGATTTTGTGGCATTTCTTGATCCAGCTAAATATTTTATAGAACATACCTAGGCCTGACGATCCCAGTTACAGTGGGAGATTCAGGAGCATAATAAACATGTTTATGCTGGTATTGTATGGAGAAACTGATGAACTTTGATTACTAACATTTTCAGGTTTGTGTAATCGCCTGGACCAAACAAAATGATTTTCTGCCATCATAAAACTTGAAACATTTTGGGCGAATAGGGTGGGGAGGCCTGAGATATTTTTGGTCATTTTCTGAATTTTGACACATCTAAGAATCCAAATGATTATTTTGGTATGCAATATGTTACAGTATTGTCAAGTTAACACCATAACATTTGGCATGGAGGATTTTATATTTGATTTAATTCATTCAAAAATTAACATTTTAAATATAGATGTTAAACCATACCTAGGAACTCGGAGAAAGCTTTAAATCTGACACCCTTTAACTCTGTATTTAAATGACCAGTCTATAAGAGGAAATCTGAGGGGAAATAATAGTTTTTGGATTCCTTTCACAAGATCATTAATTAGGCTAATTTTAATGTAGATCATAATGATCCTAGTTTAGTGTAGTAATGAAAGATCATATCAAAACACATTTTTTAAAGTTGGATCACTTGTACATTTTGATTTTTTTTTAACAAATCAGTTGAGAGAACGGAACTCACAGCTTGACTTGTTTACTTAGCTTTAAACGAAAGGTTTTGGTTATTATAATATATTCATTCATCAAAAAGTAAGATGGTATCTGTTGACCATTGATTCTCTGTTTTAACTCCAGAAACCCCAGGAAATGTGTTTTTTAATTATATTTTGTGAGGTTTAAAAATCCCAATTCTCCACCTATTCTTTAATTTCGGTTGGAATAAAAAACCCACCCTGTCCTTACCGTACCCGAAAAATCCAATCCCATACATCCCTTGTCAGCTTGTGTTAAAAGCCATTGTTAGCCAAGTTAAACCAACATTAGCAATTATTTACAGTTCGTATTAATATTAAGTAATAGGATGGTTGGTAGTTTATAAACATTTAAATTTTCAGATCACTGGCACCAATGAAGCCGTAGAAAATGCCAAAGCTGCTGTAGAAGAGAGAATTAAAGAAATTGATGCAGACAAAGAAGATAGACAGCTTAGATCTTTTGAACTTGAAGTAAGTTCTTTGTTTTAAATTAATTTTTGGTAATTATTGTGGGTTTGTTTTTTAAGAAAGTTTGGCAAAATTTTGCCATAACTGATATGAAAAAGATTTTCATGCCATTTCAGGATTTGGAATCTGACCCTGTCTTCTGTTGCAAGGAAAACCTAGAACATAGCAAGAATAGTGGCAACAATACAGGCTAAGATAAATAACAAATGATAAGAAGGATGTTGAACATTGATTGGAAGAAGTTACATTGCACTGTATAAAGCAGTAAAAAAACTGAAAACCAGAAAAAACAAAACTTAAAATCAAACATGACGTTCGCAGCATGAACATACAAGTGACCCTGAGTTTGTAGTTTTCCTCTGATTTTTTACTGCTTCAAGTTTTTTTGGTGATTTTTATCTTGCTTTGCCTGTATTTGTTGAAGGCTCTAAAATTGCCATCTTGTGGTATTGTTTGTATCTAAAGACAAGTCAGATTCCACATCCTGAAATGTTATGCAATGTGTTTTTTCTAATCAGGCAAAAGTCTGAAACAACTTCTTGAAATATTAATAGTACAATTTAATTTATTTTCCATTTTTTTTTGTTTCTGGATGGTAATACTATTGTCATATTTTAGTTTTGGTTGTTTGAGATAATTTTTTGATAGCTCTCTTATTTATTTTACAGTTTGAAGTAGACCCAGAATTTCATCCAAAGATCATTGGGAAACGAGGCCTAGTGATAAACAAGATCCGACAAGATCACAACGTCCAGATTACGTTCCCACGCCGTGGAGATGAGAATGAGAGAGTTATCAAGATAATCGGGTATGAGGACAAAGCTATGGCAGCGCGAGATGACATCCTCAAAATCGTCAACGATCTGGTAAGTTTTGGCAAATTAACAGTTTTAATATTTGTTAGATGCTTGTGATTAAAATTTAAACATAAAAATACAAGTTTAAGTGAAGGATGGAGTCAGAAAAGAGTCCCAGATTTGGGAAATCAGTGTTTATCTTGATAGTCGAGTCGCCGCGGCTGAATCGAGCCTGTCTCGACTTGAAAGTTACAACCTTTGTTTTCCATCGTAGCAACTCATGAGCATCTGAACGTTTTGAATGTACTTTGGCAATATACATGTATTTGTCTCACTCTAAAGTATCTGATTCAACCTTCTGACCCTCGTTTTTGCTTCTCTGTCTATCTGACCTTTTTCATACCCCGATCTTGGCTTGGTCCCAAACGTGACTGATAAGAGGGGTTCTACTGTGAAATATTTTGCTCTTCTGATCCTGGTTTTTTACTGCTTCTGATTATCCGGCTTTCTTCATGTTCCGACCATGGCTTGGTCCCATAAGCAACAGATAATATATGAGGGGGTTCTACCTTGTTAGCAAGTTATGGCATGGTCAGTGTATTTTTTGGCTAAAAAACATACTTGTTTTAAATTAGCAGAAATAAATGTAGCCTATATGAGAAACAGGCTTATCTTGGAAAGTGTGATGTCATAAACAAAATAATAAACAGGATAAATTAAAAAAACTTTAAATACTTACTTCTCACAAAACTACAAAGTATATTTACATTTATACTGTACTTACTTACTACATACAAGATGGTAAATATAAACAAAAAATGGTACAAGGCGATCGACTTCAACCAGTTACCGGTCATCATCAGGCACAATCAGAGAAGTTCTGCGGCACTTGAAAACTGAATGTTATCATGAACAACAGTAAACAAATAGGACACACACCAACCCAGCCGGAGCAACCCGGCCAGTTTTGTACTGCCGGGTTTGGTGTTTTTTAGGTTGTTTATCTCGAGCTTAAGTATTAAAATGCCACTTTCGGAATAGTTTCTTCCCTCTAAGGGGAAATTCACTAAAATGAAAGTCACAAAACATAGAACCCAAATCGAACTAATCTTCTCACTAATGTTTGTATAAGGTATTACATTTTATGAATAAATATATTTGTACTTAAACGGTGATTCTGTGCCCCACCGCCAAGCGACACAGCTGATCCGTAAGTGTGTTGCAGAATGCCATGTCGCGCGTGGAGGTGATCCTGGACGCCAGGGTGCACTCCCGGTTGATTGGCACCCGTGGCCGCAGCATCCGCAAGATCATGGACCAGTTTAACGTGGAGATCAAGTTCCCACGGTCCTCGGACCCGGAGCCCGATCTCGTGGTCATCTCAGGAGCCGAGGCTGACTGCGAGGAGGCCAAGGACCATCTGCTCAACCTCGAGGAGGAATATGTGAGTTGTGAGAACAAGTGGAGGGGAATCGAGGTGGGGGTATTCAGAGTCTCCTTTTCACTAACTCCCATATATGTCATGTAATGTGAAGGGGATCTGTACAAGGGTTTTATCATGCAAGATGGAAAGGGTGTAAAGAGCTTAAACTTTTGTAGCCATTAATTGATTTAAAATAATGGTTCACATTAAATTAAATAAAGATCAAATTAAAATCTTGGAACAGGATTATGAATGATTTTTAAAATTCCCATTATAAAGAATTAAAACATAATAAATTTTACTCTAGGGGAGATTAATCTAATTTTCTTTTGGTGATAATGAATTAACTAAGTCAATTGATAATGTGCTTCTTCAAATCATGGGACCACACTTTAAGGTTGTTGGAGAAAAATGATGCAGTACCGTGGAATTACACAAACATTACTTGCAAGTTGTTGAAGAGTCAGAATTATTTTTGACAATTTGACTCAAAAACAAATTTGCCACAGGAGAGGCTGCGGTTTGAGGTTTGATCTCTTAAAATGTCACTAAAGGAAGCAGTCAACATTTTCCACCTTAGATCCACCAAAAGTTCACTTGTTTCTTTATATTTTTATGAAATATTTACCTTTTGCAAATATTATATGGCGAGACATCCATGAAAGGACATTTAAAAATAGGTATTGTTAGAATAATACAAAAATATAAATGCCGAAAATATATCTAAATAATTAAAATTAGGTAATAATTCCTCCATTTGGTTGCCTTAAAAAGATTAAGTAAAATTACCTGGTTGATGCTGCTATTAGTGAAGGTCAGTCAGCTATAAAGTTGTAATTAAAAAGTGGCTAAGAAGCCATTTTCATTTATTAGTTTAAGTGCACTTTAATCCACTTTTAACTATACATTTATCATGAATCAGCTTTAATTCAGATCCAAATAATGTCCTCATACTCACACAATGGTATGTTTGACAGTTGCAAGATGTGACTGAAACCAGGGGCTATGACAGATCGGAAGAGACCAACAACTTCTTTGGAAACCACAACTCCAAGGCCAATAGCGGAGGGGAAGGGTTCGTGGTGAAGGGAGGCCCTTGGGAGCAAAGGGCACCCGATACCACGAGCACTGAGGACTTTCCGTCCTTCGGAGGCGGTGCCAGTCACACTCCAGCCACTGCCTCCACCTGGGGTCCGCGCCGCTAACTGGCGCCAGTAACTGGCCAACCACTCACGACACATCTTCGCCTCATCCACGCCTCCTCGTCCCATCAGAGCCTTATGTCTAGAGTTATTTTAAACTATATAGGTTCAGGAATGTTTAATTGTTTTGCAACCTTCGGGTTAATTTTCGCTCGATTTATATGAAGTATTGGCCTAATTGTATTGATCATAGTGCAATCATTTAAACCATCACGTGGAATTGTTGACAAAGACTAGACGGACGGCTTCGGTCGTCTCTCCCTCCTGTATCCTGCTTGCTGCATTGGTAAGACCCGGCTCGTTAATGGATTTATGAATTCGGTCGTCAAAACGTATTTTCCAACTTGTAGATTGATTTTGGCTTACAGTCTCTTCTTGAGTATAGATTATTTATTTATTAAGTTACGATTTTGTTTGATTGTTCTCTGATAGTTTTGAGAAGGTAAAATGGTCGCCTTTATTCTGTATCTTCTCATCTTCGAGTTTCTATCCTTAATTTATTAACGTCTTTTCTCACTATGGTAAAGATGGCAACAAGTCTTCCTTGACCGACTCAAAAGTCAGTTTCCTTAGATAGTTCCTTTACCTTTCTTTTGTCTGTGCAATTTACAATTTTTGTATCAGTGTTATATAACTATAATTTTTTATACTGTTTTGAAATCTGGTGCCTTTTATTTACTCGATCTTGGTTCGTTAAGATTGCTGTAGTATGTTTTTGTACCTTTTTAAATGCGGGCAATCACTAATTAAGTTGTAAGCAATATTCTGATCCGTTTGAAAGTATTTTACAGACAATACCGTCTCAAGTGGTGTTTGAGAGTATCTCGGCCTCAAGCAAAACGTATTCTTTTACTCGATTAAGTAAATAATCGGATTAAGTCAAATTTAAAATAAAATAATTTCTATATTTTTTATTTAAATTATGTTATTGATATTGTTATTATCTTTCTGTTAGCGATTAATTTATCACTTTATTTTGAACTGGTTTTGTAGATTTTTAAAGTATGATTTTGTTCTGTTTTGAGTCTATGTATAGAGAAGATTTTCTTTACAGGTTTTTTATGTTGTTATTGTTAAAATGTTAAAAATTATAAAAATTGTAAAATAAATAATAGACTGAAAAAACTAAAACTATATATATATTTATAAGTAAATAAACAGATAATGTATCTGAGCTATATCCCAGATCCTGCTGGATTTGCCATCTCCGGAAAGTTATTGTGTGATCATATTTTATATTACAAGATTGTACATACGTAGGCTCTCATTGTCGTTGGGTGGATAATATTCTTACGAATAAAGATAATAATACCCATATCTGGTTTAATTTAATCAACCTCCTATCTACAGTTCATGTTGTTATTTAAGACAACTGTTTCTTTGTAGACTAAGAAGGTGATAAAACTGAAGATGGTTGATAATAGTACCATAGATGATTGATGCCTTTTAGTTTTTGAGTTAGGGTTAAACCATGGTTTAAAAATGGTTGTGGCAAAATTAACCTAAACTACGGTTTATCATCTTATTCTGGGTAAATGCCTGGCGGGCCGGGAGTCGTGGGGAAAATCTGTAATAAAATAGGCAAAAGCATTTCAGTATACAAAATTGTTGGATGCCTAACAAGAGCGCCCCTTTATCGCTTATGTGTGTTTTTATAAAACTAGATAAATAGATAAATTTATTATTTAATGTAAATGAAATAGCTCAGAAATTTAGGAATGAAAAATAAGTTATTTACATTCCTAGAATTAGAGGGGAGAAAAAGGAAACAGAATAATAAACCCGCACAATTTGGCATTTCATTGAAAATTAATTTGATTTCTTTTTAAAACTATTTCTAAATTAACACTTATTTATTTAGCAGGCTAAAATGGAAAATCCTTCCAACTTTTTTATACCCATGCAGCAGGATCTGAATATGATCCATTAAAAATTATTAATTCATTGAAATCCAAAACATCTATAGGATATGATGATACACCTACACAAATCTTAAGGCACCCTAGTGCAGCAAACCTCAGTGAATTTCCAATGAATTTATATGTACCTTACTTACTACATGAAGCCACTTGCCATATTTCATCAATATATGTATATATTTTGAAATAAGCAAAGGGCGGATCCAGAGGTCAGGTTTTGGGGGGCGGTCATCAAAAGTGGTGTAAATGAATGAAAATGTAATATTTGTACTAAAGATGAAATAATGAATTACCATTGTGTAACATACGGTAATAAAGATAAAAAAAAATAAATCACATCATTTTATTCCTGCTGCGTCCTTAATTTATTAAGAAACAAAAGCATTTCATGTTCTATTTATTATGTATTGTATGTATAAATATTTTTTTAATTTGTGTAACAAATATTGAGGCATCAAAAATGATTTCTACTCTCACAGAGACACAGACTGACTGCAGATTACTTGTCAGTCAATCTGCAGGCATATAATAACCCAAAAGGTGCTCAAACAAACAATTGATTTTATTAGTTACACACTCGGAAAACAATTTTAAAACATTTAAAATCTGCAGTACTGAACTACACAAAGTGAATAGGAAAAGAGGAATGAGCCGACAGCCAAGTTCAACGACTCTATGCTGATAGAAATTGTTGTACCACTTTTACAAAATGAAATACTTGGCATAGAGCTGGTTGAACACGATTTAATCTTTGTTTCATCTTTTATTGCATACAACTCATTTTCTGTGAGTCAATTATTCTATAGTATATCAGCATTTTAGGGAGGAGCAGCTCTTGCTTCTCGCCACTGGATATTTCTTGCCTAACATCAGATTATAAGGTTTCACAACAATCAATTTTGTAAACAAACTTCAGCCAACAACTGTCAACAGACGAAATGTAGAAAAATAATCAACATAAAACAATTGAACCAACCTCAACCAGGTGCAGTTATTACACTTCACACGGAATATCTTGACCTGTGGCTTACTACACTGCCGGAGTGACTGAGATAACCAGCTGGGCTACTGAACCTTGACTACTTACGAACAGTTATTTTGTTTACAAAACCACAATATTATGTTTAATTGACTGTTCAGATGATGGAAATATCGGATTATAGATGTCTAAACCTCACTCTACTCCAACTGTTTGAACTGAAAACAGTTCCCACTGGTTCTGTGTCAAGTGAAGCTAGAATTTACTGCATAGACTTAGTTAGAAACACTGAATTTTTAGTCTGTCAGCTGACGAAACTGCAACCTCGCGACATTCAGGAAATATATATATTTTTGTATGACAGGTCATGGAAATGAAAGATTACAATCTCACCTTTTGAAGGTTATATATTTTGATCATTTATCAAACATTTAGGTTTTGTATTTGTTATTTTGAACCTAAAAAAGACGAGAGCAGCAAGTTTTGCTTCTTGCCATTTTTTAGTGTAGAAAAAATTGCTGCTCGCCAGGTGTAGGGTCAATGAAGTACTTTTGAATGATAACCAACAAAGGGAAAAAGTAAACGAGATCGCAAGCAGCACACTGGCGTGAGGCGAGAGGCGTGGCTGGCGTGAATTTCCGCATGAAAACCTTTAAAAAATCTAAAAAAGGGGTTAAAACAACATTGGTAACATTTTTTTGAAAATTGGGAAAATGTTATTTTTTGACTGTTCTGATGCTTCTAGTTATATTTAAATTCACTATTAGGATGGCAATGTTGTACATTATGAGGTTAGGAGGAGGTATAGTCAGGATAACAAGTTGGTATAAGGATATTGGGGGTGATAAAACTACATCAAGATATGAAAAACAGCCTTTACCAGTGTCAAAATCCCCGTAAGACAACATACTGTGTTAAGATAATTAACATTTTCTTTAATAACTCGGTAAATACTTGTGCTAGAATGATGAGGGAGGGCTTAAAACTTTTTGAATTTTACGTACAATAATTTAATATTAAACAACATTCAGGGCTTTTCTGACCCGATTTGGGCCCAAAAACTCAAATTTTGAAAAATTAAAATCCTCAAGAAAGGGGGTTAGAGTTGTCTGATTGTTTTACCCATCAAACTTGTCCAACTGTTTACAGAAGGGAAGGTTCCTACCAAATTTCAAGTAAATCAGATAAAAATTGTAACAGCTAGAGTGCGAACACATATATATATAGCCTATATATATATATATAAATAAACATATATTTCTTGCGGTATAGATGCCAAACGACTTTATATACTAACATATTAAAACAAATAGATATAAATGATGAAAAAGAAGTTTTTTGCGAATTTTCGTTTATAATACAAACATTTTCAAGCAATAAAGGAGAAAGAATGGAATTTGAACAGTAAATAAATAAAAATAAACAAATATTTTACATCTGACTTTTAAAAACTAAAACATGTGATTTTAGGTACAGGTAAAAAATAAAATTTAAATTAAAGTCAACTGAGTTGAATCATTTTAGACTTAAGAAAAATTTCCTGAGATTTAACCCAGAAGGAACCCTTGGTCTTCAATACCAACTGATGTGCCAATTCAGAATTTCTTAATATCAGTTGTGGTTATATTTGGGATTTTGATGTGGTTTAATTTTGTGAAGTGCTTTTAGTTCATAGCACCCTTCAAAATTTTGGCTGTGGTGAGTTGCTAGATTATATATTTGTTTTCGTTTGTCTTTATGTACCACATCAAAACGGTGGCCAGTCATACGTACTCGCAAGGAATTCGATGTCTGACCAACATAATCTTTTAGGCAGTGTTTACACGATAGTTGGTAAATCGCATTGTGGGTGACAGGTTGATTTACCAACTATTGGGTAAACACTGCCTATGGTGTAAATTTAAAAGTCTTGTTTGTGACACTGCTTTTAAATTCACTTGTATTAAACATAATTTTGCAAATTCCACACAGAGGTTTGTGGCAAGGTTCACAGCCCTGATTGATTTCCAAATTGTTTTCAGGCCAAGAATTTTGAATTTTGGGTCTCACCAACATATTTTTAAAATTTTGTGGCCGTTTAAAGCATATAAACTTCTTTTTTTTCTTCTGAATCTTTCTGTTGTTGTTGAAGATGGTGATTGTATTCTTAGTTGACTTTTAGGCACTCTCATCTTCTATAAAACTATATTAAAATTGTTTTACTTAATATAGTTTTATAGAAGATGAGAGTGCCTAAAAGTCAACTAAGAATATAAACTTCTTTTTCATCATTTTTATCTATCTGTTTTAATGTGTTAGTAAATAAATAAATAAATATATAATATATATAATAAATATATATATATATATAAGGGTGTCACAAAAATCTGGAACTGGCTATACATAACCATATTCTACACACAAAAATAAATCTAATATGTTCAGTAAAATTTTTTCGATTTCAACTTCGTTTAGCCGCTATCCGCCATTTTGTTTTTTCACTTAAACATTTCTATTTCCGTAATGGATTAATGTATCAAGTAAAAATTTGGTATGGAGGTTTACAGGATAAATGTCTAAATCTACAAAAAAAAATATTTTTTTCCGACGTTTATTTTCAAAATGGCGGCCACTTTAAATTTTTAAAGTCAAATTCCATGAAAACTAGCCACTGAAACAAAATGTTACAAGATATACAATTTAGAGCACTTTGTAATCCAAATCCAATGACACTTTTACTGTAAAAATCGGTTAATAAATAAAAAAGTTATGGAAATGTTTTATAATAAATTTCAAAATGGCGGCCATATAACATTTTCAAAGTCAAATTCCCTAGTGCATTTGACCAAGTCCTTTAAATTTTATGTCTTGTAAAATTTTGTTTTAGTTGCTAGTTTTCCAGGAATTTTATACACTTTGAAAATGGCATTATAGCCGAAACGCGTTGTGTAATAAAAATGTTTAAAAAAGGGTACTCTGGAAATTTTGTTTTCAATCTTATATATATATATTTGTAGGTGTCACAAAAATCCGGAACTGGCTATACATAACCATATTCTACATACAAAAATAAATCGAAAATGTAATTTATATATATAAAGTTGTTAGCTACCCCCCAAAACGTGTTCAGGGGGTCACGTTAGGAACTTTTATGTTGGTCCCAGACTTAAGTTTCACCATGCTTATAGTTCACTTTTCCATAGGAAATTCACTAATGAGACCAACGTTTAATTAATGGGTATAGACTGCATGGCGAGTGGCATTATCAACATTAACTGTATAATATGTTACAGTAGGTATTTAAAATGTTTGTTTTAATGCTGAATCCAATGGTATAAATGCTACTTTACACATCTGTACCTATGGGATGTAATAAAACACGTCTTACAACACTTAAGAATATATTTACACTTATACTGATTCATATACAGACGGTAAACATATATAAAAGATGGTACAAGGCTATCGATTTTGATCAGTCACACCGGTCATCATCAGTAACTGGTCTGATTTTATCCTGATGATGACCGGTGTGACTGGTTGAAATCGATAGCCTTGTAACATCTTTTGTATATGTTTACCGTCTGTATGTGAATCAGTATAAGTGTAAATATATTCTTAAGTGTTGTAAGACGTCTTTTATTACATCCCGTAATTAATAACAACACGTTGCTAGTCAAAAAGTTGTTTACATCTGTACCAAAACTGGTTGGGATTGGACCTATTTATGATTACCCGAGTTAGCGTGTTAATGGACTTATATAAAGAGGTAAACCACAGTTGCACAAAAATTCAACGTAGAGGTAAAAAACCTTAACATTTTTGACTTCCAGTTAAAAAAATCAAATCTGCCACCATTGGGTTTAACTGATGTTAAAACATAAGTTTTAACATCACAATAATCCAATATGCAGTGTATAATTCATGACCTGGCTAGATAAAATAATCTAATACTGACACATTAACCCATTGGCGTAGACATACGAGCAGGTCTCGTTCCTTACTTGTAATTTTATTAACGTGTGAATTGGAGTATAAAATTGGTGTTTTTAAATGGATTAATGGCATATTTTAATTAAAATATTGTTTTCTTTCAGTTTAGAGATTATATTCGGTTTAGGCGATATTAAGGGTTTTCAGTCAGTCCGCGCCCCTAGCGGATAGAACCGTAGACGCCCGCGGTCATTAGTTACATATTTTGCTACTAGAGTGCAGCACCAATCAATTCCCGTTATAGGCTACTACAAATAGAATAACATTACTACCTCAATGGGTTAATATTCAGTCTCTTTTGAATGCAAAATGTTTTTACAGTATTGAGATTTATTAAATTTTATCAATAAACCATGACTGAAACAATGTTTTTAAAATCATATATCCTAATTGGAGTGATTGCAATGTTTATTTTAAGCTCACCATAGTTCACTTAAATACTGAGGAGTAGTCCACCAAATGAAAATGAGTGTATTACTCTAATATTTTTGGTGTTACGTTTTTAAAGTAAGTACCTTTTTTAATCCCGCCGTTGCAGCGATACTTTTGGCATTCCAGCTTCCTGCGCTGTGTACCTGCATCTATTGGCAAACCTGGGACGCCACTATGGCAAAAATTTACCACATTTACGTTTCTTTGTGATAATTCAACCTTACGCCGCCGATTGAGAATTCCGCCATTTGTGAGGTACGCATGGAGAATAATTTCTAAGTGTACCGATGTGAAAGCGGCTGAAATTCACTGACAGATTAGCGAAGTGTTTCACACCTCTAGCGCCAAGAGGTTGTTTTTTCAACAAATGAAAACACGGTAATTTTTACAATATTTGCAGGCTTGCCAAAAGATGTAGGTACACAGCGCAGGATGCAGGAATGCCAAAAGTAGCGCTGGAACGGTGGAATTTAAAAACGGTACTTACTTTCAAATTACGCCTTGTATTTGAATGTTTTATTAATAAATCAACTATTCAAATTTAATAAATATTCTCTCCACATTGTCCTCGATACATGGTGAGATTTTGACTCAAATGATTAGGTTCAGACTTTGATTTCCCATGGTACCCTCTTCCCTTTGTGTAATACGGCAATGAATCTCAGTGGTTTCTTCTACTAATTTCCCTTGATGCACAAGAAATACTACTGTAGTTCAATCTTTTCTCTAAATGTTCAGAGTATTACTTGTATTACAGAATATTTTTTTGTTTAGTTAATCATATATTTAGATCACTCGCATTTCTAAATATGAGACAGGTATGAATTTAGTACATCTCGTGACTCCCGAAGAGGAAAATAACTGTTCTTAGTTTTGTTATATATTCACCTTATTTCACAAAAAAGTAGGAAAAAATAGTGTAAATAATTAGGCTACGACCTATTAAATACAACCTATTGTTTTAATTATTATATTTATTATTATTATGTTATTACTATCGTAGCATACTATTAGATTATACTAGCGGAATCCAGTTGCTCAAATTTGAACAAATATTTTCTTTTCTGATTACAGAGCTCATACCTAGTCATATTGGTTAATGTGTATTAAATTGCGTGATACCTTTCCAGAAGCTATCTGAAAAATTAGCTGTTCTTGCTTCTTTACTGTGTTTTGTTATTATATCAACAGTTGCTGTTAAATGGATTTACATTCTTCCATAAGGCTAACATTGGAACTTGGGAAGCCCAGGGGGCAGAGCCTTGAAGATGGACGCTTACCAAACCCCCAAAAGGCACATCAATCATGATTTTAAACCTAATAGTTTCGGCGGTAGCTCCTTCACAAAAATCGTCTTATTTTAACAAGATGGCAAGTAAATCCAGATGCTCAAATTCGAGCAAATACGGTTTTTACTTTTGTGAGAACCCAAGGTTATATTAGTTTATTAACTGGTTATTAACTGATTATGTTAGTTTATTAACTAAAAAAGCTAGGTTCTCTCAAACGTAAAAAATATTTGCTCGGATTCGAGAAACTGGATTTGTTTTTTATTATCCGTGGTTTGTTATTTATTATCAACCGCTGCTGTTAATAATTTTCAATTAAATTCCTTTTTAGCGAATTTACCCCAAAGGGAAGAAGCTATTACCATAGTCGGCATGGCAAGACCTAGGCCCGGGACCATGATAGCTTTTCGTTTTGAGGTCCCCAGATTCCAAAAACTGTATATACATCAGTTTAAAACTGTATATATATATATATATATATACAGTTACTATATATATATATATATATATATATATATATATATATATATATATATATATACATATATATGTGTGTGTCCGTGGGTGCGATAACTCTCGTAAAAATGGTCCGATTTCGATGAAATTTCGTACAAACCTGTAAAGCAACATTAATGACTTAAGTTCGAAAACCAGCCATATCGCTCTATCTAAAGGGGTATTTTGGGGGGGTTTGTACCCCAAAAATGGCTTTTTGGAGTTTTTTACAAGTAATACTTTAGTAAATCAAATTTTCCTTTTTTCCCATTGAATTCAGCTTAAAAAACAAACAATTTGGTGTTTTGATCATTGCTCTACGTTAATTGGTTACAGAGATATTGAAAGTGCTAAACACAGTACGTTGTCCAATGTTATTCTTATGGAGAATAAGAAAAATTGTATATCTCACTTATTTATTAACTTATCCTGACGAAACTTGGTATATTGCTTCATATAGTTGTTGTCTATTGATATTTGCACACAAAACAATGTTTTTGCCAATAGTTCCCGTAGCAGAAAACCTGTGTACTCAGCCCCATGTTATTCTTATGGAGAATAAGTAAAATTTTATCTCTGCTAATAATAAACATAAATTAATAAAATTTGGTCTGTGGCTTTACCTAGTTGAGTTATATTGATGTTTGTATAAAATCCTATTTTTTGTGTTCCTTGTTTTAGCAAACCTGTATAATCAGCAGTTATTCTTATGGAGAATAATTAAAATGTCATAAATAATTTATTTATGATTGATGAAACTTGGCATGTGGCTTTATGTGATATTAAGATACATAAATATGCATTGGAAATTCGCTAAGAATGCAGGTTTGCTGCTACGGGGGTATTTTATTATGGAGCTGTTAAATGTCCAATTAAAACGATTTATATTCTTCCACAAGATTATAAGTAGAGTCACAAGTAGAGTCCTGAAGGTGGATGTTATCCAAAACCCCAAAAAGCACATGTAGGACACAAACACAAACCTTGACTTCCAACTTAAAAGTTTCACTGGTCACAGCTGGGTCATAAAAATCGCCTTATTTTTTAAATAATTTTTTTATACTAAGTATAGATATATTTTGTTAGAGAATATCCATTTTCTATCATATTTGCAATTAAAAGAAAACACTAATTCACAATCTATCTATATTTATAAAAAGGATGTTGGTTTGTTTGTTTGTATATATATTTGAAGTTTATGGACTCGGACACCATTGGACCGTTTGCTACGAAACTTGGTATATATATGTAAAATTTCATGGAGAAGGTTTTTAAACCATCCATTTTGTCCTAACTCAATTGGGTTCCTCCCAAGAGGCCCAAAAGGGTTCCCATATAAACCTTATGGAAAGATATTGTTGTTTACATAAAAGCTAATGACATGTTTACTTGATCAGGTGATCTTGGTGATATTGGTTTTAGCTGGTTATAGTCAAAGGCGTGACAACGTCTGCCGGGTAACAGCTAGTTCACTATAATATAGTCATGACCTTTACCTTTACTTAATATTACACAAAAATAAATACACATTTATCTGTCTGAAGTTAAAAACGGTCCATTTAAATTGAGCTTTTGTGTAAATTTCAAAATGGAATAAATCATACCCTCAGTATGTTTGCTACCTCAAAGATCACGACCTAAATCCGCCCATGAGCTAACAATACATAGGGTACTACTACTCATTCAATATTTTCACAATATTTAATTTAATCAATTAAAGAGCATTAACAAAGGTGTAAGGAAAGTAATATGGTACTTTTACAAAAAGTCTCACTTTATAGAGCTAACTTTCCAAAGTAATTTAACTGTAACAAGGGCGACGGAGAGCGGAGGAAACATGACTCAAGAGAAGGAAGCAGAGGGCCAATGGAGACATTTAATTACTTGTTAAGTCTTTTGAGTCTATTGTAAGCGTCGATGACAATACGAGCATCTGTTTAATCACAGAAAACGAATAGTTTTCTGTGATTTAGTTTAATGTGCTTTATAATACTATCTAATAATTAATTAACACAATATAATACCATAGATTAAGCATACTCCTTAGGAGTATGCTTAATCTATGATAATACTCCAAGTAGCATATAAAACTACCCCTAGGCACAGCAAACATTAGTACTAACCAAATATTTAATAACATGTTTTTACAAAATTATTTGAATTTATAAAGTAGTTTTTGCACTTTATTTTGTCTCCTCTAAATGTTATATACAACTTTTAGGAGGCACTCTAAACCGAGTAATTTCTGTTTTTTTTTTGCAAAATTTATCTTGGAATCCAGCGGAACGGTTTTGTTACAACTTTTAAATTAGGGGCTTTTGGACCTAAAAATATGATTGGTAAAATACTCAACGCTAGACAAATTCATACTTTACTAAAAATCTCATTGAAAATTGGAAATTTTATCATTGGGCTTATGGAGTTTCACGTAAAAACAGCTGTGAACAGCTCATCCCCCAAAAGCAACAGCGTGACCCCCTGACCCCCCCCCCCGAAAAATTAGGTAAAATGTGTTGTGTAAATTGATATTGACTATGGTTAATTCTAAATGTACCCTTTGTATCTTACTTACTGAGTAAAACGAATCCCTGCGACACAACTTGTTATCATTTAGTCAATTTTGTATTCGTTACATCAATTTGTAATTATGATTGCATATACACGCCAGTAGCATTTATTTTGTCAACTTATTTTTACTAAACATTTATTTTTGTTTCTAAAATTATTCGACAAATAGTCTACGATGGATGGTCTTATATATAATTATAGGCTATGATTACGGTTTGTGTAAATTAATATGTTAATTTAATATAACTCTTGTCACCGGCTGTAATTATTTCAACAGGACTTATTTTTGGTAAAATTGTTAATATTGACTATGATTTTTCAGTTGCCTTGATATTTAGCCAACGGGGTTTTGTTAAAGTGTTATGTGGGGGGAAATAATTCCCCAATTTAAAACTAAAATACCCTTTTCTATTCCCCAATTTCACAACTTTCACAGATAAAAAACCAGGCTAACTCCCCTCTAAGCAAATTCAAACAGTCACTTTAAACCTATAATGTTAAATAGTGATGAAGACCCTAAAAGATAGGAACTTATACAGTATAACAGTTTGTTTTTAAACATCGTTCTCTTGATTGCAATTATGTAGTGAGTGTATGACATTCGTAAGAGGCAAACATAACCTCACAATTAACCTGTATTTAAAATTGAATTAATAGAAATATAAACAATTTGAGACCAACAATCTAAAATAGAAATCCAACATATTCAAATTTAGAAACCATAACACCACCTAAACGTTTAATAAAATAAAAACCTACCGTACATTAATGTACGGAATGTTCTAATTAGAAAGACAAAACGTTGACAAACCTACAGGTTTCCAGCTCCAAATATTTTGCATTGGTAAAAAATATGGAACATTTTAACAAGTTAATAATTTTTTTTACTCCTATAAATTTCCATTACTTGAAATAAGTAGACCTATAGTATAAAATATTTCCCTTTCTTTTTCCGACTTTGCGGGGGAATATATAATATCCCCCCGTTTACGCCCCTGATTCCAGGAACTATTTTAAAAATAACCTTCATCTGATTGTAAAGCGTTAGTTAATTTTAAAATTGAAAAGTTTTAAGTACATTTTTGAGCAGCCTTATATGGAAAAATCAAATGTGAGTGGTTACTACACATAATAATTATGCATGGAAGTACATGTAAGATGAGGGCAAAAATCATATTTAATATGTAATATGATAAACTACTGTTGTCATGCATGAAAAAATGCAGACAGCCGCCGGAGCCACCTGCAAAATGAATATTGTTGAACCTATGCACGACAATGTTGAACAAAGACTTAAGTAATGCAATCTTAATTTAATGATTCTAGTTACTGTTTTTAAGAAATAATTTGTTGATACTTTTTTTACTTTACTTTGTGTAAATGCTACTTTGACAGTTCACTGGTTAATTCATTCACAGCCAGGGGTGCCCACAGGGGTGGGATGATAGCGCGGATCGCTCTATACAATTTTATTTTGGGGGGGATTTTAGCGGGGACATTATTTTTTTTTTGGGGGGGGGAGTTATTAAAATACCTTATTTCAAATTATAAAGTATCGGATTTGTTCAAAAGGTGACAAACGATTTTTATTTGGATAATGAAACAGTATTTAGAGTGTAAAATATTTGAACACTAACGTCTGATCTTCGCTAACCAAAAAAAAGTAACAACAAATTATTTCTTAAAAACAGTAACTAGAATAATTAAATTAAGATTGCATTGAGAATGGACATCTTGTTCACCCACGAAACGAATCAAATATCACCGAGTATGGCTTGGTCTCCCTGGTACAATTCTAATTATTCTCCATAAGAATAACATTGGGGATGAGTACGAGGAACACAAAAAATGGGTTTTAACGAATTTCCCCTATAGAGAGGAAGCTATTTACCGTAGTCGGCATGGTAGGACCTAGGCCCGGGACCATGATAACTTTTCGTTTTGAGGTCCCCAGACCCCAAAAAACACCTTTCGTTCGAAACTGTATATATATGTGTGTGTGTGTGTGTGTGTGTGTGTGTGTGTGTGTGTGTGTGTGTGTGTGTGTGTGTGTGTGTGTGTGTGTGTGTGTGTGTGTGTGTGTGTGTGTGTCCGTGGGTGCGATAACTCTCGTAAAAAAGGTCCGATTTTGATGAAATTTGGTATAAACGTGTAAAACAACATTTATGACTTTAAGTTTGAAAACCAGCCAAATCGCTCTATCTAAAGGGGTATTTTGGGGGTGGGGTTTGTACCCCAAAATTGGTTTATTGAACTTTTTACATATAATTTTTGAAATAGTCAGATTTTAGTTTTTACCATTCGATTCAGCTTAAAAAAACACATAATTTGGTGTTTGGAACATTCCTCTGCGTCAATCGGTTACCGATATATTGAAAGTGCTCAACACAGTACGTTGTCTAATGTTATTCTAAAGGAGAATAAGAAAAAAAATATATCTCGCTTCTTTATGAACGCATACTGACGAAACTTGGTATACGGCTTTATCTGGTCGTGGTCTAATGATATTTGCTCAAAAAACAATTTTTTGCTAAACGTTCCCACAGCAGCAAACCTGCGGCTCAGCCCCCATGTTATTCTTATGGAGAAAAATTAAAAAGCTATGTCTCCCTTAACTAGGAGTACGCTCTTATATCGCGTATAAGGTTGAGTGATCGCGTAAAAAAAAAAAAAAATGTTTCAATTGACAATATACCTCATGGGCCCTCCATTATAAATGCAGCTTGACAATGACATACAAATCCAGAACATGACAAACAATGAGGCCTGAAACCTGTCAATCAGTCAGACAAAGTGCATATGAAGTAGTTACTCACCCCTCAGTCTCACTGAGGGCTGTATCATCTAGGCCCTCATAATAATATTAGCTGAAGATTTTGATAAAATGTAATATGTTGGCGGCAATAAAGGTCCCCAATCAGTGAGAGCACGTGGTTTAAAAGTAGTTATTTACACTTGGTTCCACTGGAGGACCCATCAGGATATTTATTTTATTGTAGCTTAATATTGCTGTAAAAATCTATAAGTATAAATACAGAACTTGATGAACAATACGTTTTAAAATCAGTCAATTGGTTTTGAATGCCTAAATATTTTAAACTCTAATCCAGAGGTTTTAATGTAACACATAAAACTTACTGGGGGGAGGGGGCTGTGCCCCCCAGGCCTCCCATTGTTATTGTAACTTTATAAGGTTTTTCAAATACATAGGCAACCTATAAATGCAGAACTTAAAAAACAATAAGGCTTAAATCATTCAATTTGTTTTTAAGAAGAATAAATTGCCTCATTTTAAAAAGAAAAGAAAAGTAGTACCTTATGTTAAATATAATCTAGGAAGAAATTAAAACTCTTTGACCCACTTCTTAGAATCCACGAGTCATTGTGTCAAGGTCCAAGATTTTGTATACATCTTAATATATAAATACCCCCGTAGCAGCAAACCTGCGTACTCAGCAAATTTCCAATACATAAATATGCATATATATGTATCTTAATGCCACATATCAAGTTTCATCAATATACATTCATAAATAAACGATTTATGACATTTTAATTATTCTCCATAAGAATAACATGACGGCTGAGTGTGCAGGTTTGCTGAAGCAAGGAACTCCAAAAATGGGGTTTTACACAAATATCAATATAACTCAAGTAGGTAAAGTCACATACCAAATGTGAATAATTTATGTTCATAATTAAGGGAGATAACATGTTACTTATTCTCCATAAGAATAACATGGGACTGAGTACACAGGTTTGCTGCTACAGGAACTATCGGCCGAAAAATGTTTTTTAGTGCAAATATCAATAGACCACAACGATATGAAGTAATATACCAAGTTTCATCAGCAAAAGTATATAAATAAGCGAGATATACAATTTATCTTATTCTCCGTAAGAATAACATTGGACAACATACTGGGTTTAGCACTTTCGATATCTCTGTAACCATTTGGCGTAGAGCAATGATCAAAACACTAAATTGTGCGTCTTTCTAAGCTGATACCAATGGAAAAAAAACTAAAATTTGACTTTTTCAACAATTATATGTAAAAAGCTCAAAAAACCCACTTTTGGGATACAAACCCCCCCCCCCCCAAAATACCTCTTTGGATAGGTCGATCCGTCTGGTTTTCGAACTTAAAGTCATAAATGCTGCTTTACACGTTTATACCAAATTTTGTCAAAATTGGATTAATTTTACGACAGTTATCGTGCTCACGGACACACACACACACACACACACATATATATATAGGCCTATATACAGTTTTTGAAAGAATGGTGTTTTTGGCATCTGGGGACCTCAAAATGAAAAGTTATCATGGTCATGGGCCTAGGTCTTGCCATGCCGACTACGGTAATAGCTTCATCCCTATATGGGAAATTCGCTGAAATGGATCCCTATTTCCCTTGGTCACGCCATTACTTGAGAATTAGTGGACCAAATTGAATAATTATTTCTTGTTGAGTTCGTTTATGTCAGGACAAGGTTCTTATATAAGACAATTTTTAATCTGACCTAAGAGCTCTGGCCCACAGGCCTTCAAAGTTCGTATTGATTTTATCTAAGTTCAGTTAGTTACACCAAGCAGCTGTAAACATACTTGAAAGGCATATACATATGTTGATTATAGAAATAAAAAGCTACTTGAATGGAAACTCTCATTTTGGAAATAAAAAGAGTACTGGAATGGCAACTCAAACTCTTTTTTAGCGAATTTCCCCTATAGGGAAGAAGGTATTACCGTAGTCGGCATGGTAAGATCTAGGCCCGGGACCATGATAACTTTTTCGTTTTGAGGTCCCCAGACCCCAAAAACACCATTCGTTCGTAATATATATATATATATGTGTCCGTGAGCACGATAACTCTGGTAATAATTATCCGATTTTGATGAAATTTGGTATAATCGTGTAAAGCAGCATTTATGACTTAAAGTTCGAAAACCAGACAGATCGACCTATCCGAAGGGGTATTTTGGGGGGGTTTTGTACCCCAAAAATGGGGTTTTTGCGTTTTTTACATATCATTTTGAAAAACGTCAAATTTTAGTTTTTTTTAGAATCAGCTTAAAAAGACGCACAATTTGGTGTTTTGATCATTTCTCTATGTCAAATGGTTACAGAGATATTGAAAGTGCTAAACACAGTACGTTGTCCAATGTTATTCTTATGGAGAATAAGAAAAATTGTATATCTCGCTTATTTATCAACTTATCCTGATGAAACTTGGTATATTGCTTCATATCGCTGTGGTCTATTTGCACTATTGATATTTGCACTAAAAACACTTTTTGGCTGATAGTTCCCGTAGCAGCAAACCTGCGTACTCAGCCCCATGTTATTCTTATAGAGAATAAGTAACGTGTTATCTCCCTTAATTATGAAAATAAATAAATAAAATGTGGTATGTGGCTTTACCTTCTCGAGTTATATTGATATTTGTATAAAACCCCGTTTTTTGTGTTCCTTGCTTCAGCAACCCTGCATACTCAGCCGTCATGTTGTTCTTATGTAAAATAATTAAAATGTCATATAAATTGTTTATTTATGAATGTATATTGATGAAACTTGGTATGTGGATTTATGTGGTATTAAGATACATATATATGCATCGGAAATTCGCTGAGTACGCAGGTTTGCTGCTACGGGGGTATTTTATATGATCGCTCCATCATTTATGAATGTGTACCCGAATGAAAAGTTTCTGATAAACACAGAACCTTATTTGTGAATGCTACAGTAAAAATCTTTCAGAAAAAATAATATAGGCTATGAATAAGTTATTGGTCCAATACTTTCTATTTCAACCGGTTATGAATATGCAACAGTTAAAACTGTTAACACACTGTGGTGGTCAGGATAAGATTAACGCGGTTTAATTATAGAGCTTTGTCACTTTTGTTAAAAAAGTGAAACCTCACTGGAAAACATCTAGCCAAAGAATAATAAAGACTAACATAAGTTGTGAAGAGGGGATTTGATTGGTTAATATATTTGTTGCCATGAAGATCGGAGGGTATAGAGCGTAAAAATGGCGGTCAGCATGTAAGCACAGTTTTTTACCCCAGACGAGACCTCTATAGATATATACCTCGTTGGATACGATAGGATTTGTTATTTAAAAACAACATAAGATAACCTAACCTAACACACTGTACAAGATGGGTGGTAAAAAAAAAAAATACCCCCGTCGCAGCAAACCTGCGTACTCAGCGAATTTCCAATGCATAATATATGTCTTAATGCCATATAAAGCCGCATACCAAGTTTTATAAAAATATATTCATATATAAGCGATATATACAATTTTAATTATTCTCCATAAGAATAACATGGGAGATGAGTAAGCAGGTTTGCTGCAACAAGGAACTAAAAAAATGGGTTTTTATGCAAATATCATTATAACTCAACAAGGTGAAGCCACATAGCAAGTTGTATTAATTTATGTTCATAATTAAGGGAGTCATTACATTTTACTTATTCTCCATAAGAATGACATGGGGGCTGAGTACGCAGGTTCGCTGCTACGGGGATAATCAACAAAAAATCAATTTTTTGTGCAAATATCAATATACCAGTACTACGTGACCCCACGTGCCAAGTTTCATCAATATACATTCATTAATAATGGAGATATCAAATTTTATTTATTCTCCATAAGGATAACATTGGACAACGTACTGTGTTTAGCACTTTGAATATCTCTGCAACGGTTTGACGTAGAATCACAATTTAAACACCAAAATGATTGTTTTGTGGAGCTGAATTGATTGGTAAAAGCAAATGTGAAGTTTACATCAAAATTAACTTAGGAAAAGCCAAAAACCTTTTTCCCATAAGATTAACATAGGAGATTTTATGAGCAGGTTTTTTTGGATTTTCTCAGCAACCACTTAACCTAGCTTAATAATTCAAAATACCATATTATTTGTTTTTTTAAGCTCTATAACATGGTCTAAACCAAAATTAAGTGTTTTAAAAATGTTAGGGTAAAAAATGCAAAAAACTGATTTTTGGAAAATTTAAAACCCCCATAAACCCCCCTTCCCATGGCCCGATTTTTCTGGTTTTCGAACTTAAAGTCATGAATGTCACTTTACACATTTGAGCCAAATTTCATCGAAATCGGACGTTTTTTACTCAAGTTATCGCATTCACGGACACATATATAGATATATATATATATATATATAGATATATATATATATAGATATATATATATCTATATATATATATATATAGATATATATATACATATATATAAATTTGAACGAATCGTGTTTTAGTCATCTGGGGACCTAAAAAAAAAAATTTGTCATGGTCTCGGGCTTAAATCTTACCATGAGACCTACGGTAATAGCTTCTTCCCTATAGGGGAAATTCGCTAATACCATTTCAACATCGGAGGTCACTCTTATCACTGACTTTGGCAAAAAATCAATTCCTAGGTTCTAAAATTTACAAAAAATAGCTAGGATAAACTGGAAAATACCTGAAACTCATTCCGTTAATATCAAAATAAAATTATGGCCCCTATATAGTCCTGACACAGACTTGCTTGCTACATAGAGAAATACACCCGCTATTGGCTAAATACACGGCTAATTCATGTACTTTAGAACTTGACGTTAAATTGAAACACATTGTCAATATTAGAAAAATATGTACATACCACTAACTGTTTGTACGTTGTCTTCAGTTCCTCAATTGATAATCATCAAAAGTCCACATTTCTGATCCCAGTCATGGCCATGACGCCTCTAGCTTCCATGAAAAAAAACCCTAAGTGCGAGGCCTTTGTAGGCGCGAGGCCTTTGTAGGCACGAGGCTCTTGTGCGGCTGCATCTGTCGCGCCGCCCTAAGGACGGCACTGGGTCCTTATCACGTTAAGTAGATACCTTGGGTTAGGTAAGGTGTATGAGGTGGTGTGGTCTGTCGGATTCATTGTAGTATGTTTGGCCATTCCAAGTAGGTCTACAGCTTACCTCAGCAAACTTCTCACAAAAAGCGAGTGGACATATGTGAGATTTTGTAAATCCCAAATATAGGCTAAGCTAGTCCTCTTAAAAAATCCTCCCTAATAGACAACCAAGGCCTATATATAGATACTTACAGCAAGGCTAAAATTAGAATGTGATGGTTGACAAACAATAGCATTGGCCTACCGTATCTACATTATATGAAAGTTAAATAGGTATGGTAACTTAGTCTTAAAGAATACCATTTAATCTTCATATATTATTAAAACGTTGCAGACAGTATTTCATGTATATTGACAGCATCAGAAGTTTGTTTTTAGTCACATCTTTCTTATATAGCCTACGTATGTTACTTATGAATAAAACTGTAGGCTATAGGCCTAAACCAAAACCTCAGGTCTAAAGTTATTCCCACAGATTATTTAACCAGTAATGGAATAATGTTGTCATTCTCGCCGATGTCACTTTTATCGTGTTAAATCCAACTAAAAAAAACACAGTCTTATTTACAGATATGTATGAAACTACCATGGAAACGTATCCATAACTCAGAAGGTTTACATTTGATTACCGGTATTCTTACAATGTAAATTAAAATATTATTATTGAGCATGAAGAACGTCACGTTTATAGTTTATGATTTTCGAACAAGATGTTAGAACAAATTATCAAAAAATAAACGGTACTTTGGTATTATACGGATGCCACCCTTATACAGCGCGCTGCGGCAGTTATGTTAGGATGGGTTATCATAAAAATGATTGTAGAACTTTCCTTGTTTTGTTACGAATCGAATGATACCTGATGAGTCATACTTCAGGCCGCCAAACCCCCTCCAAATAGGCCAAGGTCAGGTCGTTGACCGGAGCGCGCGCATCACCTGTCACCGCCTGTATCTGGGTCAGTGTCATGAGTGATTTATTGCCGTCACTACGTTACATTTGTTTTCATAATGAGTGACGTTCTGATGGTGTGGGATTTACCTCGAAATGAAGAGGAAACCGTACGTATTTTTATGATAACCCATCCTAACATAACTGCCGCAGCGCACTGTATATTTGGCGGAGTACATGTGGCGATCGGGTGTGGCTGCTAGCGGCGGCGACGCATTCAACACGATCCTAGCGGACATCGCTGTCTTTTGGGAGGCACAACACAAAGACCGCTCATCAGAATGATGTAAAATTTGTACAGTAAGTCAATAAAAGTACGTTTTTTCGAATTATGTAGTTATCCTTTGTATCCGGTAAAAATTTAACCTCCAAAAATAGTGGCATCCGTATAATACCAAAGTACCAAATAAACTTCTAGTTCGTAATCGTAACCTCAAAAATGTAATGCCAAACATCAAGATGACAGCAACTAAAGAATTTTGACTGTTCTAAAGAGCCTGTGTACGGTGTGCCACTAAGGTCAAAAGTGGTAGGGTAACTTACTGAAGAATGTTAAAATAATTATTACAATGTAATAATAATCCGACAATCTCCGGTATAGTTTATCAGAATAAGTAAATCGTCAAAACATTAACCTTAAAAATTTCATGACAATCCATCCACCGGTGGAAATGGAGAGCGTATCAGGAATTAGATTTTTAGACTGAGGTATAAGGATTTTCGCTTCGCTTCAATCCAATAAGATAACTTTATATATGAAATTATAAGGTTTCCGCCAAACTACATAACTTAGGTAGGTACCGGTAAACATAATTCTCTCCCCTTTCTGCTTGTGGATATTACGTGACAGGTAATATTAACAGCTTGACCAACCTTAATATTTCCACATTAGGGCCTAACTAAGTAAGCAAATAATCTGTTGATAGCGATATTGTAATATGGCGATACAAAATGTATTGACACCAAAAGTTCTACTGCCGTTGTTTATTGTGAGGTCTGTATTTGAGTTTAAGTTTTTTTTTTACCTCATGTACATTTTAGACACTTAACTTATCTGTTAGTTTATTTATTTGAAATCAGTAAGTATGTTTACCTACAGACATGATTGATTGGTGAGATTTACATGGTTGCTTATTAACTTAGTACGTTAACTACCTTGGGTTGGGTAATGTTTATAAGACAATGTGTTGTGGTAGGTTGATTTCAGTATGTTTAGCCATTCCAAGTACAATTAGCCTCGGCAAACTTAAGTTTACCACAAAAAGCAAGTGGACATTGGTGACATTTAGTAACTCACAAATGTAAATATAAGCTAGACCTATCATAACATTCCCCTGTATAGACTACCAAGACCTAACTTACTTATCGTTAGAATGAATTTACAGCAAAGCTAAAATTAAAATATATTTATGAAGATTGACCAACTTGACGGTTGGAAAACAACAATAGCATTGGCCTAAATTAACCTATATGAAAGGTAAATACTTAGTCAAAGGGTACTGTCTGTTATGACAATTCAAACGTTGTAAGTTTATTAATAACATAAAAAGTTAGTTTTTAGTCACACCTTGTATTATAATCATCCATGTTATGGCTAAAACTATAGGCTAATATACAAAACCTGAGTATTATTCGAACACAAACTATCTGCAAAAGAACACAGATACAAAACCACCAAAGATGTATGGTTGTGTTTAGTAGTGCTGAATAATCTTGGCATTCTCCGCGATGAAACATTTTATCGTATGAAATCCAACTTGAACCACAGTGCTTCACATAAGTTATGTGTATCGTAGTCACAAGGTATAACATCCCTAACTTACAGAATGTTTACATTTGATTATTGCTAAACCTTAGTGAAATTGTTATTATTATTGAATTCAAAAGAACGTCACGTTTTGAATTTAGAACAAATAAAAAAAATAAACTGTTTGTAACGTAACTTCTAACCTAAACACAAACAACAAACAGCGATTGCGAACAAAACTAAACGACAGCAGCTGAGCTGATGTATTTTGACAGTTCTCCAGCAACACGGTACCACAAAGCTCAAAATATGTACTGAAATAATTTTAAATGAAAAAAACTAACAATTATTAAAATGTAATAATAATTTGACAATTATAGTTTATTTAAAGCATTAATTCATCAAAACGTTACCCTAAACATTTCATGACAATCCATCAAACCGTTAAAATGTAGATAGCGTCACACTACTTCGAATTCCAAACTGAGTATAATGATTCTCTAACGTTCATCCAACAAACATATAAGCTATAAAATATTAATCAGTGTTAAAAATAGCAACCTAATTAATATACCGTAGCCTATCGAACAATTTCATTTGGTTCTTTATTTTGTTCCACTTATAAAAGTATACCCGAGCCGAGTAAGACCGAAACCATATTGGATTCGCCTGGGTAAATTAAATGTAAGTTAAACAAAAGTCAAAGCCTATTTTGGCTTTAAAATTTGTATCACTTTACCCTTGTTTCTGAAAAAAACAAATGTGAATTCCAAACTCTAGAGGTAAATTTACATGAGGTTAGTTCAATGAAAATGATCATTTTCAATCGAAAAGTAGGCCTAGGATGAACTTGTGCCAAAAGGCACAATTATCCAGAGACTAAGTTTTACCTTACCGAACAATTTTATAAAATGTTTAATTTGGATAAGAATGAAGAAATCTAGTCAAAAATTGGATTAAAACAGTGGTGTATGGGCATCATAAACTATGCCTAGAAAATTAAAGTCGATAGGCATACCTTACAAATATTAACCTCCAAAAAGGACCAAACTTATTGAGTTTGCCTTATTGAGTTTGAATAAACAAGTTCTGGTATGCAATTATCATTTTGTAGGAAAATAAATTTATATTAAACTTCAGTTTTCAATCTGACAAAAAGGAAATAGGCTAGTCCCAGAAAATGGTGAAAAGTAATGTGCCACATAAGTTTTAATAACATACCATCATAGTTAAAAGCACGATGTATAGGTAGCTATAGTTTGTTCTGTTTTCTGTTCTTACAAATGTTAATTATTGTAATATTGTAAAGTTGCATTGGTGATAGCCGCCAAATAAAAAACCAAAACATTAATTTTATTTGGTAACTTACCGTAAGTTTTATAAGCGAGATAATAATGTTTTTAACAAATTAAGACTTTCTACTGTTAATGAGTGGAAATTATAATGTAAATAATTACATATATTAGCGTATAATCACTTTAATAATTTTCTTGTTGACATCTTTACTTTCGGTTATACTTCTGTCGATTCTGTCGTCTGGAGTCTGGACTGGCCAAAGTCCCAGCGCTCAGCCTGCATTTCTTTACATAGAGTACGGTACCAATAAAGTTATTTATTATAATAGTATTTAAAATAATAATGTATCTTTTAATTAGTATAAAATAAAATATACATACAACTTTTAAAAGCTAATAAAATTTAAAACTTAGTTTTTGTGTTTCAAGTTACGAAAAGAAGTTTTTTCCTAGTCAACATGAACATGAATAACTACAGTTCTGTAGTGAATCTATGGCACTGTGACTTACGTTACTCTATAGTTGAAACATAGACGTTGGCTAAATATCAACGATTCAAGTACCACTAAAATGGCTCCCAATGTTAATCTTATGGGATAAAAAATAGATTTGTTTTAAAGATAATTTTATTATCACTTAACCAAATATTCCCAATAACGAACTTGACCGAGATTTCGTACTATAGAATCTATCTCTAAAGTTTGAAGTGGATCTGTAGAGGCGTTTTTGAGTTATTTATGTCACAGACACGCCAGTTCGAGTTGATTCTCTTACCA
Source organism: Allygus modestus (assembly GCA_963675035.1). Classification (NCBI taxonomy): domain Eukaryota; kingdom Metazoa; phylum Arthropoda; class Insecta; order Hemiptera; family Cicadellidae; genus Allygus; species Allygus modestus. The sequence goes on from OY776115.1 coordinate 66,023,743, forward strand.
CTGTAAGCAGTAAAGTTATGTATAAGGATTTCGTTTCACTCAATCCAATTATGAACATAAATTAATAAAACCTTGCATATGACTTCACCTAGTTGAGTTATATTGATATTTGCCTAAACACCCATTTTCCGCTCCTTGTTGCAGCAAACCTGCGTACTCATCCCCCATGTTATTCTTATGGAGATTAATCAAAATGGGATATATTGCTTATTTGTGAATGTATATTGATGAAACTAAGTATGTGGCTTCACCTAGTTGAGTTATATTGATATTTGCATAGAAACCAATTGTTTATCTTCCTTGTTCTAGCAAACCTATGTACTCATTCCCAATGTTATTCTTAAAAAAGAATAATTAAATTGTATATATCGCTTATTTGTGAATATATTTTTATGCAATTTGGTATGCGGATTTATGTGGTATTAAGACATATATTGTGCATTGTAAATTTGCTGAGTAGGGGCCTACGCAGGTTTGCTGCGATGGGGGTATTAAGGGAGGCATAACATCTAATTATTCTCTATAAGAATAACATGGGGGCTGAGTACACAGAGGTTTGCTGCGACGGAAGCCTTTGGCAAAAAATTGTTTTTTTGGAGGAAATATCAATAGACCACAACCAGATGAAGCCGTATACCAAGTTTTGTAAGTATACGTTCATAAATAAGCGAGATATAAAATCTTTCTTATCCTCCATAAGAATAACATTAGACAACGTACTGTGTTGAGCACTTTCAATATCTCGGTAACCAATTAACGTAGAGGAATGATCAAAATATCAAATTGTGTGTGTCTTTCTTTAAGCTGAATCCAATGGTTAAAACTAAAATTTGACTCTATTACAAAAATTATATGTAACAAATTAAAAAAATTCAATTTTGGGGTACAAAACCCGCCCATACATCCCTTCGGATGGAGCGATCTGGCTGGTTTTCGAACTAAAGTCATACAAGTTGCTTTACACGTTTATACCAAATTTCATCAAAATCGGATCATTTTTACGAGAGATATCGTGCTCATGGACACACAAATATATATCTATAAGAGACCAAAAATTACATAAATACCCCCGTCGCAGCAAACCTGCATACTCAGCGAATTTCCAATGAATATTATATAATATAACACATTAAAACACCTCACATGATTCATAAGAAGCAAACATGATTCATTCACAAACAAGCGATATTAAAAATATTAATTATTCTCCATAAGAATAACATTGGGGATGAGTACGCAGGTTTGCTGCATCAAGGAACACAAAATAATGGGTTTTTATGCAAATATCAAAATAACTTATCTTAGTGAAGTCACTTACCAAGTTTCATCCATATACATTAATAAATAAGCGATATATAACATATTAATTATTTTCCATAAGAATAACATGGGGACCAAGTACCTAGGTCAGTTTATGTTCATAAATAAGCGAGATATACAATTTTTCTTTTTCTCCATAAGAACAACATTAGACAACGTGTACTGTGTTTAGCACTTTCAATATCTCAGTAAACAATTGACGTAGAGCAATGATCAAAATAGCAAATTGTTTGTTTTTTCATTCTTAATTCAATGGTAAAAATTAAAATTCGATTAAAATAAAAATTACGTGTGGAAACCACAAAAAACCCATTTTTGGGGTACAAACACCCCTTTTCGGATAGTGTGATTCGTATGGTTTTCGAACTCGTTCAAATAAATGGTACTTTACACGTTTGTATCAAATATCATTAAGATCGGACCTTTTTTACGAGAGTTATCGTGCTTACGGACACACACACACACATATACATATATAAACATTTGAACGAATGGTGTTTTTGGGATCTGGGGACCTCAAAATGAAAAGCTATCATGGGCTTAAGTCTTACCATGAGACCTACGGTAATAGCTTCTTCCCTATAAGGGAAATTCGCTAAAAACGGAGTTATATTTCGATATAAAATATTCTTCAGACTCACATTCTACATTCTAAAAACAAACCAAACAAAATGTAGGGTTATGACTTTAAGTTCGAAAACCAGCCAGATCGCTCCTTCCGAAGGGGTATTTTAGGGGGTTCTGTACCCCAAAAATGGGTTTTTTGAATTTTTTACATATATAATTTTGGAAATAGTCAAATTTTAGTTTTTACCATTGGATTCAGCTTAAAAACACACAATTAAGTGTTTTGATCATTCCTCTACGTCAATTGGTTACCGAGATATTGAAAGTGCTAAACACAGTACGTTGTCTAATGTTATTCTTAAAATAATAAAAATTATAACTCGCTTATTTATGAACGTATACTGACAAAACTTGGTATACGGCTTCATCTGGTTGTGTTCCATTGATATTTGCTCAAAAAAAATTTTTTGCTAAAGGCTTCCGTGGCAGCAAACCTGCGGACTCAGCCCCCATGTTATTCTTATGGATAATAATTAAATGCTATTTCTCCCTTAATTATGAACATAAATGAATAAAAACTGGATATGACTTCACATAGATGAGTTAAATTTATATTAGCATAAAAACCCATTTTTTGTGTTCTTTGATGCAGCAAACCTCCGTACTCAGCCCCAATGTTATTCTTATGGAGAATAATTAAAATTGTATATATTGCTTATTTGTGAATATATTTGTATGAAACTTGGTAAGTGGCTTTATGTAGTATTAAGACAGTTATATCTCCATTGGAAATTCGCTGACTATGCAGGTTTGCTGTGACGGGGGTATTTAATATATAAAGAGTGCTACAGCGTCCAGGAGATTTTAACTGACAAGAGTAATGTTTAGTTGTGAACTTGTTTGTTTTTCTTTTGTATGTATTAGTCTATCCCGTATTTTTACCTTTTCTATTTGTAACAAAAGACTATTGTCAATGCTACTTGTATAGTTACATGAAAAATAAAAATTCTTGATTCTTGACTACGGGCTATCTCCTAACCTTACAATGCACAACATTGCTATCCCAGAATTGCGGATAAATAGAACCTGAAAATCAGAAAATAGCCAACAAATAAAACGTTTTTCAATTTACAAGTAGACTTGTTTCATCAACGGTCATAATATAAGACAGTTCTCCATTTTGTGAAAATTGGAAATAATTACTTGAAATTTGATACTCTAGTACCTTTTATAACTATTAGTGGTACTATTTTTTAATGTTATAACGAGTTTATATTTTAAATAAACATGTAAATATTTTGTACGAAAAAACCACTATAAGCATAAATAATATAATTAAGCTCTTTCCAAATACTATTAAATATGTTGTTCCATACCCAGTTGAACGTATTTCCCAGTACCCAGTTGTATGTTGAATTCCCCAGTTACCCAAAGGTACCCTATTGTGGAAGATAAACACAAAATAATGATATCATTCTGCGTACATAATTTTCGTTTTGTTGTGATAACAACTCACCTTGAGGCATTCTATTGAAGATACATTTGTGTCCTGGGCCGTTTAAATTAATCTAACTTGAGGAAATGAAGCCTGTTGAGATACTCATGCAATTGATTGTAAACAAATTAGCTGAAAAACTACCAAGGCAAATTTGCGTGACTAGGTATTACTCTTTCTAAAAAGTTATCCCTTCAGAGGGAAAATAGCATTTTAAAACATTCCTGACTTTAAACTATGAGTGTTTTACATAACATGTAAGAACTTATAATCGCGGTTTGATCAGATGCCCACAACCATGGGCTAAATGTTTTCGCCACCGTTTTAACGTAAGTGCCGAGGATCGGTCGATCTGATCTGGATGTATTGAACCACGTCCAATGTGAGAGAGGCCGAGAAACGACTTTCATAGTTGTTGAGTTTCCGTCAATCCCTACTAAGGTTTCATAACTGATTGGAATTGAAAGATTTAAAACCACAGAATAAAAAAAATGTATACTTGCATGCAATTCAAAACAAACTGAAGAATAAAACATATTCCTACCTTCCTTTAAGATTTTTCTAAGAAATATATTGAATTTTGATTTTAATGTGTAATCTGTTGGAAGTAACGTTTTGAGGAGTAATTCATTTATGCCTATTAGTTATTTGTAATTCAAAAGAGAATATATTTTACTAATTATTTAGCTGGCGAAAAGACAATAGAAAAGAATAAAAAAAACATGATCTCAAACATCGGTATAACGAAGATTGGAAGCTGGGCTTCAGTTGAACAAAGCTTAAATAATTTGTTGTAAAAACCCGTCGAAAGCAAATGTCTGTTGAGCAGATGAAATAACCATTGTTAATAAGAGTGCTTAACTCAGTCTTAAGTTTCAATTTCACTTTAAAAATAAGCTCAAGTTTCAAACGTTCTTTCTACCACAGTTCAAATCGCCACTCAGGTTAAATTATTTTTGCTCCCCCCCCAAGAGAAGAAGCTATTGCCGTTACTTTGAATTATTGCTCTACGACAATTGAGATATAACAAATCCTAAACACAATACGATGTCTAATATTATTCTTATGGAACATAAGTAACATTGTATATCTCGCTTTTATATCAATGTATATCGGCGAAATTTGGTATGCTGTTTTATCCGGTAATAGTATATTAGTATTTTCACAAGAAACATTTGTTGTCGATGTTCCCGTAGCAGCAAACCCATGTACTCAGCCCTAATGTAATTATTATGGAGAATAAGTAAAACATAATGTCTCCCTTGATTATGGACTTAAATTAATAAAACCTGGTATGTGGCTTCAACTGGTTGAGTTATATTGATATTTGCATAACATCCATTTGTTTTACTTCATTGTTGCAGCAAACCTGTGTACTCAGCCCTAATGTTATTTTAATGGAGAATTAATGAAATATCATTCATCGCTTATTTAAGAATAATTTTTGTGAAACTTGGAAAGTACCTTAATGGTTTTAAAATAAATGTAGCCTACATGCATTGGTAACTACGCAGGTTTGCTGCGACGGGAGTATTTTATTCATCACCGCTAACGATTCCCGCTCTGGTCTCTAGCCCACAAGACCCACGCCTGAGTCCAGGTCTTAATCGGAACCAATACAAGACAAAAAAATGGTTTCCACACCAGGATGGATTACAAAAATAGTAAGTCGATCGATATGTGACAGTCGATCTGGTGTAACATGAGTGTTTCGGTCGGGAGAAGCCGCGGCCTAGGGCTTCTATCTGTTAGGTAACTAGACGGACGGTACGGCACTGCCCAGTGTTTGTCTGATTCCAGTTGCTACCATCAGGACCAGTGGGAGCGAGCTCTTGTGGGTGAGACTCTTGAAGGTTAGTGTGTTAAAGGAACTGGTCAACCTAAAATTTATGTTTAGTTTGACAACAAAAATATCCGTAGACTGGTGAATGGACTTAATGGGCTTAATGTGTTACATTTGGTTTAATGTTTCATGATGATGTGGCAAAAAATTGCGCGTATAATGGTTTGCAGTTTGTTATTAATTTTTTTTGCAGTCTGATTCTCTTTGTGTTATCCACCGACTTCTTAAACAGAAAAACTTTACATTTATTAAACAGAGTGTCCCTTTGTAAAAGCCAAACTAACCTGTCTTGGTAAACAGGTCAAAACAAATAGGTTAAAACAATTAAATAAATGGTATAACTGACATGTTTTTCTCGTCTTTATTTAAGTTGCGGCTGTAACCAAATAAACCATGGTTATAAATTTATAAAGTGGCATTTAATTTGGCTTGGATATGACTCATAATCTTATATATTAATTAGCTAAGGAATTTAGTTTTTTTCGGCCTACTACGTCGTCATTTCTCAACCGATTTGGGCAATCGATGTGCCATTTTAAACGTTTTACACTGCAGATTAATAGAAAATTGTAAAACTCGAAAATAACGCTTTAGTTTTTAAAGTATTGACAGTTAAAAAATTATTCCATGTTATTTAAATGGGAGGATATTTTTAAAGGAACTCGGCTTTAGTTTGAGAATACCAGGCAACGTGTGGTCATGGAATTTGTACCAATTTGAAGCTTAAGCATTCCGATGTTCCCCAAAATTGTCAGATTTATCATTTCCTCCTTTTAAATTCGTTAAATGATACCAAGTATAAAGTCCTCAAATTTCTCCATGTTAATCATATGGGAGAATTTTTACCTAGAATTTTGAGGAACTCGGCCTTAGTTTGAGAAAACCAGGCAACATGAAGTCATGGAATTCGTTCTAATTTGAAGCTTAAACCTTCCGATACTCCCCAAAATTGTCAGATTTATCATGTTTTCCCTTTAAGATCGTTAAATGATACGAAGTATTAAGTCCTCAAATTTCCCCATGTTAATCATATGGGAGAAAGTTTGCCCAGGAACTCGGCCTTAGTTTGAGAAAACCAAGCAACGTGTGGACGTGGAGTTTGTACCAATTTTTTAAGCTTAAACAATCCGATACTCCCCAAAATTGTCAGATTTATAATTTTCTCCCTTTAAGTTTGTTTAATTATATAAAGTATAAAGTCCTCAAACTTCCCCATGATATTCTCGCGGGAGAAATTTTGACCAGGAACTCGGCCTTAGTTTGAGAAAACCAAGTAACGCGTGGCCATGGGCTACCAAACGCTACCAAATTGAAGCTGAAACATTCCAATACTCCCCAATATTGTCAGATGTCTCAATTTTGCCTTTTAAGTTTGTCAAATTATACAAAACGTACATTGCCTACAAACCGTTTTGGTGGGATTTTTAGTATGTTTTGTTTATAACAACAACTGATCATAATCCCAACTCAGTAAGTTTCATTAGAGAGCTGATCAGATCATCAAGCTTCTGATTTACTTTCGTTATCTATCTATACTTATAAAGTAGTTGTGCATATGTGTGTCCCAAGCGATTTCGAAAACGGCGTTGTAGGGGACCAACATTTCAGCTATATATTTTTTTGTTTTTCCCCTAAACCTCAAGGCTGCGCCCCAGTGGCACCAAAAGCTGCTATGTTATTCTTATGGAGAAAACGTTTTTCCTAAATGGCTCGAAAACGTCTCTAAAAATCCGCTCCTGGACGATATCACGTTGTTATGGGACTAAAGGTCTTTGGATAGTTTTTTCGCAGCCTCAGGGCTCCGCCCCACTGACTTCTTTTATCACTTCCCAACTTCAATTTGGACGTGTGATGGTCCTTTGCATTTGTTTTATAATGCCGCATGTCTTGAATGGTATCCCAACGTTGGATACGTCACCCCCAAAAACCTTAGAGCTCCGCCCCTTGGAAAAATTGTCGTTCTTTGGATTTTTTTTACAAACCTGCATGTTTTGAATGATGTCCCAACGTTGGACACGTCCCCCCACAAACCTTAGGCCCCCGCCTACCCGGCAAAATTGTCATGTTATTCTTTCAGTTTTTTTGAGTAATTTAAGCCAATAAAATTAGTGTATCATAGGTTTTTTATAACCCCGACCTTAGGACTCCGCCCCAGTCACTAAATCATTGTCGTGGTTATTCTTAAGGAAAAAAGAGTACTCCAGGTTATTGCAGAAAAGGCTCATCAAATATGCTCCTGGACCATGCCAGGTTATTAGGGGACTTAAAGACTTCGGAAAATCATTACCCGACCTCAGGGCACCGCCCTACTGACATCTTGTATCACTTCCCAACATCCAACTCTGATTTGTGATGGTTCTTTGGAATTTCTTTTCCAAAGATTCATGTCTTGAATGATGCCCCAACGTTGGATGTGTACACCTCCTCCCCCCCCACCAACGTTTGCTACAATTTTGACTTGTTATTTTTATGGAGAACCGAGTACTCAAGGCGATTGCGAAAAAGGCTCATCAAATCTGTTTCCGGACGATACCAGGTTGTTAGGAGAACAGAAACTTCGGATAATTTTTTCCATACATCAGGGCTCCACCTCACTGGTTTCTTCTATCACTTACCGACCTCTGATTTTGACATGTGTCATATGGCACATGTGGTTATTTGGATTAGTTTTAAAAAACAAATTTCTTGAATGAATCCCCAATGTAGATACGGTCCGCCCAGCATCTTTACGGCTCCGCCCCCTGACAAAGTTCATATTTTATTTTTTTATTGGTTGCCGATTTTAGCCAGTTGTTATTTAATGCATTGTATCCGTCGAATTTCGACGGGCACCTAATAGTGTATCTTATTTTGCAACTTTTAATAGGAAAAAATGGTATTTAATTGCTATGAGTAAAAATATTCAAAAATGTAAATTATTGTACAATTTTACAATGGAATAATTGAAACTAAAGTATTTTTAAAACTTTGTCCCCTAAAAGACGGTATAAAGCGTACTGTATTCAAGTAATTGCAAATACGCATGGGCTTCTTTAAAGAAATACATTTTTTAAAGGCATCAGAAATAAAACGGTCGTAAGTGCTTCACTAAGCTTACTGAACATACTATGTTTAAATCATGAGATCAAATGTAACAATTTCTCTATGAGATTTGTTCACCACAAATTACAAAAGGTTGATTTAAAATCTGTTTAGTACAAAATAATAAGGAAATTTGACGCATTTGTTAGGCAAGTAGAATGATCAACAAAAAATCTAACAAAATCAGGGTAAAATCCAGGATCTAAAGGGTCTAAAGCGTTTTAGTCTGAAGGTGTGATTTCTATTGTAAAGGAAGTTTGCCATAAGTTATTTACACTGTAACATTTGATTTATTCAACAAAGAAATGAATATAATTGCCTTTGTGAAGTGTGAGGGTGCTCATAAACCCCGGGAAATATTGCCCCAATCACTTTAGATTGGATTCGCATGATGCGAATGTCGGAGTTAAAAGCAGTTCCTACAGTTGTATACCATAATTCCAAATTTGTTTAAGAATCTCTTTAGACAATACAATGTTGTTTTCAACAGACAGTTTTGATTTTTATGAAGAACCAGGATTATTTTCTGTTGTTAAATAATTTAAATTAAAATTGTATTTATAGATAGGTAGCACAGCTGTTATAAAAGTTATTGCAACGTTGACAGGTTGCTCGTTATTTTGCTCTTGAATAAACAAATAAACTTCTCCTGCTTCACTCACCTCAAGCAGCCATCAGCACCTTATAACGGGAGTTCCGGTATATTATTAATTTAAAAGAAGATTAAATAATATTACTATATCCTTATTTATTTTCCAAGTTGATTATGACCGTCTCTTATTTAATGCTGATATAGTAAATATTTACAGTTTCAGCAGTTCTATCATACTGTGAATCTAACTGCGTATGTATCATACTAATATTATAAATGTGAATGTATGGATGTTTGTGCGTAATTCTGAAGTTCCATCACGTGAAAACTACTGGACCGATTGAGCTGAAATTTTGAGCTGAGAGGTTCTTGATAGTCCTGAGTGACGCATATAAGCATATTAAAGTTGTGAAAATCCTATAGGGATATGCTCCACGGGGGTTCAAAGTTACCATGTGTTCCTTATGGAAATTCATTTTTGTTTGAGCTGATGAAAATACAAACAGCTTATCTTGATTCGTAGTTCTTCCACAGGCTAACCACAGAATGCAGCACACAAAACTATCGTAGTTTTTATAAATAATTCGTGGGGCGAAGCCTCCGGGTAACAACTAGTATACAAATAAAGCGTATAAAAAACTGTATATAGCCAAAAACTTCAATATCAACCTCTATGAATCATATACTATCTAAATATTGTTATGGTGAGATACCTTGCCCAAAAATATTAAAATTTTAACATATGTTACTTAATGTCCCTTAGGAGCTCAGTCCCTTACAAATAAAAATAAACCGCACCAAACATTTTGAAATAATCATGTTAATATCCTTCGCATTAGATTAATGTATGTGTGATAAATGTACCTCGGAATTTTGCGTATGATCTTTGCTTGAATATGGCTAAAATAAGATATTGCTTGGCAAAGTCCTTAACCATAGGGGAAATACAATTTCGCTGAGAAACTAATTTATTAATTGGGTATTTGAACATAAACAAATGAAATGGTAATAAAATCATCATAACGCTTATAGAACAACCGTAATTTATAAAAGTAACACTGGCGTGCTGAAGTGTGCCATATGAGATTTTCCACAATCTCTAACGGTGCCAATGTCATTTCTTATCGTTTTGATAAGGAACGGTCCAAACCCTAGTCTTGTTACTATCTAAGGTCAACTTGTTCTTAGAAATCATCAATAATCAATAGCCCAATGAAAAGTGGCTTAACAAAATTTTAAGATTTTAATCAGTATTTTGGCTAACCTTGGATTACGAGGCGAGCACTTTATCCACTACGTTACACAGTAAGCTTTTTTAAATTCACATTTAAACATTTTTATAGTCCCCTTTACCTAGAAATAATGTATTCATAAAGGATTTCCAACGTGAGTTAATTAGTTGAAACCAGGAGTTAGTGCAATAAACAAACCCTTTGATTAAGGAACAGCTGTTGCCAGGTCCCCGGCGTTGTCGATATTGACATGACACTGTTGCGGTCGGTGCGGTGAGAGACCTCAGGTCGGGCTCACATGAGATGCTGGGAATACAACCACCCGTGTCTTGGGGTCATATGAACATGTCCCGGAAAGGACTGGCGCTTGACGGTGTTATTGATACAGTTTTCAGATCAATATATTACAAAGGGTTATTCCATTCACTTTCTACAATTAATATACCTAATATACTCTCAAGTACTTTGAGTCCCAGTTTAGTTTCCGAAAGAGCAAGGTTTTTTGTGGGTCGGAGTCCCACACTCCAGGCATAATGCATTCTTTGCCTCTCCTTAAAAAAAAATAAAAATGTACTTAGTTTTGGTTAAAATGAAAGTTCTAGTTTTTGTCATATAAATATAAATAGTTTTTCGTAAATGTTTATCCGTATCTTAGTATCTTAGTAAAACATTTTAATAAATACACAACATTTTATAATTAGTACTTTTAGGAAACACGTTTCAAAAACAAAAAGTGTTTTTTTTAATGTTGAGCTGGACAATTTGCTGACAATATTCACAAGGCATCTCACCCGTTCTACACTCATTATTTATTCATTTCACCTTAAAATATACCCTAGTTGCTTCGGCACACGGCGTCTTATAAAGTTTATTAAATACAGTAAGTTATTATAAAGATAATATTTTGGGAGCAGTTAGCATGAGATGTTACGAGGCACTGAGGAACTGATGAAAGTTGAATGAGAGACTATAAAAATACGTTGAAAATTTAAGGACTCTGTAAAAGATTATCTATCAAACCAAATTAAATCATATGCTGTAAAATATAACTCTAAATTTGATAACCCAAGAAAAGATATCGATTATATCAGTAAGTTACCAAGTCTAATAATAGGCAGTAAAATGTAGTTAAAAAGTTAAATAGGCCTATTAGAAGGATGTATAACATAGCAAGTAGAATGATAGGTTGTAACATTTCAAACTTTAGTGAACCATATTAAAGCTTTCTTTCATATCACTTCTTGTCCGTCTTGAGCCTTGGTTTTTGCCACGTAAATGATCTATTAACCAAAATATACTCTCTCGGCTTGTCAACCCCTAAACCCTCGGCCTGCACATGGTTTCAAATTTTCGATAGTGAAGTGTACACCAATAGTGAATACACTTTACCTGTGTGCTACGCGGTCTTCCCAATTACCATTAATAACTAGTTATGATTTCTAACTGGCTGGGTATCGTTTTGCACTCGCCTCATAATCTGAGGTTCAACAAATCTATTTTGAACAAAATCTGAACATTTTGGGAAGGTTTGATTTTAGAGCCATCTACTATTTGTCATTGGACTCATACCTTTTTAAACTGGTAAACGTTAAATAGTAATATGGTCAGGTAACTGTTCCCTTTCAAATCGTTAAACAATCCTACTGACTTTGTGAGTTGTAAAATATCACTACAGGAATTCGGAATATTTTAATAAACCCCTTCACAGAAATCCTGCGTACTAATCGAATGTCAAATAAATGCATACATATATATCTCACTATCCCACTGATTTACTTACCAATTACCATCAAAATATACTAACAAATGAGCAAGATATGACATTTGCTTTATCTATCTTTATATCTATAATTTGAAAAACCGATCATCCCCAGGCCAAACCTCTTCACCTAAAACCACGAAATTCAGCACGTACACTCTTTCCACAACGTAGGCAACCACTAAGAAAGGATTTTAAGAAATTCCCATAGGGCTCCATCCCATGGGGCTTCAAAGTTCCATCCCCATGTTATTCCAATAGGCAATTTATACATACGAAAACCCGATCATCCCACAGGCCAAACCTCTACCCATACAACCAAAGAATTGGGCAAATGTACTCTTTCAATAACGTAGGTAACCACTAAGAAGGGATTTTAAGAAATTTCCATAAGGCTACTCCCCACGGGGAGTCAGAGTTCCAATCCTGTATTATTCTTATGGATAAATTATAAATACGAAAAATCGATCATCCCCCAGGCCTACTCTTTTCATAACGTAGGTAACCACTAAGAAAGGATTTTAAGAAATGTTAATAAGGCTCCTCCCCACGGGGCTTCAAAGTTCAGGCCAAACCTCTACCCCTACAATCAAAAAATTGGGCACGTGTACCCTTTCAGTAACGTAGGTAACCACTAAGAACGGTTTTTAAGAGATTTCCATAAGGCTCCTCCCCACGGGGAGGCAAAGTTCCAATCCTGTGTTATTCTTATGGACGATTTATAAATACGAAAAACCGATCAACACCCAGGCCAAACCTCACACCTACAACCACGACATTTGGCACATGTACTCTTTCCATAAAGTGGGTAACAACTACTAAGAAAGGATTTTAAGAAATTTCCTACGGGGAGTCAAATGTCAAATCTTGTGTATTCACTTTTGTTTGAGCTGATGAGAATTCAAACAGCTGATCGTGTTTCTTAGTAGTTCCATGGGTTAACCACAGAATTCAGCACTTAACGTAGGTTTCATTCCCGGGAGAAACCGGGTACGATGTCAGCTAGTTCTCTATAAGAATAACATTAAGACTAAGTACGCAGGGTTGCTGTATCAGGATTAAGAAAAATGGAGAATTTATACAAATGTATGCAATGGACCATAACCAGATGAAGCCACCCAAGAAGTTTCATCAATACACGCCCATATATAAGCCTTATAAAACGTTTGCTTATTTATCCTAAATTATAGACAAAGTACCTAAATATCTAAGGTATTTACGTAGATCAATAATTCAAAATACTAAATTTTTTTTCCAACTGAATGGGGCAAACTAAAGTTTAATGACAAAAGATATGTGAAAAACCCATTATGGGTTACTAACCCCCCCACGAAAAAAAAATCCTTCAGGTGGGGAAATCTGTCTAGTTTTCGAACTTTAAAGCCATAAATGATGCTTTATATGCTTATACTAAATTGTATGAAGATTGGACCGTTTCCAAAAAAAATCGTGCCCACAAAAAAACTCACATACATACACAAATGAATATTAAAAATTGAAGAATAAAGAAAGAATCGGTTGGTTTAGGTAAATGTATGTTATATAAAAAAGTACGAAATGATAAGTGAAACACTTTGACAACTAACACAATCACTTCCAGTTGGATATGTGATTATTTATAATTCATTCCTTCCAGAAACTTTTTAATTTATAAAAAATATAGGTCAACTAATATTATTGTGGAATTTTTATTAGACAGTAATTTTGAAAATCTAAATTATATAATTTTATTGTGACTGCATCTATGTAACTAGATAATTAGCTGATTAGTATTTAAAATCGATAACAAAATTTAACATATGGTAATGCAATCCGGTTGTGATGTAAACGACTGTCAATATATCATGGAAAATAGTGTTTAAAACATCAGCTGACGTAAGAGCTGTAATTAATTAGTTATAACGGCTTATCGTCAACATTTTGACCCTAATATGTCATATGCCAAACGTTGAGGTATTATAGTACAGTTTAATTAGACAAAAACAAAATGGACCTTGAACTTCAGTAAAAAAGTTCTGACTGCTGGACGTTGTTTAGCTCTGTAGCTCTGGTAAAAATTATATGGTGAAAACGTCTTCGCGCCGAACATAATGTGTAAAAGGCAAGGACAGAAAGGGGTAAAACTAGGTAGTTTTCAGCTCATATGGAAAATATTTGGAGGACCATTCACTTTAGAGCAATTCTTTACGTACAATTTTAGAGTAAGTTAAGTATACAATAAAACTGGTCCTGTTTTAGCGAATTTCCCCTATAGGGAAGAAGCTATTACCGTAGTCGGCATGGTAAGACCTAGGCCCGGGACCATGATAACTTTTCGTTTTGAGGTCCCCAGACCCCAAAAACACCATTCGTTCGATACTGTATTAATCTATATATCTATATATATATATATATATATATATATATATATATATATATATGTGTCCGTGAGCACGATAACTCTCGTAAAAATCATCCGATTTTGACGAAATTTGGTAAAAACATGTAAAGCAGCATTTATGACTTTAAGTTCGAAAACCAGACAGATCGACCTATCCGAAGGGGTATTTTGGGGGGGTTTTGTACCCCAAAAATGGGTTTTATGAATTTTTTACATATAATTTTTGAAAAAGTCAAATTTTAGTTTTGACCATTCGATTCAGCTTAAAAAAACACACAATTTGGTATTTCGATCATTCCTCTACGTCAATTGGTTACCGAGATATTGAAAGTGCTAAACACAGTACGTTGTCTAATGTTATTCTTATGGAGGAAAAGAAATTTTTTTTATCTCGCTTATTTATGAACGTATACTGACGAAACTTGGTATACAGCTTCATCTCATTGAGGTCTATTGATATTTGCTCAAAAAAATTGTTTTTGCATAATTCTCCCGTAGCAGCAAACCTGCGTACTCAGCCCCCATGTTATTCTTATGGATAATTAAATGCTCTGTCTCCCTTAATTATGAACATAAATGAATAAAAACTGGTATACGACTTCACCTAGTTGAGTTATATTGATATTAGCATAAAAACCCATTTTTTGTGTTCCTTGTTGCAGCAAACCTGCGTACTCAGCCCCAATGTTATTCTTATGGAGAATAATTAAAATTGTATATATCGCTTAGTTGTGAATATATTTTTATGAAACTTGGTAAGTGGCTTTATGTAGTATTAAGACATTTATATCTCCATTTGAAATTCGCTGAGTATGCAGGTTTGCTGCGACGGGGGTATTTGTAGTGTGACAATCAGTTTCTGAGATGCGGAAGAAGCAGATCATAAACTGAAACTATGGCTCGCTACAAGATAAAATGACTCCCTTAAAAATAATAATTACTATCAATCACCCAGTGATCGAACTTTGACCAAACATTATTATACGAACAACGGCCATACATTGCTTGATCCGTTAAACAAAAGTATTTGAACCATTGCCATGATGCTGAACTTCACGTATAACTACCAATAGTATAGTCAATTAGTTAATTGTCAAGTGGGCTCTGATGCGTCCCCTCCCACTCTCACCCCCCCTCTCCCTCTATATCTCCCTCTGTCTCTTTCTGATATAAAAAGTATTGCATTATAGTATTATAAATATGCATTCTTCCCCCCGATATTCATAACTACACAAAATAATTTTAGACGGTTATAGAAAATAACAAAATGTGTAGCCGTTTCTTATTCTGTGTTGATGATCATAAACTCAACTTCAAAACTTCTTATACATAATGTATTGTCATTCTAGTAGTCTTTTTATTTGTATTATGGCTGAAACATTTGTGCTTGCTGTTTTACTATTGTTCTTTTTGTTGCTAAAACGCGCACATGCTTAATAAAGCGTCCCACAATTTTTGTTCTTTCCCATTAATATAATGATGATTACAAATCATTATAGTCATTATCATATAATATAATAATCATTAATATAATGATGATTAGAAATCATTATAGTAATGGGCAAGAACAAAAATTGCGGGACGCTTTATTAAGCATTTGTGCGTTGTAGCAACAGAAAGAACAACGCACACATTATTACTTAGAACGAGTCCAAGAAATGTATTTTTTCTAGAAGATTAAGACGGCAACTTTGAAGGTCAATAGGGCAAAGCTCTGAGGTCTGGGTACAAAAAGTGTCCTAAAGTTATTGGTTCCCTACAACATGGAATGGTCCGGGAGCAGTTTTGAGGGGTGGTTTATATATGAATATACGTATCTTTCAATTGTCGGTGATGGAAATTCCGCCCGGCCAGGTATTTTATGCGATTTCTGGATATTGCACCGTGGACTTGTTGCCAGCCGCTTCCATTACCTTTGACTAATGTGACGGTATGTCCCGGGAAGTCTTGAGTCGTCACTTAAATCGAAACCTGCAGCTCAAAACGCAATTTAAAAAGTAAAGGGCTCCCCCTAAGTAACTATTAGACATAAATAAAAATAAAATAAAATTGATATGGAACATTTTAGGCTGGACACTGGTATAGATATAGACTGTTCATAATTGATTGCTTGGTAGTAATATTCGCAGTTTATTTACAAATTAGCTCCTAAAGAGGGTGTCTTGAGTAATGAAAGGAACACCACCAATATTGAGGTAGTGTAGGGAGGCGGGGGAACGGAAGCGACATGGGAGTCTTCGAGCGCGTGTCATACAGCGATAGGACGACGGCGACGACGACGGTGTGGCGGGGGGAGTATCATATATCCAGTAGACACCCTACTGAGGCACTTGTCTGTAAACAATTACAAAAAAAAAACAGTTTAGTTGTAAAGCTGTGGTCACAGGTGTATACAGTATAAGGTAGTGTCAGATGTCACTGACAACAAATTGACCAGTCTATTTACTATATGATTAATATAAACCTATAGCATATTTATACAAGGTACTCTCCTAACTTGCTTACATCCTTATTTATCCGTCGATATGAGGGATATGAGAGGTTTTTCACGCAACCCTTATCTCAAAAATATCTAATGCCATAAATGGAATTTGCAAATAGTGTAGATCATAAATGCAAGAAGCCTCAAACATTGAATCACAAACAACTCGAGTTTTATAGTTTTCTGTGCTTTAATTTTTTGGGTTCATACAAATCACATTGTAATCCTGTCAAACTGAATAAAGATAAAAAAAACAAATATACTAAATAATAAAAGAATTTACAGAGAATGGCAACGGTTTTTTGTTAAAAAACTGAATCTAGAATAGAGAAGAAACTTACAATTGGATTCGTTGAATGTACGTTGTTCTCAGTCTTCAGCAAACAGACACTTTTAACATTTATTTTCAAAATAGTTTAAGAAATATTACGAATACTAAAAATCCTAAAGGTCATAAACTAAGATCTAGTTCGCACGCAGCACGCTGACGTGAGGGAAGTGAATTTCCACATAAAAACTTGTAAAACTCAAAATAAGTGTAAAAACATACATTTGTCCAATTTTGATTGAAATCTGAAAACATTGATTTTTTGGCTGTTCTGATACTCCTGGTTTTATTTACTTGCAAAGCTGAGAATACAATTTTGTGCATTATAAGGTTAGGAGAAGGTCCAGACAGGCTTGAAAGTAGGCGTGAGGTTGCTGGGGATGATAAAAGTACTCTAACAAAGGAATAACAGGCTTTTATAGTGTAAAACCCCCATAAGACAACGTACTGTGTTTAGTCGATACAAATTTTCTTTAATAACTCTGTAAATATTTATGCTAGAATGACGAGAGAGAGCTTAAAACTTTCGCCTCACTAATTCCCATCTTTTTACATGCATTGATTTTACATCTGGGGCTTCTATGACCCTTTTTGGGCCCAAAAATTCGAAATTTGAAAGATTAATTCCCAAAAAAAGGGGTTTAGAGTTTTCCGATTGTTTTGCCCAACGAACTTGTCCAACTGATTCCAGCAAGGAACATCCCTACCAAATTCGAAGTAAATCGGACAAAAAATGCGACCGCTAGAGTATATATATATATATATATATATATATATATATATACTCTAGCGGTATATATATATATATATATATATTTTTTTTTTCATATATATATAAATGGTGTGTGTGTGTGTGTGTGTGTGTGTGTTTGCACTCTAGCGGTTGCATTTTTTGTCAGATTTACTTCAAATTTGGTAGGGACGTTCCTAAACAAATTTGGGGGGTCGTTAAAATAAAATTTTGAACGACCTCCAAAACGTGTTCAGGGGGTCACGTTAGGAACTTCTATGGTGGTCCCGGGCTTAAGTTTCACCGTGCGGGTCATGCTAATAGTTCACTTTCCAAAGGAAATTCACTAATAATCCTACGTCTAATAATCTCACGATTGTTTTTACTACCTATTCCCAGGTATCTCAGGATGCTACCATATACATTTAATTAAATCTCCTCGAGATTTTTGGCAGTCTTACAGGGCTACTCAAGAAGTAAATAAACCGCATTGTGACAACTAATATTTTTTCATTTGTTCACAGCAACCGATGTGACAGGTCGGTAACATGGGAGTGAAGCTGTTCTCGTCGGAGGACCGGTCTCCGTCGCCAATGAGGTTCCTACTCAGGAGAGTAGCAAACCCGAGACTCCAGGATCAGGTAATTGTTACAGAACCGTTACCAAGCCAAGCAATTCCGGAACTATAAGAACTCTAGACAAGTAATCGATTTATGCTCGTAATTAAATGAATTAAAATATAACTAATTTTGCCAAGCGAAATGTGTAGGGCATTATATTTTTGTTTGACGATTGAAAAAGACTGTCGCATACTAAACTTATTTAGACTATAACATTACTAATTGCCTTTATAGATTATTTTAGTAATACGCTTCAATATTTATGAGACTTATCTAGGCTAGCCTTCCTATTATTCCTGAACTGTTATAATACAAAATAGGATTATTTATTTTGCTCTATTGTTTAGTTATGTTAGTAGGTTTGATTAAAATATTAAATGATTGATTAGGTTATGTTATGAATCTTTCAGAAGTCAAGGATGGAAATTACAAGAAAAGTATGACATGGAGTACTCCGTAGATTTTTCCAGAACATAAAGTGGATATATAAGCGGGTAGTGCAGTCAAGTACAGTTCAGTTATAGTTGTGAACAGTGATATAGCGAGGGTGTTAATAATTGTACGTATAAAACAATAAGTTGATAAATAGTTAAAGTGGAGTTTTCTTGAACTGTCCATATGATATACATAAATGTAATCGAAATCCTAGTGTGACGACAAGACGTATTTAAAATTTAGTCACAATGAAGATTCAACGTCCTTTTCAAGTTTATATCAAATATCATTATGCGGTTTATTACTGTTTAATTCATACATCTATACCGTTATTTCCAAAAGAGACAGATATTCTTAGTTTTAGGTACGTAGTTCGACATTAGACCGACCCGTTCTGTTTTGTTTTAGAGCAGAGAGAAGCTCGTGACGAGGGAAGATGTGAACAGGGAGGGTCTGACTCTGACGTGGAGGGATCTCTCGGTGTACGCCAAGGTCCGCACGGAGAAATGGCTCAAACCCGCCTCCACGGAGTACAGGAGGATCATCAACAATGGTGAGTGATAAACAGTCTGCATTATAAGTAAAGATTAAATTGAAGGTAAATTTACTGACTCAATCACGCACACAGTCGGCTTGGTTCTTATAATTTAACAACAGTTTCAGGTGCTGTTCGACCCGGGACACTGGTCGCTTTGATGGGAGCTAGGTCAGTACTTTAAAGTTCAGTAATTACTCTAGGGTTGTAAGACACTAAGCATCAAGTAATTACAGTGTAATGGAATGCTAACCACTTCAAAGAACTAAAATGTTATTAATTGCATGAAATACCTGGTGCACACTTGAGCGACCTGAGCTGCTTTGCTAAACTTATTAGATTGGCAAGTTACCGTTGTGTTGGTTAATGTTGCCAAACTTACTAGCTTGGCAACACAAAACAATATCTGTATTAAAGATACACTAGTAAAGTCCTTCCTGAAAATTATATATTTGAAAACTGATGATGGCTGTAAATGTGACATGTAACATTTGCACGGTGAGATAATGAAAAGGTCCAAGCGTTATTTATTAAAACAGCAATGCATGTTCAGTATGTTTAACATACTGAGTTTTCTACATTGCCACGTTAAGAGTCCAATTATATCTAACATATCTCATGTTTTTATTTTTCAGTGGAGCTGGTAAAAGCACCCTAATGTCAGCGTTAGCTTATCAAACAACAGGTGAGTGGAGGTGAATTGAATTCTTAATTCTTTTTAGAATCAGGTATTAAAATTAATAGTATTTAAAACTTTATAAAACCTAAATCAAACTTAATAGAATAAACAAATAATTACCCGACGAATATGATACGATTACAAGTACGATTACGATTACAAGTGCGTAAATTAACTGAAAACCATACACGTCATATCAATCGATGAAATATAACTTTGGACTCTCAAGACACTTTAGAAGTGTTAGGTCAACTGACACGGCTGTCGTCTACATTAACGTAACAATAAAATAAAATATTTTCTCATTTTCATTCAGGCTAGCCAATAAAACAAACAACTATTGCAACGCTTGTTCCAGTTTAAATATTTATAAAGTTCGCTTCTTAGACGAGAGAATATTTTACAAAAGATATATCATACATTATGTAAGAGTTTCGCAGCGGCCATGGTTGTTGACGGGGACATCAGGGTGAACGGCCGGCCTCTGGGACCCTTCATGAGGAGAGTCTCCGGGTACATGGATCAGGACGACATCTTCATCAACGCGCTCACCGTCACAGAGTATCTCCGTTTCATGGTCAGTAGTTTTGTGCTGTTAGCACTACTTTTCAAAAAGTGGCGTGTTGTTGGGCTCCTTAAGCTAAAAATGTGCAGGGTAAACTTAATACTTCATATCATAACCACAGCTCGTTTTGTAAGTGCAATATTAATTTATTCTGCATTTGCAGTTCTTAATTTGTTCCACCTATGATACATGATTATGACCTACATATATATGACGGAAAAAATATATTTGATGAGTCGTTTTAAATTGTAGCCTATGGATGTTTGAAGCTCTACAGAGACGAGCCTGCATCTCTTAGAAATAACTAAAGTTGCAATTCAGTGGAAACGGATTAAAACAAATTCAAAGGTTGTTTGAATTAGTCATTCAATTGTCCTTATCCAGAGCCTTCAAGAGCGATTTAATTTTATTGATATAGATAAATTTAAGTTGTCAAATTAAGAATCTGTAACATTAACTGTTCAGATCAAAAATTTTTATCCAAGCTGTAAGTGGCACATCACTCTTAATTACTAACATTCTTAACTCTGTTAGTAAGCATGTTTTAGTATCCTGCAGGTTCTGATGGCAATGTTACGATTGGGTGCAGGCTCGCCTGAAGCTGGACAGACGTATGAGTAACAGAAGAAGAGAAGTGATTATCTCCCAGCTGCTGACGTCACTGGGGCTCGCACACTGTGGGGACATGCGTATTGGCAACGCTGATGAAGAGGTACTGTAATTCACACTGACTGAAGTTCATGCATACATTAATTATATATTTCCTCCTCGCTAGCAATTAAATTCATACATTTAGAAGGACAGTGGACAGTGGTAAAATAAACTACTTGAACGCTGTGATCGGTTTAGAGACTGGTATTCTGTATTTCACAAATCACTGTTTTAACTCGAAAATTACGAAAACATGCATCAAGACACACAACCTGCTTGATGAAGGATACTCAACTAATCAGGAGTAAGGAATTTTACAAAAATTCTTTATAATTCCGTTTAGTTTCTAAAACTTATCTTAAAGATGTTGAAATATAGTTAAACAATTCAGATTTTCCACCTCTCCTAGCTGTGCGCCTTGTCCCAGTCCCGACGAATCACCAATTAGTCCCTACCCAGTTAGTATGTAAGGTGGCGAAAAAGTTTACGCGAGTTTTTCATCGAGCTTGTCATAATAATCCTTATGAAACTCAAACCTTGTCGTAAACATCCTTTAAAGAACGCTTCGAATAATTGTACAAAGGTTTTTATCAAGCTTGTCATTGCCATCCTTTCGAAAAGGTGAAATTGCAAACGGTACCAGGTACATCATAATTTCTCATCAAGATCAAGCTAACGTTAAATCACTGTGTAGGGGGCCGACGCAACAAGAGCGTATTTAAAGGTGAATATGAATGAATGATGAATGTAGAATGGGTGAGATGCCTTGTGCAGCCTTGTTACTGGCTAAAACCGACAGATTCTATAACCAGGATCATTAATTAATAGCCCAATGACCAATGGCAGCTGGATCCAGTATCGAACCTTCACAAATCTATCTCAGGAATTTGCTCAGGATCGATCTGGTGAACTTCAGAAAAATTTGAACGTATTCTGTAACTGAAAATGATGAACATCTTATTCAACTAATTGCCATCCCCTTGGAAGTCGGTATTGTCAGGTGGCGAGCGGAAGCGCCTGTCGTTCGCATCCGCCTGCCTTACCGACCCTCCCCTCCTCTTCTGTGACGAGCCCACCACTGGCCTCGACTCCTTCAGTGCCGCCACCATCGTCCAGGCCCTCCAGACGTTCGCCGCGGCCGGCAAGACCGTCGTCTGCACCATCCATCAGCCGAGCTCCGAGCTGTTCACAATGTTCCATCAGATCCTCCTGGTGGCGGACGGCCGCATAGCCTATCTCGGCCCAAGCCATGCGGCCCTCGACTTCTTTCAAAGGTATGTACCTTAAGATAAATTTACTTTTGCCTACTTCAAAGAAATAATCGGCATAATAGTTCTAGAAAGTTTTTCTCATAATGATATTTATTCTAGCCAAACCATCAGAGTTTCGTGAACATTCGAAACCGGAACCAGCTTCTTGTCATTGGGATGCTAACTTAAGCTTTCTAAAAGAGTATCGGTTGTAGATACAGGAGCAACCAAAGCAAGGGTTTAAATTATTCCCTATAGCAAAACTGTAAAAATGCCACTGACATTGCAAGATACGAAAACACATTGTAAAGTGGCTTTTTCAAATAGTTTGTGTTTTTTCTCAGTGTTGAGGCTTTTTTGTCCAAACCCTGGTTTTCTTAAATTTGCTGATAATGTCAACATTTTCTTAGAATGCAACATTATTTAATTTCCTTGTGGCAAATTATTGCTTAATACAATTTCTAACCTTGACGGAAATGGTCTTTTCTTATTTTCATTACTATACCGGAAAACCTTAGACTTCTAATAATAATGTATAAACTTTTTGGTAATCTGAAATTTGCTTGTTTATAATGCGGTAAAAAGAAAAGCACCGTCAGGAATACATTTTGATTTGAAAATAAAACTAGGGACTTCATTTTGGATAGTTTCCAATACAAAACCTCACAAGATGCCACTGGCGTGGAAGAGAAAAAACATTAAGTTAAAAAAATCGTTTAAAAATGTCCCCGAAAGGTCAACCACGTACGTTTCAAACTGTTGCGACCCCATAAACAAGCCACTTACTAACTCATCACAGTAAGAAAAAAGAATAAAATGAAACTGAGCGTGTCTTTAACAGCGTGGGCTACGTCTGCCCCGAAGACTTCAACCCTGCGGACTACCTGATCCAGACCCTGGCGCTGACTCCCGATGCCGAAAGGTCGAGCCGCCGCGCCGTGAGACACATCTGCGACCAGTTCGCCGTCAGTGACTACGCCAGGGTGCTGGATATGCAGATCAACTTCCAACACCAGATGGGCACTGCTTTCGACGTTAGTGTTTGTGTTGATGTAAAAAGTAGGCTCTAAAACAGGTAGATAAGACCAGAATCAGAGGAACTGAGACATTGATGCTAGTGTACATGCAAGTGCATTAGATGGCAACAGCTTACAAAGAATACATTTTGAAGCATTAATTGACAAATAATGTTACGATAAAAATTCTAAAATACAAAAAAACTAATAACATGGAAAGACAGTCTAGATGGATTCGGGATGACAAGAATATTTAAAATTGGTCCATCCTGAGTAACAAGTTCACTAGTAACATCTTAAACCACACACCATAACCATTTGATTCAAGAAGGGAAAAAACCACAGCTGAACTGAGAACTTCCTTCTTGTTGATGGTAAGGGGAAGTTGGTTAAAACGTAGAAAGTTTACCAGGGAAAAAATAATATTTAAAATAAGATAATTAACTAATTAAAGGTACTGTACTTCTGAACAGTTAATAATCATAAGAAAAGTAGACCTATACTGTCTATTCTAAAAAGTTAGTGTTAGTGTAAAGAGATGAACAGAGGATACTAAATAAAAGTGTGAAAATTATGTAAGTTACTACACAACTCCACTTTCATAAGTTAGTATTCAATTAACCTTTTAATAGCCACTGCTTGTTCAATGGTGTAGAATCTTGTACGTATGTACGAGTAAATTCTTGTTTCATGCGATATTTTATCTAAATAATATTGTAATAGATATAATATCATTGCAATAGATAACATGTTTGACAGAAAAAGGTACATTTCAACACACAGATATCGTATAGTTTTATGTAGTGTAGAGTAAGAACCTCTTATAAACTAATACCTTCGCAATATAGTAACAAATGTGAATTTTTCAGGATGTTTTGGATTCATGTCTGAAGTCATAGTAAGTATTACATTGCAATTTGATTTTTGGTTTTGTATAAGCAACTATAATAAAAATGCATATAAATCCTTGTTTAGATACAGAAAAAGAGGGATGGGTATTATGGAAAATCAAGTTTCCCATATTAAAGCAGTAACAAGGTAAAGGCAAAATTAAAAAATTACAATTCATAAAGGCAAAACGTAAAAAATAAAAGTAATGTACAGCCAAAAATAAAATATTTAACAACCAAACTAATAAAATTTATTTTGTTTTCAAATACAAATTTGCATGCCATCAAAATAGCTAGTTCCGTGAGTTTTTAAGAGCCAAGCTCTAATAAAACCGTATTTATAAATACGCATATAGATATTTCCCAACAACTCACGCTATAACATGTCGCAACAAGATATGTTTATACAAAATGATATATGATCTTATCTATTTATAAGCAGATATTAGTTTTTACTCAAGAAAGCTGTAATGTTGTTTTTATTTTAGCAAGCAGCCGTTCTGGATCTGCAAACTTTGGTGGCTGACGAACTGTGCTTTGCTCGAGATTCTTCGAGACCCTAAGGTTCAACAAATTAGACTTTTGCACAAAATTGTAAGTAAGGGAAGTTGCGTGATTACGCTATAATTATTAAAATATGTTTTGTTATGCCTTGTTCTCCATTAGGTTTACATTAGAGTCTTTAGGTTTACATTAAAATTTATTAGGTTTATATTACAATCCTCTTTTGGAACTTTGATGACTCTTCTGTAGATGGCATTGCGCGGTTTACAAAAAGCGGACAAAATAAAAAATACGACGTGATTCAGAATGAAGAACACTAGTTACTAACAAATCTTTGTTGTATATATTATTACTGTAAGCTTTCGTCGAATAAAGTTATTTCAGTATTTTCAATTACAATATAAACTGAATTACTGAATCACTGTGTAATACGCCGACGCAGCTAGGGCGTGTTTTATGGCGAATATAAATGAGTTATAAGTGTAAAATGGGTGATATGCCTTGTGTAGCCTTGATATTGACAAAGACCAACTTATTCGTTAGCCAGGATCATTAATTAATAGCCCAATGACCAATGGCAGCTGAATCAAATATCGAACCTTTGAAAAAAATTTTCAGTATTTTGCTCAGAATCGATCTGGCGAACTTCAGATTGTGAAGCGAGCGCGCTAACTAATCGCTAGTTGGAAAAAGTGTTTTCTATTTGATACTTTTTGCCAATTATAGAAGTATTTTTCTTTACTTCCGTCAATAAGTTAGTTCCTCAACTACTTGTACGTTTCCCAGGCCATCGCAGTGATGGTGGGACTGTGCTTCGCGGGCAGCCTTCATCTGACCCAGACCGGGGTACAGGCGACCCAGGGGGCCCTCTTCATGTTGGTCACCGAGAACACCTTCGGCCCTATGTACGCTGTGCTGCCGCTCTTCCCCGCCGAGCTGCCCCTGGTTCTGAGGCACTACCGCGCCGGACTGTACGGCCCCCTTCCCTACTACCTTGCTAAGATTGTGGCTATTGTGAGTAAGCGAGGGGCAAGTTTTTACTTCGACTAATTAATTATTCTCTTTATCTGCGCTTATATTGACTACAAAAATTTATTTTATGAACACACATCTGTCAATACATCCATTTTTAACGCAGGCTTTACGCTGATTCATTAAAAAGTTATACTTTTGTCTTAATTTACTTAAAATATTACGACAGTTTAATATCTAAAATCAAGACAATATACTATAAATACCCCCGTCGCAGCAAACCTGCAAACTCAGCGAATTTCCAATGAATTATAACATGACACATTAAGCCGTTTGCTGCAACAAGGAACAAAAAATAATGGGTTTTTATGCAAATATCAATAGAACTCAGCTAAGTGAAGTCACATACCAAGTTTCATCCATATGCGATCATAAATAAGCGATATATAACATTTTAATTATTTTCCATAAGTTAATAATAACATGGGGACCGAGTAACTAGGTTTGTAGCTACGGGAACCATAGGCAAAAAATTTGTTGTGCAAACAACAATAAACCACAACCAGATGAAACCATATACCAAATTTCGTCAGTTTATGTTCATAAATAAGCGACATAAACATTTTTTCTTTTTCTCCATAAGAATAACATTAGACAACGTACTGTGTTTAGCACTTTCAATATCTCAATAACCAATTGACGTAGAGCAATGATCAAGATACCAAATTGTTTGTTTTTTTATGCTGAACTCAATGGTGAAAATTAAAATTTGATTTTAATAAAAGTTACGTGTGAAAACCCCAAAAAACCCATTTTTGGGGTACAAAACGCCCCAAAACCCCCCTTTGGATGGTGCGATTTGTCTGGTTTTCGAACTCGTTCAAATAAATGGTACTTTACAAGTTTGTACCGAATTTCATTAAGATCGGACCTTTTTTACGAGAGTTATCGTGCTTACGGACACACACACACACACACATATATATATATAAATATATATATTAAATTAAATTCACATATATATCTACATATATAAAAATTTGAACGAATGGTGTTTTTGGCATCTGGGGACCTCAAAATGAAACGTTATCATGGTCTCGGGCTTAAGTATTACCATGAGACCTACGGTAATAGCTTCTTCCCTATAGGGGAAATTCGCTAAAAAGATAAATTTTCTTCAACAATTAAACAATAAGCAATTAATTGTATTTATTGAGCATAATGATACCTCTTAAAATTAATTAATTTTATCAGTTGTATTTCCAACTTAAGTAATTAAAAATGCAATTGTCAAAAAACAAAAAAAGGGAGCGTAAATGGTATTACAAATTATAACTATCGTAATCGAAGCTATTCCTTATGTATTTAATGGTAGTACAAGATGTAACATTTATAACAGATTAAATCACTATACTTAGGCCGTTGATTAGATGACCGCCTTGTATAACTTCTGTAAGATATGTAAACAACAAATGGTGTGGGTTACGTAGAAATTTATACATCGAGCCACAACTTGGTGTCCGCTGCTCCAATCAACACTATTGGCAACAGTCATACTTACACCGTTTGTTGGTTATATCTTGCAAAAGCTCAATAAAATGGTCACGTATTCAACATACTTCGACTACTGTGCTAACCTGTTAACCCTCTTCCCTCAGTTAATAAAGTAAAGTTCGTGTAACCTTCTGGCCAAGGTCTGTTGTCAGAGATTTTAGGTCGCACTAGTGAATCTGCCATGACCTTTCGACCACTTATGTAGCCGAGATCTTCCGAAGCAAAGTGGCAGTCTGAGTTTCATAAGTTACATAAATTTCACCGGGAATTGAACCCGGGTCTTTTGAGTGGTAGGCAAGTACTCGATCCACTCAGATATGACTGCCACCTGAGTTTTCGCTTCAGAATATAAAGATAATCCCTTGGTGCAAGAAGATTCAATGACTCTAAATAACTTTTTAGCGTTTCTAAATACCGACGTAAATATAACAATCGCTGTAACAGATACCGGGCCTGGTGGTGGAGCCGGTTATATTCACGGGGATCCTGTACTGGCTGGCCGGGCTGCAGGACACTGTCTACGCCTTCCTCATGACGGCGGCCATCGTCACTCTCTGCATCAACGTCTCCACAGCCTGCGGTATGAATATCCTCACTCTATAGAAGCAGTTTATGTAATTTTTTTGGTAAATCTGGTAAAACATTTAAGGTTATATTCAAAAGTCCACATTAAGCCGGTGAGCATGTAATCTAAACGAGAGACCTTTTTTGACAAAAACATTGCGTAACTTTGGTTCAATTTTGTCATACCAGTATCATTTTGTTGGTCCATCAACTAATTATAATTTGGTTATAAAATTCAAAATGTAACTCTTCAAGAGCGTAACTAAGCTCGAAATCAACAGGATTGTTGAATCCATGAAACAAAAACTATCTGCAGGAATTGAAGTGTCATTACAAATTCTCAAGATTTGTAAAAAGGAACTTCTAATGTCCCTCATACATTGAAAAGTTACAATTCATACTACTAGAACACTTGTTTCACTTGAAAATTAAAATAGCAAAGGTCAACCTTATTCCCGTGTTAGGTAGTCAAGTTTACTTCAAGTTATGAAATATGTCATCAGCTGTTATCCATTTGGAGTAATTTAGGCAGTTCAAGACAAACTTATTTAAATAGGATAATGTCTAAAACTAGCAAATCGGTTTGAAACCAATCGGTTGAAACCAGAGAATCAGTTAGCAGTGTTGACACTGTAGGCCTACATGACAGGACAGATCGTAAAAAAGATATTCTAGTTAAGTGGAAGCAGTTAACTTGACGTAAACTACATTGTTTAACGTATAATCGTATGGAATTTTACATAGATCTTGAATAAAATACAAACTTTAATAATCTGAATAACTTTAAAACTACATACGATATGTAAAACTTTGGTAAGGATCAGTATTATTGGTTTAGATAATTTGTTCTAAGCTTTTAAATAAGTTTTTTTATATGTGTAAATGTTTTAGTTTACAATTATAAGTTGAGTAAGTTTTCCTGTTTTCGCAAATGCATTGGAACAAATTATTATTACTAATGAATAAGATTGCTGTGTAGTTATATTCAATAGATTTGGTCTATTTTCCTGCTTAAGAAATGTCACATGATACTTAAAACATATGGTTTTTGTTTACTGCATGTTTTTCCTGCCATTTAAAAATTAAATTGTTTAAAAATGTTTTTACCTTAATAAATAAATTGGTGTTATATTATTATTATTATGTATTCATTTAATGAAGATGGAAATTATGACAGAAAATAAACAAGAGATGGTAATTTCTGACACTAGAAGATTAAATATTTGGAAAGAGGAGATAAACATTAACAATACTTATTTCTTTTTGATTGATAATTAAATGTTTGATAAACAAAATGTTACGCTTGGTTAGCAACAGCGATATTCGATTGTTACAGGTTGTTTTTTCTCAGCGACCTTCGAGTCAGTTGCTATGGCGATGACTTATCTCGTCCCGTTTGATTACGCAATCATGATCACTTCGGGGAACTTCATTAAACTGAAGTAAATATTACGTTTATTATTATTTTAGTAATTAACTATTGTGGGTTTTATTAATGCATATTGGAATTTATGTGTAATTGTTAGAATATTTGTTTGAGAATGGTAGGAAAACGCGGCGTCTAAAACCATAATAAATTGTATAAACGTATTAGTGTTTCGAAGGGTGAATATGAATAATATTTCACGTAGACGATTGACATAATATCAGTACGAAGAAAAAATATTCGACAGTTCATTTTTATGCAAATCATTTTCAACTCGCAGTTAATAAATGTTAATGCACTAAAACAGAAATAAAAATAACTTTTTTCCTTCGGAACTGAATATACAACAGAGTTTTGCAATACAAAAAATTCCTTTCCAGCTTTTTAAATAAAATATTTAAATGGGTTTTATATTACCAGTCCTGGTTCTGCAATATATAATTGATTTAGTATGTCAGCGCATATTGTCATTATGTAATACTTTAAAATGCGTTAAAACAACTTTAATTACTTTAATGGCCATTAGGGGATGACTTATAAGCTCTAATTACCATTCTCTTCTCATGTCTTTCTGGCCTTAAGTCCAGCGGTATCCATTTTGCTCATAAGGAAGACACGTTTATTTAATTTAACGGGTTGTCCACAACTATGTAGCAAATGGCAGATTATTTGTCTCAGTTCGTTATGCGGCTGCAAGTACATCTGGTATTCAATAACAGTGTTCTCGATTGATGACAAATAGTGCAACTCGTTTCGGAAGTATTTTAAGAGCCAGCGGTAGTCGAACTCCAATGTTGAACAGTTTTATCACTAAAATAACAAAGGAATTCAATGTCTGTTTGGTTCCAAAAGTCATTCAGTTGTGATAAACGCATCTCTACATTTGATCAATTATGTTGCATGAGTTTAATGGCAAAATATGTTAGTTGTATGTAAGTTAGTATTGTTTTTTAAACCACTCTCTGGGTTATTGAAACATTTTTACTCATATTCTTTTAGTATATGATTTAAAAATTAGTAATAATATGTAACAATTTTTGCGCCATCAATTTTAAATTGCCATTGTAGTTGGGGTGAAATCAAGTGAGTGTAATTTTTATTTACCGTCACTGAGATTTTGTACCATGTTAGATTTTTACTCTTTGTCGCTGTACCTCAAACCAAACCCTATAATATGGTTACTCACATTACCTATAAATATTTACAAGTGAACTTAATATTGTAACAAGATAAAGCAATGCAATGTCGATATTATAAATTTGATAGGAAACATTGGCATAAGCAAGATGACCGCTTCCTTTTTAATGGAATACTGTACAGCCATGAAATTACGTGGCAGAAGCTGGCAGTTATTCTGAAAGGGGGGGGAACTCTCAACCTTTCCAGTTGTTGGGAAAACCAATTCCCTTTCAAACGCTCTGATTTCAAGGTTTCGCCAGATGGCTTCCAGACTCTCAAGATAATACTCTGCTTGTTAATACTCTACTTCCTAGGGAGCTCTTTAAATTAAATGTCTTCGAACATCCTATAAAATGTTTTTTATCCAGGTCGGTTCTCACAAAATCTTGACAGGCTTTCATAAATGGTCGGATAAGGGACCTTCTTATCGAGCAACCCTCCCAGATAAGTAAAAAATAATCAAATATCTAGATAAACAATGAGGTTCTAAGGTGGGGCAAGGCTGATCACTGTATAGCCGAAATAATTTGCCAGTAGTATGACTAATTATTTTGGTTGTGACGTCAAATTCAAATTCAGCATATTAACAGACTAAAACCTACCTTGGAACTGTACCTAGGCAACTCTTACCAAGTACCTCGTTATACTTTCAGCACCCTGAGTCCACAGCTCAGTTGGATCCAGTATCTGTCGTGGATGATGTACTCTAACGAGGCCATGACCATAATCCAATGGCAGGACATACGTAATATCAGTAAGTGCAACTCTTTTTCTTTCTTATTAAGAAATACCATTCATATATAAGGAACTATAGCTATAAGTAAATTCAAATAATAATCATACAACTTTTTGGCTGACACGTAAGTCGACTTATTTCCAAGCTTAGAAATTCTGTTTGAAATAAACAGCAAGTTTTAAAGGAAAATTCTATAAATTATGTTTTCTAGGGTTCGGATAATAGCTTTTATGATACTTCATAAATGATTGTTCAACTAAAATCTCTAACAATCTGTCTTTCAAAAAATGGTTGAGGGTGATTAGGAAACTAAACTGAAACTATCAGCTAATGGCAAATGTTATCAAAACAAACTATACAATGTGAACTAATTTTTAGGAATGGTTTTCCAACTTTAGAGATTTCTTAAAATTTTTCAAATTTAAAAATATTTCCCCGAGTTTAAGCAAACATCCCTCACTTCCATGGGAAAACCGCTTCGCTCTTACAGCAGTAAATAAGTTTATCTACAAATCGTTAAAAATAAATAATCATATGGAAAGTGAAACAAGTTTTCTAAAACCGGGAATTTTCTGAGAAAATTTCAAAATACCATAAAATACCCTTTATCTCCCTTTTTCGTAAATGGTCCTTGTTAATAGTACCATTTCCAACAATTATCCCGGTGGTTTAGTTTAGCTGGTGTTTAGAGATACTCTGGTAAACAGTTTAGACGATTCTTTTCCCAAAAATTATAGGAAACATTTCCATGCAATTGAAAGTGATTTAACTTAAGATCCTTAACAAAATAAATTTGATTAATGTTCATTGTTCCTCTTTGTCTGTATTAACATGAATACTGTAATCAGTCTGACTGTTTCCTCCGCAGCGTGTGTCGAGGGCCTGCCATGCCTCCAGTCCGGCCCAGAGGTGTTGGAACGTTACAGCTTCTCGGCCGACAACCTGTGGCGAGACATCTACGCCTTGTGCGCTCTCTTCGCCGCCTTCCACCTCCTCGCCTACCTCGCTCTTTGTCGCACTATTAAACGAAACTCGTAACCTAACTGTCGCTTCATTTGCGATTCCAACAATCTTTACAGATTTTAAAGGATTAGTTTTTAGTTTGATTAGAATTGCCCATGCGCAGATTCCGCACTGACATATGTTTTATTTTGTTGGAACTTGTCGCACCTGATGGTTTCAAAAGTGCGGTGTAAATTAAGTGAGTGAAAATCACCCACTAAAATATAATTTTCATGGTTTTGAATGTTTCTTTTTTAGTTTTTCATCTAGCGGGGAAGATAATCTTTAAAATGGTGGCTTAGCTTTTGGTTTTGATTAGGGAAGATGGCCTATCGACAAAAAACTGGATAAATAATATACAAAGATTATAAAACTAGGGAGGAATAGGCCCAGAAACCTCGCATGCTTTTTAATGAAAACGCGATACAATTATGCACTGCAAAACAAACTGATTTTAAAACTTCTTCTATTACGTACTGACATAATTTAAAAACTGAAACACATGGTAAGATTTGCAAACGCCAGTGTTTTAAACAATCTCTTCATAACATTATATGAAATGAACAATGAAAATATTTCATGTTTTACATGGTAAAACATGTCGAACATATGTAGGCTGAACATTACTTTAATATGGGTTTAACATAATAATAACAAATAGAATAAACATATTTCAATTAATTTATCAAATAAACTTCTTTAGACATTTGCGATTGTGTTGTTTGTTTTTATGGAGTAAACAAAAGGAAATGTCAAAACTTTGCCAATATAAAGCTAGAATGCGAATCCAGAATGCCGCCGTCTCGTCCATAACACTGTGATTCTTCACAAGACTGACTTGCTCATGTTTGATCCAAGGCTATTTATTAAACTATCATAGGTTTTAGCGACACTTTAGTCGTACTAATGTTAGAATGATTTAGTTTGAAATTTATTTGTTGAACTAACAACGCAACCTGGTTTTACATAATCAGGTAATATTTATATTCGATCCTGAAAAAAAACCATTTATGATTGTGTAGAAGGAGGTTTCTTCACTTTACTTGATAAAAAATAAACGTACACTTGTTAAATAATATCCTCCATAAAATACTTGGACCGGTAGCTTTTTAATTTAGATTATTATTACATTTGTGATGAAAAGAAATTTAACTCTTCAAGTTATAAACAAAACTATTCAACCCATAACGGTAGGTGAACGTATTGCCAATACTGCTCTCATAGGACCAATCAAGTTGCAAATTAAAATGCATGAGACAGGAGATTGGAACATGTGCATTTGAAGCGCTACATAAACAGCTGGTCCGTTGGCACTTCAGTGGCCCTCAAATTGAAAATGGGTGAAATAGGTTTCTCTTGATAAATCGAAAACTGATTTTAGGTAACAACTTTTCATAACAAGTAAAACGAGTTCGCACGCAGCACGCTGACGTGAGGGAAGTGAATTCCACATACAACACTTTTAAAACTCATAAGAAAAGTTACATTGGAAACTCATAAGAAAACTCATTGGAAAAAATACATTTATTCCAATTTTGTTGAAATCTGAAAACATTGATTTTTTTTGTTCTGATGCTCCTGGTTTCATTTACCTGCAATGCTAGGAATACAATTTTGAGCAACATAAGGTTAGGAGAAGGACCTTTCAAGGTAGCCTTGAAAGTAGGTGCGAGGTTGCTGGGGATGATAAAAATAACCAACCCATGAATAACATGTTTTTCTAATGTAAAAACGCCTTCAGTCAACGTACTGTGTTTAGCCGATATACATTTTCTTTACTAACTCGGCAAATATGTGCTAGAATGACGAGAGAGAGCTTAAAACTTTCGCTTCACTAATTCCCATCTTAATACATGCATTAATTTTAAGTCCGAGGCTTTTCTGACCCTTTGTGGGCCCAAAAACTCAAAATTTGAAAGAATAATCCCCAAAAAAGGTGTTTGGAGTTTTCCGATTGTTTTGCCCAACGAAATTGTCCAACTGATTATAGAAAGGAACGTCCCTACCAAATTTGAAGTAAGTCGGACAAAAAATGCGACCACTAGAGTGCATACACACACACATAAATATATATATATAATTTTGAACGACCCCCCCAAAACGTGTTCAGGGGGTCACGTTAGGAACTTCTATGGTGGTCTCGGGCTTAAGTTTCACCGTGCGGGTCATGCTAATACTTCACTTTCCACGAAATTCACTAATAACCGAATTGGGAAATTGTAATAAAGAAAGGACATCAAAAACAAAGTAATAACACATTCTTATACCGTTGTATTAAAGTATTCTCTAAATCTATTAAATATTTATACTGATAAAACTGTAGCATGAGATTTTACTTGCTAGTATCCTACTTTATCACGTTTTAATATATCCTTGTTTCCTTTACATTTCTTTTTACCGTGTAAATGTAAACGATTTTAAATTTATTGCATACCCCTTTTGATCAAATTAGTCATACAGAGTAATGATATTAAATCTAAGACATATATTTGAAACAAAATTACACACTGATTGCTAATTTAGTTGACTTTGCACATTGAGGTGGGTTTTTACTCGATCAGATAACATTGTTAGCTAATGATGTGGAACTTTAAGAAGGTTTCAGCTACATAAATAAACTTTTCAAACAATTTTACTTTATGAATTTGAGATATTCGTGTGTTTAATTTTAAACTCAGTATATCATTCAGTAAAATATACTCTGACAAACGTTTTAACACATTTTAAACTTTGAATTTATTTATTTTGTTTACATAAAATAATGGTGTTTTTATGATTAGAAGATACGAATATGACAAATTATTACTAAAAAGCACATATATTATAGTTACTGAGAAATCAATATTTTTGAACGGTTTTGGAAGTTTGGTATGTTTGTGAGAGAATGAGTCAGTTTCATTTGTATGCCATATTCGTAGTATTAGGTCAAAGTGAAAGACCGCATTTAAACTGATAAGCTTAAATATATATAGTTTATACTACTTTTATATTTTATATTAAAATAATAGTCTGAAGAATAAGGCTCTCCACTTTTATAGAAAGACAGGTGGAGGGTCTAAAGTCAATAGTTTTTCGTTTCCGTTTTCAGTTTTCGTATCTTATTTTTTCTGCCCATTGCTTCATATCAAACAGATACATCCCCTCAACTGCTACAAAACAACTTATTTATCGTGTCCGCTAATATAAATGTTATTGATACAATTTACTAACAATTATTTTTTAAACTATTTTGCAAATTTCCTTCTTTGGAAAAGTGAGCTATTAGCATCAACTACACAGTCAAATATGAGTAAAACGTATGCCCGGGCCCAAAATGCAGTTCCTAACGTGACCCCTGAACATGTATTGGGGAGGGAGGGGGATTTTCTACAAATTAATACAGTAAATGATTAATTTTAAGCTTTAAAATAACTGTTACCCTTTATACAAATTTGCCAGTCACATTAACATTTATCAACCCAAGAAGTAAATAAAGTTGTATTAAACAAAATTAAAACAATTTTTACTATGTTAAACATATTTATGAAGTCTTAAAAATTATAAGAACTTAATATTGAATCTCGATAAAAGAAAAGGATGATACCGGTAGCCCGTTTCTTACATCTGCGTTGTTGTTTATGGGGGGATCAACTGTAATAAACTATTGAAAATTGTCTTTGCATATTTCACAGAAATTGAATTCTACCTCCTTTAAAACGATTTATATAAACTTAATATACATATAAAGTGTGGTATGAAAGTAAAATTGCTCAGCTTTATAGATTCGCTTGGCCTAATAACTGTTCTTTTAATATTAATAGTTATTTTGTTATAAACATATAAATATATGTATAATTATCTTTTATTAATTTTCGATTAAAGCATTTCAGACTGAGTATCGAAATCATCACTTCAGAAAAGCCTTAATAACCAATAAACACGTTTTATAGAGAGGCGAAGAATTCAAACAGCTCGACCTCGGAATCTGACGGTAAAGACATTCCAGGACATTGCAATTTCAATTTGAGAAATTATTAATAGTCAAATTACGATTCTGAAATCTTGTTTACGTAATTTGGGAAATGTCTATCTTTAATTTGCTCTATCGCATTCAGCTAAAAAAATAAAAAAAATAGTACCTTGAGATATTGCGTTAAGTCAATCGATTACCGATATATTAAAGTGCTAAACATTAGTACGTTTTCCAATGTTAATCTAATGTATTAATTGTAAAAAAATATGGTCTCAATTTGGTTTTGGTCTATTGATAAATGCATAAAAGTATGATATGTTGAGGTCCTCGTGGCAGAAAACCGTTATAATCAGCTCTGATTGGATGAGCGAAGTGAATCCCTATGTTGACTTAGCAAGGTGGTGGCCGCTCGAGTGTCGTGTGATCGAACAACTCAATAACGCTAGACTGAGGTTTCTGATGGATTTTTAAGGAGAAACCTTTACGATAGTAGGGGATATTTTTTTTGAAAACAACACTTGTGTAACGTTTATGATTTTTAATATATTAGAAACTTACCACTTATTGGTAGCAGCAGCATATGTGTTAAATTAGATTATATATGCGAGACCAGAGGCAGATTGATTACAATTCATATTCAGTCACAATATTCCTAACCTATTACATTCTATGCAAAAACCACACTTTCGTTGCCGGGTCAAAAAATGTTTAGTAAACAAACAAAAATACTGTATACAATTTACATTTACTTAAATTTGATTTTGTTATAGAATATACTACGCTAGGAAGATTGTGGCTGAAGATGGATCGCAATCTGAAACCAGTCTCGCATACATAATCTAATTTGACACATATAAGCTGTTGCTACCAATACATGGTAATATATTAAAATACCCCCGTAGCAGCAAACCTGCATACTAAGCGAATTTCCAATGCATATATATGTATCTTAATACTACCTACAGCCACGTACCAAGTTTCATCAATATACAATCAGAAAACAACAATTTATGATATTTTAATTATTCTCCTTAAGAATAGCATGGCGGTTGAGTACGCAGGTTTGCTGCAAAAAGGAATGTAAAAATGGGTGTATAGGCAAATATCAATATAACTCAACTATGTGAAGTCATATAAAAGGTTTTATTAATTTTTGTTCATAATTAAGGGAGACATAGCATTTTAATTTTTCTCCATAAGAATAACATGGGGACTGAGTACGCAGGTTTACTGCTACGGGAACCTTTAGCAAAAAATTGCTTTTTTTAGCAAATTCAATAGACCACAACCGGAAAAAGCTGTATACCAAGTTTCGCCAGTATACGTTCATAAAGAAGCGAGATATAATTTTTTCTTATTCTCCATAAGAATAACATTAGACAACGTACTGTGTTTAGCACTTTCATTATCTCGGTAACCAATTAACGTAGAGGAATGATCAAAATACCAAATAGTATGTTTTTTTAAGCTGGATCCAATGATAAAAACTCAAATTTGACTTTTTCAAAAACTATATGTAAAAAGTTTAAAAACCCGTTATGGGATACAAAACCCCCCTAAACATCCATTTATATAGAGCGATATGGCTGTTTTTCGAACTTAAAGTCATAAATGTTGGGTTACACGTTTATACCAAATTTCATCAAAATTGGACTGAAAATAAAAATGGGGGGAGCAAGAATGTAATTCGGGGGGGACATAAAATAAAAATATAAAATCGAAGTGGGGGGGGGGCAAAAATATAAAATTGGGGGGAGCAAAATATAAAATCGGGTGGGGAGGGGGAAAAATAAATATCGGGGGGAAGCAAAAATACAAAATCAAGGGGGGCAAAAAATATAAAATCGGGAGGGGGCAAAATATAAAATGGGGGGGACATAAAATAAAATATAAAATCGAAGAGGGGGAGGAGAGAAAAATTTAAAATTGGGGGTGGGGCAAAAATAAAAATGGGGCAAAAATATAAATTCGAGGGGGGAATAAATATAAAATGGAGAGGGGACAGCATAAAATAAAAATAAAAATCGAAGAGGGGTGGGGGAGCAGAATATAACATTGGGGTTGGGGCGAATATAAAAATGGGGGAGCAAGATTATAAAATCGGGGGGGACATAAAATAAAAATATAAAATCGAAGTGGTGGGGGCAAAAATATAAAATCGGGGGGTGGGGGGGCAAAATATAAAATCGGTCGAGGGGGGCAAAAATAAAAATCGGGGGCGAGCAAAAATATAAAATCGGGGGGGGGGCAAAAAATATAAAATCGTGAGGGGGGCAAAAATATAAAATGGGGGGGACATCAAATAAAAATAAAAAAATCGAAGAGGGGGACGGAATGTAAAATCGAGGGTGGGAAAAAATAAAAATCGGCGGGGGGAGTATAAATATAAAATCGGGGTGGGGGGCAAAAAATATAAGATTGCGAGGGGAGCAAAAATATAAAATTGGGGGGAAATATAAAATCGGGGGGAAATATAAAATCGGGGGGGCACAAAAGATAAATCGGGGGGGGCAAAAATATAAAATGGTGGGGACAAAAAATAAAAATAAAAAATCAAAGAGGGGGGAGCAAAATATAAAATCGGGGGTGGGGCAAAAACAAAACTCGGGGGGGGGAGCAAAAATATAAAATCGGGGGGGGGTACAAGAAGTATCTGTAAAAATGTTTTTTTTATGCAAATAAGAATAGACCACAACCAGATGAAGCCACAGTCTTCCTTTATGAAGCATAGAACAGTCATTAATATTTGTTCATTAATATTAATTAATAGCTAGCTGACGTACCCGTTCTTCGCTCAGGGGTTTTCTCTACCCGTTCTTTAGTCAATGCAATTTCCATTTTAGTTAGCTTGAAACAGCTGTTCTTGCTTTTGTCCTTTAACCTGTCAAATGTAAGAATCCACAGCTGTTCGTGTTACAGTTTCTGAATGTTTACTTTCTTCTGAAATGTAAGCATTGAAACTTAGGACGTTCACGGGGCGTAGTCCGAGGGGATTTTAAGGAAGTGAATAGGCCTATGTGTTGCATGGGTTCTCAAGATCTACCAATGTATAAAGTTTCAGCCCAGTCGGTTCAGTAGTTTTTGCGTTCACCCAGGTCATCAGACAGATAGACAGGCAGACAGACAGAATCCACCTCTTCTTTATAATATTATAGATGGATAGATATTGGTAAAACGTGGTATATTGCTTTATATGGTGGTGATCCATTATTTGCATTAAAATCCGATTTTTGTAGTACTTGATGCAGCAAACCTGTGAGCTCAGTCCTAATGTTTGTCCGATGAGGAATAAATAAGATGTCATATCTCGCTTATTTATGAACTAGCTGAAAGCCGCAGGCTTCGCCCCACAAATGATTTATAAAAGCTATTACAGTTGTGTGTGCTGCATTCTGTGGTTAGCCCGTGGAACTACTACGAAACAAGATCAGCTGTTTGTTTTATCATCAGCTCAAACAAAATTGAATGTCCATAAGGAATATATGGGAACCTTGTCGGGGTCTGGCGGAGCCCTAAGGTCAAATCAGGATGAAAACCATTTAGTTTTCCTATTTTATGCCTAAAGAATCAGAGTACAAAATTTCAGCT
The DNA here is from genome assembly GCA_963675035.1 of Allygus modestus. Lineage (NCBI taxonomy): Eukaryota > Metazoa > Arthropoda > Insecta > Hemiptera > Cicadellidae > Allygus > Allygus modestus. The sequence continues at coordinate 66,063,670 of OY776115.1, forward strand.
CTCTTCCTACATGGGAAGGTGGAGAATTAGTGATGAGTGAGTCAGTTTGTCAGTCAGCCAGGGCTTCGCCTTTTATAAATATAGATAGAAGATATAGAGTGATAAAACATGGTAAGTGGCTTCAACACGTAGTAAGGGGAGATTTATAATTCACCGAGTATGCAGGTTTGCTGCAATGGAGGTATTGAACATTTTAATAGCTTAACAAAATTGGTATTTTTAAACATTAACCTAGGTTAACTGGTTGCGGAGAAAAAACATTCATAAAATCTCCCAAGTTAATCTCATGGGAGAAAGGTTTTAGCTTTTCCTGAGATAGTTTTACTGAAAACCTCACAAATTATTTTTAACAATACGTTCAGCTCTGCAAAAAATCGTTTTAGTGTTTAAATTATTGTTATACGTGCAACCGTTGCAGGGACATTAACAATGTTACACACATTGTGTTGTCCAATGTTGTTCTTATGGAGAATAAAAACAATGTGACTTACACGGCCATGGTCCAGGATGTGCGTGGGCGTAGTCTTGAGTCTGCTATATGTAGGTGGATTGAGACCATGCTCTGTTCCAGGCGGATTAGAGCCGATCATCAAGGTGAATCGATAGTGATCGCACCCACGAAGGGTTGTCCGCAGGGAGGTGTGCTTTCGCCTCTTCTGTGGAACCTGGTGGTGGACGGTCTCCTTCGTGAGCTCACTGGCAGAGGCGTCTTTGTCCAGGGCTATGCAGATGACATAGTCCTAATGGTACAGGAAAGATTCACGAATATTGTTGCTGATGTCATGAATGCCACTCTTCAATATGTCAATCAATGTCTGGTGTCTTGGAGAGGGACTAAGCATAAACCCCTCAAAGACAGTAGTTGTTCCGTTCACAAGGAAAAAGAACCTGGAGTCTCTTTCCCGGCTGAGACTTGGACCAACACGGCTTGAAGTATCAGGTACAGTCAAATACCTGACAATTGATTGATTGATTGGCTGACAATTGATTCTAAGCTGACTTGGAATGATCATTTGAACAATCGTCCAGGAGATTTGCAGGCTCCACGTGGGGGATCAAGCCTCACATAGCGCTGTGGCTGAACAAGGCTGTAATAAGACCTCAAGTCACATATTGATCACTAGTCTGGTGGACAAAGGTGAACCAAACTACAACCATAGCCAAACTCACAAGTTTACAAAGGTTGGGCACGCTTCTAGTCACTGGAACTTTCAGGAGCAGCCCGTCAGCAGCTCTCGAAGTTGCTCTTGGATTACTGCCTTTGGACATCTTCATCAAGGCAGAAGCACGGAAATCAGCCTATCGATTAAAAGTCGCAGGCCAATGGAGGGAAGCCTGTCTGGAACAGGCCATTGCACCATCACCAAAACTGTTGCTCACAGTCCTGTGCTTGATTCATCAGATGTCATGAGTACGGATATGGTTTTCACTAAACCTTTTTCTGTTGGATTCTGCTCCAGAGAAGAGTGGGAATCTGAGGAAGGGCCCTATAACAGGAAAGGCAGACTTGTCTGGTACATGGACGGCTCTCTCATTGAAGGAAAATCTGGCTACGGGTGTACAGTGAATCACCTAGAACAGAACTCTGTGCAAGACTGGGACAACCTACTGATTTTAATAACTGATAATAATTTTTTGATAAATATGAAAAGTAAGTGTGGCGGCGCAACTATGTACCGCAATTTGTACGCAAATTAGGTTCTGTAAATGAAACACTTGTTTGTAGAACATTGAGTTTATTGTCACTTGGCAAATTAAAAGGTGAAACAAAATCTAAAACTGGACGTAAATAAATGGACAGAATTATAAAATCTAGTCTAAACATTGATCGAATCGTGAGCCTCCACATGTAAACACGGAGAACACATGAACCCACATTTTATTATAAAACCAAACAGACAAACAGACAGACAGACAGACAGAAACCACCTCTTCTTTATAATATTATAGATATTGGTAAAACGTGGTATGTTGCTTCATATGGTGGTGATCCGTTATTTGCATTAAAATCCGATTTTTGTAGTACTTGATGCAGCAAACCTTTGAGCTCAGTCCTAATGTTCCCAAGAACATATAGATATAGATAGAAGATATAGAGTGATAAAACATGGTATGTTGCTTCATATAGTGGTGATCCATTATTTGCATTAAAATCCGATTTTTGTAGTACTTGATGCAGCAAACCTTTGTGCTCAGTCCTAATGTCCATACCATCGTTTTTTCAGGTGATATTAATATCTGATGGGGTATTTCTTTTAATGGTATGTTGATTACTAGGTTGACGTTAGACGGACGACTAAAGAGTTGAAGGCTAGGGCTTATATATAGGCCTATTTTAACTTTTATTATTATTAGCCACACAACAAAAACTAGTTAATTTATACAATAATAAAATTTAATAAATAACTATAATTAATAACAATAAAGATTACAGATTTTTACAACATAAGTAAAGGTTACGATTCAAATATTAATTAATTAGTCTATTAACGTGCCGACTCTCAATTGGTAAGATATGACAATCTTATCTCAGGGCGGTTCTTTGCCATGGCACGTAAAACGATATTCCCAAAATCATTATTACAAATTTCAAAATAAGTTATTAGCGTTAAATTACTTAATAAGAAAATTAAATTTACTCTTCTTCCCACCGACGACGGCAGCTACCATAGTCACCAGCTACCATAGTCAATATGTTTAACCCTAAAGAATATCATGTTTTAAAATGTATCTTACATTATAACAACATTACATTGGCAACATTATTAACATTAATATTATTTCCAAATAAACTTTACTTTCATCCCAAGGCATGCACTAATTAAATTAAATTAAATTATAATTAAAAAACATATGCATGCACTAGGCTCTACTTAAGTCGAACTATTCTCAAACAAAATACCATATTCAGGTAACTCTGGCCTACGCTGTAATGGGTTTAGTGTTCACAAGCATTAATAATTGAAGTACATATTAAATCTCAGATCAAGATTCTTCATCCTGCGATTAATATTTTTCATTATAAAATTTAATTTCCTTGGTAAACTTCTTCATCTGGATACAAATTTGTTTTTCTATTCCTTTCTTAAAAGTTCAATACAATAAAAATGTCTTCCCAATGTTCCATGAGTTGTTTTTACCTAATTTTCCAAAGTCCTTTTTATGGTGTTTTTTAAACAACTTTTGAGGTTTAATTTAGTAACATTTATCAAGATAAAATTATATCTAAGACGGTTTGAAAATATTTAAAATTAGGTTTTAAAAGATAAAATTAGATACAAAATCTTCTTCAGCTTCTAATCCAAGCAAAATTTAACATCTACCTCTTTTTACTTCCTCTATACACTGCACTCTTGATATTTTTCACTGATCACTTTTTCACAAGTGATGCACTACATGGAAATCATCTGGTAGCTATTAAAATCGCGTTAAGTAATAATTGATTTACATTTTAAAATAAAAAAATAACAATAAAATAAACATAAGTTTAAATTGTTATATGGGTTATTATCTCGTTATGAGAGAAAATATTCACTTACATAGTTTGTATACTTAGTATAATTACAAATGTAATTTTCCTATCCGTAACATTATATAATATCCAAATTATGATTTCTTTCAAAATGTTATTAAATATTCGAAGGTGTTATACTATTTATATACATTCCAATAATTTTCAAAAAGAAATAAAACTGCTTGAAGTGTAAAAATATTATTCATCTATTATCTTACTATGGTTTACCACCTATCTTCACTCAACCGTCCTCTGAATGGCTGGGCTCACTCTAACAGACACCTTCCCACGATCTCAGTTTGTGAATCTTTTCTACCGTATACACTTGCTATAATATATTTTAGCTTTTTATTTCATTGCAAGCATTTAATAAGTAGGCCAATATGTACAATTTTGGTTATTAACTTCTTTCCCATTTTACTAGAAACTATATTTTATATTCCACTGTATTTTTAGTCTGTTAGAAATATAATTTGGTTGACATAAAATTCAATTCTGACATAATGAATTAGATGGGGTATTGCTTGCTTGCTTTGAAATACTTAAAGTTATGTAGGCTAATGTTTCTTTGAATAATTCATATTCATTTAAATCTTATGGTTAGCTCCCATAATCTACAAAAAGAATATGATGTAACTTTGGCTAAAAGGAAAGGTTCAGCAGGTCTTGGCTAGGCCTAGTTGTAACTTAAGGTTTGTATTTAATTTGTATATTCATATTTACATTGTATTAGTTGTGTTGATTATGATTATTTACTTTAACTTAGGTTGGGATAGGTTGTTTTGTTTCAGCCTAAACAATAACCCCTCCAACACCCCTGCAATCAGCGTCAACAGTAAGTTATATTTTCTTGTAAGATACGTTGGACGGTTTTACCTACTGTTTATCCTCCGTTTATGAATACTCACCATAAAATAAATGTATAACATAATAATTAGAATATGTTAAGTGTATTGGCCACATTAAGGCCTAATAACACATACGCAGTTTTCACATAGAAAAATATATTTAACCATAAGGAATATCACTTTTAAAATGTATCTTACGTTATAACCATCAAACAAGCATTTCTTTAAAAAATAAAGTAAAAACAATTAACATTTACAGCCATACGATTAATAACATTAATATTATTTCCAAATAAGCTTTACTTTCATCCCAAGGCATGCACCAATTTACATTAAATTATAATTAAAAACATATGCATGCACTAGGCTCTACTTAAGTCGAACTATTCTCAAACAAAATATCATATTCAGGTAAAACTGTCCTTAGAACATATCATTAATGTAGGCTGTAAGTATTTTTGTAAATCCATTATTTAGTAAATACTTCAATGTAAATAGAAAAAGAATATTTAAGTCTAGATGGTTCGAAAAACATGATTCTTGTTTTGTTTAGTTAGATGAGGAATGGTCACAGTGGCGTAACTAATTTGTTTGGGCCCCCCGCCAAATTATTTTTAGCCCCCCTCCCCTTTATCATAATCGTACAGTTTCACCCTATCCCAAACCATTATTTTAAATTCTGGGGTAAGGTTTTGCATGACACAAATTTTTCCTAACCTCTAAAAACATAACTTCAGTTCCAGACTCCAGCATTGTACAATTTTAGTGATTCAATAACGCCCGAAGGTTCTTATTTAGGCTAGCTTTAATGTTTTCAATAGTATCATCACGTTAATGTAGCAAATACCTAATACTTAAGTCGACAAGTGTCCTGTCAAAATGTGAAGCCTCATAACGTCCAGATCCCAGGTGAGCAATTCATCTGTTCCTTTCCAAATGTGGAGTGGATTCAGATTCAGTTTGGAGTGAAATGGTCGCTATAGTTTACGGTTTTACCTTTAGGTTTTGAAAAGGATCTTATCATGAGCCCCCGATTTATCATTTATCACTATTCTAATGCTGATTCACCCTCAAAACACAGTTCCAAAACTTTACTGACACTACTAACAACTGTTTTAAAATAGTTATGCAAAATGATGAAATATTTGTTAAAATAGCTCACTTTAATATTTGTTTAATTACTTTTAAAGTAATCAGAATTGAAGAAAATTAAAGTAATAAAGCCTATTGCAGTTTTAAAGTGTGTCCTTTACTTATTAAACACTAAGCATAACAAACAAAAGATTTATCACTATGCTAAAAATAAATTAATCCTTAAAGTTTTACTAGCAAAATTATTGATATTTTGAAATGTTCTGAAAATTAAATATAATAATTTAATCCCATTGTACGGGCGCGCCAGAACTTTTACCACGGTCCGCGGGCCCCGACGCCTCGATTTGGGGGTCCCTTAAGCCCGTGGCCCCCCGCACCACGGGCCCTGCGGGCCCGGCAGTTACGCCACTGAATGGTCATAGCATCCTCCTTTGTTTACATCAAGAAACGATCCTGGATCTGATCCTAGATCTGACCCTTGCTCGCTGCTTCTATACCGGCTAACATCCTTGTTCCTCGCTTTTGATTGGCTGATATAAACCATCTTGTATGCCTTAATGCGACTATGTTTGTATCCCGGCTCCGGTATACACGTTCCCTTAAATCTCACAATACGTTCTACATTGGGGATCGTTGTGTAAATTTGAACGATAGATCTTGAGTATATCATAAACGTTATTTATTCTCATTCATAGTTCTCAGTAATTTAGCGAAAAAATCAATATGACGACTAACATTGAAGCATATTTAAAAAACAATCGGCTTCAATTAGTTGGTTGATGTAAGTAAACAGTGGACTATTTATTACAGTTTATGATTGGAACTGCTTTTTAAAATAATCACTACTATTATAAAGATGAGGTGGTGTCTGTCTGTCTGTCTATTATTCCATCATGACAAAACCACTGGACCAATCGTGCTGAAGTTTTGCATATATATAGCCTATGTATTGTAGGAGTGTTAAAGGCCTATTGCCATTTTTTAAAATAGTTCTCTGGGCTCTGCCCCACGGAACCTTCAAGTCCCCATGTTCTTACTGACAATCACCAGTTTTGAAAATGGATGGATGGAATTGAGTGGATGTTGGATGAAATTTTCTCAGAAACCAGCAGTGCCTCAAGCTTAATTTTGTATTTCTAGGTCGTAGAGATGGGGTAATGTATTTAAAAATTCAAAATCAAAGGCCTCGTACAATAAATAGTTGATTTAAGGTACGATTTTTGCCAGTTATCATGTTTTTGTAATCCTATTTAGGTAGTTGGTTGCTTATGGAAAACCCTTCTCTACATTTACGAATATATTAGCAGTTTTAAAGGGGACAACTGACTGGGGCATTTCAACTTCCACAACGCTAATTCAAACATTTCAACTATAGTTTTCAGTTAATGATGGCAAGTGGCAAAATACGATTATGCATATGTTTTATGTATTGTAATGTATCTATTGTATTGTAATTGTTAATTTAATTTAATTAAACACTTGCTTAGGTGTAATATTTTCAGGGTTGGTAGATAGGTCGCAAACACTGACTTCTAACTAAATATTGGAGGCAACACGTCTCAGAGAAACTGTGTGCCGACCGCCATTTTCTGGCAAGGATAATGGGCATGTTGGTAAAATCAAACGAGTCGCCAGAGTCAAACTATTTAACTAAACCATTATTTAAACATAACATAATAAAGCTGCATTCATTGTTCGCCTGTATCGTATTATATTGTACAGTATCAATAAATACACAAACATAACGAGTAAAATAAATCAGTTAAATTTTTAGTTCTTTCAGTGTTAAATTAAATTAGATTCGATAAGTATATTAGGTACTGAAACATAAAGAGAAGTAATCATCACTGGAGTACATGTACCAACCTTACAGTCAACGGCCCGGCATTCCAACGTAAGTCATTCTGAAGTTTTGCCGTAGAGCATTCAGTACTTAGTTATATCTCAGTGGTTGCAAAGAAATAAATATTAAGTAAACAAATGATTTAAAATATTTTATAGAACGTATCAGCTGATCGGGGCAATAACAAGAGAATTAATCAACCATGATTTTAGCGATCTATATCATTTTTCAGAAGATCAATATTCACTATAATTGCCTTTGATTTTTCACCGTGTGTTACGCTAGTTTTTTAAAATAAATATTTAACTAAGATACAGTTGACAAGCCAAACGATCAGTGTCATGAGGGCTTACCATTAATTTTGTTTGTGTTTTTGTATTTGAATTTTTTTTTGGTGGGGGGGAGTAGCCACCCCTGGAAAACGTTGAGCAACTAATTTTAGTTCATAAGAAAATTAAGGTAGTTCATAAAAAAATATACATAGGCTTTTTAACATTCTTGCGTCAAGCAAAGACTCAGCTGCTTTTACACTTTTCTCTAATTATTTATATTAATTATTAGGCTATCTCTGTGTAATAAAACTTGAAGTACTAAAATACGTTGCAATCTATTTCAATTTCACTTAACATAGACAACTTTACAGCCCGCGATTCTAGTTACATGGCCGAATCGTTGGGGGCAGGTGGTAGGTATCCGATTAACTCACAGCAATAGACGTGGTTTAAGGTAGAGAGAGATACAGGAGCTACAAGGCTGAGGGCTACGGGCTACAAAGATGGAGAGGAGTGCAAGAGTGGCGCATGAGCGCTCCTAGCGGCGAGACTTAGAACTGCTTGTACATGAATACTGCTTGTCCAAGCGCTGCTTTGATACATGCAGCGCTACTAGCGGCGGATCGGTGAGTTACCGCTTTGCGCTGAATTTTCAACATGGCGCATAACCGTCTTATTGTATTTTACGTAGTCATTGTTGATAGTATCAGTTGTTTTTATCGATTATTTACAATTGTTGAACAGTTAATTCAATTCAAAATACATGCTTAAAAAAACACGAGTTCTGGCTACTTGGCAAACCGAACCATTTGACAAATAAAAAATTGCCCATATTAATAACTAACTATCTTCTCAACCTAACACATATCTTTATAAAATTCTTTAACAGTTCATATAATAATTACCTTTGAAAGATCTAACGAGATTCTATCTCAGAGGCTTATGTAACTCATAAGTAATTTGTTCAGTACTCATTTTTATTGTTTAGTTTTCGTTTTGGCCTTACCACCCACATCTGTTTTAAAAACGTTGTCCCATCACTCACTGTCTGTACACATAGTTTACTAATAAATATGAATTTCCATCTAAAGTCTAAATCTGACTAAATATGGGGGGTCGGCCACCAGTAATTCGATTTGATGAATAAAATGTATTATCATATATTATTCTCCACTACTTTTATATTTATCGACAAATGCTTCAAAGTTGGACAGCCACAAATTTGAACTAAAAAAATACGTTTCCTGATTTGTAGCTTTCTGCCTTTGACACGTTTCCGATAAATCAACAAAGTGATATTTAGTACAGGTGGAGGTGAACACCCTGTTTATAAACTAATTTGTAATACCTCGATCTCTCGTCTAATTATCTTCAAATTAGTTTGACCATTAATCTCAATGAACACATGTGCCAACACAGGTGCTGGGTTATGAAATCCACCGCTGCTGGGAAGTGTTTACCTTAGCCCAAACTGCAACATCCACTGACGCCAGTTACTACAAGCTGCATCATGAGACTGGCTCTGCTCGTCGTGGGGCTCCTCATCTTCATCAGCTTTATCAGCAGTAAGCAGGTTTTTAGCGGATTTACTATGGAAAAATGAGTTTTTGGTAAGACCTGTATATTAAGAGTTAGTCCCAGGACCACCGTAATAGTTCCTAACCTCTGGAAATCTTTTGCAAGGTTATATAATGTATACTATCGTCTAACACGAGTCTCGTCTTGTAAGGAAAATTAAATTTTTATTTGTAATTGCCTCATATCATTAATTTCAATTTTTTCATTACAATTATAAATTTAGAAATAGAATAGATGCGTTGGAAAGTAAATAATAAACTTCCGTCTTGAGTTCATGATTTATTAACTTCGTGCTTGTTAACTGATTTAAATTTCATTCTCGACATGCGTGTGCCCTAAAAAAGAACAGATTTTGATAATAACATAAAAAAAAACAAACCATTTAAATAATTTAATAATTTAGCAGACAGTGATAAATAGATGAACTGATATAATAATAATAATAATTTAATTTAATTTACATTAACTTACATACCAGTTTTCCTGGGCAAACACTCAGAAATAAATTCATAAAAACTTTACATTATTTTATCATCACTGAACAATTTATTCCGTGCAAATGAGGCAGATTAAAGTGAAGCAACAGTTTTTATACCGGTCTAAAACAACTAGAAGGTTCCATGAAAAGTTTGACCTGATTGGTGGATTTGGACCAATCAACTTGACTTATTAGTCATCTTTACAACAAGGTGAACCTACATGTTTTGTACATGAAGTCTGCTCTTTCATGCTTGGAATAATTCTAATTTGTTCCTATTACAGTTTTAATTTTTATATTTTTTATATAAATTACAAAATAAATATTAATGGATTTTAGTATACAATTAATCTACATTGGTACAAATCTCTCCCTCAAAACAAAATTTATGCGTAACCTTTTTTTTACAAGCATGACATGAAATAAGTGTTTATAAGCTTTTACCACACTTTATCTGAAAGGAAATAACGATTCAGTGTTCCAAGCCGCTAGTGCATAACTCGTACTGACGATGGTGCCCTATGTCACATGGGACGAGTCGCTCAGGTACCAAGTGTCAGAGAAGCATGCAGTTTTCGACAGTGTTACATGCTGAAGCAGCCAAGCTAGGTGATAAGCATAACTACAATCATATGATCAGGGTCTGAGAACTGATTCCCATTTAATTAGTACTTAACAATAATAAATAAACATTTTTTCTTATTTTTTTAAATATTGGACGGAACATATTTTTCAATCGGTAAAATAGACAATTTTTATTTCAATATTTCCTATTTTTTATCATAACAATTATTTAAATGTTCCCCAAATGTTTTTTTGAACAGAAGATACACCAGGACATGTCAATGTTTTTAGAACAGGTAATACTTGACCCAAAAATAATCAATACTAAATACAATAGTTTTCCTTTTTCCTGCTCAAACAAAACATGAGTTATCACAATACAAGCTTCCTGATAAGTCAGTCCTGAGGTGAACCAGTGTGTCTGTCAGTAGTGCTTGTACAGTTTTAAAATTTTAAGTAAAAAGTGGGTATTAAAGTGTTTGTAGATTCTGTTAATTAGTCTGAGTGAATGTCCGTGTCTCATGTGTTAGTGAGTAAGTGGATAAGTGGTGTAAAGTGAAGTGTGAAAACCTAGGATTGCAATAACCATGGATTACTTTAAATTTTGGTGTGTTTACTATGTTGTATTACCTCTCCTACTTCACATTTTGTTGAATACAAAATAAAATTTATTTTTCCTTTACTAACCAAAAATTTAGCTTATTTCCAGATTACAACAAAATTCAATAAAAAATTTGTTCTTACAATCTTTAAACAAATTTTATTTGATTATACTTACATACTCAATTGTATATTTAAAAAATCAATATTTCCTTCGTATACCATACTCACAGTAAACATTTGCATCTTTTAAATTATAATGCAGCAATACAATATATTTCTATCCCTTTTTTAACTGCGATATGTTCACTTTCTTCACAATGGTCAAATCTGAAATTGGTTGTATTAACACAGTTACAGGATTGACAAAATAAATTATCTTAAATGGTCCCAAAAACCTTAGATCTAGTTTGTTTTGGTACTTATCTATCTTATTAGACAGTTTTAGCGAATTTCCCCTATAGGGAATAAGCTATTACCGTAGTCGGCATGGTTAGACCTAGGCCCGGGACCATGATAACTTTTCGATTTGAGGTCCCCAGACCCCAAAAACACCATTCGTTCGAAACTGTATATATATATATATATATATATATATATATATATATATATATATATATATATTTATATGTGTGTCCGAGAGCACGATAACTCTCGTAAAAATGATCCGATTTTGATGAAATTTGGTATAAACGTGTAAAGCAACATTTATGACTTTAAGTTCGAAAACCAGCCAGATCCCTTTATCCAAAGGGGTATTTTGGGGGGGTTTTGTACCCCAAAAATGGGTTTTTTGAATTTTTTACATATAATTTTGGAAATAGTCAAATTTTAGTTTTTACCATTGGATTCAACTTAAAAAAAACACACAATATAGTATTTTGATCATTTCTCTACATCAATTGGTTACCGAGATATTGAAAGTGCTAAACACAGTACGTTGTTTAATGTTATTCTTATGGAGGAAAAGACAAATTTTATATCTCGCTTATTTATGAACGTATACTGACAAAAAATGGTATACGGCTTCATCTGGTTGTGGACCATTGATATTTGCTCAAAAAAACAATTTTTTGCCAAAGGCTCCCTTAGCAGCATACCTGCGTACTCAGCCCCAAGTTATTCTTAAGGAGAATAAGTCACGTGTTATCTCCCTTAATTATGAAAATAAATTAATGAAATTTGGTATGTGGCTTTACCTAAATGAGTTATATTGATATTTGTATAAACCCCATTTTTTGTTTTCCTTCCTTCAGCAAACCTGCATACTCAGCCGCCATGTTATTCTTATGGAGAATAATTAAAATGTCACAAATCGTTTATTTATGAATGTATATTGATGAAACTTGGTATGTGGCTTTATGTGGTATATATATGCATAGGAAATTTGCTGAGTACGCTGGTTTGCTGCTACGGGGGTATTTTATTTTCTAAGTACACTTTCATACCTACTTTAAAAGGATGCTTGATTCTGTCTTCAGAATACCTTTGTCTATTTTTATTAAACTGTGCAGATCTTTTTAAATTCTTAATTGCAATACTTACTTAATTTATTATCTCATCTGGTTTCAATTTTTTATTTACCAACTCATTTATGTTCCATAAATTTGACAAAGCATGGTTTGGTGGGTGATTAAACATAGCTTTAAAAGCAGTTGTTTTAATACTTTCATTGTATGCTGTATTAAATCCCTGCTGTAATAAAGCCAAATCATTATCCCACTCATTTTGTTTGTAATGATAATAGGCTTTTAAGGTACTTTTTAAATTCCTTAAATACCTTTCAGACCTATTTCCACTTGGCTTGTAAGGAACTATTTTATGATGAGATATTGCATACCTGAAACAAAAATCTCTAAACTCATTCCCTTTGAAACATCTGCTATTATCAGATACAAAATTCTTACAACTACTAAAATTCTTAAAAATAACATCCTCAATTTTATTTACAAAAGTGTTATCTTTACTGTCCTTTAGTGTGATTAACCGAGTATACTTTGATACATCATCTACCACAATTAATACATTGTTATTACCCTTTTTCGACATCACCAAGGCTCCAAAAATGTCAGTATACAACTTTTCCATTGGTTGTGATGCATGAGTGGCAATTGATTCACCTTCATATCTTCTTTGCACTGGTTTTGTCATTGTACATACCTCACAATCTTTTACCTTAGATTTGATTAGGTTTACCAAATCCGGCCTGTAAAAACTGTCACACACTTTAGCTAGTGTAATTTTTACTCCAGGATGTCCACCTAATATACTTTTATGAAAGTAATCAAACACCATATTTACACGCATTTTAGGCAAATAGATTTTTGGTTTTGTTCGATCACTACTCTTATACATTAATACACCCTTACTTAAATAATATTTACACCTATTTACACCATTGTTTACAGACTCAACTATCTCCTGAATCTCATTGTCATTTATTTGGTGTTCCTGTATTTCAGTGAACGCTAGAGGGAACTGTTTTATAATATTTATGCTATCAAAATTGTTACCAACATTTTGAATTTTAACATTTGACAACTTCTGCACCTTTTTCTTTCTTTGAATACCGTTTACTTGTAACTCTTCCACTCTTTGTTCATACATTCTAGATAAGCAATCAGCTACTTTATTATCTGTACCTTTTACATGTTGTACTGTAAATGGAGTAACTTTCTTGAGTAATAAGCAATAGGAACCCTTTCATTACTAATTTCTTGAAGGAGGACAGATCCCATACTAATTTCACTCGCATCACACATTAGTATGAAACGCTTGTCAAAATTTGGGATAGTTAAAAAAGGAGGAGTGGATATACATTCTTTAAGTTTCTCAAAGCTGCCATTACACTCTTTACTTCATATAAACCTTGATCTCTTTTTCCTTAACTCATTTAAGGGGCTAGCTATCTTGGCGTAATCTTTTATAAACTTTGCAAAATATGAAACCATACCAATAAACTTACTCAATTGTTTAACATTTTGGGGAGCTTTAAATTCCCGGACACAAGTACACACTGTGAATTCTTTGGGTTGTACAAGACTGGTTCAACGGCGTAGACACAAAATCTGACAGGTCCTTGGTTTTAGGTGTTGATACATTCGCTGGATTAAATTCAACTTTTTCTCCATCATTTTCTTCGTCTGTTGAATTGTAGTCTATTGGTTCTTCCTTAAAGGTCTCAGGTTTGGTTTTTAACGAAGGTTGAGTAGTTTTACGAACTTCTTTTATAATCGGTTTATACTGTTTATCCAGAATCCTTTCACCCTCTTTAGTTCCGTCCTTGAACAATCTGTATTTTTGTTTTATAGCCTCTTTGAGAGCGGCGATACGTATAGTCAGTTGTTTATCATCCAGCTTCATGATTAATACTGGTACGTCTTTTGATTATAACTGCACTTTAAGGTAGCTCGACCTGTCTTATAAACAGCGCACGCCTCTTGTATTTCCGTACATACTTCATAATTTCCAACAGTGAAACACCCGCAATAAAGTCCATTCCTCTGTAATAACGTTGTTCTCTAGCATAGAACCTGGGGATTTCATAACGTCTAGTTAGGCTTTTAAAAACAAAAGTCTACCGCCATCGATGAATCTGAATTGTACTCTCTTATTTTGCATCCCTTGAATCATGTCTCAGATAATGGTTTTTAAAAAAAAGAATTAAAAGAAAATTGAGAATCGAATACATTACAACTAATAATAATAAGAATGAATGATACTTACGAATAATAATCCAAGAAAAAGGACACAATTCACAGAACAGCGCACACAGAAGCGGAGCAAGACTGGGACACAAGTACACACTGTGAATTCTTTGGGTTGTAGAAGACTGGTTCAACGGCGTAGACACAAAATCTGACAGGTCCTTGGTTTTAGGTGTTGATACATTCGCTGGATTAAATTCAACTTTTTCTCCATCATTTTCTTCGTCTGTTGAATTGTAGTCTATTTCAAACCTTAGTCTATTAGGATCAAACAGTAGATTAAATAAAACGTTAGTTTTGCCAGAATTTGTAGGTCCCGAAACTATGCTACGAATAGAGTCCGGTAGTAATGGTCCATGTTTAGAGATAGGAGTCATACCGGAACCAATATATTCGTAAATGTTTGTTGTAACAAGTGGGGGACTCTGTGCTGCCACATGCATCGTTTAATGCCTACTGGATATGGTGCACATGATGCCGTGTATATTAATAGCATGACCCCTCGCATCGGCCCTTGCGGCAGCCTCATGCCGCGTTGCTACTTAAATTAAAACATCATTTTTATCGAGCCGACTGTCCTGTTACCGATCGAAAACCAGCCATTTAACTTTAACCTTGTCTCCTTTCCGCTGTAGTATTTTTTCAACTAAATAAACGTCACCTGTTTTTGACTTGCTAATTTCTTCCGCATAAAATCCACCTTTGATTATATGACCATTATGATCCTGTAATATATATGTTACAGGTATTGTTCGTTTGATTGCGATTATTTTAAACGTTTCATTTGCCCAGCTGGGGAGGTACGATTTAGCGGAAACCTTTTTATATTTACTTAACCTACCGTAATCTCCCAATTTTAATTTTTGTTTATAGATTTTATGTTTATATTTGGCTTTTAATCTCTTTAAAATATCTTTGACATGTTTCTGTCCTACATCCTTTGGTTTCATACGGATTGTCCCGTACACGGAATTATTATATTTGTTAACAATATTAGGGAGTATGGTTAACCATTCATAATTTCCTCTCGCGGTGAACTCTTTCCACATTTGTTGTTTAAGCGTCCTGTTTAATCTTCCCACTATACTAGCTTTAAGTAAGTATGGTAATGGTTAATATTGTAATTTTTCATTAAAGCGTTTGTATTCTTATTAAACCATTTTGTCCCTTGATCGGTCTGGAAATGTTTCATTTTATGTTTTGCTAGTATGGGTTCTAATGCCTTGGCCATTTCAGGTCCAGACTTATTTTGAAACGGTACCGCAAATGCCACTTTAGATAAGCAGTTTATCATAATCAGAATGTACTTGTATTCTTTATTGATTTTCGTGTAAGGCTGCATCTCGACTAAATCGGCTTGATAAAGATCCGCTATGCCCTTAAGAATCACTCTACGCCTTCCGAGCCAATTTATGTAGCTTATTATCTATAGCACGCCTGACATTCATTTTTAAATTAACGTTTGTCCGACTGGTCTTTTATTTTATACCCCCCTGATTCCGCTGCCCCTCCACCGCAGCGGAAGCGTGGTGACCACCAAAAACAAACTATTTGTCACCTCCGCCCCCATGGTATCCTGCAGGGGCCGCCAGCTACCGTCGTGGCCGACGACCCGTTTTTTTCTTACTATACAGAATACCCGTACAGCACCAGCCTCGCTGTACGCCGTGGTAAGCGGACTGAAGGTCCCTTACCTCCCCACCGACCTTCAGGGATCGATCACTACAGATGCTGTTATCGTTGCCTCAGAATCGGGGAATTCCATGTATTAGTTCCAGTAAGAATTACAAACACAGGATCATCTACACCATTTGTATAGACGAGCCGCACAGATGGTGCATCTATCTTTTAGAAAATTGACTTTTGGAAACAAACCTTGCGTTCCACGCCAACGGTTATAACTGTAAAGATTAGCCGCTTGTTCACAAGCTAAACAAAATTTGGTACCGTGTCCGGGATCCCAGTTGTCAATTTCCAAGTACCCGCAATTTCCTCGATGGTAATTTATAATATGTGTTTTTATTATAACCGGTAAATTTGTCTGATGAATCTGGGATAAAAGAAGGGGAGATTCACTGATTTTTCTAGTGGCTAGTTCAAATAGGGTCGTCATCGCAATGAGCTGTTACGCTGTGCTGCAACGCGTGGGACATATGCTTACCCCACCACCCCTACAGCACTCTGTATTAGGGTCAATAGTAACCTATTGACCAATGTAACCTTTGGACCTGCAGGAGCAAGTAGTTAATCTTTCTCTCCACGTGTGTAGAGGGACTGCACAGATGGTACATCTATCTCGCGGAACTTTAAATTTAGGAAACAAACCCCAACTTCCTATGCTATAATCACCGATACTACCAGCTGCTTTTCCGCAATCAAAACAAAAGTTCGAACCATCATCGAGAAAGAAAATGTACCATTCCATTATACTACAATTTTCGCTATGGTAATTGTGAAGATGTTCTTTTATTGATGGAGTTATTTCGGTGTACCTCATTACACGTGATAAAAGAAAAATATCCCCACAAATTTTTCTGGTTGCGATCTCAAACAAGGTCAACATTGTGAAAAATGCTGAGCTGCACTGCAACGTGTGAGACATATGCTCCCTCCACCACCACTACGACAGTTATGGAAGACCTCCTCAGTGATTCAACCTCATATTTAATTTTTAAACACTGAACCATTCATGGTTTTTTGGACTTTTTAGGGCCGCGCCAGTGACCATCACTCACTCTGGACCGTTCCAAAGAGTAGCCTAGGTGCCTCAATGACACTAGTCCTTTATCTTACATTCACACAGGGCCGTTCCAAGGAACGGTCTAAACCCTCTTCGGAATCAGACTACTCAATTTACTAAGCCCTTTATCAGTGTATTTTAATCGCTATCATCAGAATCGAGGTACACTATAGGTTTACGTTTACGAGACGCTCGTATGATGGGGCGTAACGCAAAATATAAATCTCTAATGTCTTTTAACTTTAATTTAGTATCAAATCGTTAGTTATAATTTCAGAGAGATTTAATGACTTCAAATCTACAACGGTCTTTACACAATCTACAATCACGTAGGCTGATAAATTATACAATGGCAGCGGTTGCTCCATGATTGTATTGAGAGGGAGTGCGAGGTTAATAAAGGAGTAGAAGGGAGGGGGAAACATATGTTCCTAGACGCGCTTGCGGCATTCCGTTTTACTACTCCATCGATTAGTCCAAGATGAACTGCGGATTTAGCTGTTTCCTATGGTTCAAGTGCTGGTGCACTTACGAACCCCGGAACCCAGTACAGCCGCTTCAGCGTGCTGAACGAGTTTTCAGGAGACCCGTGCACGAGTATGAAAAATTGCAGCCACGACCTTCGGCTCCGCCACCGCCTTTAACAAGGAACAACCCCGTCTATATCGAGCTGGAACATAACCGTAAGTAATATTTTAAAATCTTTGAATATTAGACCCTCGGGAACCGTAATTAAAATATTTGAATATTAGATTGGTGGGAAAGAAACTGTGAGCGACGGGGACGTGCGCGGTTGTGGGGGCTTCCGCTCTAGGGGGCCACATGTGTGTGCTCACATGTGTCATTCAGTCAGTCGCAATGATGCTCTCACTACTTCTAGTCGTGAACGATTTTGTTTCAAATTATCCCTGTGACATAAGGTCTCTGTTGAATCTTAATAAATGTGAGTCAGACAGTGACTCCGAATGGGAGTTCCGTTTAGGTGGGGGCGGTTGGAACGGGTGGAATGAGATTGATATTGGTGACTGGAATGATGTGGTTGTTATAAGTGATAGTGAAAGTAATGATTCGGGAGTTAGTGACGCTGGATGGGAGGAATGGTGGGCTTAGGTTAATTTTTGAACTTTGTATCCATAAGGTAGTGTATCATAGTTGTTGTTGTTGTTGTTAATTTTTCTTTAAGGGCCTGTTATTTTAAATTTATTTGTTTCACGAACTGTCACGATGTCTCTATCGTTTGTACGTCTGATTATAGTTTCTTCAATTGTCATAGTTTCTGCAGACTCGCTTGGTACCATTTTTGTTAAGTTTCAAAACAAATTTTTTTAGAGGTTTTCATGCTAAGGGTGAGGCCTTTTATTTTACTTACTTTTACGGTTTTCTGTTTTTTTGTGGACCAGATAGGATACGCGTAAGTCTTAGGTCCTCTAGAAACAAACTCTACGATATAAGAGTCCGGTACGGACTCTGCCAGCTCATCGGTCATTTCTCCGATGTAATCTCCTGTAGGTACCTTGAACAAACCTCCCTTGTAAATATAAATCACAGAATCGGTATCGTAATACAAAACTTGACCCCTGAGGGAATCTAGATACTCGTAAAGCTTAAGTCGGGCCTGAGCCGTGGCGTAAGCCGCGATAACAACATTAACGTTTCTTAGAGGTTCGCCTACTTCCTCTATGTGCTCCCAGTTAACTACCAAAACCTCTTCATGTACTTCTTGGATTCTGTTGACCTGAATCTCGGGATTTGTCAAAATTTTAAAAAGCAAGCTAGGGTCCCTGATAATTGCGGCTTTAGTTTGGTTTTCACGTTGACCGAATTGACCCTAAAACGAGTTTAACATTAATTTGCCCAGTGATCTCAATCTGCTATTCTTGGAAATTGTATCTTTATCCAGCATTATGCCTTCGTGTTCGAAATAATCTTGAATGTATTCATCTTGATCCTGATAATTTTTACACCATTCAGGGTAGCCCGATGCCTCCTGTTTTAACTTTAGAAATTTGTTTATAAAATCTGTAAAAAGACTACCGATTTGGAATGTAGCAGCTTTGTATTCCCAGAGTTCGTTCATGTCGAGGATAATGTAACCTTTGTCAACCACCTTCCTGATCTCATCCATAGTCCAAGTCCCTGTAAGGGCTCTATTCTCGCTGTCGTGATCGCAATCCCTCTGATTCAGCGTTTCCCTGCACGATTAACAGAGAATAAACATTAGTTTATCGTTCATTTTTGTTGGGAGAACCGGGTGGTACAAGTCCCGTGGAGGAAATATTTTACATTTTAATAACCCCTCTACATTCAATCCCCTTTGCCGACACTCCTTGTCTCCTACATCAATTTTTGGATATCCCAAAGGAAACTTGCCGTATTTACAAACAAATGGATAGAGGGAACATACGTCGAAATACTGAATAATTTCGTCACCTTCACACTTGTGATAAGTTTTAGCATTGCCGGTTATACCTCCAAAAAACGCTTGACTTGGGTCAAGAGGGAGCGTATTAAGTATAATATGCGAGTTTAGGTGTGAGAGGTTTTGATCTTTTTTAATTTTCCTGAATTCGCATTCCCGGATCTGTACGATATCAAACCGTGTGCGCGAGAGTCTTTCAATTTTGGATTTTGTTCTCTTGTATCGTAAATGCAGGGTATCTGAGTGATCCTCCTTCAGAGGCTCCTCTCTATTAAAAGGAAAACATTTAGGGCATCCGTGCCAATAACAGCCATGGAATTCGTAAATTGTCCCACCATCAAACCCATCTACTTTTACTCCATCAATTTTATTTCCCTTTGTTTACCCGCGTGATCTATTATAATCCCACGCTCATCTTCCTCCCATCATAGCCATTGTAACGTGATAGCTGATTGTAAATTTACCATACGATACCCTGCTTTTGGTATAAGACCGATCGTTCTCGGTTTTAGGAAATTACGTCTGGATGCCAAATTACACGCGCTCGCAATTGTAACAGCCTCCAGGAAAGGACCTACATTACATTCCTGGAGAAACATTGTTCTAAATTTGATACACGTCTGAGCTAAAATCTCTACGTCGGAGATACAATATTCCATTAATTTCTTTTGAAAGTCAAACACGTAATTGTTCGTTACTTGTTTGTCGTACCATTTTTCAAACTCTTTAAAAGGCTCCACAAACATACTTTCAGGACAGTAGTACTCATTAGCAGGCATCGGACAGATATAATTTTGATTTGCTAGAGTGTTGAAAAGTTGTGGAAAGTAACCCTTCTTTCTCTCAGAAGGTAGGTCAAAAGATTTAGGTAAATCAGAAAGCGGCATTGGAAAGTAGCTGAGGGAATCGATAAATCTAACATTATCAATTTCCATTAATATAACCTTTGTTCCTCTCATGATTTGTTCAGGTTTGAATTTTGTTTCCTCCATTATATATTTTAAGAGAAATTGAAAGTCAAAACCTTGACCGTTGTGAGCGATTACGCATACTTGTGCAAATGTTTTGCGTACTTCCATAATTTAACACATACATTTTTTTACCGAATTATTTTTGAAAACTCTCATAGGATGTTTACTTTATCACACGGCTGGTTTTCTAAACATTTCCAGCACAGCGTTTTTGAAACGCATAAGATTACTTTGTGCACCTGCTTTTAGATTCTGTTGAGTGGGACTCATCCTGGCGCGTTTCTAAATAAAAAAATATGAAAATAATGTCGTCTTTTGGGGGTATTTTCCTGTTGGGTTTCATGTAGCATTTATGGTTTGGGTGTTTATAGCTGTTACAAATTTTACAGAATACTTCTGCACAAAAATGTTCCGACCTCCTATCACTGAGAAGATTTAATTTTGCGCAATCGAGGCATTTATTAACGGTCTTACCGTTCGCTTTGGTGTGCAGCAAAGCACAGTCTATTCTTGTACGTTAAATTACATTTAGGACAAAGTATGCCTCCATTTTTCGCTTTACAAGGTGGTGGAATAATTTGACACGCTGGGCAGATATTGGAGCATCTGTGACGTGACCTGTGATCATGTGGTACAAGACAGGCCTCGCAAAAGTAAGAACAAGCAAACGTTGCAGTAAGACTGGTTATTACATTGTAGTGACCATTGTTAAAGAGAAGGTTTATTTTAAATTCAGTGTTTTCTACACATCCGTCAAAATATACTTCGCGGCCTTTGGTGTTGTAATTGTAAACTGTGATTTAAAAATATTTTAACAATTTTTTAAATTTGTTGAGTTCGGAAATGCCTGATCCTTCCTCGGGGATCTCTACCCTCGCCTTTTGCATCAGTATTTGCGCCCTCACTGTCTGTCGTTTACCCCTGTCCATCCGTACAAGCTTATAACCTGGGTCATTTTTCACTTTAGCCATGGCCACCACTAGAGCCCGAGGGAGGCACAAAATGTCTTTGTTATTTATTAAAACTATTCCCTTCTTGGTTTCACATTCCTCATTAAAATCATTAAACATTCCTGGGCGTACTTTCCCTTTACCTACAGGTAAGTTTACATGGGTACATTTCACTATAAAAATGTCGGTAGATTTAATAGATTCAGAATTGCTTTGAACAATTCCCCCAAAAATCTGCCATAATATATCCTCATCTATAACCTTGGCTTAACGGAAAGAAACGTACCCTGGATCTTTACTTTTTAAATTTAGCGATTGCAGAGTAAACCCTAATTGGTCATTTTCAGAACACTTTTCTTTCATATCGTTTAAAATTTTTGCAAATCCCTGCCTGATCCAGTCAATCTCGTTTGTTTTGGGTGGGGGATTTGAGAATTTAAAAAAAATTTAGTACCGTAAAGTCGGAATTTTGTAACGTAGGTTTCATCCTTACTACGTACTTTTACCGGTTGACGCTCCATTATTTCTCTATGTAACCAAACTCACATATACGGTACAATAATCATAAACAATTCATATAAATATCTAAGACACACTTAATAGTAGTAGTAGCAGTAAAATATTTGCAATATCCAGGACAAAGCTGTAAACATACAAGTAAAATATACAAGTTCCCTTCAATATAAAATATCTAAGACACACAAATATAAAAACTTACAAACTCAGTGTCTAAGATACAAATATTACGCAATGTCGGAAGCACGAGCAGAGCAGAGAGGATGAGCTCGGGCCAACGCTGAAGGCATACTGAAGTTTGTGAGTCGGTGTTTCATGAGGTAAACGGATCGACCAATCAGGTCGCATCTTAAAAATATTGACCAATAGAGTGCATCTTAAAAATATTAACCAATAGCGTGCGTTCTTATTCTGACTATATCTGTAAAATAATTACAGAATGTATAGCTAATTCGGTATGAGGGGAGTGCACGTGTAGTGTCGGTATTATTTCAGTACCGGATGATGGTGAGCTATTTACTTTGGGTGATTTGTCAGAGGGGTGATGAAGTCGGATGTAGCCCCTATAATAATTCTAATAATATCTCTTTGATAAAGCAAATACACTGTGAAGACAGTTAGAGAAAGTATCAAGATCAAAATTAATATATATGTAGATAAATAAATAACTGGAAAAGAGTTGTTCTAAATTATTCAACGGTATGTAAATATTTTTGAAAAATAAAATTTTTTTAGATATGTAAATTATTATTACTAACCTGAGTCAACACTGCAACACTAGCTCACTAGGCTCACAGTAGGCTGAGGTCCTGAGTTGAGGTTGAACTGATTTGACCACCGCTCTGGTTGGCAGGATCATTTATACCCGTGCTGATACCAGACAGTTGACGGGGTAACGAAGGTAACAGAATCACAATAATTGCAGGGAACAGTGTTTGCCGGAATATAGTCAATCACCTTGTCTGTACTGAGCGGTTAGTTAAGACCCAAACGAAAGAAACCAAAGGTTAAAGATAATCTAGTGTAATGCGAGTAAATTGTTTACGGATTTGATTTACAATTACACTAATAAAGGAGTCAGAACAATCGCTGGGTACAATCTCTGGCGAAATATAATAAAACTAGTCCAGTACGCTCCTGATGTAGTTAAGTTAATTATTGGGGCACTAGCTCAAGAAAACTAATTGTATAGTGTGATACAGATAAATTGGCAAAGAAATTACTGAGTACAGCTGTTGGTGAAATATAATAATAATAATAATAAATTGGTCGGTCCTCACGTAAGACTGAGTAGGTGATTTTTAGGACCCAGACGTAAGTAACCAAAGGTTAAAGATAATAGTGATACAATTTGTCCTTTGTTTCCCGGGTTTTGAACAGCAAATGAGTTTCCATCCTCCAGCCATGACACTATGAGACAATCATCTGATGGTTTTAGTACCCATCCTGGTTTCTTGGTTTCCACATCAATGGGAGTTGGTCTCTTTCGTCTCTTGCTGGCAGTGGGTGGTTTTACAAATCACTTCCTTACCCTGTGACTTCTACCGTACTACTGACTGGTGTTGTGTCTGCACACTCTTGAAGTAAACTGTGCGTACTCGCTGTGACACATCTTGTTGCAATAGGTTAGATGTTTAATTTTTTCTTTTAACATCAGTTCCAACGGTCTGCGGAATCTCATTTCATTTATTGAGATTTAAGTCCATGTTAATTTTTGTACATCCTCGCATGGCTTGTAAGTTTTATGTGTATTTAGATCCTCATTAAATTTAACAGTCCGCTTTTTTCTTCGTTTTATATTGTTTCACATTATATTCACTATTTTTGTTTTCTTCATAATTATGTTGTTTCATATGATATTTTTCTCTCAAACACATCTCTCGCTCTATCTAACACTAACTTGATAGCGAGCCTTTCTTGGATGGAAATGTGTTTAAAGCGTATTTTGTTCATTGATAATGTGATTACTTTTCTTGTGTCATTCGCACTGGTCATCTTTGGAGCACTTATCGACTGTTACTGTCAAAGGTTCTGGAACGAGGCAAAGTGCAGACTAAGCACTGTCCAAGGTATGCTCAACTAAATTAACGAAATTGTCGGATTTTGTGGGATAGGATTTTGTTGTACCTGCATTCAATGTGTATTCCGTAACTCTTTTTTACTTATTTAGCTTTATTTACAATATTTATACCGTTGGGTACATTTTCTCTAAAGTAACACATTTCAAATCCTTCTTCCTTTGGCTTGTTTCAAGGCTTGTTTGAAATTTCTTTTTTGAGTTCGAATGCACTTGTATTCGCAAACTCCGAATTTCTCTAGAAGGGTTTCCTTAATCATTAAACAAAAGACATGTTTCAGATTTTAATCTTCAGGAAGCACTGCCACGTTAGGTGTATGTTTAGTCAACATTTGATTTATAGATTGCTTTTACTTTTCCAATTCCATATTCTCTGCCTTTAACTGCGAGTGACTGGTTACAAGCTGCTGATTGACTTTTATGATTTAAAGGTTGGATTCCAAGGATTGATTTAAAGTGTGTAGTAACTGTTGGTTCCCAGTTATGATTTTATACTCACCATGTTTTCTAATGGATGGTAAAACTTATTCAAAGGCCCAATCTTGAAACTTCTCAGGAATGGGCAAGTTTGATTTTAAAACTAATGCATATAATCCTGGTTCACTGATGTAAACTGTTTGGAATTGAATATTGGTGATAACGTTTCTTTCACCCCTTGTGGCGGGGTGGGGAAGGAAAGTCCAACTAGCACATCCGGCGTTGTTTTGCGGTGTTTTTCTCTAACATGATCTTTGATTGCTTTTTTTGGGTTGGAGTAGCCTAGGATTTGAGCCAAGCATTATTACTACTGTCAAACAGTACAGCAACGTGCTGATTATTAAATACAAAGGAAGTTAACTAGAACATTTTATAGGATATGTCAAAAAAGCGCGGGGTCCTATGACAGTACAGCACACACGGAAGCACAGCAACATTATTACACAACCACACACTGTGAAGTATAGACCAAGAATGATCTATGAGCAATGTGTGTCGGCAAAAAGGGGGCAAGATTCGCTCACCCCTATTTCCCACGGTTTTTTGGCATTTTTTTAACCAATCGTTACTGACAGACTGTCGCCAAAGGTCTTTTCTTGGAACTCTATCATTGTTCCGATTCCTGGAATTTGACATAGGTGTTCACGAAAAAACTCACCCTCTGTTTGAGAATGTGAATAAGAACATAATGAGAGTTGAGGGTCCGGAGAAGAGTCCTTTGTTGGTGATTGCCACTGGGCAATAAATCTCATTCGCTGTCTGGGAATTCGGAGAAGGGTCCTTTGTCCCAAGATCGTTATCATCAATCACTGTCATTGATGATTTAAAGGTGGGTCCATATCGGATCCCCATTTTTCAGGCCCTATCTTGGAGTGCTAAGGTGGTCCTGAGAAGGACCGATAGACCCTAAAAATAGCCGATTTGTATCCAAAGAAGGAGGAGGAGGATGCCAAGGGAAAATTTTTATTTATATTTATGAACAACCTTTGTGATTTCATCAGGGTCAAGTTCATCAGTTCGTCGATTCCACCACATGTTGATGAGCATCATGTATTTCTGCTTGTACTCAATAGCCTCAAGGTGCTCCTGTTCTATGGGATAGAAATTCATTTTGTAGTCCATGTCCCGTTGCCAATATTCCCACTCCAAGTCGTCTAACGGGCAATGGTTCAACATGCTGTTATTTCCTCGTCTTAATTGACGTCTCCGCCGCGATGCATGCCTCCAACATCTTGGCGTCGGTGATGTCAAAATCCCACTCAATGCTGGCTGGACATGATCTTTGTCTCTTCGTAGCTGTTACTCTTTTGAAACTCCAGACTAAACTGAATTTTGAGTCGGGGATGGTAGTGAAGACGGTGGAGGGGGGGCTGTCGCAGCTGTTATGCGCAGGTGCAGCACAACAACTCACCCTCTGTCGGAGAATGTGAATAACAACATAATGAGGGTCGAGGGTTGGGAAGCTCTTGGCAGTGGGTCTCCCTCGGTTAGATCCAGCTGCATCGCAGGTGTGGGGACAAAAGCCACCTCCGCTAATAGAATTCGGAAAAGGGTCCATTGTTAATGACCACCCTCTGGGTAATAAACTACCCTCCTATAGTGGAATTCGGAGAAGGGTCCTTTGTCCCAAGATCGATATCATCAATCACTGTCATGGTCGAGGTTGCTACGGTCCTAAAGTTATTCTTATAAAGAATAAATGTCTTTATCTTGTTTATTTATGAGTATATTTTGATAAAACTTTGTAATCGGCTTAATGTGGCAATGAGGAACACATATACACATTTAAAATTCGCGGAGTACGCAGGTTTGCTATGACTGGGGAAAATTTAAGTTTCCTGACGAGTATTTGAAGATTTTTATAACTTTGTAGATGAATTTCACCCCTCTTACCTCACGTACTAATTGGGGGGAGCAAGACTTTGAGTCAGCCGTAGTTTGTAAAATGTCAAAGGAGTATTAACTATGTAACCTAACCTTATTCTACGACATTTATTTTATATGTCCAACGATTTACTGTGTTAAGGACTGGTTCGCTATAGATCGTTAGTACTTGGCGTACATTCATATTCCCATAAGTGTATAAACGGAAATACAGTAGCATGGGGACCTATTGATCAAAACCGATCGAAATTATGCCCATGAGACTCGAGTTTACAAATTAAAACAATTGCAATAGAACAATTTGTAATTGAGCTTAGCCCACCTAATCTTACTGGTTTTGACGTCATTTCAGTCTCTTGTTTGTTTATATTTAGCTATCAGAATGCACTATCTAATAATGCCCTGTTATTTTGCTTTAGGCCTTCCAAAAATGTTATACTATGTAACTCATTTACTGCCACACATATTATTTTGGACCAAAATAACTCTCTTCACACATCGGAGCTCGTGTGCCAGCGAAAAAACAAAACACAACTCTAGTTTAGTTGTTTTAGCAAATTTTCCTTATAGGGAAGAAGCTATTGCCGTATTCGGCATGGTAAGACCTAGGCCCTGGACCATGATAATTTTCGTTTTGAGGTCCCTAGACCCCAAAAACACCATTTGTTCAAAACTGTATATATAAAAATATTTCACAGAAAAGTGTATTGTTGTTGCAACCAAATATTTTTTGTCATATTTATTTTGTTGAGGAAACCAAATATATAGGCCTAGTCTTAGTAGTAACGTAACCATTTGCTTGTAAAAACAAAATGGAATTGTTCAAACATTTTGTATTCCCAACAAAATATTTTGTCCTGATAGTTTTCTAAAGCTAAAATAAAAAATGCCTATTAATGCCAATGGTAATGTATTATCATATCTAAATCATTATTAGTTGTAGTTAAGTCATTGTACCAACCAAACATTTTGTTCATTCAACAATATATATTTTTTTAGGATAAACAACAATGTTGTTGCTATAACCAAATAACTTTCAACAAAATAATTTGGTTATTTCAACAAATATTGTTGTTGTCCGTATTTAAACCAAAATATTTTTTGGTTGCAACTATTTTTTTGTTTTTGCAACAAAATAGTTTTTTCTGTGTGTGATCAAACCAAAAAGGGTGCTCTGTTAATAAAATTATGCTTAAAACTAAAATATATATATGTGTGTGTGTGTGTGTGTGTGTGTGTGTGTGTGTGTGTGTGTGTGTGTGCGCGCGTGCGTGTGTGTGCGTGTGTGTGCGTGTCTGTGGGTGCGATAACACTCTTAAAAAAGGCTGATTTTAACGAAATTTGGTACAAAAGTGTAAAGCAACATTTATGACTTTTAAGTTCGAAAAGCAGACAGATCGGCCAATCCAAAGGGGTATTTTTTGGGGGGGGGGGGTGGTATTGTACCCCAAAAATGGTTTTTTTTAAGTTTTTACATGTGATATTTTATAAAGGTCAAATTTAAGTTTTCACAATTGGATCCAGCTTAAAAAAAACACAGGGTTTGGTGCTTTGATAATTTCTCTACGTCAATTGGTTACCGAGATATTGAAAGTGCCAAACACAGTACGTTATCCAATGTTATTCTTACGAAGAATAATAATAATTTTATAACTCGCTTATTTATGAACGAATACTAACGAAACTTGGTATACGGCTTCATCTTGTTGTGGTCTATTAATCTTTGCAAAAAAAAATAATTTTTTGCCGATTATTCCAGTAGCAGCAAACCTGCGTACTCAGTTCCCATGTTATTCTTATGAAGAAAAAGTCAAATATTATGTCTCCCTTAATTATGACCATAATAAATTAATAAAACTTGGTACGTGGCCTCACCTTGTTGAGTTATATTGATATTTGCATAAAACCCATATCTTGTGTTCCTTGTTTCAGGAAACCTGCTTACTCAGCCCCTATGTTATTCTTATGAAAAGTAATTAAAATGTTTATATCGTTTTTTATGAATGAATACTGCTGAATCTTGGTATGTGACTTCACCTAGTTGGATTCTATTTATATTTACATAAAAAACAATTGTTTGTTTTCCTTGTTTCAGGAAACCTACGTACTCATCCCCAATATATTCTTATGGAGAATAATTAAAATTGTATATATCACTTATTTATTAATATATAATTGTTTAACTTGATAAGCGGCTTTAAGTGGTATTAAAGCATATATATGCATTGGAAATTAGCTGAGTACGCAGGTTTGCTGCTATATTTATTTCTAATTTTTAGGGCCGCGATGCATGGCGGTTGTATTAAAACGATGGTGATATGCCAAGCGTGACTCTGAATAATTTATAGGGTTACATAAAATAAATCATTTTGCATTCAATTCCAAAAAAGTCTAGCTGTAAAAAGTGTTTTTATTTTTTTAAGTACTCCAAGTTTTGTGATTTTTTCAGGTGGATTGTGTTGGCCATCGTTGGAAAGAGATACCTGTGCCGTAGTGTGCTACGACGCAGACGGTGACAACTGCTGGCTCTGTCCCAAGGAAGGGTGGACAAAGGTGATGTCTACAGTATTCTTTCTCTCTCAGTATAACTTGTACTGCAGAAAGAATAACCCTGGTAACTGTGAACACTTGCCGAGATAACCCTGATTATGCAACATGTCAACATTGTATGTTTCAACAGTTTTTATTTTAAAGGGAACTATACATTTAAATAGATTAAAATGTAATGTTACAATTTATAAATTGGGTTTTCATCACCTTTAACTGGGCTCTAAAATATACAGGATGTTAATTTTCACGCTTACCACTAGACAAATTGATGTAGATATAAATTAAGATGTTAAAGGAATCATTCCAGAAAAAGTTAAGTTTTCTTGTAAAACATGACCTCGCCTTTATAAAATACACTATTAGGCTTATAAAAAGTGCTATTGTATCTAATTCCAATAAATCATACACAGTATGTGTTTATATCTTGTGATAAATTTAAGCAGGATAAATAAAATACGTCTAACAACACTATAAAGTATATTTACACTTAGGGGAACGGCGGGTAGTACGGGCCACTTAAGGAAATATGTATATAAAACCTATATTTTTTGTAAAATTCAGCTAAAACCATGCGATCTCATTTATTTAGTCACTATTCATTACGTGAATCACATTTAAACATTTATCCTAAATTTAATAAATTACTTATGACAACTCCAATTTATTATGAAATTTCTGAGAAATATATAACCGTCGAAATATATTCTTTTTACTAATTGTTCAGTTTATAATAGTCACAGTAGTAAAATAATGTCAATATCCGCACACAGTCCAGATGCCCAGCCTGTACAAGTCTTACACTGGATCCAGTTGAATTCGTAACTTTACACCACAAACAATACAATCTACATTTTTAAATGTACCAGGTGTAAGATGTTCAATTAATTGTCGCAATCAATAACTTTTTTCCTTTGTATAGGGTCTTGTGTTATTTCCTGTTTTCTTTTATTTTTAGTTTGTTTCAAATTGTCTTGGTTTTCACAAATGTTATTTGTCTCCTTACTAGTTTTGAAGTTTATTTGTTCTTTTCTTAGCAATCAGCATGTTTTAATAGGTGTTGCAGTTAAAAATTTCACTCGTTTCAGCCTTTATCGTTTAACTTGTCAACCTCTTTTCACTGCATTAGGGGAAAGGAAAAACGTCCTTTAAAAGACTTGCAAAATCAGGTTTTATGGTTTTCATAGTCCCAGGTGACTTTTTGTTTACTGGTAGTGTTGAAAATATAAACCAAATAAATTACTCAAATGGCCCATACTACCCGATTTTGGTGTGGTGGTGTACTACCCGACCGACATTGAAAAGAAAAACATGGCGGCAACTAAGCCGGGTTAATAGAAACAAAACAAAACGTGCAGGTTTGTATAATAATAAAGGGAGCTAAATAATAACTATAGTTCCATAGTTTTATCTTTATCTGTAAAAACACAGGAAGTTGTTAAAAGTTACTCAAAGCACCGATTGCCAGGTTCAAAACTAAACATAACTAACTAGAAGGCGACACGATGCAATGAAGTCAACCAACTTCCTGCACAAGGTAGGGTGATGCTAGTACCTCGTGCAAACACAGAACTGTGCTGCTACCTGTCGACAGATAAGAGAAACAGACAGTGGCCCATACTACCCGCCGGCCCATACTACCCGCATTTCCCCTACATACAAGACGGTAAAATATACACAAAAGATGATATAAGGCCTTGTACCATCTTTTGTGTATATTTTACCGTCTTGTATGTAAGTACAGTATAAGTGTAAATATACTTTATAGTGTTGTAAGACGTATTTTATTTATCCTGCTTAGTTGTAACAACACGTACTGTATCATGCGAATAAAACATTATTCATAAATGTAAGAAAAGTAGTTTAAATATCCTATAAGTATGGAGATTATATAAATTATTACCCATAGCACTGTTTTAATTTTTTACTTATTTATTTAATTTGTTTTAGAGTTTATCTTCATATAATATTTATATGAAAAAGTTAATTTTTTTTTATTAGAATCGTCATTATGCGATAACTGGTTCTTGAGAATAGTTAAAAAAAGACTTATTTGATAAATACAGTAATTTTCTCAACTGCTTCCCCTAATGATCTATTGAAAATGATTTTGGTTGCTTTACATGAGTGTACACAGGTTTAAGTTGTAACACACGATTGAAACCTATGTTTAAATGGGTTTGATATTCAAATTAAAAAATGTCCCTGAAGTACATTGAAATACAACGAACAGATTTTCTTCACTTGTATTCAGAACTATCCGAAGTAAAAAAACATGATAATAAAACTTAAGATACAGGATTTTTAAGATGTACAACATGAATTCATTGATAAATTTATCTCTATCTCGATGTTTCTTCCCGAAAACAAACCAATCTTTCTATGCATTCATTATATTTACCTTTTTATAAATATGGAGAATACTTAAGTTCCTCAATTGTTTCCAAGGTGTGGCCACGTTTCAGGAGGTCTTTTGCCACATTCAGTACAGTATAAGTGTTGTTAACTAGGTTAACTACTTACAACTGAGTTACAGAACCAATAAATGCTTGAGAGATACTAACTCAACCTCGCTCGGCTAGTGAAAAGGTACGGAATCAAAGTCGAGAAATTCAGTAAACAAACCTCTATTGAACAAATTTAAATCAACAAAATGAACCAGCAACGAAATATAAAGAGTTAAATGAATCACATGATTTACTGAATTAAGGATTCCCAGTTGCCAGACTCATTGGAGTAAGGTTTCTTCGTTTAATCAAATATGAAATTCACATAATGAATGGGTAAGTTACATAAAGTGTTATTCCTAAAAGAGGAACTGCAGAAGGCATATATTGAATTTAAGATGTTAATAAAAACTAATAAGACCAAATTAATTTATAGCAAACATGGATGATAAGTGATAAAAGAGCAGGCTTACTTCGGACAACTATTACAAATTGGAAATCAAATAATCTTACTTTAAATTTTATGTAGGTGTATATCCAATGAAAATAGTGGCACAAACACTTCACTGAATTCGGCAAATTTTGCCGCAGGTCATATTCAGAAACACAGACACATTTCACTTTTTTACGCTTGACAAGGATCGGACTTCCTCCCTCGGGACGATTTATAATTTTATATCACGCCAATTCTAACTCTGGACTCCCCGTCGTTCCTCTCCACCGAAAAGTTCCCTCTTCCTCTCTCCCACTATTTTTTCAATTGTTAACCAATCAAGTAGAAATTCATGACGGTCCCTGGAGGCACATGGAATTATAGTAGATATAATGGTAGCCATCCAATAATTCACAGTTGCATGGTAGTTCAATTTCCATAGTACCAAATGTTATTTGTGGTATTTATGTCGTTAATGGGTTGTTGTCACAATTTATGAGGAGATTGGTGCCGTAATTGGTTATTAGAAATTTGTTGACTTGAAGTTGTGTGATAATTGGGTGTTGTTTGATAAGTCGTGGTGCTTGTGTGCAGTGGAACTCACAGTGGTTCTTGAGTTCTGATAAGTTGCTGCCGTTGATGAGGTATTTTGCACAATTTGTGGCTATTGATGCAAACGAAGAGTAACGAGATATTAAACATAGGTTTGATGAACGTAGATCGCAGTCAGGATTGTCATCTGTGTTGATGATGAAGGTCGAGCGCGTTGAAGATTTCAACACGATGAAGTTGTGTTCAGCTAGATTACCTATGTTGTTTTCCCACATCATCTGCGTTGGTTGGTATTTGTAGGCCTTGTTCAATGGTGACAAGCGGACTTTTATTTGAAAATTATGTTAATCTTCGAAATAAAATCTGGAAATTGGTAGATTGTAAAGTTTGTATAATTTTTCAAATGATAGGGCAATGGTCAGGTTAAGAGGTTTTAACTTAGTAGATAGCTTTTGAAGGTCTTATTGGAAAGTTTGCATGTTTAATACATCTTCTGGAATGTAATTTTGTTGACAATCATGCTCGACTTTGTAAAGTGTTCACAAATAAATGTAAGACATAATTTCGAAGTTGTTCTGGAAAATCTTACTGTCCATAGTAGAACCATAGTAGTTACATTGATTTATTTTTTAATATTTTATTCGTATTTTAATAAAGATGTATACAATTTTTTCAAAACATGATCTATGTTTTTCGTGAAGTTGTGCATTTTGTTTTCTGCTGAGGTGATGTCGGAATGTGCTGTCTTAACGTAGTCTAGAAGATAATTCATTTATTCTTAGTCGTCAACTAATTGTTCATTGGTAGATAAATCGTGTAAATTTGTCTTTGTAGCGGTGTTGCACCACAATGGTAGAGCATCTCCAATGAAATCGATCGCTCGATCGTGAGGTAGTATTTAGGTATCCCGTTTTCAATTAAACTCTGGGTTTAGATTAATTTAGTTCAAGTTGAACACACCGTTTGATTCATTTTGATTTTTTTGTAGATATTGTTTGCTCGAGCAGAAGGTGTCTGGATTAGTTAGTGAGCTTTTACACGTGGCTGTTTGAAGTCAATACAACAATGCTTTTGCTTGCATTGTTCTTTCCTGATTAAATCTGGAATAGTTTTGTTACATTGTCAATAATTTTTAAATTCTCAATTAAATCAGTATCTGCACTGGTATAGCACTAACATAGTTTCACTAGGCATTTGGGGTTCAAAACCAAAGAATAAATAACTAGGTTTGTAACTATGACAACTGTGTGGGGTATTATTGTATACAAATGCTGCTTGTTGTAAATAAGTTGACCATTTAGATTGGTTATTTGTTACATAATGTGATAATATGTTAATTTCTGTCTTATTAAATGCTTCTACAAGACCATTCACATTACGACTATATACTGTGCTGAAAATCTGACACATACCTATTGCTACATGTAACTGATGGATTATTTGGGCAGTAACGGTTGTTTCTCTATCAGTTTGCAAGACATTAAACATTCCATATGTGTTAATTAATTTTAATAAACATTTAACTACTGAAAATGCATCAGCATTCATGAGTGGAAAAACAAAGCTCATTCTTGTGGAAACACACGTTACACAAAGAATATATTTCTTTGTATTTATATATTTAATTAATTATTTTATATTAATTAATTAATATATTTTCATTTATATTTATGACTGGGACATAATGGCCCAGTAATATCAGCTTGAATACGGGTGAAAGATTTCAGGGTGGGTGGGATGGGTTGGAGAAACCCAAAGGGTTTCCTAGGCGGAAATTTTCGTTTGTGACAGCTGTTGCAAAATCTCACATAAGATATTATATCGGTTCTCATTTTTCCTTTATTTTGTCGAATGTTTTGTCTGCATTTTAATGTCCCCCGGACATTCATCATGATAATCTTTCAGAATTTGAGCTTTTAAAGAGGTAGGTATCGCCAATGTATAGTTTCTGTTTCTCCTGGCTTCCTTCTCTAAAGAATTTCCTTGAATAGTTTGAACTGTTGTGATCTGGTCCTGTCTTTTTTTAAGGAACTCTGTGGGTTTGTTAATCGCATTTATTATCCTGTACAGATCTGGATCTTCTCTCTGTAGTTTTGCTGCATCAGCATGAATTAATGTGCTTAGATTTCTAATTCAATATCAGTCAACTGTTATTCTTCTTTCGATGATACTGGATTTCTGCTCAAGTAGTCAGGTAAAGTCAATGTTTTGCCTGCTTTATAATGGATTTCGATATCATAGTCAAATAAGTAAGTAAGGCTAATCTTGTTAACCTACTCGATGAGCCTTTGAAGTTCTGGTAAAACCGTAGTGCTGAATGACCCGTGAACACATGAACTTTCCTTCCCAGACAAAATTCACGCCATCTATTTAGCACTGTTACGAGTGTGTAAAATTCTTTCTCGCTGACGCTTAAATTATTTTGTGTTGGTTTAAATTTTCTGCTGAAATACTGTACAGGGTGTTCTTCTTTTGTTTCAGGGTTAAAATTACATAGTACGGGCGCAACTGCTTCATTGCTTGCATGAGTCTCTAAACTTTGGTCAAAATGTGCCAATAGCGGTCCTCTTGAGCTTATTAAAGGCATCTTCGCATTCTTGCGTCCATTCGAACTGCTTAGTTTTATTGCACTGTTTGATGAGATTGGTTAGTGGTATAGCAATGTCAGCAAAATTCTTGATGTGTGAACGGAAACAAATAAATGCTCCCAAGGCAGAACGAACTTGTTTTATGGTTTTTGGTCGTTCGATCTGGGTTATGGCGTTAATGTTCTTCTGGAGGGGTTTTATACCATGTTTTGATATTCCATGGCCTAGAACTTCAATGCTCTCGGTGATAAACTGGGATTTATTTGGTATTCAGTTTAATGTTAAACTTGTCTAATTCATTCAGAATAATTGTTCTGATGTAAATGCAGTCTGTGCTACATATTTTCATAAAATTTCGTCGGACCGAAATCCACAGCATCATTTATGCCCTACAGGAGATACCACATGGTGTAAATACAATAAAGCTGCAGCTGATAATATACAGTACAAACATAGCAAATCCCTACCTGAACCAGTTATGCATGTTATTAGGCCTATTTACAAAGCTTTTTCCAATGAAGAGCTATTCAAGCGTTGCTTACACGATAAAACGCAAAATCCTAATGAAAGAGTCAACCAAATCATGTGGAAAACCCCTGCCTAAAAAACAGACTTTGTAGGCCTAACAAGACTTAGATTAGGAGTAACTGATGCAGTTACATGTTTTAATGAAGGAGCTGTGTTCAAAATCAATGTACTACAGGTACTGGGTCTTAAACCTCGAAAGTTCACGGTCACGGGTCTACAGTCAATCGACCGCAGAAGAATTTTAAAAGTCGACAAAGAATCACGTGAGCATAATAAAAAGAAGAGGGTTTTGAAAAGCTAGAGAAGAAAATGAAGATGGAGCTGTAGTTTACTGCCCTGGTGGATTTTAAACAGAGGTAGGCTGAAACGCTGATTTTTTCTGTTTAAGCTTGAAATGTGTTTTCTCGAAATAGTAAAATTTTAACATTTAGGGACACTTTTCTCAAAAACTATTGATGCTATAGAGCTGAAATTTTTTGTGGGTTTTTAATAATATTTAACAGTAATAATGGACTAGAATTATAACCCTACTTTAAAAACATGCTCAATAAAATGTAAACAAAAATATAAAAAACATATTTTTTCTTTGTAAATTAATTATATTTATAATTTTTTAATTATGTTTTAAATTTTTAAAAAGTAGTCCATCATGATCCAAATACATGTCTTAACATGTGGTAAAACTTTCAAAACCATATCTTTATTATTTTAGTAGTAAATGGTACCTATAACTGAACCTACGTTGGCCCATTTAAATAACATTAGGCATGAAAAGCGCTGATCTCCCCTCAATATTTTGGAGAAAATATGTTTTGATAATATTTTATTTAATACTCGTTGAAATATTGCAATGCTATTACATAATCCTTGTTGTGGTAATACAGTGTACTGGTATTTTCAAATTTCAGACGCTACAGTCAGTATGTGTCTGTCTCTGGGGTCAACCTTTATTTGAAAAAAGGGATATTTACATAAATTTTACTGAAGTAAGTCATACCTGAGAGTAATGCCAATATTGTATCTATTGGCAATAATGGATTATGTTCTGGTACTATCCTAGAATTTATCTGCCTGAGGTCGGATATCAGTCTCCTAGTTCCGTCCTTATTGGTTAGTAAAAATATTGGTGATTGAAATTCCCCAATCCCTTGCTTTCCTCAAGAACTCCCGCTTGTATAAGTTCAGTTGTGTTGTCCTGTAATGCTTGTTTTTGACTCAAGGGATGTCTATAAGGTAGTATGTAGCACGGTGTGGCATTTTCCTTCAATCGTAGCCTCACTGGTGGTAAATTTGCTTGTGTGAGGTCTTCAGTTGTATTAGTAAACATGTGTAATACTTCTAAAGTACTTGTACTCGTATGTTTTCCTACGGTCAGGTTCGGATTAATATTAAGTAGGTCGCCATTTTTTGTTATAAACTTGAGTTTTTTCAGGGTGCCAGCCTTTTTGCTGTGTTAGTTCTTTGTCAATAGTTTGTGTTGTTTTAACTGGTAAGTCCTTATCAATGGATGTTGATTGTTGATTCGGTGATGTACCTGAATTATTATAAACTCCAATGTAATTCTTAGTTGTGGTGAAATCTGTAGCGATATAAGCGTGTATCTTTCGTCTGTCTTGCAGGTTCAGATTTTGCTCGAATTAAGGTTGTTTGGTTGTTCCAGTATTTCCATTAACTTTAAGTGCTGTCTTAGTTTAATATGAACTAAGTCTCTTTATCTGAAATAACCTCTGCAAGACTGTCTGGTGTAGGTTATTGATGACAGTTTATCGCTAATTAATAGCTCAATCATCCAAGATCCATCTATTGGTATTAAGTCTCATATTTCAGAGTATCACTGTTAAATATTCGTATTTGCTTATCCTTGAATGAGATTTCCATGGAGTTATCTAACAGAAATTTATTCCCAGTAATCACATGTAATGCAAGTGATTTTATTACTAGGAAATCTACTGTGAATTGCTTGTGACAGATGATTTTTTGTAATTGCAGCCGTCTTAGTATTGGAATTAATTCATTGTTTGCTGCCGCGATTGTTGGAAAATTGTAATTTTTCAATGAAATATTATTTACTAAATGTGCACTTACAAATGAATAATTAGTTCTTGTGTCTATGTGACAATTCAGAGTTGAAATTGGTCTTCGTTGTTGTACTGTTAAAATAATATCATAAACTGAGGATAGAATTGAGTTTGTTTCTCGTTGATTTGTTTTCATTAAACTACGAAAGTTATACGATTTTATTTGAGCCAATTCATTACATTTGTCGATGTCTTCTGATAGATCTATAGTGTCGTTGACTGATAAAAGAATTTCACCTGTTGTGTCTTTATCATCTGATGTTGAGGTTCCTATATGAATTAAGTCGCTTGTCACAGCTGGAGTGGCTGATGTGACGTAATGTGTGTCAGTCAGTGACAATTGCTGTTCCGCGTTGGAAAGAGGAGGGGTGTTTGTTGACATGTCTTCTAGACCCACAGTACATGACTCCCCTAGAGTGGCTGACTTAAGCTACTCGGCTTTCTCAGTGCTGCCTCTGTTGTGCACGACATTGCTACAACGAATATTCCTCGTTTATTAATTTTCTTTCTGCCTCTTATTGAATCTTGCAAAGTTGGAAATGTTCCATTGTAACTTTGTTGAGGGAATAAAATTTGGTCTGTATTTTTCTATTTTTGAAACATAAAGACTGTCCATAATATGGTTCTTGATCCTGATCATAAACATTACTAGTTGAATGTTTGTACATCCTGTCTGGGTTGAATAAATTTAGGGTGGGATGAACCAGAGTTCAATCTTTGTTGTATCTCTTTCAGTTGGCTTCGTTTTATTCGGACAAGGGTGAGAAACGTTCCACACTTTTTTACATCTCGCTTCCCACCCATTATCTAGTTTTTTCGATGTGGGGGGAAGGGACTCTGTTCACGGTGCCTGCCTACAATATCACCTCTATACTGATGTGCTGAAAATTCACTAGAGTGTTTTACACCAGCACGGCCACTTCGGGAATTTTACCTGTTATAACTCCTGGTTATAACCCAGGTATATATCCTGTCTGAGTTATGGTTGTCCATTCTGCAAATGTCACAATTGTAGCGTTTGGTGTTGTATAGACTGTGGGGGAGGAGGATAATTATTCCTAAAACTCACTGTATTTCTACCAGCTGTCCGGCTGTCTCTGTCAAATGTATATCCTTCATTTTGGAACTGTCTCGCTTCAAAATACCTCCTTGGTGAGGGTGAAACATGCTTGTGGTTAAGCTTTGGTGAACGACTTTGGTCCCTACAAGATTAATTGTTGTAGTTGTTTGACTGTCTGTTATAGGTACGAGTTCTGTCTGATTTTGGGAATGCACCAAAATGTGTGTTGGTATTCATTTTCTGAACCGCTTTTGTTAGGTCCGAAATTGCATTTAATAAATTATATGGGCTCTGTTCGTGCCTTGGCAACGTGTGATCGAATTCGACTTTCTTGATTTATGTATCAAGCAAAAAATGTGTGGGATTATTTGCTGATTGCGTTGTTTGCACATAGTCGTAACCATAATGCATATTATATTTCCTAGTATTCTGTTGCTTTATCTATAGTCTAGTTTGCAATTTTGCTAGGTTGTCCTGGAATTGTTTAAAATTCTCATGGTCCATACGGATAATTTCATCAAAGTAGTTAGGCCTTTGCCCTGTAATTGTGTAGTTCATTATTTGGTCATCTGTCATAGTAGGGTTTAGTTGCCTACAAAGATTTGAATTTTAAAAAATAACTTCAAAGGGGTCTCGTTCTCATTCTGTATTCTGCAGTCTAAGGTAGCTTGTATGTCAAAAGAAAATCCGGTGTTGCCAAATGCTTTTTGAAAGTTATCTGTCAAGTCTTCCCAGCTCGAACTAGGATTTAAATCAATGAAGTCTGAGTACCATTTACATTCTATTCCTGACTTTGTACTTTTGTGAAGCGTAGTTTATTTACCCTGCTTAAGGTTTGCCTTTTAAACCATCTAAACATGTTTTTTTAGGAATAGCTGGTGAGGGAGTTCCAAAGTTTAGCAATAATATACTTAGAGCATTTGATAACTTGGTTAAGCAACTTCTGGGGGGTGACTTTAAATTTGATTAAATCAGTTTTATTATTTAGAACTAAATTAAAAAGTCGATATATTGAAGAAAATATGGCAAATAATTTAGGGACTCATCTTTAAAATGTAACCATGATAAGATTTTTAATATTTAGATTGAATTTCTATGGTACTTGATTAATTAATACTGATTTAATATTGATAAGACGATATCAAATATAGGTAAAAATACGGGGTTATTACAAATGATGTTACCGATTTAAATTACATATATTACAGGAGTAATATGTTTTAATACCGTTTAAGTCAGTACCACTGGAAAGAAAACTCATAAAGTTCATTTTACATCGGGTTAGTTACGTATCAGCTGTTTGTCAAAGTCAATTGTTGTCATTCGACAATGGCTGACTTTGAAGACAGAAAGCACTTTGTGTGTTGGATTATCACATTGACCAATCAGTTATGTGTGCAACGTCCTTTTAGAACCGAATTTAATGAAGATCACCTGTGATTTTTTCTTGTGGGGATACATCAAAGATAAAGTGTATACACCACTATTGGCAGAAATC
Organism: Allygus modestus; assembly: GCA_963675035.1. Classification (NCBI taxonomy): domain Eukaryota; kingdom Metazoa; phylum Arthropoda; class Insecta; order Hemiptera; family Cicadellidae; genus Allygus; species Allygus modestus. Next base: position 66,103,934 of record OY776115.1, read on the forward strand.
ATACCTGAGATCCAGCAATGGATTACCAGAGCCATTGAAACAATCAAATGGCAAGAGCTTGATTAGGGACTTGACATCTGTCGTGTCACAAGGGGTTCCCATTTCGAACATTTATGATTTTCGGCACCTGGGATGAAACTTTTTGAGGTTTTCTTTAACTGTAATCATTTTATTTGTATGCATGATAAATCAAACCAGGTTTATGTTCCCTCGAAATTGGGAACATCATTTGTAATAACCCTGTATATCTTATGAATATTGCCAATGATAAGAGCAATCATAAACAGTTTTATGAACAACCAAATAAAGACTTTTCTATTGCTATAATAATTTACTATTAAATGAGATCCAACCGAGAATGTTGTTTATAATAGCTTTATCAATCATATCTAGATATCTTAAATAATAAGCAAACACGAAATGCTAGTAAGTATTTTTTAGCTTCCCATCCTTTTTTATATCTTTAAATGTTCAAAAAGCTTTCGTGGTCTGCCTTACAATAATGTTATTAGTCATACTGTTTCAAAAACAGATATTTTGAACACATAAATTGAGGAGCTAAATTTTTTTCTTCTAAAGGATAAAAAGTATCATTTCGAGGGTGTTTTTCGTCCTAGGACAAACAAAACCATTCGATGAATCTTTTTTGGTCGAGGTTATCAGCAGTTAAATAAGAATAGAACGACTTAATTAATTATTCAACTTGGTAACAATGAAAATGTGTGTGTGTATCAGCTGTTTGTTTTATCAATATGTCAGCAATCTGTTAATGGTAAAAAAGAAAAGAAAATTTAATTTTGGTGAAATTGTTATCCTATTTTTTCAGTATGACGTATAAAATATAGTTCGTCACTAAGACCAAAAGTGGCTTTTCGATCAACGCTCATCTTCCAGCCTGGGCCGCTAAACTTGAGCTCGCATCTAAAAGCGTAATTTTTTGTCCTAGTGATGAAATATACTATTTTCAGTGTTCTGGGGATACTCACTTCACATTAGAATAACATTACAATGGAACTGATTAACTGTTAACAGTAGTTCACGTAATAATTTGAAAGTTTATCAGAACCACTTATTACAAACTAGGTATGCCAACGACCAACCAAATAGTATATTTCATTACTAGGACAGAAAGTGACGGTTTTTGATACGAGCTCAGTTTAACGGCCGAGAGGGAGCCGAGGCTGGAAAATGAGCGAGGATCGTAAAGCCACTTTTGGTTCTAGTAACTATATTTTCGTCATATTTCAAATAATAATAACATAAAAATTTCTCAAAAATACATTTTTTATCATTAAAAGTTTGCTTCCATATTGGTCTTAATGTTACTCTAAACAAACAGCTGATACTCAAGTTTTCAGTATTGAAAGGTTGAATAATTTGTTCAATTCACAGCTTATTAATAGCTCATGATCTCGACCGAAAAGTGTCATCAAATGACGTTTTTAGACCTAGGAAGAAAAACATCATTAACATGATACTTTTTATCCAAGTAGTAAAAAGAAAAACTTTAGCATCTCAACGCATGCGTTAAAACAGCTGTTTTTGAAGCAGTATGACGAAAAATATAGTTCATCATTAGGACTAAAAGTTTCTTTTCGATCCTCACTCAGTTTCCTATCTGAGCTCCGCCTCGGCCGTTAAACTTGAGCTGATATCGATACGCGTCACTTTTGGTCCTAGTGATGAAATGTACTATTTCACATTTAATCCAGTCAATATATAAATAACGTTTTAACGGAACAACGACCATCAAGGGCATAAATGCGCTGAGTATATGCCTTAAAATAGCTAATTTTTAATATACAAGAATAGTTTCAAAGTAAGTCTTTAAAAAATACCAACCACTCGATTTTACATCGTGAGCATTATTTATATTTACGAGATAAAAACTTTAACATTAGAAATCATTACAACATCATTTTAGCATGAGGTTTAAAAGTTAAATTCACTTTGAAACGGTACCTTATTCAGTCACGAGAGATAAAAATAAAATAAATAAAATATTAAATAAACCATCAATCTATAATAAAATTAATATAAACTAACCATACATAGTGATCACCCAATTTTAAGTTATAAGTTTGTTCATTAACTTTACTTCAATATTTGTATTTATATAATCTGATGCCACTCTATTAACGTAATTGTTGGACAGGTTTTAATAATAAATTATTTTGATGATTAAACACATAATTTATCTGCCTTTCCCCTTTAAACTTAATTTACCCTTAACGAGTTCCTAATCGTTACCCGTCGTCAGGGCGGGGACGCGCTCACGTGCAAGATGGACGTTGACAGCCTTGAGATTGTCGGGAAAAAATGCTTCGTCCTGGACATACCCCTAATGCAGTAACTGTGTGATGAAATAGGTACTCTGTAATGCACTTGACTGTTAATATATAATATGCTACACATATATATATATATATATATATATATATATATTGTAATGAGTATATATTGTATTGTATTGAGTATATTATATTGTAATATAGTATTAGTAATAACCAATTATTTGAAATGCCAATTACTACGGTTCTTTATACAAAAAACTTCTTAAAATCTGGTACCTGAAAACATATTAAAAGCTACTGACTAAAAATAAACCAAAGCACTAAAGAAACGTCAAGGTAAATAAAGTTCCAGAATTTATGACAAAATAAAGTTTAAAGAAAGCAAGGTTCACACAACCGAACAAATCTATTTTTTTTAATATGGAGCTAGGAATTAGAAAAAACTCACTGTGCAATATGGTGAAATACGATTGTTAATGTTAAAAAAGAAAAAAGTAAATTGTTCTCAATTGTCACTTAGTAAGCAGAGTGACTGGCATAGTCGGTTCAATTGAATAAATTAAACTGTTTGCTAGGCTTAAAGTAGAAATGGGCTTTTTAATGAATTTTGATTTTTCAAAATTATTGTGATTCGATAAATCAATCTTGGGAAAGATTCATCAGTTGGGAACCACTTCAGGAAGTTGTGAATCCAGCTGCTGGGTTGAAAAGTGCTTGAAAGTTAGAGTATGTTTAGAAGAGTGATCCGCAATCCAAACCAATACCATTATAAAATGGAAGATGTTTGATGTTGGAACATTTTAAACTTTACATTTTAGTTTATTTATCCTAGCAAATAATTAAGTTTAGCTTTGAAAATATCAAAAAATCTTTCTAATCAACAAATGTTCACTAGAAGAATATAAATTCGTTAGATTGACTTTTTTAGTTTAAAATTACAATTAATTTAATTAAGAAAGCTCTTTACACAATATAGATGATTGTTTTAATTTATTCCGATAAACAACTACAGTAGGACCCCGCTAGTACGACCTCTGATGGACCGACTCCTCGATTAGACCGACCATATCCTTATCGGCGTTTTGTTTACGTATCCGGTCGTCGCTCCTTTCATGTCGACGCTTTTCGATGACTCATCACTGGCGATGTAAATGTAAGTCAGTAGGCCGTGGACTGTTGATGCAGTACGTTCTCGTATGCAGTAAATAAGATATTTTTCATGCAGTAGTATACTTTTTTAAAGTTGTATGAGTTAAAATCACATTTGTTTGTAGTTTGACAACACGTGCTATGAATTGTATAGGCCTAACAGTCCATGTGGCAATATGTTTAGTTTAAAATAGAGTTTTATTACGTTTTTATGGGAATACATTTTTTCCTCTGATAATCCGACCTTTTTTACGTTCCGACCATGCTCTCGGTCCCGTTGGTGACGGGTTAGCGTGGTTCTACTGTACAAATTATGATCACGGACCTCATAAATAAATAAATAAATATATTATTTTATATATATATATATATATATATATATATATATATATATATATATATATATATATATACAGTATATTAAAACACAATAATGTATGACAGTGGTGTTTATATATATATAGTAGTATGTTTCAGTATTTAAAACTGAAACGTAAACATGTTTACTCCGATTTATTGAACTGTGTGGATTCATTATGTTTTTACTTCCGCATCATATCGACATCAATGTGGCCCCACTTAACACAAGCTGTTTTAAATAAGTGAATAGTATTGCTTCATTAATTTAATAGCTGTCTAAAGTAAACTCTGCTTTACCCCTTAAAAAGAGTTTTTGGTATAGACGAACCACTTTCGAAAAAACTGCTACGCAAGAAACACTATATGCATTTAATGAATATATGAGTTGTATGACAAGACCTATATATTAAAATCAATAAAGAATTTTGAATTGAACTGTGTACGTAGTTTATTGTGTTTTTTATCAGTAGCTGTGTTAGGAGGGAGATTACAATTAGTTATGGTCTAGTTACCAATATCGTTGTTCGCTTAGCGTTTCCCAGGAATCACGTTGACCGAAGAATGGGATGACAAAAGATGCAATCATTAATTCCTCCTTTCCAACATTCCCTTAAGGTAACCATGTATGAAAATATTTATTATTTTTTTTTAAATTTTGTATTGCTCTAATTTATTCTTTGTTTTTCCGAACATTTCGATATATAATACATTGATATTTGGTTTGAATTAATAGTAGTAAAAATGTGTTTTATCTGGTTGTGCGTGGTGAATTTAACTACCTTAAAAATAAAATAAATAAAATAAAAATTAATTAAATTTAATTCAATTTAAATTTTGTATTAAAAATGAAATTCAAAGAAGTAAGAAAAAATATTTAAAGAGAATGTGTTTCTTATGGTTCAGGAGAGTTTTAGTGTTAAAAAAAGAGTTGGTGACTGTTGTTTGCTTCTAGCGAAAACTTCACTTTTTTCAAACGTAAGTATACTTTTATCCTAAAGTACTTGCACTATCAATTAGAATTTTTTTACTGGCAAACTATGTAGCATTCATTACCTATGATGTTAACCTATTTTTAATATGCAACTATGGTACTTAAAATCATAAAAACATTTTTAATTTCAAAATTTATATTTTTTTAACTTTTAAAAATAATTTGTATAATTTTGTTGTGTTATTACATTTATAATAGGTTAAAATTATTGGTAATAGTTAAAATTACGTAAAAAATCGGGATCCTGTGAATAATAGTTTTTTGTTAAAGTGTACCAAAAGTTGTGCATTTTAACATGCGCGGCATAGGGATCACAAGATTATCTTAACTGAGGCAAGAGAGTTTTTATGTCGCCAATATTACCTTGGCCACTCACACTTTTGGAATCGACTCTCATAAACGACCTTGCCTTCCTCAAGATTACTTAATTACCTGGATGCTGAGAACAAACTACACGAAGACAGAACTAGCCTGCCTTCATCTGAGTAACCTAATAAAAACTTAACTTCAACTTTTTTGGCGTTCTACTTAAAAATAACGGGCGCCTACAATGCTTGGGAGTTACGTTAGATTGTTCTCTATAAAAAAAGTTATCTCCAAAAGGCAGAGAAAGTTAAATCCAGGACATAGTGTTACTTCTAGCCTGGACCCCTTGGGGAGGCAATGCAGACATTACGTGTACTACAGCCTTGTCCCTTGTATACTCGAGTTATGAGTATTGTGCTCCCGTCTGGTTCAAAAGCGTAACATCGGAGAGGTCGATGTCCAGCAAAAAATGATCAACATAATACATAAAATATGATAAACAGTGCATGAGAGCAATAAATGGTACTCTGCCGCAACACTACTTACTGGGTAATATTGCCCCTCCAGAGATTCTACGTTAAGTGAGTATACGAAGAACCTTTGGTCCCTATTTTACCCATCTTGCAGGATTCCCCATCGAAAAGAAATAGCTTTATGAGTCTCGTGAACAGGTTGTTTAGTTAGTCTCCTCTTCGGTCGAAGGAAACCCTTCGCCGAATACAGCTTGTGATGAATATTGCAGTGTCTGAAGGGTGAAACCACATCTTGGACAACAATTCAACTGATCCGAATATTTCTAGTGGACCTGGCTGCTACAAATAACCCATATATATATATATATATATATATATATATATATATATATATATATATATATATACTGTATTTATATATTGTGGAGATCCTTATGCAATAATGCAACTAATAAAACAAATCCGATTTCACGAGTAAAAAACCGTTGTTAAAAATAAATAATTAACATTGCTGTTTACAAATAACCCACTTTAAAACGTATATCCAATACTGAATTTTCGTGAAACAGTCCCTAATTGGTTTGTCAAAGGGCCGTATACACCCGGTAAAAGCTAGAGGCACAGAATCCAAATATGACATGTGATGTTGACTCCTGCATGAACCCTTGTTATGTATGCTGTATCAGCCACACAAGTGGAAGCTTGTTAGTCTCCATTTGTTTCATCATGATAATAAATTTTCTTGTCAGTATTGAAATTTCTCCACTAAAAATATTGTAAGTGAAGTTTTTATTAGCGAATTTCCCCTATAGGGAAGAAGCTATTACCGTAGTCGGCATGGTAAGACCTAGGCCCGGGACCATGATAACTTTTCGTTTTGAGGTCCCCAGACCCCAAAAACACCATTCGTTCGAAACTGTAGATATATATATATATATATATATATATATATATATATATATATATATATATATATATATATATATCTACAGTTATATCCAAGTATATATCAAGTTATATCGTGCTCACGGACACACATATATATATATATTAATTAAGATTGAGTTGATCCCCGAAAATTACAATCTACTTGTTGGTCTCTGTTGTATATAAACGTATTACTTGTGGTACATTATAAGTTTGGAACAATTACACATGCATGTGGCTCTCTAATCTAAAAAAACTTACCTTTTATTGGTTTATATATTCACTGAAAACTTACACATGTATGTGGCTCTCAGACTGATATAAACTTATTACTTGTGGTACACTATAGTTTTGGAACAATCGCATATGCATGTGGCTCTCTAATCTATATCAACTTATCTTTTGTTGGTTTATGTATTCACTGAAAACTTACACTTGTATGTGGCTCTCTGACTGATAAACCGATCATCAGTTGGTATATACATTCTTTAAAAAATTGCATGGACTTGTTGCTCTGTAGCTAAATAAAAGCCATCGCTTGTTCCTTTGATGTTTGATATATTCTTATCGCCAAATTTCCTACACATGATGTTTGGAAAGCTGAGAAATAGATTGAAATGGGAATTAGCCACGGCCTACGATAAATAACTGAGCCATGCTCGAAGGTCTTTGAATGGAATTTTCCTGAACTCTCTATCTATATTGGCTTCCTCACCATGTACATAGTATCATACCCAAAAACACAAAGTGTTGACGGGTTGCCAAGTCCTAAAATGATATGATATCAAAATGTATTCCAAGTCAAAGATAGCACCTTTGATCTGACATTGTTTATCATCACAAATTACTTAAATATGTTAAAATAACAATGCTCGAAAGATTGTTGGTTATTTTCTATCTGTTCTTGGCCAGCAGATAATAAATTTTTATAATATTCAATTATAATTTTTAAATATACTTTATTTAGATTTTTAAATTACAAAATAAAGATTTTGCATCAGTGAAGCTGCTGGCCAAGAACAGATATAAAATAACCAACAATATTTCGAGCATTGTTATTTTAACATATTTAAGTAATTTGTGATGATAAACAATGTCAGATCAAAGGTGCTATCTTTGACTTGGAATACATTTTGATATCATATCATTTTAGGACTTGGCAACCCGTCAACACTTTGTGTTTTTGGGTATGATATCATTTGTTTTTTATATAATTGTTTATTAAAAATTTTTATAAATTATATTTCAATTTGAAATAAAACAAAATCAAGGATAAAATACTATAGTATATTGAGCATTAATTAAGATTAATTTACCTTAATTTTACCTAGATAGTTTTTAGAATTTTCTTGCAGTTTTTTAAACATTATAATATACATTTTTTTGCACCATATTGGCATTTCTTGACGTTCACTTTCTCATCACCTGCTTCTATTCACTTATTTTTGTTTTGAACGTAAGCTATGTTTTGTATGATGCTGAACTGTTTCCTAAATGGAACAACGCATTTTAAAATTTGTATAGAACTCCATTAATTTTGATTTTTGCAATTTGTAGACTGGGTATTATTAGACTTGAAATTTTGTTATCATGTGTTTGCCAAAGTTGTAGTTAAAAAATTATGAAGTTACTTGTAACTGAGATGTTTTTGATTAGTACCTGGGGGCCGAGCTTTTCTCGGGGAAGAAAATTTGTTTAGATGACTTGGAATAATATTTCACCACTATCCCCTACTGATAATCGGATTTTTTTAAACTCATTTACCTCTTTTCTACATTTTTTAGATCCCTCCTGTTGTTATTTATAGCTCAATGTCCCTTTGTTTTATTTTAATACTCTATATATGTAATCTTCACACTACAGTTTTAATCACTGCTCTCACGAAACTACATGTTAATAATCATAAACAACGTGAGTATTACTTTGACAGTTCGTTGATAGATTATAAACAGCTGTTACAATTCTTTTGTTTTGATTTTAATCTCCATAAGCCCAATGTTAATTTTTTTAAATTTCCATTTTTGTTTAGTGAATTTAATATATAAGGAAGAAAGCTATTACCGTAGGTGGCATGGTAAGACTTAAGCCCAAGACCATGATAACTTTTCATTTGGAGGTCCCCAGATGCCAAAAACACCATTCGGTAAAATTTGTATGTGTGTGTGTGTGTGTGTGTGTGTGTGTGTGTGTGTGTGTGTGTGTGTGTGTGTTCGTAAGCACGATAACTCGTAAAAAAGGTCTGATCTTAATGAAATTTGGCACAAATGTGTAAACTACCATTTATTTGAATAAGTTCGAAAACCAGACGAATCGCACCATCCGAAGGGGGGGTTGGGGTTTTCACATTTAATTTTCATTTTAATCTAATTTTCAATTTTACTATTGAATCCAGCTTAAAAAACATACAATTTGGTACTTTGATTATTTCTCTACGTTAATTGCTTACCGAAATATTGTGTCCAATGTTAATCTTATGGAGGATAAGCAAAATTTTATATATCGCTTATTAATGAGCATATATTAATGAAACTAGGTATGTGGCTTCATATGGTTGGGATTTACTGATATTTGCATACAAAACCCATTTTTTTGTCTCCATGGCAGCAAACTTGCGTACTCAGCAGCTATAATGTTATTCTTATGGAGAATAAGAAACATGTGATATCTTGCTTGTTTATGAATATAAATTGGTAAAATTTGGTATGTTGCTTCATCTAGTGGTGATCCATTGGTATTTGCATAAAAACCAGATTTTCTTGGTCCTTGATGCAGCTAACCTGCATACTCAGCCCTAATTTTTTTCTTATGGAGAATAAATACAATGACATATCTCGCTTATTTATGAATACGCTTTGATGAAAGTTGCTAAGTGGCTTCATGACTTAGGAAGTACCACTGTAAATTCGCTGAGTATGCAGGTTTGCTGCAACGGGTGTATTTTTACATTATTTTATTTTTCCTGGAGATGATACCTGTCTAGAACTTATTTTTATCCCAGAAATTAGTTATTTACAACATTTGAAGGAAATCGTTGTGCCATTATTGAGATAAGTGGCGCAAGCAACACGGACGCACGCACGCAAACCTTACTCATATTAGAGTGCAGGATTATGATCATTTTCACAAGTTGTGCATATAGAGTCAGCAAGAGGGAACCAGGCGATAATTTGACTGTGGAGTAGTTAATCGAGATTGGCTTTTCTTTTAAGATGATTAGGATGAAAATTTGGAATATAAATTTACTGTCGTAGCTGGTTGTGCTGTGGTTGCAGTTTGAACATTTGTGGTTAATTTTATTGAGTGCCTGAATTGAAATTACAGGGGTTGATGATTCGAAATAAGGCAATTTAAAAATTCCGCACAGTCTTGTTGTTCAATTGTATTAAATGGTGGTCCCAGTTGATTTATAATATCTATAGAATTTAAAATCTGGTAATTTCTTCGGTAGGATATTACCATTTTTTTAGTGGAGCATTGGTGTCATAATTGTTTGTTAACGTCACGATTGGTGGGCAGTTGAAAATACATTGTAAAACTAAATTTGCATAGCATGACACGCCATAAACCTTTTTGAAACCGAGATTTTCCAGTTCGTCTATATTGTTAGTAATGTCTTGAATGGCTCCTAATTTAATATTATGAATTTGCCAGATTTTACCAGGGATTTTTCTTGAGATTTTATTCCAATTTTCAATTGTTTTAATTCTGGTCGGTACTCACTCCTTAGCCTATTATTTTCGGATACAGCTGATGCTTGTGCCTTAACATTTTGAGACTCAAAGTTTAGAATTAATAGACCAGAGAGTGAAGTCACGCGAGATAAAGACTACATATGGTTGGCCACATGAAAATACTGCATAACCAGCATCAACAACACAACTGTTAAGCGTTAATCCCTGACTTCTGTGAATTGTAATTGCATATTATGCTACTGCAATAGGAAACTGCTTTCGGAAAACGAATACTCCAGGAATTACTTCAAATTTTGTGGACGATCTTTGAATTTCTATATATCTGTCTTTAAAAGTTATAATAATGTTTTCGATTGCATCGTGAGCATCTTTAGTAAAGTCTTTTACAACACCCACTGAACCATTAATAACAAGACCCTGACTTATTTATTAAAAATAATTCAATTTTGGTGACAAGTCTATTTAGGCGAAACTATTATGTATTATATTATCGTTTGTGTGTTATTTGAAAACTCTTAACGACTAGATGTGACTTTTGTGGTTTTTGAAAACGTCCTCCTTCAGGTCTTAGCCTCCTACGCTCTCAAAGTTACAATGTTAAAATTATGGCAAAATTAAAATAAATTTAAAATGAACATATAACAGCTGTTAATACTGACAAAACACAGTAAAGAAGCAAGAAAACCGTTTTAAAGCCAACCTCTAGAACGGACTTTTAAATTATTGCAAATTAGTGTCAAAAGTGAAATATGTGAGTAAAAACAGAAGTCTGTGCGAAATTTCGTTCAGGTTTGATGAGAAATAAAGTTCTTAGGCTTAATGAACAAAATGAAGTGGACAGTTTGTGAAAAGTGCCAAAACTACAAGATTTAGGCTACTTTTATACGTTAATTTCTCGCTTCTCAGACCTTTCTTAACCCAACTGTTGTGATTTTTCGTGTTTAGTGAAAGGGTTTATCATATAAATGCACTGCCAGATTCACTTAAGGCTGTAATACGCTAATTTGAGAAGTGAAAAATCGTCTCATTCTGCTTCGTGTTAGTATAGCACGGGTCGTGTGGTGGACTTGGCGACGTGACACGACCGTGCCACTAGATATGCAAAAAAGTATTGCTCTCATTAATATTTTCAAATTTCAGTTAGTTGTAGAATTATTTGTTTTGGTGTTCTCTAAACCCGAAAAATTGGTTTTTGAAGCTATGTCAGTCTGACCAAACAAACCCAGGGACCACACCAAAGCCCTGAATTAAATACGATTTGCAATGTAGAAACTAATCCACAACATCTCCAGGCGTTGTCATTGTTTTATACTAAAAGGGGTTTTAAAATGTTTTAAAACCACTAAAAAATTATACAAAAACAATTTCTCAAAAACGGCTATACTGATTTTGATTAAAATTTTGTGATTTATAAGTTTTTATAAGCTCTATAATCTCTAACTAAATGGCTTCACCTGGTTTTCTGGATAAATTTCTAAGATTCATAGTAGTAAGGGCGGCCACCTTGGCCCCAACACGGGCTCTTATGGAGGATAAAATAGCATGGACTCTTATGGAGAATAGAATAACATAGGCTCTTATGGGGGGGAATAGAATAACATAGACTCTTATGGAGAATAGAATTGGGGTGTAATTACTACCCTCTGCGGTTGTTCTGCTACCCTCTGTGGAAAATATCTATCTCTTACATCCTTTTATGTTCAATCATCTACTCTCTGTGGTTAACTATTTAACCCTCGTGTCCTGTTGTTGTTAACCATCTAGCCTTCTGTGGTAATTATTTGACCTACGTTTCCTTCTACATATCTAACCCTCACGTCCTTCTGTTGTTAATCAGCTAAACCTCGCATCCTTCTAAATCCTTCAATCCCTTCTGCAAATCTAACTCCAGCTTCTTGTCTCGCAGTCTAGTGTATTTGACGAGTCGTGACCATTTAAAATACAAATCTGTAATTGGTCGGGATAAAAATGCATTCTATTGGTTGTAATTCGCGTTCTGTGTTCTGATTGGTAGTTACTTTTAGCGCTCTTTATTCGCAAGCGTTAACTTCACTCTACCCCTTGCGTTCGCACTAGTCAGAAGTCCCTGTGCTACTCCGGTTGTTGATTTTGCACTTGTGCAAATGTAAACTTACATTTGATTATAATTATTTTTAGAGTTCTTGTATTGTAGTAATTTTAATTCTCCTGTATTGTAGTAATTTTGCGTGCTTAGTGACCTGGCTATACCTGACTAACATATCCTTACACCGAAAATCTCCCTTTCTATTCTTGTTCTTTAATACAGTAGACTCACATGGTTAGAGCAGTTCTCAGCTAGAGTATTGTTTGCTACCTCTATTACCTTAACTTTCATCATAACTGAACCTGTAGCTCTGCTTTGACTTGTGTAGTTTTTGTGTTAGTATTTTTTGACTTGTATAGTTATACATACGTACAGTGCTCTCCTACATACTATTTACCTCTAAACATAGGCTCTATTACCTCAATCTGCTCCAGTCGTAACACTGAGCAGGCGTGTTTTATGCTGCTTCTGCGTAATCGTTAAGTGTTATCTTGTACAAATTATTATTGTCTTGTTGATTCTGCGCTCTCAATTTTAATTTAATTATATCTGTGAGCTTGGCTCTGGTTGATGTATTTGATCTTTTTAAGCGTAAGAAATTTGTATATTACAGTTTAGATTGTTTTTTCAGTTTTCAGTTGTTATTTAATTCTCTGTTAAAGGATGGAAGTTTCTAACATTAAAAAGAGTTCTCAAAACCCAGTAAATGTAATTGGTATCTCTGAAACCTATGTTAAACACTTCAGGTTGTACAGGCTGGAAACTGTTTTCAAATTCACTAAACCGCCAAAAGGTATCTCTGAGTTTGATTGGATTCGTAAATATTTTAATCAAATTGTTGAAAAAGCTAAAGCCGACGCTGTACCTACCAACTATTTTGGATTTAAATTACAGTCTATAAGTTTAAAAAGTGCTGAACCGGGGAACATAGCTTTGAGAACTGTCTCTGAAGTTAGTGGTGATGTTCTTTGGGATATTTTTAGGGGCATCATTCAAAGTAACTCTGATTATATTACATCTAGCGACACGTTTGGAATTGACGTTACGAGGGTAAAAGGCATCACATGCCGTCTTTGCAACCGCTTCTTCAAAAATGAGCGGTGTTTAATAGCCATCATGGGCAAGTATGTAAATGTATAAAACTCTGCCGCGATTGTAAGAATTGTAATAATTTTTTCATTAAAACGTAAGACAGCTCATGTATGTGGAGACGTTTAATGTAAACTCTCTGATGCGTTCAAAGACCCCGCACATCAGTGTTTCATGAGGGTAGATAGGAGAACTCCGAAATACCAAGATTTTCTTTTCATATTTTTGACTTTGAAACAAGATAGGATGAGTCTCTTCCCTCAGATCCTGATAAAAAAGTTCATAAAGTTAACTTGTGCGTCTCAAAACAGTACTGTTTTAAATGTATCAACGGGTGAGTGTCAAAATTGTTCTGAGAGGCAAAGAGTCTTTGAAAAAGAACCAGTAAAGCAATTCATGGACTATGTACGGTAATGGAAGTTCGAAAGAAATTTAAAGATGTATGTGTGATTGCCCACTACGGGCAAGGTTTTGATTTCCAATTTATTCTACAGTACACCATGGAAGAAACTAAATTCACACCAAAAATAACTACTCGGGGAACTAAAGCTATTTTGATTGAAGTAGCCAACGTAAGATTTGTTGACTCACTTAGCTACTTCTCAATGGCCCTCGCTGCACTCCCTTAAGCCTTTGACCTGCCTCCCGAGAAAAAGAAAGGTTATTTCCTGCATATTTTTAACACTCTGGCAAATCAAAATTATGTAGGCCTGATGCCTGACAAAAAGTATTATTCCCCAGAGTCAATGTTTGAAAAATGCTTAAAAGACTTTGAGACATTGAACCAAAGCTACGATGAACGAGACGTTGAAGAATATGTGTTTGATTTAAAAAAATAAATCTTGGAGTATTGTATTTCAGACGTGGAGATTTTAGCTCAAGCGTGTATAAAATTTAGAGCCTTGCTTCTTGAACAATATAACGTAGACCCGTTCCTCGAAGCTATGACAATCGCCAGTGCATGTAACTTAGCTTTTCGCCGTAAATTTCTAAAACCAAACACAATAGGTTTGATTCCTAAAACGGGTACAGACTGACAAACAATCAATGATCATTTGCTTTACAATGGTTGACATGGGAAGAGGAGATACGTGGATTGAGGATTGAGCACGTGGGCCAAGGTAAAGAAGTAAAATTTATTGAAATGAAAGTTGATAGGTTTGACAGTGAGAGAATTTGAGTTTCACGGGTGTTATTGACACGGGTGTCCAAAATGTTATCCATACAGCAGAGAAGAACCTCTGCAGCACGATCCTTCAGACAGTTTCCATCCCCGGAACGAAAGAACCAAGTCCAAAATTTACAAACTGAATAGTTATGAGGTTGTAGAGATGTGGAAATGTGAATTTAATAAATTGAAGAAAAATAATAAACTAAATCACTTGAACCAACTATCCATTCTAAACACACTTCCACTCAATCCTAGAGATTCCTTTTTTGGAGGTAGGACAGGTAATACTAAAACATATCATAAATGTGAAGAGAGAGAAACGATACAGTATGTTGATGTTTGCTCCCTTTATCCGTTTGCAAATAAATATTGTAAGTACCCCGTTGGACACCCTATCATTTACGTTGGAAACGAGTGTCGAGAGAGAGGTCTTGAAGTAGAGGGATTGTTGAAATATAAGATTCTACCTCCTTACAACTTTTATCATCCCGTACTTCCCGCTACAATGAATAAGAAATAGATGTTTGTATTGTGTAGAACTTGTGGGGAGACTTTAAACCAAGGGGAATGTTGTCATGAGAGTGAGGAAAGAGCGTTAGTTGGGACCTGGAAAATGGATGAGATTAGAAAAGCTGTAGAAAAGGGCTATGTGATTTTGGACATGTACGAGTTGTGGGAGTACGAAGTCGCCACATATGAAAACGGAGATTTGTTTACAGATTTTATAAATACATTTTTGAAAGTAAAGCAGGAAGCTTCAGGCTATCTATCCTAGCTGGTGTAAGACAGAGGAGGATAAAGATAAAATTGCTAAATACGGGGGACTTAGATCAGTAACCAAATAAATGTTAAATTCATTCTGGGGAAAGTTTGGTCAAAGTGAAAACATGAAAAAACTTCAATCGTCAGAGACTCTAAAGAATTATTCAAGTTGGTAACTCAACCAGAAGTAAATGTAAAGAATGCTGAAGTAATAAACCAAGAAGTTTTGCTAGTTAATTGAAACAAATACATAAGAACGTTTCGAACCTAGAATCCTCTCAATAGGATCTCTTAGATGACTGTGCATCTCTTGTAGGACCGTATGAAAAAATGATGGTGGTTTTAAGTGAGGAGCTCTATCCAAAATTTTCAGCCTGATTCCTTTGGTTAGAGGGCTTTAAAATGTTTTACAAATTAAAATTCTGAAAACAGAAGCGGGGCTACACTTGAAAGAGTTGCTCACCTCCGTCGTTTTCAGGCACGTCAATGTGTAGCCTATAAGACAAAAATAGAACCGCTGCAAAGGAAACATTTCTTGATCCCCGGTTCAAAAAGGATGGGTTTGGTTTAGATTCAAACGCAGAAATTGCCCAATAGTGGGTAAGTAGTACGCTTTTACAACTATAGAGATATTTTACAACTATTAAAGTCAGGGCCGGATTTAGGCCTAGGTTCAACCTGTGGTGCCCCTAACAGTTTTCCACTCAGGCTGCTGACCATTTTGACTAGGCCTATGTCATTAAATCATTAAATTATAGTCCAAGACGCCGACGCAACTAGGGCGTATTTTAAGGCGAATATAAGTGAAGTGAGTTTGTTTTACTCTGTTTGATATGTGGTTTTTGTGTGCCACGGGCACCTAAGCGTGCGGGCATGCCTAGCCTATGCTTAAATCCGGCCCTGGTAACATTAATTTTAGATTTTTTTAAAGTAAAGTTTAATATGATTATAAAATATGTTTAAAATGTGCCAATATAAGAACATCAACTGATTTGTCCAATCTCCTTCTAAAATACAAATTTTATATCAAAATCTAAATTTTCTTCTAACGATTTATAAACGCTCTTCTGATCGCATACATTTAAAAGAGGATCACACTTACAATTATGTAAAATCAAATAAGTAAGTATGATTAATTTTATTGTAGGTGGTTGACGAGTTTTCAGCCATTATGAAACAGCAGTCCAAAGACCAATAATAAATAGGGCTGAATAAATACCAAATGATGGATATGACCTGTGAGTGTGCTTGGATACAAAAGGAGCAGAGATAAGCTAGTTAATATTTCATATTCCTTCTTTTATTGATATACTAGCTGTTACTCGCAGGCTTCGCCCCGAATTATTTATAAAAACTATGATAGTTTTGTTGCTTCATTCTGTGGTTAGCCTGTGGAACTACTACGAATCAAGATCAGTTGTTTGTATTTTCATCAGCTCAAACAAAAATGAATATCCATAAGGAATACATGGGAAATTTGAACCCCCGTGGGGCATAGCCCTATAGGATCTTCACAACTTTAATATGCCTATATGTTACTCAGGACTATCAAGTACCTCTATGCAAAATTTAAGCTCAATCGGTCTAGTAGTCTTCACGTGATGGAACTTCAGAGTTACGCACAAACATCCAAACTTTCAAATTTATAATATTAGTATGATTTCCTATATTAATTACAAGCTTTATTGAAGTAATCATGCCGTATTTAGGGTCTTTAGACCTCCAGGCTAAATCAGTGGTGCAGGCCCTTATTACAGTCTTACTATAGATTGCAGACTTTTTGCTTGAATGAGGATTTTGTATTTGGTTCCGTGTGGTGCGGGCCCCTAGGAACGCACCTATGTATCCTATGCTTAAAACCGGCCCTAGAAGTAATAAATCTTAATTTTAACTTGGTTGTAATTTTAATGTGTATTTTTATAGGTAGCCAATGCTCAAGTGTCAACTTTCTCAGCACTGGTAGCTGACAACCAGTATCTAAACATGCCATACTTGGAGAGGAAAAAGAACCCTCTAGCTATTTGGGACGAAAGGAAGATTATATATCCAAGTTTGACCAAAATGGCTCACAAATACCTTTGTATTCCCGCAACATCCAAGCCTTCCGAACGCATAATCTACAAAAATCAGGACTTATGACGAATGATCGGAGAAATAGATTGAATCCGAATAAACTAGATGACATTTTATTCCTAAATGGATGGTTCGGTACCCAGCGCAAGAAGTAAACGGCTTACTTTGTAAAAGTTATTTGTACTTGTAATTTAATGTAAACTAAAAGACTTTTATTTACTAAAGCTAATATTTGTTGTAATTTTGTTCTACTCCATTTATATATTTCCCACCTAATCAAGCAAAGTAGTTTACTCGTTAGTTTACGATTTTTTTACATATAACAATATGAGTAAAGACATATATACATCCTTGAAACGCCAAGTAATGTCGAACAAGTAATTTATTACTGTATGCAGGGAGTCGGTGGATCACCACTCACTCAACTCTCCGACTCTCCCACCTACTCCACGTGGTAGATGCAGGACGAGTCGACGAGTCGAGTCTGACTCAACTCAAAACTCGAGTTGGCAGTAGTAAACGAGTCGAGTCACTCTAGTCATAAAAGTACTCGACTCGACACATCACTATTCGACAAGCCCTCTTGGCTTCACACTTCATACTGTACTGTATTGGGTCAAAACATCGACTGTCACCGGCATAGCGCAGTGCCAAATTAATTTACTTACATAATTATTCGATTTAGAAGTTATTTAACTAAAGACATTAATCCCGAATTATATGTGTACAAATACTGGTAATAAATTATATCAGTACTACCTTTAATTTTCAGGACGAAAAAATACGGTTTCCCACAAGTGGAATGATATTATCGATAGAATATTTGTTTCGGTAGCGTAAGAGCAGGACTTGCGATATTATCATTAATGAAAAGTATTCTGTTAATATATAAACCAACATAAGATACGTTTATATAGAATCGGAGCCACATGCATGCGTAGTTGTTCCAAACTTATAGTGTACCACAAGTAATACGTTTATATCAGTCAGAGAGCCACATACATGTGTAAGTTTTCAGTGAATATATACATTTATATAGACAGACATAACCACAAAATCCACTTCTTCGGGAGCATTATCTGTTTTCTATCATTGAAATAAATAAATTGAAATTGAAATTATAACAAATATTTCTACCAATAACTGAAATTTTAAAATGCTTAGGAAAACAATACTTCCTCCGTATACTTTCACTTAATCTGTTTACTTAAGGGGGAGAAAATAACACATTGCAATTTCATTTGTAATAAATTAATTGCTATAGATTTGGAGATTTCCTCTTTCTCAAATGTATAATTAATATATAGCTTCTCTGAAAAATTACAAAGACATGTGTAACTTATTGTCCAAAAGTGGCCTGTACAACTTAAGACTATTTTCAAAAGATATAGAGTGAAGGTTTATATATGGACATTTAAATTTATAGTTCACGTCGCAGATATTGTCAATTAGAAAGTTGATCTTGATCAACTTGGGGTGTGTCAGAGCCACATGAGTTAACAGATCAACTCACCATGTTAATATCTACACTCTTGATCAACTTGATCTTATGAAACAGATCTATATATATATATATATATATATATATATATATATATATATATATATATATATATATGTGTCCGTGAGCACGATAACTCTCGTAAAAATTATCCGATTTTGATGAAATTTGGTATAAACGTGTAAAGCAACATTTATGACTAAGTTCGAAAACCAGCCCGATCGGCCTATCCGAAGGGGTATTTTGGGGGGGTTTTGTACCCCAAAAATGGGTTTTTTGAATTTTTTACATGTAATTTTGGAAATAGTCAAATTTTATTTTTTTCCATTGGATTCAGCTTAAAAAAACACACAATTTGGTATTTTGATCATTTCTCTACGTCAATTGGTTACCGAGATATTGAAAGTGCTAAACACAGTACGTTGTCTAATGTTATTCTTATGGAGGAAAATAAAAATGTGATATCTCGCTTATTTATGAACGTATACTGACGAAACTTGGTATACGGCTTCATCTGGTTGTGAACCATTGATATTGGCTCAAAAAAACAAATTTTTACCAAAGACTCCCGTAGCAGCAAACCTGCGTACTCAGCCCCATGTTATTCTTATGGAGAATAAGTAACGTGCTTTCTCCCTTCATTATGAAAATAAATTAATGAAATTTGGTATGTGGCTTTACCTTTATGAGTTATATTGATATTTGTATAAAACTCCATTTTTTGTGTTCCTTGCTTCAGCAAACCTGCATACTCAGCCGCCATGTTATTCTTATGGAGAATAATTAAAATGTCATAAATCGTTTATTTATGAATATATATTGATGAAACTTGGTATGTGGCTTTATGTGGTATTAAGATACATATATATGCATTGGAAATTCGCTGAGTACGCAGGTTTGCTGCTACGGGGGTATTTATTATTACTAATGATCGCCGGTGGTAGATTTTCGACCTCTAATCATTTTACAAATAATGACTGTTTGTGTAAATGTTTCGCCACGACCTGCATAAGCAGTTAATCGAAAACATTTGAACCAGTTTCATAGTGCTGTTAAAATAGACTTTCTCCAGAATAGAATAAGAGCAAAATAGCTCTATGTTCCCTATTTTGTGTTGATGATCATAAACTCAACCTCACAACTTCTTGTCAAATATAACCTCAATCTAGTGGTGATTGATTTTTGGACACTTTCTTCAATCCTTGATTTATAGAACATCAGATCTCAACACAACGAATTTGGTTCATACAAATGAAACATTACATGCATATATATAAATCATATATAATTTTGGTAAATTAGTTAAATAAACTAAAAAATTGATGTGATTAGTTTTTATAATACTAATAAACTATGATTGCAAAAAATCAAATTGTAATATATAAGAAGCCTGTGTTCATGAGGCGATAGCGTTTAACACTGAAACATGCAACTTATCAACTTAAAATCAATCCCACGGTCATTAAATAAATTGAAATCATAATGTGTAATAAGTATTGTATAACAAACCATAACTTTAATCCTTGTTAAATATGGTATTTAAAAATCGTATTTAACAATCCAAAACCTATTAAGTTGAAAATCTATTTTTTGGCCGAGAAAGAATTACGTAATCTCGGTAAGATTTCAGCTAAGTGAGTGGATAAGCTAGATCACAACTCGCTCCCTATAAAGCCAAACAAAAGAGGTTCAATATTTTATCAGTATTTAAAAACCAAACACGTAAAACAATGTTTATTTTTAATTAGCTATAATTATTGTAAGACGCTGGATACTTCTCTATATCAATTTTAAGCATTCTAGCTGTCTAAATCATACTTGTCTAAAGCATTCTAGCTGTCTAAATCATAGTTGTCTAAAGCATTCTAGCTGTCTAAATCATAGTTGTCTAAAGCATTCTAGCTGTCTAAATCATAGTTGTCTAAAGCATTCTAGCTGTCTAAATCATAGTTGTCTAAAGCATTCTAGCTGTCTAAATCATAGTTGTCTAAAGCATTCTAGCTGTCTAAATCATAGTTGTCTAAAGCATTCTAGCTGTCTAAATCATAGTTGTCTAAAGCATTCTAGATGTCTAAATCATAGTTGTCTAAAGCATTCTAGCTGTCTAAATCATAGTTGTCTAAAGCATTCTAGCTGTCTAAATCATAGTTGTCTAAAGCATTCTAGCTGTCTAAATCATAGTTGTCTAAATCATTCTAGCTGTCTAAATCATACTTGTCTAAAGCATTCTCACTGTATAAATTAAAGAATGAAATTGTATTTTATTGCTGACATGTATATAGGGAACATTGGAACTGTTCTAAATTTGTGACGATTAAAAAAACAATTATCCAAAACAATTGAAAATAAACAGTTTTATAATTAACACTAATGTAAGTTGTCCCTATCTAAAGGTTTAATAAATTTAAAAACCTGTTGTTTTCTTTACATTTAAATTATTAAATGTTAAAGTTTTTTGTCTTAACATATGTTATAGTAATAGTTCTGATTAATTTCAGATCCGTTATTTACTTTTTAATGAAATAAAATATAAAGTCCATAAATAGACGCAATTTTTTTTTTAAACCCACTATTAGATACCGCGAAATATTTAAAAAAAGTTTATATTGTGTTTTTGGAAAATAACGGCAAATAAATATGTCTTGTATTGTAAAATTCAAAATAATAGTAAATATTTGTTGATAAATTGTAAATATTGTTGTACTGTAGATATTTGATTTCAGAGAATCATGAGAAGAAACTTTCCTGGTGAATATTATACGAGTAATATAATATTCACTTAACTCTAAAGTAGTATAATATGTGGATGAATTTAGTTAAAACGCCCCTTCAAGTTATTTAAATATACTATAAGATATTAAAATATTTACTTTCACGAAGAAGCTAAAGGAGTCCCTCACTCTTAGAAGAAGACACCCGAAATCAATCGTTCCTTTGTCTCCGACTTAACATTTCTGGAATTTCCGGTTAATTTTTCTACCGATTCCTTATCTATTTGTACACGATAACACAATCATTAAATCGGAAAATATTATGTTTACTTTATAGTGTAAAGGGTTGCAGATTTGCGTATTACCAGACAATATGGATAAAGTAGTAATCACATCTTTGCTAATATCTTCAACAATTTTCATTGCAAAATACAGAGAGAAATACCCACTTTGTTGCAAACCTGCGTAATCAGATAATTGTCAATTCATATACAACTCATCTCATTACCATATAACGCTAATTGTCAAGTTATATAGGAAGCTATTAATAATTAAGTAATTTATAAATTGTTTTTATCATGGAATGGTTTAGCAGGTTAGCTGCAAAAAGGAACAAAGAAATGGTGTTAAATGCAAATATCAACAGATCACAAACCACGTTTATAAAAATATATTAAATAATTTCTTTATTAACATGATACGTGTTGGTAAAACTAAGCAGGATAAATAAAATAGTCCTACAACACTATAAAGTATATTTACACTTATACTGTACTCACACACAAGACGGTAAAATATACACAAAAGATGGTACAAGGCTTTGCAGCCATCTTTCCAATAATTGTACCAATGAGCCTTGTACCATCTTTTGTGTATATTTTACCGTCTTGTATGTAAGTACAGTATAAGTGTAAACATACTTTATAGTGTTGTAAGGTGTATTTTATTTATCCTGCTTAAAAATATATTCATAAACAAGCGAAATATAAAGTTTTACTGATTATTCATAGTGATAACCGTAGGCAACTTACTGTGTCTAGCATTTTCATTATCTCTGTAACAGATTTACGTGAAACCAAATTTTAAAAAATGCACTATTTTTTAGGGGTCGAATTTATTGGTAAATTCATAGGATGAAACAGCTAAAAATGTTTCCCGTAGGAATATAAGATTTTTTCAAATATTCTTTTGCACTTTATCTGCAACAACCTAACATAGGATCATGATTCAATATAGTAAACAGTTTTAAGAACACTAAAAAGCTGTCGAATTTTTTAAAACATTTAATGGTATAAAATTACAGAGTTGATTTTGTTTACATTTTTAAATCCCCAGATAACTCCTTTGTTTTTTAAAATCCGCTTTTAAGTTATTTATCAGTTTATAAACATCAGTCCTACCTTTTATAATTTTAAATCTGCATATCGCTGTTTGATTAACATTGCAATATTTTTAATAAAAACAAATGCATTCAAGAGAAACAAGAATTTCAGAATTTCTACTTTCTATAACAACAGACAATAACACAAAGCACTGAACGTTGTAGTCGAGTTTACCGTATTATCTTTGTCAGGTCCTATTGTGTCAACGTGTATTCAATAGATGTATACAATGTACCTTAATTCCATTCGTATAAGGTTGTTTTATCTTGGATTAACTAATGATTAAATTTATCCTATTGAGTTCATGAACTTGTTCTTGAGCGAAAAGATTTAATTCAAAAGTGTTTGAGGTACAAAATTATGCAATTATAAACATTATTTTTTGACATCTTAAAACGTATTTCAAAAGAATAAAGTTTCAAACGTATTTCAAAACAATAAAGTTTTAAATAATAAATTCCTTAAAAGCCTGTTTTAGGGTTTGTTTTAAAAGAAAAAGCATATAATGCAATGTCTAACTGAACATGGGTTTGCATAAAACGTTGACGAATTTGGAAATATCTATTCTAACAACGATGGAAAATGATGAAATATATATTTAAAACATATATTTTGGAATTCAACCAATCCAATAGAAGATCCACAATGGCAAATTTTTTGGTTTTATCAATGCTACCCATCATGTATCATTTCAAAATGTTGGTTATGATTCTTTCGTGGGTCAAAATTCAGATAAATGCCTTAGGGCTTCACTCCATTGACACTTAATATATTCAATTTATACATTGCAGATATTGATTTATATTTGGTCAGGTGATTGTTTGAACATATGTTTTAAAACACCCCCAGTATATTGAGATTATCAGTACTAGTTATTACCTAGGTCCAGAAACATAACCTTCATAACTTTTACGAACCAAATAGTTTTTATATTTAGATTTACCATTACAACACATAACTCATGGAGAGCGAAACAAATTTGTTAGTACTGCATATGTGGAACATTTACGACTAACATGCGCCTGTTTATACAATCACCCAATAAAATAAAATCATGGTCGGCCATAGACAAACACTGTAAATTCCGATGCCAATGGGGCAAAGCCTTGAGGGAATTTCCTGGATTTTGACACATTTAGTTATTATAATGTAAATTTTGATATGCAATATGTTAGGGTTATGATAAATTAAGACACGGCAGATTTTCCTATTAATTATATTTGTAAAAATTAAACCTTTTAACTTTATTTTACTGTTTAATTTTATACGTTCCAAACTAAATCGTGGTGTATCTATCTATATAAAGAAGAGGTGGTTTCTGTCTGTCTATCTGTGTCTGGCTGTGTGTCTGTGTGATGTTCCGGGTAAACGCAAAAACTACTGAAACTACGCAAAACTAGGCTAAAACTTTACACAAAGGTAGATCTTGAACCCGTGCAACACGTAGGCCTATTCACTTCCTAAAAATCCCCTCGGGCTACGCCCCGTGAACGTCCTGTTTAGATGTTTACATTTCAGAAGAAATTAAACATTCAGAAACTGTAATGGGAACAGCTGTGGATACTCCCATTTGACAGCTTAAAGAGCAGAAGCAAGAACAGCTGTTTCAAGATCTCAACTTTTTATCCCGTGTGAAGAACGTGTACATCAGCCCGTTATACATTAAATTAGTGTTTATAAACCTAGCAATTTTTAATCAAATAACTCTTTATTTCTTAATACAATTATTTTAACTCATTTTAATCAGTTTACCGTTTGAACTAGTATCCCAATATTTTAAAGGGATGTTACTAATACTAATACTAATAGTAAATGCTGTAGTTATCACAGCCTTGTATTACATTACTATTTTATGTTTTTACTGAAAAAAAATTAAAATTTTAACAACTACCTTCAAGATCGAAAGTAAATGGCTCAATGTTCGAGACAGACACAAACAGCAGTTTCATATCCCTATGACTGTCGGCATTCTGAACTCGCAGTCTATCTTGATATTGCCCAAGTTTTGACAGTTCGGTAGGTTTACTCTGCCAAAACACACAAACACTATCGCGCCACTTAAGTACAACCTTGCACTACCATTTCGAATTATGATAACGATCACTATATTTAATCATTGTTTATTGAAAAATATTCACTAACGTAATGCAATTCTTAGGTATTATATTATAGAAACAGCCAGTTTTCGTTCAGGAAAATCAAATTAATCTCGTTTAGTTTCCAAGTTTTAAATAAATTCGATAAAAATACCGAATAAATTTTAGTTTACCATTTCACCGATTTTACTTGTTTTAGAAACACATAGAAAAACATCCACATAAAACACCACAGCACACAAAAACATTGGAACATTCTAATTTAAATTAGCCGACCATGTCTTATTTAGACCTCATCTTGTTTAAGTCTTTGTTGAATTAATTTGACCTTTAACAATAAAATAGTCAAATACAATTTTGTTGGCACGGATAGGGAGCATTTTCTTTTTAATTTATACTAGCTTTGCTCAAGAACTTCTCTTGTTCACCTAATTTAAGTTTTATAGGCAAATGAAATCCCACAGGTGATCAAATTCCATTTAACTTTAATTTAATTTATGCCCTTAGAACGGTTTGTATAAAAAACGAATATTTATCCTCCAACCTTCCCTATGCAAACCTTTCATAGAAGTGTATAATTCATAAGTGCAATCTTTATATAAAGATACAGTATTTATTTATAAGTACACAACAAATATTAATGGTGTGGATTGATGTTATAAAAATATTTGCAATCGTTTTTCTCTGTAGCCATTAGATACAGCTGTTAAGAAATTATAACATGAATACATATATTAATATTACCGAATATTTTTCATACAGACTATTGTTGTTAATAATATAGTCAGTAGGTGAATGAAATCTCCACTTTGACAGATACGAATTACGAGATCCCTGTCTGAGATATGAGCTAAGCCCTCGCCTCACCAATCGTCAGTAGAGCTTACCAAAACATTTAACCGATTTACCAGGATTATCTAACTTGTTTTAAACAGCGATATTTGACACTTACTGGTAGCATAATTTGTACCGGGAATTACTAAACACAAGGTTACATAAAGTTATGTTAAAACAGTTATGTGGATTGGATTTAAGAAAATTTATTTTAAATTAGGTTAATCTTTCATAATACAGACCTAATAATTTATTTTACTAGTTTAACATTCTGTTTTTAGGATGTTTAGCCGATTCAATGGTGAAATTAATTCTTCGTGAAAATATGGTGATACAGTATAATGATATTAAATATAGGCATAATGATCACTACGTATAGTAGAACCTTTATTAACGTATATTATGCCTGTTTTTAGATAGTGATTCATAAGCCTACCCAACGATACATTGTATTAAATATATTTACACATTGAATGCAAACTAATACGGATTTTTAGTTGTGAATATAGAATAGAAAGATCGGATTGAGCCACTTAAGTGTATGTTCTGACAGAAATTCTGGCTACCGATTTGATCTGCATGGCAAAGGAAAATGTAAATTAACGTTTACTGTGCAAACATCCATCTTTTTGAATTTGCATTGCTTCACTAGGATTGCAACGGGGAAGTTAGAGGCTAAGATATAGTTGTGTAGATTACATATAAAGGTAAAGTGTAGGCAAAGGGTTGATGGTAGAAGCTAAATATTGCGGAGTCGGAGGTGGGGATCGGCAATGTGAGGATAGCAGAAGACTGAGGCATGTAGTACTGCAGTACAAGATAATGAGAATAAATAGGCGTTTGTGGTAGATGGACGCAGAATGTTTAGGTTGCCACAAACAGGGGGTCTAGGTTTGCTTATGGTATAGTGAGGTGGATAGAAAACTAATGCCGAAAATGTAGAGGTATTAGGTTCAATGGAGTAGAATCAGAATATTGAGGTGTGCATCAATATAATTTCGAAGTTGTTAGAAATAGGGAATCAAAAAGTCGATTAAGGTAAATTGTACTTGAATTATATCCTTTTGGATTTCACAAATAGACTGTCTGGGTCTGTTGTAGTGTCTATCAGTCAGATAGAATGTCGGTACAATTACAGATCCCATAAAATAATAAATTATATTGTAACAAGCTTTACAACCTGTTTGTCTATGTGTTGCATGCTATTTTACAAACCAAACATTACCTTTCTTCAGCTGGTGAACGTAAATGTACTTGAATCTTTTAATTACTTGCTGGAGATGTAAATAGTTGTAGTGCATTAACTAATGAACGATAATGAGAGATTTATGTCTCCTATGAGAATATTTCAGTGCAAGATATTTTATACCTGAGCCCTCGTTTTATGAACCTATAAAAAGAAATTTGTATTATTTGACTGAATATAAATTAAATAAAAAATGTACTATGGTAAGGCAAAGTATAATTCACAGTGTAATTTATACTATGCAAAAAATATGCCACTTATACCCAACGATACGGCGTGCCATCGGCTCTGCGTGTAATGCGATTACGTTGTATAATAACCGTTTAAGTTGTTTAATTATTGAACTGCCTGTTGGAACGGTAATTATTAGTGTAGGTTAATAAATATAAATCTGCAACTAAGAATTTTCCGTCAGTTATTTATTATGATATAGAGTTATCCAAATCCGTTCACGTTCGGTGATCCTGGGGTGAACATAGTGTTTTTTGTGATGTGATTTGAATTAAATGAGTCTGTCTAATTGAAGGAATTAAAAATTGTTGATGAAAGTCACGGTATTTAAAACACTGAGTCTATTGAATATAGTTTAATTGTTACACAAATACTGTTTGATGATGAGCTGTTTAAATGTTTAAGAATGTTTACTGTATTGTTTCAAATGCTTTGGGCTGTTGTTCAAATGTGAAATCGAGCCTGACCGAAAACGGAGCGTTTTTTAGACTCCCTCCACCCTGCAGACATAAAGGGTGGGGATGTCACCGAAACAATCCCTTTGCACGAACATCATATTTTTAAAATAAGTTATTTACTGTAGTTTAATAGCAACATAGGTAATAAGTAATATCATAATTATATCATATTGTTAAAATTGCCATTACATCAATGCACAGTACAATATTATTAGTGAATTTCCTATGGAAAGTGAACTCTTAGCATGACCCACATGGTCAAACTTAAGCCCGGGACCACCATAGAAGCTCCTAACGTGGCCCCCTGAACACATTTTAGGGGTTCGTTCAAAATTGTATTTATATATATATATATGTGTATGCACTCTAGAGGTCACATTTTTTGTCCGATTTACTTCAAATTTGGTAGGGACGTTCCTTTCTATAATCAGTTAGACAACAAGTTCGTTGGGCAAAACAATCGGAAAACTTTAAACCCCTTTTTTGGGGATTAATATTTCAAATTCGGAGTTTTTGGGCCCAAAAAGAGTCAGAAATCCCCGGATGTGAAATTAATGCATGTAAAAAGATGGGAATTAGTGTGGTGAAACTTTTAAGCCCTCTCTCGTCATTTTAGCATTAAACTTAATTTAATTCTCGTGATTTACCGAGTTATTAAGGAAAATGTGTATCGACCAAACACAGTACGTTGTCTTATGGGGGTTTTACATTAGAAAATCCCGTTATTCGTTTGTTGGTGTACTTTTATCATCCCCAACAACCTCACGCCTACTTAAAAGCCTGACTAGACCTTCTCCTAACCTCATAATGCGCAAAATTGTATTCCCAGCATTGCAGGTAAATAGAACCAAGATCATCAGAACAGCCAAAAAAATACGCAAAATTGTTTTCCCAGCATTGCAGGTAAATAGAACCAGGATCATCAGAACAGCCAAAAAAATCAATGTTTTCAGATTTGAATAAAAATTGGAATAAATGTATGTTTTTGACTGATTTTGAGTTTATAGTTTTTTATGTGGAAATTCACTTCCCTCACGCCAGCGTGCTGCGTGCGAACTCGTTTAAATTTGATATGTAAAATCTTAAATAGTAGTAATTTAACTTATTGAATAAGTTAGGGTTTAATTACATGATGACTCTAGGACACACGGACACCTTGTCTTTATTAAATTTCAATATGGAGGAAAAATTAAGCGCTAAAAGTAGCAGGTACAAAAGTAAATGGTAAATATCCCAAACCTGCCTCTGGTATCTCTATTTATTTCTTATAGATTCATTATCAAAACCTTTGATTCTGAGAAGAAGCTCAAACATATTTAAGAAGAGAAATTTTAAAGTAAAATATGTTTGGGTATATCATTGCGTGAACCAAAATAACATAACAGAAATATAAGGTTATTCTAGGCAAGGAACATAGAATTAAAATATAACTTATTAAACAGTATAACGGGGGTTTAATATATTATTTCATACCAAAATCAAGATTTCTAAAAAACTAAACTTTTACAGCCGTTAGTTACACTTGGTTACATACCAATAATTAACCAATTAGTTGCCAATCTCGATAGAAGATAGCAGGTGAAGTTTATTTCTGATAATTGTCGGACTGGTGGACCATCGTGCGGTCAAGACTATAAATAATTTTTTGCACTTTGTAGGGACTTGAAATTTCATATCTTTTAAAATTGGTCTTACCCAACACGGATAATGATTCAGCTAGACTTATTAGGGATTTAAACTTCATGACTTATAAATAGTACAACTGAAAAGAGTATTATAGTATGATTTCTTTTTCCAATTTACTACAGTTACAATAATGTTTTAGCAGCTATGCTATGAAACCTACAAATATATATATGATATGCTTGAATCGAATGAAGGAAAATTCATCAGCCTAGAATTTAAAAACAAGTAATTCAAATCGATAACTTATACAAGTTGAACTAACATCTATCCCCTTGAAACAAATACTCATAACAAAAATTATTTTATACCATAACAAGTTTTCTAATATCTTATTAAACAAGGTCTATGGTTAATACCCCATCCTCTGTCGCTTTTATTGCCAAAATTATTTTTGAAACCAAAAAGTAAATATAATATTAGTAGGATTATGTAAAGACACAGTTTACAATGTGTGAACGACAATGGTATAAAAAATACCATTTTCTATACCAAATACCAAAGTTTCTATGATAACGAGACTTGATAAACATATATAATATTACAAGCTTTATTTAGTAAAGCAATCCCTAGGATGATGAAAAATCCTATCTTGTGGCAGAAAAGAATCTCCGGCTAAGATATGAGCTAAGTGGCTGGATAAACCCACGGCTCGCCAACTTTTAGTTAAACGAACCAAAACAAGTTAAATATTCTTCAGGATTACAACCGACTGTCTGAAAGATATTAATTACAGGCGAACTATAACTTTTAATTGGTAAACACTATTCCCAAAGCATTACAAACTGTATTTAATACATTTAAGTTATTTATCTGCATTATTAATATTAAACGCGGCCTCAATACAGTTTTTGTGCCCAGAGGCTACGAATCCATAGTTCCCTTAATTATGTTACATGTGTAGGATGTTTATTCATATCTAATATGTATTTGATGTTGATTTATACGTTTTTTAATTTGTTTAATGTATTATATATTAACTGTTGTTATACGGAAATAATAAAATTAATTTTTAACTATGCGATAAGAAGGAAAAATAATTAAACAATATTTATTTTCTGCTCTGTAACATATTATTAAGATTTATAAAATACTAAAGTGCCTGTTGCTCGAAACCAAGCAAACTAAGGTAAGGAAATCTAGTTTTAAACTTAATACTTTAAAGTATAATTACACAGTAATAAAACAAACCTTTAATGTTCGATATTAGGTATTCGTCATTAAGAAATCACTAAAACTACATGTTTAAGGATATCTGTCTGTTGTTATTTTTAAACGAATATACATGTGTTTTCTTAATCAGCTGATTAAAAAAAATATTTTTAGATGTAGTTTTCATAAATTACAACAAAACATCCCCATAAGTATTGCAAATATACAAATACAGGACATCTGATCTTTTATTTGGTTAAACCGCTGCGCGCTGGTAAACCTGTCTAGTGATAGTGTTAAACTAACAGTCGAAAGAACTGTAAAAATCTAAAATTGCAAATGCCGTTAAATGCTATAACAATATTTTTGTTTATCGTTTGAAAAAATAAATAAAACCTACAAAAATAGAATTGTGGATATCCAAATGTCATTTGCTCTTGTGGAAATCTCATACAAATTGTCTAAGAAATTTATTTTTTATTTTTAAATATAAGGATTTTTGGTTACGATGGACCCTATAAAGGCCAACCTTAAACTCCCAAGGTTAACGCACTAAAATATATTGGCTTGATTACTCTTCTACAATTCCAAAAGAAGACAACAAAATGTGAAAATCGGTGAGCACTCTTTTGCCTACGCTGACGTGTGATTATCGAACAATTTTACCAACCGGTCGCTTGTTCGTGTTATCGAATGAACTTTCGATTACGATAGCTGTTTTGTGGTGGAAAAGCATAAATGGTGATTCGATTTAAAGTCAAGCAGATATAAGTTAAGTCAAAAGTTGTGGTTACAATGTTAAATTGGATTAACAAATGGATTTGTGTGAACAAAATAACAAAAAACTAGGTTGCAGTTCACGACAAAGTATAGTAACCTAACCTAACTCCGCAGAGCGCTGTATGGTGGTTGTTTGTTGTGCAACATAATTACAAATCAATTAGTATGAATTAGTATGAATAAATTAAAGTAACATTAAACAGGAATTTCAGACTTGAAAAAGTAAACAACTAAAGTAAGATTTAACATAAAACAAATTAAAGTAAAATTTAAAAGAAAATTTAAGATCTCAAAAAGTAAACATCAAAAAGCGAATGTTGAACACGGGATCGGCCGATCGTGGGTTTAACACCGTATCCACTTCGCCACCGAGGCTTGCCTATCACCCTGAAAGTTACAATTAATCAATCAAGCAGTGAGCAACGATTATAAATTCATTGGATAAAACAAACAAACAATCGGATGATGCAATTGTTCGATATCATAACAAACGATATTAGCTGTAACCGCACTTCAGCGTAGGAAAAAAAGTACTCACCGTGAAAATCAATGCCTGTTAAACATGTGTTTTATCACAGGTTTATTGGCAGGGAATCTCATTAGATCATGAAAAACGTGCATTGCAGAGAATCAATAACTGTAAGTGTTTTACAGTTACGGGTTTCTAGATAAGGAAGTATTGTGTCAACCTGAATTCGGTGCCTGAATATATTGATTATCCTTATTTACTTTAGTTTTATTTTGGCTTATCTAATGATTAAACTAACTAAACCACTTCTTAGACATGGTTGTTGTGGTAAGCGTTTGCAAAACCGAACCGTTCTATAGTCAAACGGCCCACAACGCCGTGAAACACAATGCTATGGGCACGGATGGTTTTAATGGTAGGAATGGAATACAGTAGTAATTTAATCCCTCATTGAAGTTCGTTAAAGGTGATTCAATAAATCAAATTTGTACATAAATTAAAACAATAGTTGCCTACCATCGGAGTATTTGGAAAAACTAGTTGTTCGGCAGTACACAAGTGTTCTGTGTTACGTTTATTCTTTGAGCCATTTTATATAATTAAAAGTACCCGATGATTTTGTCACATGGCTAATTTAGTTAGAAACAAGTATCACTAAACCATGGTGTTTATTGATCACTATTATCAGAAATAAAAACAAATTGAAAGCCAAAGACCGATTTGGAGAGGGGCCTCATTGTTTTACAAAATACCTTCGATGATTCCTGCGTTTTGTTTGTTCGTTGTTATTTGTTTGCAATTTTTTTGAGTAAAAGTAAAACTATTTGAATGAATAAAACACATTTAATGGTTTGGGGGGAAAAGTAAACTAAAGGAGTCAAAGCGAAAACAATATAATTGCGGAGAACGATGCCAATTATATCTAACGTTTCAGCGTGGCGTGCGTGGTGTAATCCCCGTAGTAGATATAATGTAATAATAGCTCACCTTCTACCAGAGTATCTGGTTATTGGATTCGCTAATTTATTTAATTACACATGTTCAATTAACAAATAAGAATTGTTTGTTGTCCTCGATTATCCTATACTCTAATATGAGTAAGGTTTGCGTGCTTGCTTGCTTGCGACACTCATCTCAAAAACGGCTCCAACGATTTCCTTCAAATGTTCGAAATAACTAATTTCTGGGATAAAAATAAGTTCTAGACAGGACTCATCTCCAGGAAAAAATCGAATAATGTAAAAAAATAAAATGAAAAGTAAAAAAAATCAACATTGGGCTTATGAAGTTTCAAATTAAAACAAATTAACTGTAACAGAGCTGCTCATAATCAACCAGGGAACTGTCAAAGTAATACTCATGTTGTTTATGAGTACTAACATGTGGTTTCCTGAGAGCAGAGATTAAAATATTTGAGTGAAGATTACATACATAGAGTATTAAAATAAAACAAAGGGACATTGAGCTATAAATAACAACTGGAGGGACCTTAAAAATGTAGAAAAGAGGCAAATGAGTTATACAAATCTGATTATCAGTAGGAGGAAGTGGTGAAATATTACTCCGAGTCATCTAAACAATCTAACCGGCCTTCCCCCGAGCAAAGCTCGGCCCCCCAGGTACTAAATTATAATGATCTATATTATTAAATATTGCTTATTGGTTCTAGTTTCATATTTATATTTGACACAATATTAATATTTGAGGAATAGATTCGAGGAAATACATTGTAATTTATATCTGCCCTATATGCGTATGTGTTTCACCCGATAGACCCTCTAAGATAAGATCTTATTCTTAATTAAACAAATCAATAACTTAATTACATATTTCATAATAGCTGTGGAAATAATTGTACCCAACATAAAGGCGAGAACAGATTGATTTTACATGCATTTTACAAATAAAATTACTACGGGAATTTTAACTCAGTAAATAAAAAACATGAGACATTTTTTATTTAAAATTTATCGTTGGTGACGGCGAGTTTATGATATTCAAGGAATTTTTGCGGAGATTTTCCATCATTTATTAGGAAACCTGTTGGTGAAACTTTGTTTTTACTAATAAGTGATGGAAAATGTCCGCAAAGATTCCTTGAATAACATTATGAGAAATGTTGTCAATTCAGAAGCTTACTTCCCGTACTTACGTTATCCGGTTCTATTTACCTTCTGGTGTCAAGGTAACTAAGAGTTTCCATTGTTCCTGTCCGTAGTGAGTGGCACAGCCTCTCGCATGCAGAATCCCCAAACGAACTACCACTTCCGTCTGTTCTTTAAAGCGTCCTCCAGTTATTCTTCCTATATTTCCTTCACGTTCTTCAGTATGTCTAGTTTTATTCTTTCATCTATTATTCAATTAATCTATTAATTCTTTCCCCACTGACTGAACGAATATTATATGTGACAATTACCAAAATCAAATACTATTAACATTTCAGAAATAAAAACACTCCTTTTAAATCCGGAATAAAGTTTGTAAACCCATGATTGAAACATACCATCCAACCGAAATTCTCACCTATTTTGATATTAATATTATTTAATTATGATTAGTTAAGTTTTATGTTTCGCCATATTATATAAAGTACAAAAACAACATGCTTAATGGTTTTACATTAATATTAGTTAATGAACGAAATTAGAAGCCAAAATGTTGTGGTAGTGAATTCACGGAAAAAATCTTTGGAAATAATTAAAAGTTTATATTTTTAGTGACATAAACTGCCCTAAAGATAGAGCAGTACCAACGTTACAGAATGAGAGCCAAATGGTCGCTGCGTCAGTTGTGGCAACATTCCAAACTTGAAAGTTGGTCGTTTTTGACTTGTGTCGCCTCAACAGAGAAAAATAATCCAGTTATCAAACAGTATTTTTCGAAAGGATTTTTTAAAGCTAGAAACATATCCAAAATCGGTTTATTTCACTAATCAACTTAAGTTTATCTAAAAGCAAAAGAAATGTGGATGGATTTGAAATTTTATTTTATATTAATCGGTGTTATAAAACAGTTGACATCTTGTCCAAACTTCTATATGAATGGATTAGTTAAAAACATAATCACATAAAGTGCATATAAAATTTAAAAAAGCAAAATCTAGAGGAACCAATTGATTAGACATGTGCCGTCACCTGCACATGAGCCCTTGTTAAATATTCTCTTTTAGTCTCCTGGTGGGAGCTTGTTATCCTCCGTTGCTGTCAACATCACGATGGCTGATGTCAAAGGCGGCGAACAACTTAAGCAACATTACCTTACGAATTCCAATAGAAACATTAAAGGTTAGCCCTTAACTTTAAATCTTAAAGATTTTTATTTTGCTGATCTAACGAATAGTAAATATTTTAAGAGTGTGATATTAAATGTGGGCTGTTAGATGTAATGTTTTGACACTTATGCCTAGACATTTCGTCCAAAAATGTACACTACAAATATATATGCCTATTTACATGTATTTATAAGGTGGTCAAACACGTTGTTTAAGAAGTTTCTAGCACTGATGGGCAGTTATATAATTTAATGTGTTTTAACTTTAAATATACTTTGTATGTGCTTAACCAGCTTATAACCTTAGGTTAATCTGTATTATACGGAATTACTAATGGTACTTTTGTAAGATGATGTAAGAGAAAAAAGAAAACTGTTATCATTAATTATGATTTACTTTTTCTTTAAATTGATAAGTTTTGTATGTTTTTTAAACGTTTTTTCACTTCATCAAATAAGTATACCTAAATAAATAAATTCTTACTTACTATAACTATTTAACTAACGTTTTTTAAACAGGAGAATTCCCACTTCTTTCTTGGAATCATGTTGCCTCAGTAGTAGAAAATTAATACCCTCACTTTACAAAAACCTTTAGCGTAGCAAAATAAAATAGACGCTGGAAACAATAAGTGAGTGGACAATATTGAAATACCCCTACCAATATAAAACTTAATTATTAAACGGTTTGTCTAACTATAAGACGTTAAGTTCGTATTAGAAAAGAAAAAAAAAACAAGATCCTAGATAATGTAATTCTCTTTTCTAGCAGCTTTCCATACTATATCCCTGTATAACAGCTAAATATATTGTGATAAGCCCGCAGCTCAATATTGTTAACGTGAAGACATGTTTAACTATGTAATCCGGATTGCTAAATTGCTAGTCTATATCTACAAATAATTAAATTTCTGTATTTGGTAAAACAACACGTAATATTTTCAAAATGTTATCACGATTTTATTAATCCCGGTGATATTTAACTCCAACCTTTTAAACTCATTGGTAAAATACTCTATCTTATTTGCTTGCTTAGCTTAAATATTATTTTAAAGAAAATGTATCATTTGGTTCAAACATTTAAAAGATGTTATGTACTGCTGATATATTGAGATAAAGAAAAACTATATAGTGAAAAAACGCGTTAAATTAAAACTTATATTCTAGAATTCCGATTTTAAAACAAGACAAAAGCACAATAAGGTGAGCATTGTAATTAAATTCGCCGTGTTTTATTTGTCAGGTTTCATTGTGTCAACTTCTATTTAGAAAGAGGTTAATATGGGTTGATTATATTTGTTGTTTTCTTTAACTTGGCTTATCCAATTATTAAACTAATTCACACACGTGCATATTTTGTATTATTTTTTTATGAGATTATTTCCTGAGTAGCGATTAATTTGTTCAAAACAGTTTCAACAGGAAATCCAACTTACCCAAAACTGTAGAAATAGTGTATCCACAAAGTCAGGTCACACTTTTAGATATTTAAGTCTATTAAACTAATAGGACTATGGAGCAATTGACATATAACATATATTTATAATGTTTTGTTTTAATTGATTGGATTACTTGTTGTTGCTATCTAATGATGAGTGGCAAACGTGTATGAAAACAGTTGAAAAATAGTGTGTTTGTGGCTTGAGAAATTTAATTCTATAATTTTAATGCAATTTGGGTAAGACCAAGTGTTCAGTGAAGTTCGCACTCAAAGATAAAGATATGATATCATATTTAAAGTACCTAGCTTTATTTATCGGTGGGATAATAATTTTAAATCCCCATGCCTTTGTGGAACATCAGCGGGAATCAAAAAGAGTAAATGTACTCTGTCTCAATACTATGTTACTGTACTATTCTTCTTTGCTGAAACTACTTTTAACACATTCGTCTACTTTGAGATGTAGGAACTCTTAGTCCTTCCACAAAACTGAAAACGAGAATTAGATTCTTCAACGAGATGGAATCCCACCTCACTATGCCGCTAATTGTTCGTGATTTTCTGAATGAAGCGTTTTCTAAAAGTTGGTTAGGACCAGGTCAATGAGAGGCTTGGCCACCAACGCTCACCTGACTATTCCTTTAAATTTAGTATTTGAGGTAATGTCCAAAACCACGTTTATAGTAAAAAAAAACAAAAAACAATATAGTAAAGCACCAGACCTGAGCTACAGTCGAATCAGTTACTCCATAAGTCCTTATAAAGGTATTCGAAGAGGTAAACCTTCGCTTGGGCATCATCAGGGCAATTTGTGATGCTCATGTCGAGCTTAAATAAACCAAAACATCTAATGATTTATTGAACCCAACGTTAATCTAATTTGTGTCGCATGTTTTGTATAAAAGTGTATGAGTTTCTGGGCACGAAGTAAATAAATAAAAAAACTCAAATCGTGCAGCTGGAAAATATTTAACTCTAAAACCAGGAACATTTTATTTACAGTGTTTATTCTCTTAGGCTTTTGATCTTTCAAACGACCGAATTATGTTGCTATTTTAATATTATTTAAAGATATATTTTGGAAGCCAAACCGTGTTTCTTAAATGTGACAAAATGTTCAAGCTAAATTATTTTAATTTTAATAGTAAAATCGTGTTATGTTCACATAATTTTTTATGGACAGGAAAATCATGGCCATACAGTTAAATTATTTATCTTAACAGGCACAAGACAACACAAACACAAAGCGTTTTGTATTTATTATTGTTCAAGACAGGCACAAACAACAGCTTCATATCTACGATACTGTCAGAATTCGAAGCTCACAGTCTTTCTTGATATTGCAAAAGTTTTGACATTTCGGTAGGTTTTCTCAAGCAAAACGCACAAACACTATCACGCTCTTTCAAAGGAAATCCGTAAGCTACTATATTTGCAAATTAATATTATTTAGTTGCAATACTGATTATGCACCAAAATACATTGAATAATAATACAAAAAGAATTGTGTATAATGGTAAAAAAATGCTCAAATGAACAGTTAAATAACACTGTGTTAATCAGAAAAATCATATATAAAAACTATTTCGGGTCTCCTATTTAACACTTACATAGTTTGCAATCAAATATTGACAATTTATTTGTCAACTAACCTTAAACCTTTTAGTCAATTGCTGGGTAAAAATACAGTTCGTCAATGACAGAAATAAGTTTTTAATGTACTACTTTTTGTAGTCCTCCCCATGGTGACCATACAAAGGTTATTACATTTTGTATTCATAAAGTCGTTTTCAACAATCCAAACCCCAGATGAATGAGATTTCCATCTTGACAGAAACGGATGCTGGGATCTCCGGCCAAGAGACAAGCTAAGTGGATGGATAAGCCCGCAGCTCAACAAATCTCTGGTGAAGTCAACAAAAACAGGTTCAAAGTATTTACCAGGATTGTCAAACTTCTTGTAAACAAAAATTTGTTACACTAACTAAAATAGGTATCACAGCTTTAAGAAAACAAAGTAAAATGCAAAATATGTTATACCTATCACTTATTTGGATTTATTTAGGATCATTTATGTTTAATGTTGGATATCTTATACTAATTTGGTCATATTGTTGTATTTACGGACCAATTTAGACCAAGGAAAAGATTTAAGTACCTGTCCAGTCTGGTTTATAAATCTTTGGCAAACTTTAAGTGGCAAAGTAGTATAAATGGATCTGAAGATAGCGATGAGAAGATACCACTGGAACGCGAGTAATCAAGTTAAGGGTGATTCAAGGATCCCAAAGTGGAATGTACAGATACTTTAACCATTTTCTCATAGTTTATCATTATGTTTTAGGATGTATAAAATATTCGATGCAGGTATATATTTTTGGTTTCAATACCTTAGGTTTCAATAATGGTATACAAAATAGTCGGTCATCATAACTACTAAAAGCTGTAAATAATGTACCTTTTAGCGAATTTCCCCATAGGGAAGAAGCTATTACCGTAGGTCTCATGGTAATACTTAAGCCCGAGACCATGATAAATTTTCATTTTGAGGTCCCCAGATGCCAAAAACACCATTCGTTAAAGTTGTTATATATGTTTATATATATATATATATATATATATATGTGTGTATGTGTGTGTGTGTGTGTGTGTGTGTGTGTGTGTGTGTGTGTGTGTGTGTGTGTGTGTCCGTTAGCACGATAACTCTGTTAAAAAAGGTCCGATCTAAATGAAATTTGGTACGAATGTGTAAAGTACCATTTATTTGAACGAGTTCGAAAACCAGATGAATGGCACCATCCGAAGGGGGGTTTTGTAACCCAAAAATGGGTTTTTTGGGGTTTCCACACGTAATTTTTATTTTAATCAAATTTTAATTTTAGCATTGAATTCGGTATAAAAAACAAACAATTTGGTATTTTGATCATTGCTCTATGTCAATTGGTTACTGAGATGTTGAAAGTGCTAAACACAGTACGTTGTCTTATGTTATTCTTATGGAGAAAAAGAAAAATTGTATATCTCACTTATTTATGAACATAAACTGACAAAATTTGCTCTTTGGCTTCATATGGTTGTGTTTTATTGTTGTTTGCACAAAAAAAACAAATTTTTGCATATGGATCACTCCCTTAGCAGCAAACCTAGGTACTTGGTCCCAATGTTTTTCGTATGGAAAATAATTAAAATGGTATATATCGCTTATTTACGAATGTATATGGATGAAAATTGGCATGTGACTTCACCAAGATGAGTTCTATTGATATTTTCATAAAAACCCATTATTTTGTGATCTTTGTTGCAGAAAACCTGCGTACTCATCCCCAATGTTATTCTTATGGAGAATATTTAATATTCTAAATATCGCTCGTTTGTGAATATATTTCTTATGAATCCTGTTAACTGTTTTAATATGTTATGTTATATATTCATTGGAAATTCGCTGAGTATGCAGGTTTGCTGTGACGGGGGTGTTTTAAAATGAATCAGACATACAATGTCAGTTTCTAGATGATGATTCAGGAGTACAGATTAACACATTTTATCATAAGTATTTTCAAACTAAATGTAAACTAATACGGGTGGATGTTCAGAATATTTAATTGTGAATCTATAATAGAAGACTACATTAAGCCACTTAAGCTAATGTTCTGAACAGCTACAGATGTGATCTGCATGGCAAAGGAGAATGTAAACCAGTGTTTACTGTGCAAACATTCATCGTACTGAATTTGCCTTGCTACACTTGGTTTGGATAGGGAAATAAGAGCTTGCGTTATCATTTTATTGATTAAATGTGTAGACTGTAAAGGGAATAAATGTTTAATTAGGTGAAAAAATCGAGCTGTGCAAAGTTGGTTACTCGCAATCCAGTATAGTATATGTTATACTCCTTAGCATCTGTTCTTTGGCCATGCAAATACTAAACGATGTTATGCAATATGGTCACAACGCGTGTATTGTGTGTTTGCTTTTATTTTAAGCATTACTTCGACAAAACAGTTTTTAAATGAGGGTTTTGTCCAGAAACTAGCCACTAGTGAAATTGTCTGCATTGACAAAGGTGAAGGTATTTTATGTAATTAACTAATAACTAGTAAATACAAAACCTTTTTCCTATTTGATGAATATAAATAATTCCAAAGAGAAAATATACAGAAACACCCCCCGTCACAGCAAACTTGCGAACTCAGCGAATTTCCAATATATGTATATGTTTCTCACTACCACATAAAGCCACTTACCAAGTTTTATAAATATACATTTTTATAAATATATGATACATAGAAATTTATGTATTCTCCATAAAAATAACATTAAAGGCTGAGTACACAGGTTTGCTTCAACAAGAAAGATAACAAATTTGATGTTTTGCAATTATCAATAAAACTTAACCAGGTGAGCTACATACCAAGTTTTATTAATTTATGTTCCTAATTAAGGGTATATAAAACTTTAGTTATTTTCCATAAGAATAACATTAGGGCTGAGTATGCAGGTTTGCTACTACGGGGACAATCAACAAACAAATATTTGTTTGTGTAAATATCAATATACCAGTACTATGTGAAGCCACATGCCAAGTTTCATCAATATTTATTTTTTAACTTTTAATTTATTTTTTTAACTTTTACCGTTTCAAAACGCTGTTATTTATAAATAATCAAGATATCAATGTTTAATTATTCTCTTTAAAGATAACATTGGAAAACGTACTGTGTTTAGCACTTTGAATATCTCTGCAACGGTTGGACATATAATTTAAAGTTGAACAACAGAACAAAGCTTAATTGATTGGTAAAAACAAATGTGAAGTTTTCGGTAATATTAACTGAGGAAAAGTTAAAAAGCTTTTTCACATAAGATTAACATAAGTAGTTTTATGAACATGTTTTTTTTGGATTTTCTCCGCAACCACTTAATCTAGGTTAATGATTCAAAATACTATATTATTATTATTTTTTAATCTATTGCATGGTCAAAACTAATATTGAGTTGTTTTTAAATTTAGGGTAAAATGCAAAAAACGGATTTTTGGAATATTTTTTGAACTTACATAAAACCCCCTATCCATGGTCCGATATTTCTGGATTTTGAACTTCAAGTCATAAATTACACGTTTGTTCAAAATATCATCGAATTCGGATGTTTTTGTATAAACCGACATACATTTGAACGAATAGTGTTTTAGACATCTGGAGACCTCATAACAAAAAGTTATCATGGTCTCGAGCTTAAGTCTTACTTTGCCAGCTACGGTAATAGCTTCTTCCCTGTAGGGGAAATTCGCTAAAACGATGTTATAGTTTACAGTTTTAATTCAGGTTGTTGTATTCACAGAATTAAAATAATGCCGTTTCAATTAATAAACAAAGTGAATGAAGTGAAATAAGTGAGCGAGTTGTTTAAGAGAATTTCCCCTATAGGGAATACGCTATTACCGTAGGTGTCATGCAATAAGACTTACCCAGAGACCATGATCACTTTTCGTTTTCAGGCCCTCAGATACCAAACACACCATTCGTTCAACCACACAATACACACACACACACACACACACACACACACACACACACACACACACACACACACACACACACACACACACACACACACACACACACACACACACACACACACACGGTAATAGCGTATTAATCAGCGTTATGATCCATGTCGTAGGCGCGAGCAATTTCGTAAAAAGTCCGATCTTGATAAAATTATGTATAAACGTGTAAGTCCGCATCTATTTTCATGAGCTCGAAAACCAGACAGGTCACATAAATTTGAGGGGGGTTTTGTACCCTAAATATGGGTGTTTGAATTTTTACATGTTCTTTTTAAACACAAATTTTAGTTTACACCATTGAATACAGCTTAAAAAACAAACAATTTAGTGATTTGTATAATCCTCTAATTCAATCGGTTAGTGAGATATTGAAAGGGCTAATCACAGTACGTTGTCCAATGTTAATCTTATGGAGGATAAGGCAAATTGTATATATCGCGTATTAATGACTATATAACAATGGAACTTGGTATGTGGCTTCATATTTTTGCGGTTTACTGATATTTGCATACAAACCCATTTTTAATGGTCCCCATGGCAGCTAACCTGCATACTCAGCAGCTATAATGTTATTCTTATGGAGAATAAGAAACATGTGATATTTCGATTGTTTTTTAACATAGATTGATAATACGTGAGTAGTGGTGAAACCAGAAAGAGGGGCCGTAATCGGCGCTTTTTCCCCATGTTATTCTTATGGGGATCAGTTTTTGCACCGACGCCAGCTCCCGCCTTACACAAGTTTCCTTGTTGGCCTATACTAATGTCCAACCCTTGCCTATATTAAATATATTTTCCCAATCCCCATCCCTCCTCTATATTTTTTAAAATTAATTTTCAAATTCAGGCTAAAAAACTATCTTTAGTGTTTATAGTCCGATTTGTCTGCAATTTGGATATGTTACTGTCCTAGGCAAGTGTTTTAATAAATTCCACTTACATTTCCCAAATTCACTATAACGGTCAAATTAAAAAATATTTTTTGAAAAATACTATAGTGCCAATTGCCACCTTCTTTATTAACTGTCCGATTTGTCTGCAATTTGGATATGTTATTGTCCTAGGCAAGTGTTTTAATAAATTCCACTTACATTTCCCAAATTCACTATAACGGTCAAATTAAAAAATATTTTTTGAAAAATACTATAGTGCCAATTGCCACCTTCTTTATTAACTGTCCGATTTGTCTGCAATTTGGATATGTTATTGTCCTAGGCAAGTGTTTTAATAAATTCCACTTACATTTCCCAAATTCACTATTACGGTCAAATTAAAAAATATTTTTGAAAAATACTGCCAATTGCCACCTTCTTTATTAACTGTCCGATTTGTCTTCAATTTGGATATGTTATTGTCCTAGGCAAGTGGTTTAATAAATTCCACTTACATATCCCAAATTCACTATTACGGTCAAATTAAAAAATATTTTTGAAAAATACTGCCAATTGCCAACTTCTTTATTTACTGTCCGATTTATTTAAAATTTGGATATGCTATTGACCTAGGCAAGTGTTTTAATAAATTCCACTTACATATCCCAAATTCACTATTACGGTCAAATTAAAAAATATTTTTGAAAAATACTGCCAATTGCCAACTTCTTTATTTACTGTCCGATTTGTTTAAAATTTAGATATGTTATTGTTATAGGCAAGTGTATATGCACCATCCACATTTTACAAATATTGCGGTTAAATTTTAAAATATTTTTGAAAAATACTGCCAATTGCCAACTTCTTTATTTACTGTCCGATTTGTTTAAAATTTGGATATGTTA
This sequence comes from Allygus modestus, assembly GCA_963675035.1. NCBI lineage: Eukaryota > Metazoa > Arthropoda > Insecta > Hemiptera > Cicadellidae > Allygus > Allygus modestus. The sequence continues at coordinate 66,147,886 of OY776115.1, forward strand.
TTGTTGTAGGCTAGTGTATATGCACCATCCACATTTTACAAATATTGCGGTTAAATTTTAAAAAATTTGGAAAAATACTGCCAATTGGCAACTTCTTTATTTACGGTCTGATTTGTTTAAAATTTATATATGTCATTATTCTAGGCTAGTGTATATGTACCATCCACATTTGACAAATTAACTATAATGGTCAAATTTAAAAAATATTTTGAAAAATATACTAACAATTTCAAACTTCTTTATTTACTGTCTGATTTATTTTCGGATATGTTATAGCTCTTATATAGGTAACAAGACCACACTACCACACGTTCCATTACCCCCTACAATACAGTATTTTGTCTTTTTTGTTTGTTTATTTTCCTGTAATCCCAAAACTGACTTTGCTGTTTATTGTCCGATTTGCCTACACTTTGGATATTGTCCTAAGCATTTATTGTCTGATTTATTTTTGGATATGTTATAGCCCCCAACTATTATATCTAAAATTACAATATTATTTCCACCTATAATACAGTTGATGTGTTGTTTGTTTTGCCGCAACCTAAAAACTAACATTGGTATTTGTGTTTTTACAAAACTATATTTTGTAAATTACTTCCAATAACTCCTTTATTTACTTTTCGACTTGTTATATCCCCTTATATCTAAATTTACCGTATATTTTTCCCCTAAATACCCCATTTCCAAATTCAATATTACGGTTGGATTAAAAAAAATAAATGCAAGCTTATTATATTTGCCACAAGCTTATTATATACATCCAGCTGTTATATTTGCCACATTTCCAATATTGTTGTGACCCTCTCAACTACCTCTCATTGTAATATAATAAGTAATATATATCCACAAAATATTTATGGTCAGAACTGCCTAAATTTTGGATATGTTTTAAGCCAATGCGATAACAAAAATAAATTTTTAAAACCCAAAACAACTAAACACAAAACACCAATCTTTCTTTGTGCTTGTTTGGAGTAGTCTTTATTTTATCCAACTTAATTTTAATTTTGTAGTTAAAATCAAACTTCCCACATTCTAGCTCCCTTTCCAGCCAGTGGTTGGAGACATAAAGGTTACGAATATTTTCAAACTGTACAATATATCTTTTTCTACCCCTATGTTGGACTTGTTTAATAGCGCTTATTAATAATTCCGCACCATATTCCAAATCCTCCAGTCTACTACATTCTTTAAATTTAACATTGCCTTTAATATCTTGCATCTCTATGTCTTCTTGTCCAACATCATCCCACTCATTGTTACGGAAACATAGGTTTTCTATTTTTGGAAAGGAATTGCCATAAAATGTTGCGGTTCCGTTAGTGTTAAAGCTTGCAAGTGGCTCGTTGGTAGGTAGATAAATAATGTCCAAATCACCACTGTATGGCAACACGCTATAACCTTGCCTATTCTTATTTATCTCTATAAATACAGTTTTACAGACACCTTTAACATAGTATACACCCCTCCGTCCATCCTTTTCTGCCAACACTCCCACAAACTTGTTGTTTACTACAAACGCATACACTATATAATGTCCATAATGCTCTAGATCCTCCCAACGTCGCAGGAAGTAATCTTTTAATTTATCCTCTCTTTCCCTTCTTTCTTGTTCTTTAGCCAACTGTGCTTTGTATTCCTCTGCAACAGTATTTTCCACATATTCCAATTTACGCTTATTACTGTCAATGTCTTCTAATTCCAATTTCCTCTTTTTGGAACAACTCTCTAAGAAAGGCTTGGAAAGTGGCTCTATTTCTTTAATAGTGTATGGGTACAGTTTATTGGTCCGGCTTCTTAAAACGTAGGGAGTAAGGTTAGGACTTTCCACTAAGCCTAATTCTTCTAAATTGATGTGTTTAGGTATAGTGGAGAAAGGTGTATTTGATTTTGTAAAACATGTGCCCCCAGATTTGATGTAACACTTATGCTTTACACTTATGGCATCAGGAAACTCCTCTATTACCTCTACATAGTTAGTTGGTAAACAGTTAAAGCTAAATGCAGATAGAGCATACTTTATTAACTTTTCCCTTTGTTTACTATCTTTTGGCAGTTTTAGTTGTACTCCAGTTATCTTCTTCGTATTACTATTACCCCAATATGCGTATTGTAATAAATCATTAAACACTAAACAACAACTGTTTTGTAATTGATTGGCAACTTTCACCCACATCTTATGCAGAGGTACAGCATAGAATGGAGCATTTTGAAAGTACCGTTTGTTGTCTTCTATTAGACTTAAACAATCTCTTAAAGGTTCAAACCCTTTACCAAAACCTCTACAATAGTTATAGATTGTTGCCTCTAACCTTGTTATTCCATTCTCTCTAGCTAGTTTAGACGAGAACGTTTCTTTTAGTCTCGCATCTGGACAGTTTACAAAGTTTATTATATGGTTTCCTATACTTTTAATTACTCCAGGGCTTGTAATCTGGCATATAAATTTATTATATATTTTTACCCTGCTATTTACATTAAACCATGTTAAACAGTCTTTACTAACATTATCTACAATAACATTATATCCATTCTTGTACGCCCCTTGGTAGCAAAAGTTAAAGTTTTCCGTAAGATATTGGCACATTTCCTCTTTATTAAATATTCCAGCCAAATCTAGTGTTATATCGAAATCCATAAGATAGTACATTTCTTTTCCAGATCTTGCAGTATCTTTGGAAGATCTTCCAACAAATCCTTAATTTTAACATTTGCAAGCTCTATTTTATAGGGAATTGCTATAGGATCATCATACTTTTGTTTAATTTGGTCAATATCTTTCTTTATTATTTGTAACACACCCTCGCTTTGGACCCCAGAGGACCTCTCCAAGGAGAATGGTAGTTTGGCCACAACACCATGTCGAGCTAAAGAGAATTTTTTAAATATTCCTCGTAAGTAGCTATTAAACGAGCCACATATTTCCTTCTTAACTTTAAATTTATTCCGAACGTCCCCATCACAATCCGTAACATTGGTTATCTTAACTAACATTATGTTATCACAAAACGCATCCGTTATAGATGTTAAGTTATTTAATTTTGGTTCGCCCTCGCAATAGTTTATATTACCTATGTCTGTAAGAAGGTTATTATTACGTAGATTTTCTAATAAAAACCATATACCGAATCTTTCGTTAGTAGGTTTAATACAATTTCCCATAAATGGCTAACAGAGTACATTTCTTTTATACAAAAAAAAAAACAGCGGAAACATGTAAACAGGACAGATTACACTATAGGCACATAGAGGTTGTAAATATATGGATATTGTATATAAACATAGGCGAGCGGTAAGTGTAACATGTAAGTGGACACCCATATGCAAATATGGAATACCCACTATTAATATAATTCCAAATTCGACTAAATAAGTTTATAGTCTCAATATAATTAACATATTAACTAACGGTGCCATCCCGCATTAGTACCCAAATTGTCGAAATTCTATAATTCTATTCTTAGTCCTTGTATTAGGTTTTGTACTATTAAACCCTACATTCTTATCCTGTGCAGTAGAGTAATATATGTATTTAATACAGATACGCACATTCTACAAGACCTGTACATCTGTTGTATAAGCAGCAGAATAGACGTCTCATTGTGTTGTTGTAAAGTAAAACATAAATGTAAATTGTGCTGGATACAACCGGCCAGATATTAGACAGGAAATGTGTTGGAAGTGTATTGCCAAATAGTAAGACAAACACCACATAGTGCAGCATGTAATCAATCCATTACTATTTAGACAAAGGTCAGTATTGGTACAACATCCGATATATTAGCCAAACCCACAATCAAACTTGGAAAACAAACAGTAAAAAAATAATATTATAGTAACAGAAATAGTAAGAGTATAAGGACATAGTAATATTTAAAGTTTATAAAACAACACAAATGCAGAGACACAATAAATGACACACTCCAACACATTACGACACAGGCACAGATACTGGTTTACAGCCATTTTACACAACTTTACAGGTTCTGTCAACTGACACAAAAATAGTTTGTAAATTGTGTAAGAAATATATGTAATATAAACAAATTTAACACAATCATAACATTTTGAGGGCACAATGTTTGGACTGGGTTTGGCTAATATATCGGATGTTGTACCAATACTGACCTTTGTCTAAATAGTAATGGATTGATTACATGCTGCACTATGTGGTGTTTGTCTTACTATTTGGCAATACACTTCCAACACATTTCCTGTCTAATATCTGGCTGGTTGTATCCAGCACAATTTACATTTATGTTTTACTTTACAACAACACAATGAGACGTCTATTCTGCTGCTTATACAACAGATGTACAGGTCTTGTAGAATGTGCGTATCTGTATTAAATACATATATTACTCTACTGCACAGGATAAGAATGTAGGGTTTAATAGTACAAAACCTAATACAAGGACTAAGAATAGAATTATAGAATTTCGACAATTTGGGTACTAATGCGGGATGGCACCGTTAGTTAATATGTTAATTATATTGAGACTATAAACTTATTTAGTCGAATTTGGAATTATATTAATAGTGGGTATTCCATATTTGCATATGGGTGTCCACTTACATGTTACACTTACCGCTCGCCTATGTTTATATACAATATCCATATATTTACAACCTCTATGTGCCTATAGTGTAATCTGTCCTGTTTACATGTTTCCGCTGTTTTTTTTTGTATAAAAGAAATGTACTCTGTTAGCCATTTATTGGGAAATTGTATTAAACCTACTAACGAAAGATTCGGTATATGGTTTTTATTAGAAAATCTACGTAATAATAACCTTCTTACAGACATAGGTAATATAAACTATTGCGAGGGCGAACCAAAATTAAATAACTTAACATCTATAACGGATGCGTTTTGTGATAACATAATGTTAGTTAAGATAACCAATGTTACGGATTGTGATGGGGACGTTCGGAATAAATTTAAAGTTAAGAAGGAAATATGTGGCTCGTTTAATAGCTACTTACGAGGAATATTTAAAAAATTCTCTTTAGCTCGACATGGTGTTGTGGCCAAACTACCATTCTCCTTGGAGAGGTCCTCTGGGGTCCAAAGCGAGGGTGTGTTACAAATAATAAAGAAAGATATTGACCAAATTAAACAAAAGTATGATGATCCTATAGCAATTCCCTATAAAATAGAGCTTGCAAATGTTAAAATTAAGGATTTGTTGGAAGATATTCCAAAGATACTGCAAGATCTGGAAAAAGAAATGTACTATCTTATGGATTTCGATATAACACTAGATTTGGCTGGAATATTTAATAAAGAGGAAATGTGCCAATATCTTACGGAAAACTTTAACTTTTGCTACCAAGGGGCGTACAAGAATGGATATAATGTTATTGTAGATAATGTTAGTAAAGACTGTTTAACATGGTTTAATGTAAATAGCAGGGTAAAAATATATAATAAATTTATATGCCAGATTACAAGCCCTGGAGTAATTAAAAGTATAGGAAACCATATAATAAACTTTGTAAACTGTCCAGATGCGAGACTAAAAGAAACGTTCTCGTCTAAACTAGCTAGAGAGAATGGAATAACAAGGTTAGAGGCAACAATCTATAACTATTGTAGAGGTTTTGGTAAAGGGTTTGAACCTTTAAGAGATTGTTTAAGTCTAATAGAAGACAACAAACGGTACTTTCAAAATGCTCCATTCTATGCTGTACCTCTGCATAAGATGTGGGTGAAAGTTGCCAATCAATTACAAAACAGTTGTTGTTTAGTGTTTAATGATTTATTACAATACGCATATTGGGGTAATAGTAATACGAAGAAGATAACTGGAGTACAACTAAAACTGCCAAAAGATAGTAAACAAAGGGAAAAGTTAATAAAGTATGCTCTATCTGCATTTAGCTTTAACTGTTTACCAACTAACTATGTAGAGGTAATAGAGGAGTTTCCTGATGCCATAAGTGTAAAGCATAAGTGTTACATCAAATCTGGGGGCACATGTTTTACAAAATCAAATACACCTTTCTCCACTATACCTAAACACATCAATTTAGAAGAATTAGGCTTAGTGGAAAGTCCTAACCTTACTCCCTACGTTTTAAGAAGCCGGACCAATAAACTGTACCCATACACTATTAAAGAAATAGAGCCACTTTCCAAGCCTTTCTTAGAGAGTTGTTCCAAAAAGAGGAAATTGGAATTAGAAGACATTGACAGTAATAAGCGTAAATTGGAATATGTGGAAAATACTGTTGCAGAGGAATACAAAGCACAGTTGGCTAAAGAACAAGAAAGAAGGGAAAGAGAGGATAAATTAAAAGATTACTTCCTGCGACGTTGGGAGGATCTAGAGCATTATGGACATTATATAGTGTATGCGTTTGTAGTAAACAACAAGTTTGTGGGAGTGTTGGCAGAAAAGGATGGACGGAGGGGTGTATACTATGTTAAAGGTGTCTGTAAAACTGTATTTATAGAGAAAACACACACTACGTGTGGTAGTGTGGTCTTGTTACCTATATAAGAGCTATAACATATCCGAAAATAAATCAGACAGTAAATAAAGAAGTTTGAAATTGTTAGTATATTTTTCAAAATATTTTTTAAATTTGACCATTATAGTTAATTTGTCAAATGTGGATGGTACATATACACTAGCCTAGAATAATGACATATATAAATTTTAAACAAATCAGACCGTAAATAAAGAAGTTGCCAATTGGCAGTATTTTTCCAAATTTTTTAAAATTTAACCGCAATATTTGTAAAATGTGGATGGTGCATATACACTAGCCTACAACAATAACATATCCAAATTTTAAACAAATCGGACAGTAAATAAAGAAGTTGGCAATTGGCAGTATTTTTCAAAAATATTTTAAAATTTAACCGCAATATTTGTAAAATGTGGATGGTGCATATACACTTGCCTATAACAATAACATATCTAAATTTTAAACAAATCGGACAGTAAATAAAGAAGTTGGCAATTGGCAGTATTTTTCAAAAATATTTTTTAATTTGACCGTAATAGTGAATTTGGGATATGTAAGTGGAATTTATTAAAACACTTGCCTAGGTCAATAGCATATCCAAATTTTAAATAAATCGGACAGTAAATAAAGAAGTTGGCAATTGGCAGTATTTTTCAAAAATATTTTTTAATTTGACCGTAATAGTGAATTTGGGATATGTAAGTGGAATTTATTAAACCACTTGCCTAGGACAATAACATATCCAAATTGAAGACAAATCGGACAGTTAATAAAGAAGGTGGCAATTGGCAGTATTTTTCAAAAATATTTTTTAATTTGACCGTAATAGTGAATTTGGGAAATGTAAGTGGAATTTATTAAAACACTTGCCTAGGACAATAACATATCCAAATTGCAGACAAATCGGACAGTTAATAAAGAAGGTGGCAATTGGCACTATAGTATTTTTCAAAAAATATTTTTTAATTTGACCGTTATAGTGAATTTGGGAAATGTAAGTGGAATTTATTAAAACACTTGCCTAGGACAATAACATATCCAAATTGCAGACAAATCGGACAGTTAATAAAGAAGGTGGCAATTGGCACTATAGTATTTTTCAAAAAATATTTTTTAATTTGACCGTTATAGTGAATTTGGGAAATGTAAGTGGAATTTATTAAAACACTTGCCTAGGACAGTAACATATCCAAATTGCAGACAAATCGGACTATATACACTAAAGATAGTTTTTTAGCCTGAATTTGAAAATTAATTTTAAAAAATATAGAGGAGGGATGGGGATTGGGAAAATATATTTAATATAGGCAAGGGTTGGACATTAGTATAGGCCAACAAGGAAACTTGTGTAAGGCGGGAGCTGGCGTCGGTGCAAAAACTGATCCCCATAAGAATAACATGGGGAAAAAGCACCGATTACGGCCCCTCTTTCTGGTTTCACCACTACTTACGTGGTAAGTTATTTCATCTGACCCATTGGTATTTGCATAAAACCCCAATTTTTGTGGTCCTTGATGTAGCAAACGTGCGTACTCAGTTCTAATGTTTTTCTTATGGGGAATCATTAAAATGTTACATCTCGCTTATTTATGAATATGCTTTGATGAAAGTCGGTAAGTGGCTTCATGGCGTAGTGAGGTACCATTTGAAATTCTCTGAGTATGCAGGTTTGCTGTAACGGGGGTTTATTTAATTTATACAGAAGATAGCTTAAAATCAATACTCAAAAATCTACTACAATGAACTGATTGCCGTGGTAACGATTTGGACATATTTGTTAAAAACCTAAGAAACCATTTTGATGAATTTGTAACTTAACTTCAGAGCCACTGTTCTTCTGGGGGGAGCTGCCGTTGTAGGAGTGTAGTGGTGGAGGAGGCTTCCGACGTGACGGGGGGAGAGGCAGTGAAGGAGATGGAGTCTGCGGGGAGCGCTGAGTTGTGAGTGACAGTGTCGGACAGGTCGGACAACGCTTCTGAGGAGGAAGTGGGGAGGTTGATGTCTTCGATTATTGACTAAAGAACATTGATAAGTGATAATTGAGTGGAGAACATTGAGAAGCGAGTATTGAAAGGAGAAAACTGATAAAATATTAAAGTGGTGAATGTGTGAATACAAAATTGATGGAAGAGGACGAAATGAATGCGGTAACCCTCTGCCGAAATCCAGCAGCCTATAATAGAAGAACAGTGAAGCTGATTCTTGAAAAACAGTCAGAGACAAGGCGTCAAGAAGCCAATACGCCTCACGACTCCTAGCATGATGGAAAAGTGACTCCCACGTGAACAATAAGAAACGTATCAGCGATGTAAAATTTGTGTTTATCAATGCGATAAAGTATAAAGTATGCGATAAAGTATTGAAATAAATTATTTTAAATATTTATATTTTATTTGTAATTATTATTTACCACTTGAGAGTTACTTTGACAGCTCACTGGTTAATTTCGACCAAGTATATGATTATGTGTTACGATTTGAAACTCCATAAACCCAATAATAAAATATCTAGTTTTAAATGAGTTTTCCAGTGATAACTGGATTTTTTCTGGCGTTAAGGACTTTACCGTTCAATTTCTGGGGCCCAAAACCCCATTTTTGAAGTTACAATAAAATCCTTCTGTAGTATTTTACTCACATTGTAGTATTCTGTATCCCATTTACTCACAGACATTGCCTGTATTACTGTATAGGATTGACATACATTGGTTGGGTTGTATGCGTAGGTACACACGAGAGCGCAGTATTCAGCCGTCAAGTAGACCAGGGACAAAGCTGTAGTTGGCAGAACTTGTGCGCTGGCTCCCCATGTAGACCCAGCAAGGTGATGCACAATATTAGCCCTGGTCCTTACCTTATCTGCAGTCCTGTTTAAGTGCCTTGTAAAGGTGAGAGAGCGATCTAGAGTGACACTCAGGTACTTCGGTCGGTAATTGTGATTAAGCTCTACACCGACAAATACAATTTTAAGTTTTAAGCTGGCCAACGTGTTATTTAAGTTGAAGCAAGAGACTTCAGTTTTTGTTGGGTTGTATTATTTTCCAGGTTCTAAAATATTCTTTGGGGGCCAAGGTCATCGGTTAGTGCCGTCTCAGCCTGCTGTGTTTCCTTGTACTGATATGCCAAGGCAATATCATCAGCATAGATGAACTTCCTGGATCACGGAAGTGGAATGTCGGCAATGTACACACTGAATAAAATAGGGGCGAGCACTGATCCCTGCGGCATACAAGTACCCTGCTCCCTATATATACTTTGACTAACTTATATACTAGATAGCATTGAGTTGAGGGCACACAATAGGGAAGGCCATGGGATTAGACTATACAACTTAACCAGAAGGCTTTGTTTCCAAACAGTGTCATAAGCTGCCATCATGTCTATGAAAGCAGCAGAAGTCTTTATTTTTCACTCAAAGCCATCCTCAATGAATTAAGTAAGCCTAGTCGCAGCAATTGTGACCAGGCATAAATCTAGATTGTTCTACAGGGATGCTGGCATTAAGGACAGGGAAGATTGTTTGTAGATTAGACTTTCGAACATCTTATGACCGACATTCAGAAGGGCAATAGGGTGAAAACTCTCAGGCTGTTGTGCTTTTCCGGGTATCAGGGCAGCTGCTGTTTTTTATTTTGAACATGCCAGGCATTTCACTGGTATCTAAAATAGAGTTTAAAATTGTAAAAAGCATCTGTTTGACTTGCGTTTCAAAATGTTTTACGAAATCTGGAAATAATTCATCCAAGCCTGCTGCCTTTTCGATTGGTGATGCAGAGATCACCTTTTCTAGCTCATCATAAGTAAATGATCTGGGGACCACCAAAGATGCATACTGACTTTCATTTATCTCATTGAGCTTGTATTTTATTTGCCTATAAAATGGATGGTGGTCAGGTTTAGACAGGCATGCTAGCAGTTTTCTTTTTTACAAGGGTTAGGCTGTGAGGCTGCGGGTTGGGCATTAGGGTTGGTAGTAGCAACCTTTCTTAAAAGAGACCAATATTTCCTACTGTTATGAGTGAAATCAAGGTAATCGAGTGTGTTTACCATTTTCTCTTTCCTTGCATTTCCTAGAGAGCTTAACAGTAGATCCGCTGTGTTTTCTGTGTCAGTAAATTCATTGTAAAGGTCTTTACACTATTGACTCCATCCATGTATGTATTCATTCCTAAAGCCCCCCGTCATGCACACTTTGGCAGTAGATATGGCTAGTTTTTTAATCCAACCGTAGTTTTTAATTATAGGAGGGATAAACCTAATGCTCCTTTCAACCCTTGTAAAAAAGGCCTCCCAATCAGGTTTATTGAAGTTCCATCACACGATAAAGTTGTGTTAAAGTCGCACTAAACACAGTAAAGTTGTCTTATGGGAATTTTAAATTGGAACATGCTGTTTTTCACACTTTGGCGTAGTTTCATTACCTATAGTACCACCATACCTAATTCAACTCCTAACTAGACCTCCTCCTAACCTTATAGTGCACAATATTGCTAGCCCAACATTGAAGATAAATTTAACCCAGAGCATCAGAACAGCCAACAAATAATTTTGTTTGCAATTTTCAAAACAACTGGTATAAGGGTTTGTGTCAACAACTTATTTTATTTATACAAATTTCTGTTGCCGAAATTCACTTCCCTCACGTCAGCGTGCTGCGTGCGAACTGATTATTTATTTTCTTCTATATCCATCCATGGACTACTTCAGTCATCTTCTCATGGGGTTCTTCTGTTTTCTGTTAGCCCAGAACCTGTCCATTCGCGCAGATCATAATTTTCTTTCTTCATCTGGAAGCTGCCTATTTATTTTTACTCACATTCTTCCATGAAACGTTTTCTTTTTCGCGTCTGTGGTAAACTAGGATGAGATTGAATTGAAAAATACAAAACATTAAGAAAGCTGTAAGATCAAAAGTCACTCATCATACTCGTCATATCTGGCGTTGGGGATAAAGGATGATTTACATCTCCAATCACTCAAGACACAATTATTTTGGGCAACACTCAGCAAAGTTATCAGTGCTGTATCCAGTTGTTAAGAGTTCAAAACAAACACACGCACAATACAAAAACAATGTTTTTATGGTTGAAGTTTTACGAATTACTTTTTCAAGACCGATCGGAAGATATAGAGTGGACATGAGGATGCTTGACACACTGTGGTTCAACTTACTTACTGGTGCATAATCGGTATTATCAGATATAGATTGGAAGGGAGGATGGACGTACTTTGCTTTGTTTATTTCTTCTCTTACCTCCCTTTTTATCAGTGGTTCAATCATTAGATAAAGTGCATCAATAGTTTACCAAATGTATTACCTCATACAAAAATGTCATTCAGAAAGAATATCAAGGAACAACATCCTGAACTTTGTGTACGGAGACTCTGAACGCCCTGTATTTTCCAGCCGTACCTAGTCAGCGATGAGGCGGAGGCGCGACCCCTCCCCTGGGGCCGACCATCACAAGCCCGCCAGCACGGCGTCTAGTCTTGCAGTAGCAGTTGAAATTGACAAAGACTCTACCTTTCGCTAATGTTTATAAAACTACATCAGGGGCAGTACACGATGCGTAACACATGTTTTTATAAACCCCCTCCCTTTCCCACATAACACTCCGTAACACTTATGCACCCCCACCCTCACGTGCTGCGTTGTAACAAAATCGTAGTAAAATGTCAATAAGCTTAAATCGTTTAAAAATCACTTTGTAAATATTTCAGTGATATGTTTTAATTCATAAAGCAAATCTGTTATACCTTTCATTGTAAATAGATAAAAAATATATAAAAAAGTATGTTATAACTAATGAAAAATTGATATGACAAACGCTTAAAGAACGTAGCTCAAAACAGTATCGATGCCTAAGTTTTCACTCTAAATTTCTTACTTAAATAACACTTTAGAAAATGTCTCCTATAGGGAAGAAGCTATTACTATAGGTGGCATGGTAAGACTTAAGCCCGAGACCAGGATAACTTTTTTTTGATGTCCCCAGTCACCAAAAACACTATTCCTTAAAATGCATGTATATATTTATTTCGGTTTATAAAAAAAACATCTGATTTCGATGAAATTTGGAACAAACGTGTAATTCATGGCTTGAAATTCAAAATCCAGAAATATTGGACAGTGGGAAGGGAGTTCTATAGAAGTTAAAAAATTGTCCAAAAACTTTTTTTGCACTTTTTATACTAAAATTAAAAACAACTCAATTTTGGTTTTACCCATTTCATAGAGTTAAAAAAAATAATATAGTATTTCGAATCATTATCCTAGGTTAAGTGGTTGCAGAGAAAATACAAAAAAGTGTTCATAAACATTCCCACGTTTATGGAAAACTCTTGGGAAAAGGGTTTCTATCTTTTCCTCAGTTAATGTTCCTAAAAATTCCACATTTATTTTTACTAATAAGTTAAGCTCTACAAAAAAAATGTTTTCGTGTTTAACTTGTGATTCTACATCCAACCGTTGCAGAGATATTCAAAGTACGTTGTGCAATGTTATCTTTATGGAGAATAATTACAAATTGATATCTCGATTATTTATATTGATGAAACTTGGCATGTGGTTTCATTTGCACAAACAAATATTTTTGTTGGTTGCCCCATAGCAGCAAACCTGCATACTAAACCCTGTTACTATCATGGAGAATAAGTAAAGCTTTATATCGCCCTTAATTTTTGAACATCAATTAATCAAACTCTGTACGTAGCTTCATCTAGTTGAGTTATGTTGAGTTATATTGAAAATTGCATAAAAAACATTTCTTATCTTTCTTTTTGCAGTAAACCTACGTTCTCAGCCCTAATGTTATTCTTATAAAGAATAAATTAAATGGGATAATAATTTTAATACGTATTTTTTGATACTTGGTAAGTGCCTTTATGTGATAGTGAGAAACATATACATACATTGGACATTCGCTGAGAACGCAGGTTTCCTGTGACAGGAATATTTTGCTAATCATTTGCGAGTCAATAGCTAAATGATTGAAAATATTTCTTAATAGTTCACCTTCAGTATAAGACAGATAGCTGCATTTAATATTTACAATGGAAACATTATCTGGCTGGTGGTCCATTTGATTTTCTATATTTTTATAGTAAAAATATTGATAATAATGTACTGATATACTAAAGCGTTGATCCTTAAAATCAAATAATACATGATATGGACTAAAATAATGATATCTGTATTGTATGTTCATGCCCATGACATGATTTTGTGGCAAATACAAATCTTGAATATTTACAGTTTTATTATTGTTATGACTTATATTATTATGTAGTCAAACACAGTAATGTTAAAACTTCGCTTTAACAAAACACATCTTTAAGATGTTTACCGTTTGAAGTCAAAAATGTAAAGGTATGAAATAATATGAATCGTCTCGACGTTTGCGACTTCAATATCCTGTGTCACGATTTACTTTTATGTCGACCTGTATGAAGCTGGGTCAAGGGGAACCGCTTCAATTTTCTAATAGCTACATAAAAACTATGTATTAAATATTGTATCAAACCTTTGTAGAAAACATATTTTGGTTTCTTCAGTAATGTAATGACATTATGATATTTATAAAGAAGTGATATATTTCTTAAATTATCAGACATAAGACAATTTGAACCCCGTCTCACCCCTACGGGAGACTCAGCTTTACTAATTTTATCTTCGTTGAGTAAAACGTAATGACTGTATAAATAAGTATATTGACTTATTTGTTATAATTCAAGTTTTAATTTTCACTTTAACAACTTCTATATGCATATATGGTCATCTTACTTTTAAAATAGTACTTATCAACTGTTATAGAATAGAGTCTGATGTTACGTGCGCCAAATTAAAAGTCTGTGTCTAAAGTGTGACTGATACGATAATTTAACGATACACAAACTCTGCAAGTTGGTCCTGGCCAGTGAATTAATACTAAGGATATTTTAGAAATTTTAAATTTTAAATAAAAATTCCTGCCCTTCCATCACCAAGTCCACCACCAAAAATGCAGACCGGAATGTTGACCGCTCGCCATCCTTTGATGCTCCCAACATTACTTTTAACGGTCCCAGTAATCACCCAGTGGTAACGCTTTAAAATGTATCACATTCACGGACCGTCTAGTAACACTTTGATAACATACAATTAATTTACTGATAGTGCTCCAGGATTACAAGTAAAACAACGGAGTCCACCTTATTTTTAATTTTGATTTTTGAAATTGTTAATTGCAAACGATTATGCAACTGTATGATACAGTTATACAATGTATGTGCTCAAGTAATCTCGTATGTGCATTGAATTTAATCCAACTTGCGTAACTAAACAAATTGTAAATTTTAATATTATATGGACTTAGTCTATGATTGTGTCTGATGATAATCGGTGTGACTGGTCGAAAACGATTGTCTAGAACCGTATTTCATGTATATTTAGTCTTGTAAATAATTAGGTATAAGTCCGAATTTAGGTTAAATATACTTTGTGTAGTTTTAAGACGTAATTTATTGTAAGCAAAAATAAGATATACTCATAAAACTTAACAACTAATATAATTTCCTAAATATAATCTTCTAACTTCAATTGACCGGTGTGAGCAACTCGCTTAAATGATTTATAACATGTTTAGACCATCGACCACGATTTAAATAATGTCACTGAAAACGGCAACACTGCAATCAATCATGGGGTTGTACTGGTGAGCAAATTTGGTCCACAACATTTTTAGTTTAAATAAATAATTTCTCGGAAGTAAGAGTAAAAAGAAAACGGTTTCTTTAGCTGATGACACGGTCGTGGTGTTATCTGGCTACACGTTATAAGAGGTTTACAAAAACTCTTCAACGGACCTGGCCAAGATGAAAAGTTGGCTAGATTAAAATACGTTGACCTTGAATGTAACTATAACCAAGTACCTTCCCGTATTCTTCAATCATGAATGTGAGCCTAGCCCACGGCAGTTGGGTTTGCACTCGAGATTGAACGAGTGGAGCAATACAAATATTTAGGAGTAATCTTTGATCAACAATTCAGTTGGATTTCTCACTTTCAATTCGTCAAACAGTGGCTTCGAAAAACGTATATATGTTGCACAGCTTGGCTGGGTGATTGATTTATTTATGTCAGTTCTATATATTGTTAAAAGTTATTTCTATATATATATATATATATATATATATATATATCAAGTTAAAATTTAATAGGTGTTGGTACCATCTGTTTAATGAATCACTGTTACATAAATATACAATTAACTGCCCGCTGCTCAAGTCTGGAAAATACTTGTGCAAATAATTAGCCACAAGTGTATAAGCTTCCATCATAAAATTTGTTTTACAACAAATTTGAATAATAATAAGTGTTTAAATTACGTACATGTTGGGAAAACTTGATTAAGTATTTTGGTGTTCTTCAGATTGTGTTTAAGTAATTAACTTTTCCACCCTGCTTCAATGTCTTCAGATTTTCTTCGGTGGTCTAGAGGTAGGCCTGGGACAGGAAAACTGGGGAGTCAAGACCGATCGCTGCAAAACTGAAAGCTTTTACAGGTCCAAAAACAACAAGGATAATGACAGCACTGTGCACACGTACTATTCTGCACCGAGGAGCAACAAGACAAAGGGAGTCTTTGTGATCAAGTATCCTCTGTCGGCTAAGGAGTGGGGCCATGGATGGGCCGCTAGAGGCATCGCTTCCTTCTGCTACTGGGATGCTTCAGCTTGGATCGACAATGATCAAGGTATAGAAGCAAAAACACTGGCAGTGGTTCATTTTAATACGAAGTTTGGAAATTTCTGCCCGTATGCGTTTGTAGTGGAAATATGTTACTAAAAGGCATCAAATTTATTTAATTAACAGAACATATTTTTACCTAACAGAAAATTGTTTAATTAAACAAATGATTGTTCACGCTATTATTAAAAACTTATCAGTCTGTTTTGTCCTTAGACATAACGAATTATATATCACATTAAGAATGTGAATTAGATTCATTGTGTGTGTGTTTCATTGTGTGTGTTTTCATTGTGAATTAGATTTTTCACATTATTATCATATCTGTTTTGTTAGATATGACGAATGTAGTAACTTCTTGACTTTACTTTGATTAAAATGCATTGTTGGTGATGGTGAGTTTGTGTTATTTAAGACATTGTTCCAATTTTTTTTATTAATAATTGTTGAAATTTTCCGCAATAATTTCTTAAATAACATATACTCGACTTAAGTTATATTAGATTGAAATAGTAAAAGAATCTTCCGATCATCTAGAAGGGTCACTATACCAAGCCCAGCCTATTTGCAAAGTCCCTTTGCCTAATTATACTCATAAACCTAATTATACCATATACTTTTCCACGCATCAATTTACCCATATATAATCGATATGGTTTTAATCGTAGTTTGGTATACTTTAAAGTTGTATCAATATTTGACAGACTTTTTAATTTGTCAGTATTGAAATAAAGTGATTAATACAAATTATTTTTCTCAATAAATCTGTGCAACAAGTCCTCATAATCCTCAGTTCTACTTTGCCTTTTTACAATAATATAAATATGCAAAACGGAGCAATAACTGTATACCTTAAAATATATGTTTATCTGATTTTTTTGTAAAGTGCTATTAAAACTACGAACAATTTTCGCACCAATTCTCCCGCTAATGAGAGACAGCTCACGTGTAAGCTACAGCAAACACTTCTTAACCTGATTAAACAATCCAATGAAGGTAACTTTGAACTTGATTTCAGTATTGGAGTTTAATGAAACGTAAGTGTAAAACAAAATAAACAAAAAGGATACAAACTAGAAAAAAATGATTACAAACTATAGCTTTACTGAAATTACTTCAGTCGTTATTACGTTAATCATAATTATAGTCTCATTACAAATCTTTCCTTTTGGTAGATTTTGCAATTAACAATAATTTATTGTACATATTTTTATCCTACTACCAATTTAAAGATGGTCTTTAGACAACCATTTATTAAGGTGATTGAGATTTTTTTTGAAGATCTTTGAACATTTTTACTTGTTTATAAGACTTATTAAAACAAATTTTCATAAATAGGTTTATCAAAATGTATTATTAATTGTAACTGGTGCCAAAAAATATCAATGCCGATGAAACTTCAGCTGAAGTAGTTGTATTAAAGACATATTAATATAAAAATGGAACATATTATACACAAATGTAGAAATGACGTGAAATAAGTGGAAAGTTCATATCTTTTGGCACACTTCGTTCTTTAGTTAGCTTTCTGTTAACTAAGAAGCTTTCAGTTTTAAAATATTCTTTGTAAACTATATTTTAGACCGACATTTTGTTAAAAATAATGATATAATAAAGCATAGTTTTGATTGTTTCGAAATTTTGTTCTTATAAAGTTAGCTAATATTAATGACTGAATTTTAAAATACAAACAACTGGTTTTTAGCTACATCTTAAATATTTTGAATTTAAAAACATGATTTCAAAATTAATAATATAATTTAATAACAGAGTTATTAAATGTTGATGGTATTAATGTTGTATGTAATGTTGTTGTTTAATTCAGATGAACAAATCATACAGGCGTCCTTACAACGAGAAAGGGAAAAAGGAAAGGCAACTCCAAGAAAGATACAAAAATAATTATTCGACATATAATTATTTGAAAGTCTTGGATTCCTGAAAACTTCTACTAAATATTTGTATAAGCTAACATAAACCCTCATTTTACCCTATTTTGATAATGATTTCTTCTTGGAGTGTAATCACAAACTCATCTTATAACTTCAGAGTGTTTAATATATGACTTCAATCATAAATCTACCCTTAAAATATTCTTACAACTTTAGTTGACGGGAGTTGTTTTCTACGGCATAAACTAGTATATGTTTGCTGAAATTATGTTTGTTTGTGTATTTACACCAGCGTTGGCTATACCATGGCGATTTTGCAATCTAAGTCGACTTGTTTTACAAAAACATAAATTGTTAACAAACGGAAAATGTCATTGTTAACAAATTTTACGTTTACCATGTTTTGAGATCTTTCTCAGGGCCTGTTGAGCCTCAGTTTACGAGAAGGGCACTCTATCCACTACGTTACTCAGCTGTTCAGTAACGGTTACGAGATTAATTGTATTACACGTTGATTACTGCAATCATCCACATTATATTCAAGTTGCACCGTCTTTTGACTGAATAGATTTCAAATTCACACCGTAAACGAGTTTCACTTATTCAATAGGAAACTTTGAAGCATACATCAGTCAACATAATGATTTAGACGAAGTCGTTCAGAAGTTACGAGTGAGCCGTTACTGAAGAATCTGTAGCAATTGTCTCTAAAGTTGTTAAACGCTGCTTCTCGTTTCAGCGAGTGTTCTGATGGTAAAGAGATATTCAACTTAGCCTTTTAAAACAACGATATATTTTTACGTGGATGCATCGATAATCTATCATTAGTTTTATTAAATTAGACAATTATTTTTCTCTTATTAATAATTGCCAAAGGTTGTAACTCGATACAAATGTAACACTTTTCATAAACGGCCAGCATTTATAAAGCTTAAAATTAGTTTTAAAGTAAAAATCTTCTGTGTCTAATATTTAATTATTAATATATTGGCCTTTGAAGCTAAACCTTGGCTTTTAGTTGATTGCTTCAATCGTTTTGACTAACTCATTGACATTTTTGGAAGCTTCGAAGTCTATTTATTCACCCACATCTCCATAAACAGACATATTAAAACAACAGGAAGCCTTAACAATGATTTTACAGTATCTTCTTAAGCAGCTAATCTATGCTAAGCCTTAAATAGTTTTTCTACACAATCCTTAGCCTTTTCAATTACCTTTAATTTTTGTTAAAGCTTTCCTCAGCCACCACGTAATAATACACGCAAATAAATTTAGCAAAAAGGGGAAACATTTCCTATACTAAAATACTATTGTAACTATATCGAGTAATTGTTTTACTGAATTATGTATTAATCTGGAATGTTAAGTAGTGAACATGGTATTATGTAATAGCTGTTAAAAGCACAGAATGTCACACACCCTTGTCTGATGTGTTAAGGGTGTTAGTGCATCCATAATGTATTAAGGGATTAGCCATCATTAGTCTTACCGTCAGTAAATACGTAATAGAAATAAATGTGATACATTTATGCATCGGTAAATTGATCATTAAATAACTTCTTAATTAGAATAATTCGTGTTGTAATAATTACCGAATGTAAATAAAAAACGTATTATAACACTTTAAAACAAATAGTGTTATAGGATTCACTATATTCAAACTGCATTACGTAAATAAAGACATTAAACGTAGTGAAGGGATTTCTACCTTATGGTATGTATATATACCATCTTGAGAGTAAGTACAGTATAAGTGTAAATATGTTTGAAGCGAAACACATGGTTAAATACCATTTACAATGTTTTATGTATATTTATCTTATTGTGAATGAATATAGTATAAGTTATTGTTAGTAAACTATACTAAACTTATAGTTTAAATTTAGAAGGAAACTATAGTATAATATAGTATAGTAAACTTATTTTGAAGTATTATGCGATGTTTTTTAGTTAGTTATATTTATTGGTGGCCTTTATTTCTAAAATAGATAATTGCTACAATACAAGTTCATAGTGTTTGATACAGCAAGTCTTTCACGGCTTATTTGTGAATGTTGTAAATATATATAAAAAATGAAGTCTATTATCAGAAAACATTAAATGCTTTGTGTTCAAGGAGAAATACTGACCAAAGAGTCTCTCGTAGCAATTGCAATATGAAGATTTAAAATTTTCTAGGTATTGAATATAGTAGGAATAACAGTTTATCTCTAGCTATAAATCTCCGTCAAGTTAGACAAGTACCAACATTACAGAACAGAGCCAAATGTCCGCTGCGTCAGTGTTGGCAACATTCCAGACGTGATAGTCGGTTACTCTTCAAATCAAATCTCGCATCTGCTATTATAAAATCTGCGCATTTATCGTATTTGAGTAAAACAAAATCAGCAATAATCATTTATCTTTTCGTATTTTCTTGATTACCCACCCAAACTGCCAAAGGGAAGACGGGTTTTTAATTTTGCAAGATTCATACGGGTATAGTATATTTCATGAAAGAAAATGCCCCATTTTGGAAACCAAAAATGTTGAAACGTTTAAATTTGATAATAAGCACCAACATTTTTATGTAATTGTGCAAAATCATAAACAAATAAAGAAGAGGATAAACACGTAAACATATCTTGGCAGGATTTGAATTGATATATTAGCATTCTGAATAATTATACAGAGCTACTATCATCATTGTATACGGTGTGCTTCGTCAGTTGGACAGTGAAAATTCACAGGGGATGGGCCCCCCCGTATGCATTTAACCTAATCAACTTAATAAATCTTCGTACAATATATATTTTTAACATTTAAATTTGATCATAAGCACCAAAATTGTTAGGTAACTGTGCAAAATCATTAAAAAAATAAAGAAGAGGATAAATACGTAAACATATCTAGGCAGGTTTTGAATTGATATATTAGCATTCTGAATAATTACACAGACCTACTATCATCATTGTATAAGGTGCGCTTCGTCAGTTGGACGGTGAAAATTTATAGGGGATGGGCCCCCCGTATGCATTTAACATAATTAACTTAATAAATAATCGTACAATATATAATTTTAAAATTCATAAGCCGTTTTTAGAAGTAATATCCATTACATGCAAATTTGGAAAATTTATCTTTAATCTTTAGATAAATATAAATCCACTATTTTTTCGTAAAAGTCTAAATACAAAAAGTTGTTGTTTAAAAGCTCTTTCAAACGAAACCGAAATCGAATATATATATTAAAGTTATGACAGATTTTATAATTTAAATTGCAGCCATCTTTACTAGCCGCCATTTGGTGCCCTGCACGGATTTTCAAGTGGCTCCCTATCTGAAAAGTTACAGCCGCCAACCGTAAGGTGGCACTTGGGCTTGGCGAGCCGAGGCGACGGACTAAGTGCGAGGGGAGAGTAGAGGTGCAGCTTTATATACTTTGGAATTAGTTGCTTCTCGCACGTCCATTGACTCACGGTGATGATGGCCACAAGACTGTTCCCACCCCAGTAGCTGCTGGTTTCAGGATGAAGAATACAGGTTTTCTACCTAGTGCCAGTTTATTTTTGGCGGTCTGTACCTTTTCTCATCAACTATGGCCTCAGTCTAAAAGTTCCGCTTTTTACTTTCTCCCCTTATACACAGTATATGGTGAAAGTATTGTTTTCGTCAACATTTTTGAATTTGAGTTGTTAGTGGAAATATTCTGTTTGGTGCTCCCTGAACCCAAAAAAGTGGTTTTTACGTGATGTCTGAATGTGTGTGTGTGTGTGTGTGTGTGTGTGTGTGTGTGTGTGTGTGTGTGTGTGTGTGTGTGTGTGTGTCTGTCTGTGTGGATGTGTACAGAGCTGGAGCCCTAACCAATGGTCCGATTTTTATGAAATTTTGTATGTAGGTACTAATCCACGATATCTCCAGGTATTTTTGAATTCTTTTGAATTTTTATTTTTAATGGTAACAATCCCCCCAAAACCGCCAAAAAACATGAAAAATCGAAATTTCTCAAAAAAATCTCTAACGATTTTGATCAAACTTTATTCGTTTGTAGAACTTTTGTTTCCCAACAAAATGATACCACCCGCATTTCTGTAAAAATTCTGGTTTAGCAATTACAGGACTTGAAATATCAAAAGTTAATTTTTTTGGATTAAAAAAAAAACAAAAACTTAAATATAAAAAATATTACTATTTGCCATTAATAAGAGCTCAAAAAGCTAAATAATTTAAAATTTGAATTCCTATTCTACGATTGCTGGTTGCGGAGAAAATAGAAATTTTCAATTTGCGGTAAACGCAGTAAGTTGTCCAATGTTATTCTTATGGGGAATACAAAAATTACTATTTATCTCTTATTTACTGATCAATTTCGTTCAAATTTGATATGCTTGTCAAGTTAGCATTGACCAACAGAGGAAACTCGAAATATGCTGCCCTTGATAACTCTGAGGGGGGAATAGGGGGCATATCCCCCCTTAAAACCACGTGTGTAGCAATGGATTCTGTAGCGCCTCCAAACCAGGGATTTGGGTGGGTGTTTTTGAAAACAAATTGTTTACAAGATTTTCTATACATCCCACCGTGCTTTTTATTCTTTATTTAGTAATTAAAAAATAATTTACTCACTAAAGTTGTGCTAAAGGGAGAAAGTATGCGTCAGTTTCCTGATACCGTTTATTTGTTGTACCCGACGTACTATTAGGGCGATCAAATGACTTCTCTTTGGTAAAACCGAATAGGTTTTGAATGCGTATATTATACAGTAGTACAGGTTATGACATAAAAAACGGATCCATAATAGTTTTAGAAACTGATTAATACATTTTCAATCGATCCTTATTCCCGACTTTAAAAATATCCAAGGAAATTATTTGACCCCACTTTTACCTCTTACTTTCTTGCCACCAATGACATGGTGACTCCGAAATTGAGTTGATTAAGGCATTCCACAGAATATTATATGAAAATATTATATTAAAATTATATTAAAGGTACATAGCAAATATGATAATGGCTACTTTTCGCTTAAGAGACTTTTATTGAAGTCTGATATGCTTTTAATAAATCTATCATAACAGACTTAAACCTAAGTATTTTCAAAATAATTCTGACTAAAAAGAAGCAATAATTAACAAAGTTAAGGAATTATAAGCAATGAGTGATGAATATTTCTGCTCCGTTTTATAATAAAGTAGGATATTGCAACAGAGATCAAGATATAAGATAGACAACAAGCGCCAAAAAAGTGCCGCTAGTGTAAACGCGACGGTTAGAACTGTCTGTTGATCTTAAAGTTCTAAGAAATAACTTTCTTGGATTAGTAATTGTTACTGCTCAAACCTACTTTTGCCATCTCAAGCACTTAGACTAAGATTAGGTACTCGTAAATGAGAACCTGTTTTGCTACAGTTATAGTTTTGAAAGTTTCAAACATAAAAAAATTGTCAGACAATTTCACCAAGCATAAATAAAACAGTACTTTGTTCATTTAATTAATATGTATTTTTAAATAAAAGTGTTTTAACTAATATATTTCTACTTTGATGTGAAAATTATGCTTAAATAAACAACATAATTTATCATATTAAATGGTTAGAATTAAATTAAATACCAGGTTTATTGTCTATCTTAATGAATACATATGTAATAATTATATTTATTTTATATTTTAAATCCATGAAGATGTTAATTATTTAAAAATTCGTCCTAGTAAAATTAATACGGATTACACGATTCATATTTCTTTTTATTCGGACTTGTTGTATTAAACACCAAGGTATTTACGAGTACTGTATATTGTGTGATTGATTGTTAATATTTAATTTGCTGATACTACTGATTATTTTCTTTTCTGAAATATATTTACGACGTACTTCCAAAAGTTTAAAACCATTTTCTGTAAAATATTTATGGTAAAATCCAAGATATCAAAAGTAGGTAAGCACTAAAATCAAGCAATAAGTTTCATATAGTTTTCTAGGTTCCATAAAATCTGGCCAGATGTTGGCCCATGATCCTTTGGGAAATAACGTGCAAAAGAGAGAAAAAAACACCAGCGGTTTATGAACGATTTTTTGTTTTACAATTAAGGATATAATACACTAATGTACAAGATTATTGCACAATCCATTGCGTGTGTCGGATTCATGGATTAACCACCTCTCGAAAGAGCCGCCAGACTCGTATCCCACACGGAAACTTTGCGCAGGTCACCAGAAAGAAAGCAATTTGCATTGATTTAAATGATGGAACGGGATATAGCAGCCAATAAACCTTTAGAGGGCCCCATGAGTTCGGATATGGCTGATTTTCATCCCTCTAACTACCCCTGCCGGTTTACTCTGCCCTCCCAAACTAAATTGCAAGGGTATCCAAGGTATCCAAGTTCAACAAATAAGGACCATGGTCATAGAAACTCGATCCGTCCCTTGCTGTCTAACATGAAGGAAACACGAAGAGAGGGGAGCTGGTCATTATTAAAGGAATATCCACATGCTATGACATCATACAACGCTACTGTACCCAATATTTACTTACAAGCTAATTTAAGTAATTCTTCAAGTCATCCTAGGCCTCAAGTCGTTTATAAATTACCATACAATTAGGTTTGTCATATTTTCCCAATATCTTATACATGAAAGAGATTTTGTTGTGATATCAAATGTACCTTCTAATCCAAATGATTAGTGTATATGTATTTTTTAAATAAACATATAATACCCTTATTTGATATTAATAGTTAGTTAAATTAAAATGTTGCATCTAATCTTCACATTTTATGGGTACTAAGTTTTTGTCTAGTAAGAATTTAACCATAATGCAGAGATTAGTATTTTTTTTCTAATGTTATATTGTTGAATTACTTATTTCACCTCTATGATTAAATTATCTATGAAACATCTCTCCCCCAAAATGGATGCTTTAGCTTCTTCAGAAACAGTTCACTTCTAACTTGTGAGCGGTTAAGTTTGAGTCAATATGTTGATTGATATGTGTTTCGAAGTTCCCAATTGGCTTACTGAAACTTGTTTACAGTATATTACCTTTGGCGCTATTCAGATTTCATGCAGTTTCAACAAGAGCTGATAATAGAATGGTAGATCAAAACTAATTTGTTTTATTAACTTGTGAACTTTCTGTATGTGTTTTACAAAATAGGAAGTTATAATATAAGAAATATCGGTTATACGTTGTATCCTAGACTTTTTGATCAATTATAACTGTTAGATTCCCAATATAAAATTGAAAATAACTCCAAAACGAATCATTTATCAATTAAAGCTGCCTACCTGTAATACAGTTCGAACCATTTACAAAATCTACAGACCTTGAACTTAAACCTATCTGCGATTAAGAAACATTCTGAGGGTAACCTATGAAATATGTTCATTAAACTATTCATAACAACTTTAATGTAAACGTGTTGTGTCAAACCGTTAGGCATTACAATTTTATTTTCAGTTCTTAATTTTGTGTGATGCAATTCTAAATAATTTAGATCATATAAAGTACAGTAATCTAGTAATAATTTGTTTGTTATTATTCATGCAAAATTTAAGACTAATTTACCTGTACATTGATTATGGATTAAATAATGTAGGTATACTATTATATTTAATAATATTTCTTATTATTCATAAGTATTCATTTCTTAAACCTAAACTATTGAAGGTTTTTCCCTGAACACTCTGTATAAATCCCCGTAGAAAATTCGAGAGTGAATATTTAGCAATGTAATAAACCAACAATATCAATCTCTTATTTTGGTTTAATGAAGTGTTTTATGATTAAGCCAAAGCAAAGATTACGTTTGATGATTTAAAATAACTCAGTAAAGTACTTTTCCTTTGAATAGCGTTTAGAAGAAATATTCCTACCCAAATGGTATGCAATAGGAGTAACCTGCAATAAATGAGTTTGATATAAACATTTATAACCATATATACTTTACTCGTATGCTTTGAACTAAGTTTTCTTGTTCCGTTATTACAGCTTAAACAAAAATTAAACTTCAATTTTATTGTAATTCATGCCGAAAATATTTTTTCAACAAATTAAATTGAATGTTTGTTTTAACTATCACGTTAACGCGTGCAAACATTCAGCAGAAACTCGAAGTAAACATTCAAGCACATTTCAATCAACATCTGGATTCATAACCTCCCGAGGCAGTAACTCACTGTAGAAAAATGTTCCTCGTGTTTACTCTGAAATATTTCATGAAAATATTACTTCCAAGCTAAATCTATCATGGATTCATCCCCTAGCTTATTCATTTATATTTGTATAATTTAGTATATGCTCACTTGAAAACCGGTCGAAATGTGACTGAGTTTATTTAAATTGTCCCATGTGCTTTTGTGTTTTTTGTTTTGTTTTGTAATATGTTTGGAATCATATATTTAGTTAGCATTCAATGACACTGTAGGGTAAAAAACATCTTTCACAGTTTCATACGAATTTTAGACAGGTAATTGGTTAAATCTGAGCATTAATTACTGCAGTTAAAACAAAAAAAGGCATCAGAGAAGGGATTAGTTTACTTAAGGATCTCCTGCCAGTTAATTAAGGATTGTGATCGAAATATACTATGCCTAATATAGTATGTTGATAATATGATATGATCAGGCACAATTACGGTATTCAAAATATATTTAAATTAATTTATTTAAAACCACAGGATATACAAAATATTGGTGCTCAAACAAATTAAATTAAAAATGTATATATATACTGGCTCCTACAGCTTAAAACAATTGCATAACAATGAAATATTTTATAACAACTTTTTGAATCATAGTTTATTTATAATATATATAACTTGTTCCTATGAATATAATAATACTATGTACAATTTTAATTATTGTCCTATTTTGCACAAACTACTTGAACGATTGATCTTAATTATTGAAGGAAGGAAGGAAGGAAGGTAACCCACCAAAAGGACGTGTATCCCTATTATCATTCCAAAAATATTTTGTTGTCTCTTAATCTTATAAAACAATCTATTATTTAACCGATGACAAACATTTATGTGGTCAGTAATTGATTCAAGTGTAATATAGTAGTATATACATATACATTTTTGTTGCTGTTATTGTTTGGCCGCCAGATGACTGTGAACCCCTATTTTAGTATAACATAATATCTATACATCTATCTCCATGGAGTAATAATGTGGCCAAAAAACTACCAGAAACATTTTACAAAATTTAAAATAATATTTAAAATTTAATATTATGGTGACTGGTTGGCTTTCATCACTGTATTTATTAATAATGGGGTGGTGAGAAGGAGTCAAATATTTATCGGTTTAGATTCTTAATATCATTTAAAACAAGCCCAAAAAGAGGGAAGAGATTTATAAAAGTGGTAATTTTGTAATAGAGGTTAAACTCTACTAAATTATAATAGTGCGTTACAACTTTAGGACACACTTTCCTGGTCATTCGTAATATAAATAGGACAAATTAGAAGGCCACTTTTTTGTAGGCAAGAATCTGTCTGTAATCTTTGTAATCATTTTGAACTTTCTTCCATTAGCTCCGCCAAAAAGTTTGTTTAGGGCTTATCCAAGCACTTAGCCAGAGATCGTTCAATCCTTCCTCCACCTTGAAGGATAGTAGGGGGCATTGGTTCCTTCTGAACCAGCAAAGGCGCGGTGAGGAGAGGTTTAGTGCAAACAGACTTCAGATCCAACCAAGGGTATAGCAACTGTAGTGAAAAACAACTGTTTGAAGGACAAGGGAACGTTGTGGTGGGGATAGGTGTCTATCCTACAAGCTAGCGCTACATCATTATACTTCCAGCTGTTGTCGGATGAACATCTACCTATATAGTTTGTGTTAACGTTTGAACATGTCACAGTTTTACAGGAATATGAGTAAGGTGTCCTTCAGTAGCCCACTTGCCACCACCTTCTACTTCTCCGACGATGAAGATAGAATGTCTACGCTTTTAGCGGACAATGAGCGGTTCCATCGTAGAATAGCCAAGGTTGAAACACTCTTAGCCAGTTGTCTGCTGCACAAGAAGCAACACATGGAAACATGCACTAGTTTAGATCATAGTGACTGTAATATTTATACACATATAGTGTTGAGACAAATTAATTGAAGTTTTCAGTTAAGGAGCTACGGTCTTGACAGTGTAAGAGTCAGACCCTAACTAATGCGTGTACGCTAGTTAGTGCGCGATGTAAAAACTTGGTGGGGGAAGTGGTGTGGTGGGGGGAGTGATGTGGTGGGGGAAGGGACGAGTACCTAACCTACACTCAAACGCTGCATTACTATACAATCATTGGAACAGACAACACCATGAGCAGCGTCAACGACAATATTTGGGGAGATGCGATTTGTGAGGAGGAGTTGATAGCAACTCTTGACGCTACCGAGGTTGAGCAAACTACATCTCAGCAGCCAACAAGCAACATCATAAGCCGTGGCAATAACATTATTTGGGGAGGTGTGATTAGTGAGAAGGAGTTGGTGGCAACTCTTGAGACTACCGAGGTTAATCAAGGAGCGGCGATGCAAACTATATCTCAGCAGCCTAGGACATATGAACAAGTCCTGGAGGAATATAAGAACGCGTATGATTATGCTTGCAAGAGGTGGTGTGCGCAGCCGCAATGTCCAGAGCAGGAGGATGAAATGGAAGCGGATTTTCGGCTGGTTACTAAACTAGAGGAGGAACTTCAACGTGCAGACCAGGGTTTTAACTAATGGATATTTTATCCAAAGTCTTCCTCCCCACGTCAGCTGCCATCTGCCGCGCACTTGTCACCTGCCACCTGTCGCCTGCCATCTGCCGCCTACCATCTGCCGTCCGCCATCTGCTCCGCCCCACCACACTTTTACCCCCACCATTTGGTACGATTGCAACGCTAGCTTGTGAATAGTCAGTACACCTCCAGCTCTCGACTGGTGAACATCATCCTCTCTCCGCGCTCTTCACAAAATAACATTATCATGTCACTCAAGATTCGATGTATTTATTATGACTCTATTTATCTATCAACTTCTACGGACCTGGAGGTTTTTAAAGAAGAGTTAAGACTTCTCCTAGCGAATGGTTACAGAAAACGAAGTGATGGTCGCGACTCCGGATCAACAACATCGATGACGACAAACAACGGGGAACTATTGTAAACATAAATTATTGTAAACATAACTTATTGTAAATAAAAATAAAAGTAAAAAATTAAGTAATAAATGAAATAGTACTACCTCGCACTCGTATCGTTCGATTGCTTCATTCGATTGTTTTCATTCGATATTTTATCGAATGAAAACTATCGAATCACAATCGGATTTTACGCGTGCGAGGTAGTACTTTTTTAAAACACCCTCCCCGTGACCTTGAACTTTAACCTTTCCCTCATTACGTCACAAAACCGCCTACGTCACTGGCTGAGGCTCAGATGACGTGTTTCATGACGCAGCGCTTCCGGCCACGTGACCGGAAGCTGTCAATCAAGTGAGCCAGCAGCCCCCTTTCGCCACTACTGATATGGTTTTAATCGTAGTTTGGTATACTTTAAAGTTGTATCAATATTTGACAGACTTTTTAATTTGTCAGTATTGAAATAAAGTGATTAATACAAATTATTTTTCTCAATAAATCTGTGCAACAAGTCCTCATAATCCTCAGTTCTACTTTGCCTTTTTACAATAATATAAATATGCAAAACGGAGCAATAACTGTATACCTTAAAATATATGTTTATCTGATTTTTTTGTAAAGTGCTATTAAAACTACGAACAATTTTCGCACCAATTCTCCCGCTAATGAGAGACAGCTCACGTGTAGCAGTAAGCTACAGCAAACACTTCTTAACCTGATTAAACAATCCAATGAAGGTAACTTTGAACTTGATTTCAGTATTGGAGTTTAATGAAACGTAAGTGTAAAACAAACAAAAAGGATACAAACTAGAAAAAATGATTACAAACTATAGCTTTACTGAAATTACTGCAGTCGTTATTACGTTAATCATAATTATAGTCTCATTACAAATCTTTCCTTTTGGTAGATTTTGCAATTAACAATAATTTATTGTACATATTTTTATCCTACTACCAATTTAAAGATGGTCTTTAGACAACCATTTATTAAGGTGATTGAGATTTTTTTTGAAGATCTTTGAACATTTTTACTTGTTTATAAGACTTATTAAAACAAATTTTCATAAATAGGTTTATCAAAATGTATTATTAATTGTAACTGGTGCCAAAAAATATCAATGCCGATGAAACTTCAGCTGAAGTAGTTGTATTAAAGACATATTAATATAAAAATAGAACATATTATACACAAATGTAGAAATGACGTGAAATAAGTGGAAAGTTCATATCTTTTGGCACACTTCGTTCTTTAGTTAGCTTTCTGTTAACTAAGAAGCTTTCAGTTTTAAAATATTCTTTGTAAACTATATTTTAGACCGACATTTTGTTAAAAATAATGATATAATAAAGCATAGTTTTGATTGTTTCGAAATTTTGTTCTTATAAAGTTAGCTAATATTAATGACTGACTTTTAAAATACAAACAACTGGTTTTTAGCTACATCTTAAATATTTTGAATTTAAAAACATAATTTCAAAATTAATAATATAATTTAATAACAGAGTTATTAAATGTTGATGGTATTAATGTTGTATGTAATGTTGTTGTTTAATTCAGATGAACAAATCATACAGGCGTCCTTACAACGAGAAAGGGAAAAGGGAAAGGCAACTCCAAGAAAGATACAAAAATAATTATTCGACATATAATTATTTGAAAGTCTTGGATTCCTGAAAACTTCTACTAAATATTTGTATAAGCTAACATAAACCCTCATTTTACCCTATTTTGATAATGATTTCTTCTTGGAGTGTAATCACAAACTCATCTTATAACTTCAGAGTGTTTAATATATGACTTCAATCATAAATCTACCCTTAAAGTATTCTTACAACTTTAGTTGACGGAAGTTGTTTTCTACGGCATAAACTAGTATATGTTTGCTGAAATTATGTTTGTTTGTGTATTTACACCAGCGTTGGCTATACCATGGCGATTTTGCAATCTAAGTCGACTTGTTTTACAAAAACATAAATTGTTAACAAACGGAAAATGTCATTGTTAACAAATTTTACGTTTACCATGTTTTGAGATCTTTCTCAGGATCTGTTGAGCCTCAGTTTACGAGAAGGGCACTCTATCCACTACGTTACTCAGCTGTTCAGTAACGGTTACGAGATTAATTGTATTACACGTTGATTACTGCAATCATCCACATTATATTCAAGTTGCACCGTCTTTTGACTGAATAGATTTCAAATTCACACCGTAAACGAGTTTCACTTATTCAATAGGAAACTTTGAAGCATACATCAGTCAACATAATGATTTAGACGAAGTCGTTCAGAAGTTACGAGTGAGCCGTTACTGAAGAATCTGTAGCAATTGTCTCTAAAGTTGTTAAACGCTGCTTCTCGTTTCAGCGAGTGTTCTGATGGTAAAGAGATATTCAACTTAGCCTTTTAAAACAACGATATATTTTTACGTGGATGCATCGATAATCTATCATTAGTTTTATTAAATTAGACAATTATTTTTCTCTTATTAATAATTGCCAAAGGTTGTAACTCGATACAAATGTAACACTTTTCATAAACGGCCAGCATTTATAAAGCTTAAAATTAGTTTTAAAGTAAAAATCTTCTGTGTCTAATATTTAATTATTAATACAATAATGTATATTGGCCTTTGAAGCTAAACCTTGGCTTTTAGTTGATTGCTTCAATCGTTTTGACTAACTCATTGACATTTTTGGAAGCTTCGAAGTCTATTTATTCACCCACATCTCCATAAACAGACATATTAAAACAACAGGAAGCCTTAACAATGATTTTACAGTATCTTCTTAAGCAGCTAATCTATGCTAAGCCTTAAATAGTTTTTCTACACAATCCTTAGCCTTTTCAATTACCTTTAATTTTTGTTAAAGCTTTCCTCAGCCACCACGTAATAATACACGCAAATAAATTTAACAAAAAGGGGAAACATTTCCTATACTAAAATACTATTGTAACTATATCGAGTAATTGTTTTACTGAATTATGTATTAATCTGGAATGTTAAGTAGTGAACATGGTATTATGTAATAGCTGTTAAAAGCACAGAATGTCACACACCCTTGTCTGATGTGTTAAGGGTGTTAGTGCATCCATAATGTATTAAGGGATTAGCCATCATTAGTCTTACCGTCAGTAAATACGTAATAGAAATAAATGTGATACATTTATGCATCGGTAAATTGATCATTAAATAACTTCTTAATTAGAATAATTCGTGTTGTAATAATTACCGAATGTAAATAAAAAACGTATTATAACACTTTAAAACAAATAGTGTTATAGGATTCACTATATTCAAACTGCATTACGTAAATAAAGACATTAAACGTAGTGAAGGGATTTCTACCTTATGGTATGTATATATACCATCTTGAGAGTAAGTACAGTATAAGTGTAAATATGTTTGAAGCGAAACACATGGTTAAATACCATTTACAATGTTTTATGTATATTTATCTTATTGTGAATGAATATAGTATAAGTTATTGTTAGTAAACTATACTAAACTTATAGTTTAAATTTAGAAGGAAACTGTAGTATAATATAGTATAGTAAACTTATTTTGAAGTATTATGCGATGTTTTTTAGTTAGTTATATTTATTGGTGGCCTTTATTTCTAAAATAGATAATTGCTGCAATACAAGTTCATAGTGTTTGATACAGCAAGTCTTTCATGGCTTATTTGTGAATGTTGTAAATATATATAAAAAATGAAGTCTATTATCAGAAAACATTAAATGCTTTGTGTTCAAGGAGAAATACTGACCAAAGAGTCTCTCGTAGCAATTGCAATATGAAGATTTAAAATTTTCTAGGTATTGAATATAGTAGGAATAACAGTTTATCTCTAGCTATAAATCTCCGTCAAGTTAGACAAGTACCAACATTACAGAACAGAGCCAAATGTCTGCTGCGTCAGTGTTGGCAACATTCCAGACGTGATAGTCGGTTACTCTTCAAATCAAATCTCGCCTCTGCTATTATAAAATCTGCGCATTTATCGTATTTGAGTAAAACAAAATCAGCAATAATCATTTATCTTTTCGTATTTTCTTGATTACCCACCCAAACTGCCAAAGGGAAGACGGGTTTTTAATTTTGCAAGATTCATACGGGTATAGTATATTTCATGAAAGAAAATGCCCCATTTTGCAAACCAAAAATGTTGAAACGTTTAAATTTGATCATAAGCACCAACATTTTTATGGAATTGTGCAAAATCATAAACAAATAAAGAAGAGGATAAATACGTAAACATATCTTGGCAGGATTTGAATTGATATATTAGCATTCTGAATAATTATACAGAGCTACTATCATCATTGTATACGGTGTGCTTCGTCAGTTGGACAGTGAAAATTCACAGGGGATGGGCCCCCCATATGCATTTAACCTAATCAACTTAATAAATCTTCGTACAATATATATTTTTAACATTTAAATTTGATCATAAGCACCAAAATTGTTAGGTAACTGTGCAAAATCATTAAAAAAATAAAGAAGAGGATAAATACGTAAACATATCTAGGCAGGTTTTGAATTGATATATTAGCATTATGAATAATTACACAGACCTACTATCATCATTGTATAAGGTGCGCTTCGTCAGTTGGACGGTGAAAATTTATAGGGGATGGGCCCCCCGTATGCATTTAACCTAATTAACTTAATAAATAATCGTACAATATATAATTTTAAAATTCATAAGCCGTTTTTAGAAGTAATATCCATTACATGCAAATTTGGAAAATTTATCTTTAATCTTTAGATAAATATAAATCCACTATTTTTTCGTAAAAGTCTAAATAAAAAAAATTGTTGTTTGAAAAGCTCTTTCAAACGAAACCGAAATCGAATATATATATATTAAAGTTATGACAGATTTTATAATTTAAATTGCTGCCATCTTTACTAGCCGCTATTTGGTGCCCTGCACGGATTTTCTAGTGGCTCCCTATCTGAAAAGTTACAGCCGCCAACCGTAATGTGGCACTTGGGCTTGGCGAGCCGAGGCGACGGACTAAGTGCGAGGGGAGAGTAGAGGTGCAGCTTTATATACTTTGGAATTAGTTGCTTCTCGCACGTCCAGTGACTCACGGTGATGATGGCCACAAGACTGTTCCCACCCCAGTAGCTGCTGGTTTCAGGATGAAGAATACAGGTTTTCTACCTAGTGCCAGTTTATTTTTGGCGGTCTGTACCTTTTCTCATCAACTATGGCCTCAGTCTAAAAGTTCCGCTTTTTACTTTCTCCCCTTATACACAGTATATGGTGAAAGTATTGTTTTCGTCAACATTTTTGAATTTGAGTTGTTAGTGGAAATATTCTGTTTGGTGCTCCCTGAACCCAAAAAAGTGGTTTTTACGTGATGTCTTAATGTGTGTGTGTGTGTGTGTGTGTGTGTGTGTGTGTGTGTGTGTGTGTGTGTGTGTGTGTGTGTGTGTGTGTGTGTGCGTGTGTGTGTGCGTGTGTGTGTGTGTGTGTGTGTGTGTGTGTGTGTGTGTGTGTGTGTGTGTGTGTGTGTGTGTGTGTGTGTGTGTGTGTGTGTGTGTGTGTGTGTGTGTGTGTGTGTGTGTGTGTGTGTGTGTGTGTCTGTGTGGATGTGTACAGAGCTAGAGCCCTAACCAATGGTCCGATTTTTATGAAATTTGGTATGTAGGTACTAATCCACGATTTCTCCAGGTGTTTTTGGAATTCTTTTGAATTTTTATTTTTAATGGTAACAATCCTCCCAAAACCGCCAAAAAAACATGAAAAATCTAAATTTCTCAAAGAAATCTCTAACGATTTTGATCAAACTTTATTCGTTTGTAGAACTTTTGTTTCCCAACAAAATGACACCACCCGCATTTCTGTAAAAACTCTGGTTTAGTAATTACAGGACTTGAAATATCAAAAGTTCATTTTTTTGGATTTTTCATAAAAAAACTTAAATATAAAAAATATTACTATTTGCCATTAATAAGAGCTCAAAAAGCTAAATAATTTAAAATTTGAATTCCTATTCTACGATTGCTGGTTGAGGAGAAAATTGAAATTTTCAATTTGCGGTAAACGCAGTAAGTTGTCCAATGTTATTCTTATGGGGAATACAAAAATTACTATTTATCTCTTATTTACTGATCAATTTCGTTCAAACTTGATATGCTTGTCAAGTTAGCATTGACCAACAGAGGAAACTCGAAATATGCTGCCCCTTGATAACTCTGAGGGGGGAATAGGGGGCATATCCCCCCTTAAAACCACGTGTGTAGCAATGGATTCTGTAGCGCCTCCAAACCAGGGATTTGGGTGGGTGTTTTTGAAAACAACTTGTTTACAAGATTTTCTATACATCCCACCGTGCTTTTTATTCTTTATTTAGTAATTAAAAAATAATTTACTCATTAAAGTTGTGCTAAAGGGAGAAAGTATGCGTCAGTTTCCTGATACCGTTTATTTGTTGTACCCGACGTACTATTAGGGCGATCAAATGACTTCTCTTTGGTAAAACCGAATAGGTTTTGAATGCGTATATTATACAGTAGTACAGGTTATGACATAAAAAACGGATCCATAATAGTTTTAGAAACTGATTAATACATTTTCAATCGATCCTTATTCCCGACTTTAAAAATATCCAAGGAAATTATTTGACCCCACTTTTACCTCTTACTTTCTTGCCACCAATGACATGGTGACTCCGGAATTGAGTTGATTAAGGCATTCCACAGAATATTATATGAAAATATTATATTAAAATTATATGAAAGGTACATAGCAAATATGATAATGGCTACTTTTCGCTTAAGAGACTTTTATTGAAGTCTGATATGCTTTTAATAAATCTATCATAACAGACTTAAACCTAAGTATTTTCAAAATAATTCTGACTAAAAAGAAGCAATAATTAACAAAGTTAAGGAATTATAAGCAATGAGTGATGAATATTTCTGCTCCGTTTTATAATAAAGTAGGATATTGCAACAGAGATCAAGATATAAGATAGACAACAAGCGCCAAAAAAGTGCCGCTAGTGTAAACGCGACGGTTAGAACTGTCTGTTGATCTTAAAGTTCTAAGAAATAACTTTCTTGGATTAGTAATTGTTACTGCTCAAACCTACTTTTGCCATTTCAAGCACTTAGACTAAGATTAGGTACTCGTAAATGAGAACCTGTTTTGCTACAGTTATAGTTTTGAAAGTTTCAAACATAAAAAAATTTTCAGACAATTTCACCAAGCATAAATAAAACAGTACTTTGTTCATTTAATTAATATGTATTTTTAAATAAAAGTGTTTTTAACTAATATATTTCTACTTTGATGTGAAAATTATGCTTAAATAAACAAAATAATTTATCATATTAAATGGTTAAAATTAAATTAAATACCAGGTTTATTGTCTATCTTAATGAATACATATGTAATAATTATATTTATTTTATATTTTAAATCCATGAAGATGTTAATTATTTAAAAATTCGTCCTAGTAAAATTAATACGGATTACACGATTCATATTTCTTTTTATTCGGACTTGTTGTATTAAACTCCAAGGTATTTACGACTACTGTATATTGTGTGATTGATTGTTAATATTTAATTTGCTGATACTACTGATTATTTTCTTTCCTGAAATATATTTACGACGTACTTCCAAAAGTTTAAAACCATTTTCTGTAAAATATTTATGGTAAAATCCAAGATATCAAAAATAGGTAAGCACTATAATCAAGCAATAAATGTAAGTTTCATATAGTTTTCTTGGTTCCATAAAATCTGGCCAGATGTTGGCCCATGATCCTTTGGGAAATAACGTGCAAAAGAGAGAAAAAAACACCAGCGGTTTATGAAAGATTTTTTGTTTTAAAATTAAGGATATACTGTAATACACTAATGTACAAGATTATTGCACAATCCATTGCGTGTGTCGGATTCATGGATTAACCACCTCTCGAAAGAGCCGCCAGACTCGTATCCCACACGGAAACTTTGCGCAGGTCACCAGAAAGAAAGCAATTTGCATTGATTTAAATGATGGAACGGGTTATAGCAGCCAATAAACCTTTAGAGGGCCCCATGAGTTCGGATATAGCTGATTTTCATCCCTCTAACTGCCCCTGCCGGTTTACTCTGCCCTCCCAAACTAAATTGCAAGGGTATCCAAGGTATCCAAGTTCAACAAATAAGGACCATGGTCATAGAAACTCGATCCGCCCCTTGCTGTCTAACATGAAGGAAACACGAAGAGAGGGGAGCTGGTCATGATTAAAGGAATATCCACATGCTATGACATCATACAACGCTACTGTACCCAATATTTACTTACAAGCTAATTTAAGTAATTCTTCAAGTCATCCTAGGCCTCAAGTCGTTTATAAATTACCATACAATTAGGTTTGTCATATTTTCCCAATATCTTATACATGAAAGAGATTTTGTTGTGATATCAAACGTACCTTCTAATCCAAATGATTAGTGTATATGTATTTTTTAAAGAAACATATAATACCCTTATTTGATATTAATAGTTAGTTAAATTAAAATGTTGCATCTAATCTTCACATTTTATGGGTACTAAGTTTTTGTCTAGCAAGAATTTAACCATAATGCAGAAATTAGTATTTTTTTTCTAATGTTATATTGTTGAATTACTTACTTTCACCTCTATGATTAAATTATCTATGAAACATCTCTTCCCCAAAATGGATGCTTTAGCTTCTTCAGAAACAGTTCACTTCTAACTTGTGAGCGGTTAAGTTTGAGTCAATATGTTGATTGATATGTGTTTCGAAGCTCCCAATTGGATTACCGAAACTTGTTTACAGTATATTACCTTTGGCGCTATTCAGATTTCATGCAGTTTCAACAAGAGCTGATAATAGAATGGTAGATCAAAACTAATTTGTTTTATTAACTTGTGAACTTTCTGTATGTGTTTTACAAAATAGGAAGTTATAATATAAGAAATATCGGTTATACGTTGTATCCTAGACTTTTTGATCAATTATAACTGTTAGATTCCCAATATAAAATTGAAAATAACTCCAAAACGAATCATTTATCAATTAAAGCTGCCTACCTGTAATACAGTTCGAACTATTTACGAAATCTACAGACCTTGAACTTAAACCTATCTGCGATTAAGAAACATTCCACGGGTAACCTATGAAATATGTTCATTAAACTATTCATAACAACTTTAATGTAAACTGTTGTGTCAAACCGTTAGGCATTACAATTTTATTTTCAGTTCTTAATTTTGTGTGATGCAATTCTAAATAATTTAGATCAGAAAAAGTACAGTAATCTAGTAATAATTTGTTTGTTATTATTCATGCAAAATTTAAGACTAATTTACCTGTACATTGATTATGGATTAAATAATGTAGGTATACCATTATATTTAATAATATTTCTTATTATTCATGAGTATTCATTTCTTAAACCTAAACTATTGAAGGTTTTTCCCTGAACACTCTGTATAAATCCCCGTAGAAAATTCGAGAGTGAATATTTAGCAATGTAATAAACCAACAATATCAATCTCTTATTTTGGTTTAATGAAGTGTTTTATGATTAAGCCAAAGCAAAGATTACGTTTGATGATTTAAAATAACTCAGTAAAGTACTTTTCCTTTGAATAGCGTTTAGAAGAAATATTCCTACCCAAATGGTATGCAATAGGAGTAACCTGCACTAAATGAGTTTTATATAAACATTTATAACCATATATACTTTACTCGTATGCTTTGAACTAAGTTTTCTTGTTCCGTTATTACAACTTAAACAAAAATTAAACTTCAATTTTATTGTAATTCATGCCGAAAATATTTTTTCAACAAATTAAATTGAATGTTTGTTTTAAACTATCACGTTAACGCGTGCAAACATTCAGCAGAAACTCGAAGTAAACATTCAAGCACATTTCAATCAACATCTGGATTCATAACCTCCCGAGGCAGTAACTCACTGTAGAAAAATGTTCCTCGTGTTTACTCTGAAATATTTCATGAAAATATTACTTCCAAGCTAAATCTATCATGGATTCATCCCCTGGCTTATTTATTTATATTTGTATGATTTAGTATATGCTCACTTGAAAACCCGTCGAAATGTGACTGAGTTTATTTAAATTGTCCCATGTGCTTTAGTGTTTTTTGTTTTGTTTTGTAGTATGTTTGGAATCATATATTTAGTTAGCATTCAATGACACTGTAGGGTAAACAGCATCTTTCACAGTTTACATACGAATTTTAGACAGGTAATTGGTTAAAGCTGAGCATTAATTACTGCAGTTAAAACAAAAAATAGCATCAGAGAAGGGATTAGCTTACTTAAGGATCTCCTGCCAGTTAATTAAGGATTGTGATCGAAATATATTATGCCTAATATAGTATGTTGATAGTATGATATGATCAGGCAGAATTACGATATTCAAAATATATTTAAATTAATTTATTTAAAACCACAGGATATACAAAATATTGGTGCTCAAACAAATTAAATTAAAAATGTATATGTACTGATTCCTACAGCTTAAAACAATTGCATAACAATGAAATATTTTATAACAACTTTTTGAATCATAGTTTATATATAATATATATAACTTGCACCTTTGAATATAATAATGCTATGTACAATTTTAATTATTGTCCTATTTTGTACAAACTACTTGAACGATTGATCTTAATTATTGAAGGAAAGAAGGAAGGAAGGAAGGAAGGTAACCCACCAAAAGACATGTAGCCCTATTACCATTCCAAACATTTTTTGTTGTCTCTTAATCTTATACAACAATCTATTATTTAACTGATGACAAACATTTATGTGGTCAGTAATTGATTCAAGTGTAATATAGTAGTATATACATATACATTTTTGTTGCTGTTATTGTTTAGCCGCCAGATGACTGGGAACCCCTATTTTAGTATAACATAATATCTATACATCTATCTATATGGCGTAATAATGCGGCCAAAAAACTACCAGAAACATTTTACAAACTTTACAAATAATATTTAAAATTTAATATTATGGTGACTGGTCGGCATTCATCACTGTATTTATTAATAACGGGGTGGTGAGAAGGAGTGAAATATTTATCGGTTTAGATTCTTAATATCATTTAAAACAAGCCCAAAAAGAAGGAAGAGGTTTATAAAAGTGGTAATTTTGTAATTGAGGTTAAACTCTACCAAAGTATAATAGTGCGTTACAACTTTAGGACACACTTTTCTGGTCATTCGTAATATAAATAGGACAAATTAGTAGGCCACTTTTTTGTAGGCAAGAATCTGTCTGTAATCTTTGTAATCATTTTTAACTTTCTTCCATCAGCTCCGCCAAAAAGTTTGTTTAGCTTATCCAAGTACTTAGCCAGAGATCGTTCAATCCT
The DNA here is from genome assembly GCA_963675035.1 of Allygus modestus. Taxonomy (NCBI): domain Eukaryota; kingdom Metazoa; phylum Arthropoda; class Insecta; order Hemiptera; family Cicadellidae; genus Allygus; species Allygus modestus. Next base: position 66,188,476 of record OY776115.1, read on the forward strand.
TTCTCCACCTTGAAGGATCTATTCATTATTTGGATAATTATTATAGTAACAAATTTCGCAATACAGACACACACATCTTTGAAGGCTGATTACTATTTCTCTCAAACTAATTATAATAATAGACACCCTGAAAAAAATAAATGAGTTCTTCTAGCATTTACATAATTTGTAAAATTATAAATTTGTTAATGATGTCGGAATTACAGCATAACAAAGGACAGCATGTAAGTTGCAAATATAAAATACAAATTATATATTTTATGATAGTGTAAAAACCATTTTCCCCCTGCTGTAAGACAGGAACGTACTATAAATCACAAGAAACAATATATTGTTGTGAAGTATCAAATGATATAATTTTGAAGTTTGTTAATGTTATTTTTAATTTTATTTGCAATTAATGTAATTAAGGTAGACCAATATTATGGAGTGTAATTGTTACTAAGGCAGGTATGGTATTAGGTAAATTAATGAGTTTGCGCGCAGCGCGGTGACGTGAGGGGAGCGAATTTCCGCATAAAAACGTTTAAAAATCAAAACGGCGTTTAAATATAGACTATTAAAATTTGTATGGTTTTCTGAAAACATTGATTTTGTGGCTGTTCTGATACTTCTGGATATACTTATCTGCAATGATATAATAATAATGTTGCGCATAATAAGTTCAAGAAAAGGTAGACATGGGGAAAATGGGGATAATAAAACTTCACCAAAATATGAATAACGGCCTTTTCTAATATAAATCCCCATAAGACAACGTACTGTGTTTATTTAATACTAGTGGCTTGAAGGGGCCATATCCCCTAACCTTTCTCCAATTCTCTGCCAACACGTCAGTTCGTAAACAAAGTATACACTTAATCACATGGTTTAATGTAAACATAGAAGAAGTTTTTTAATTCCTAAGCCGTTCTTATGGGGGATGTTTTACGTTATTTCTCCTTTGCTGGTAAGCTTTTAGAAATACTCTTATTTTTCCCGAGTCCCTGGGATGGAGCCCTTTAATTTGAGCCATCTTCCATTATCCTGTGATTTTCCAAACTCCTACAATTTTGACTTACAAATTTTGCTTACAGAATTATATATAAAATATACATCTTTTTACAACTTTCGCCTTTCTAAGCCCCATCCTTTTACCTGCATTAATTGTACATCTAGGGCTTTTCTTAATTTTAAAATTTTTACACTAAATCTCACACATAAAACACACTGAATATTTCATTAAAAAATGTTCATTTGAATTCGCTATGTTACGTAATATGTTTAGTTAATGATGTTTTGGAGTAATAGTTAAGAAACAGTGAAGTAAGAGTGTCAAGCAGCTCAAGCTATACTACAGCGGGAGTCAGACTGGGATTGTTGACAAAGTTGTGTTCCACAGCGACTCGGGTCTCTTACGAGAGTTTCTTGTTAACGAAAGTTTATGTCAGTTGAAACTATGATGTTAAGTGGATGGTATTTTTTCGATCGCAATAGTGTTGTATATAGATTTCAGAAATACCCTCGATTTGTTTGATGATAACGTAGATATCATATACTAAAATTATATTGATGACTAAACAAAAACAATATTGAAACCGAGAACAGAACTCAGTCAAACGATAAACATAAACAAATTACAAACAAGCTATTTTAAAGACGTAAATCTAAGAAACATTGTTTAAAAAGCATATAGGCATAAACACACATTCGACTTCGTCTTAGTTGTACATTTAAATTGAGCAGACAAATACAATACTCTTGTAACGGTTTATTTATTTTGTAAACTAATACATTTTTAATACCGTATCATGTAAAGAAAAATAAGTTAAGAGAGAGTGGTCAACATTCCGACACTGCATTATTGGTAGCAGGCTGTAGGATGGCGAGGGAGGAATTTTTATTTCGAGTTTCACATTCCAGTTTACACTATTAATTGTCGGGTCACTGGTTTGGTTTTAAAGCACGATATTTAGCTGATACAATGACACGGGTAAAGTCCTAGTAGAAAATAGACTGTGGACCAATCTCTCACTGAATCGTTTAACAATAAACATTAATGACTCCCTATAAGCTAAAAATATAGCAAAACGCATATCATATTTTAAAAATATTGTTCAGAGAGACTTATCGCACTATTGTGGGAACCTTTCGCTGTCCCCGATGTTAAAAAACTCTGTGATTCTCCATATCATATTTTTATTATAGTAACAAAAATAAAGAAGGAATCAAACTTTTAAACATGCTTATAATTTGTATATATTACTGATAAACTTAATTTAAAAAAATTGAAGTATACTTTAATGGATATTTGATAAAAGTATACAAAACTAGTTTACAAAACAAAAAAAAAACTGGAAAATGTACACCAAGAGATTTTAATGTAATTAAATCACTAAATAGGAAAGATCTTAACTTTCACATCCCGCCTGCTGATAAATTTTCATCGCATTAACGATTTTTCATGCCTGATAATTATTGTGCGATATAGTAGCAATAAGTTCAGTGAGATAAATAAAATAAATTGTAACCATCATATTTTATTAATGTATACCTCCTGAATCGAGATGATTAAATATAACTAGTTACGAACCTAAAATCCGTCGTCAATTCTTATGATCATCAAGAAGGATCACACCATCGTGTGATCATAAGAATCGATGACGGGTTTTAGGTTAGTAACCTGTTATATAATATTTTAGCCAAAAGGGTGCAATTGTAGGCAATTTCTGATAGGCTGTCAGTAAAAGGGCCAATGATATATGACGGTATACATAAATAAGAATTATATAACAGTGGTCCTCGGTTAATCAGGATTACATCCTCCATTATCAGGTCACCGGTTAAAGGTGGAGTTTATCATAAGACTAACCTGTATGCAAATTGTTCTTAACTGGCATATTTACAGTCCACGGTTAGCACACGGAGCAGGAAATCTTACAAATTTCATTAAACTTCGAAAACGATTTTGTACGTTACATTTGCATTATTACATAATCTAAATAATGTACAGCGTTAACAACATAATGCACCAGAGGCCACGCAATAGATCCATTTATTTTGTTTATTCGAAGCAGAAGTAATTGCTTGGTTAATATTCTGTGTTTATGACTCCATGAATACTCTTGAGTTTTGTTTGTTTTCCATAGGCAAGGAACATAAATGTACAATGAACTTATATATTTAACTTTTTAGATTAACTAATCTCATCAGTGCCACTGGACATGTTTTACTTCACAGGAACTTTGCACATACCAAAAGGAAGGAACTCGCTAAGGGACTTCTTAGTTAGTATTTCTTACAATTATCGTATCAATGATTTTGCTTTGTCTTTTCATCATATCTAGATGTGATAAAACAATTATATTAACTTTGTGTTTGCGATATGTAATATACAAATTAATTAGTTACATTATTGCATATTTTTCAGCAATGAAAAAAAAAATAAGAAAAAATAAACTGGATAGTAATAAGCATTGGATTAGAACCATATGCAAACCCTGAACCTGGACAAAACGATATAAACTGGGTCAGTGGTTAATGCATTCCAATATCGCAATGCCAGGACGTTGCCAACTTCGCCAACAACGGTACATATATTGTAAAACCCTCCATACAAACATTCAACACCCTGAATTGGCCATTCGAATGGTCATTTACTGGCGTACTGGGTAGAAATTAAACGACACGTTTATTTACTCCATTCTCTAACGTTTGTTGTTTTCAAATAAATGTGATAAATTTGAATACCTATGATATTATCTAGGCTACAAAATATATAGGTTTGTAAGATAAAACGTCTGCAGTTATTTTCCTGCAGTAGGATACTTATTAATTAACTAATTTTAAAAGTAATTCAAATAAGAAGTGTAATTATTTAATACAAATATGAAATTTACTATTACCTCAGCATAAAATCTTTAAATTAATTTAAAACTCAAAACACCATCACGTTTTTTTTTGGAAACAAATGTTTGGGTATTGAATTTTAAATTATCTGTGACGCTCTATATTATATCTTGTTAAACATGAGAAAGTTACCAAGTAGGAAACCAGATTTGTTTGTTTGTGATTCAGTTTAAGAAAATTTAAAAGTGTCGAGGCATAACATATATGCCTCGGGGGTTTCGAATGTATATGAGTTCATTGTATACTAAGTATGCAAAGCATACAAAAG